>CM065392.1:13677500-14277500 GCA_033060915.1 Euryodendron excelsum | reverse complement strand
CAAATGTAAATGGGATACCACCTTTTACCTTCAACACACTTGTAGTCTTCAATGGATGTCTTGATTGGAGTTTGAGTGACTTCAAGAGGGCTTGAGGGGCTGGAGTAGAGTGTGTAAGTGTGTATGAGGCCTTGTATATGGAGTGTATAGGCTTGAGAGAGGTAGAATCTAGCCTAAATATTGGAGGAGTGGAATATATGTAAGGACTCGAGGTTTTGGAGCAGTTTCAGTAGAGCTTCGCATCAATTTTTGGAGATGGAATATGCAAAGGGGTGGCCTGGTATTTATAGAGATTCTAGAACAGGTATGGCGCATGTAGTACATGCGCCTGGCCAAAATTTGGCAGTGTGCATGTAGGACATGCGCAAGTACTGTTCCATTGCTAGAATGACACGTGGCACCCCATGTACTGGATAAATCTCAACTGTTGATCGAAAGTTGGTCGATCTGACCAAAATTTGAATGCATGTAGCATACGCTCCATCACCGAGAAGGTTCGTCCAAACTTTGTCTCGATAATTTAGTCAATCGGGAAGGTTTCGGAGGAATCAGTTGCACTCGGGATGTTATCCTAGGGCTTCCGATGAACTTTTATGTTTTCAAAAAGTTTAAATTATGTTTGGAGGCGGGCGATATCATCTTAGGAAGTGTGCCAAAAAGGTCACTTTTGCGGAGTGTCTGTGATACGCTCCGAGAGTGTTCGAAAGTGGTTGTTTTAATGCTGTTTGATCGAGGCCTTCGGGAAGCGATCCTTTCGATCGGATCGTACCGATAGAGAGTACTCTAGAAATACTTTTGGGAATTCTTAAATTTACACATTTCTCAAGTCGTTTGATGATGCATTTTGATCAGGAAATTGGAAAAAATGTCAACCTTGGTGGAGCGTCCGCAAGACGTTCCAGGGGTTGTCGAAAGTAGCAGTGTTTAAGCCATATGATGAAGAGCTTCGGGAGGCAATCTATCCGATCGAGCCGTATCGATGGAAAGATCTATGAATGAGCTTTTGAGAATTCCCTAATTTACGCATTTGTCAAGTCAGTTGACGGTGCGTTATAATCAGGGAATCGGGAGAAAAGATAATTTAGGTGGAGCGTTTACGAGACGCTCTGGGGAACTTTTATCGAGTCACGAACGTTTAATGTCTTAAGGTCCTTCTCAGGTTAAACAAGGGTGTATGGTGAAACCCTTTGCTCGAAATCCCAGGACCGGTGCTATTTCGGGGCATATTTGGATAGCCAGGGGCAAAATGGTCATTTTGGCCAGGATTTGCTGGAAATGGTTAGGAATGGTTTGGTGTGTTGTGTTAAGCGTGTAGGGTTGTTCAGTGATGGTTTTAGAATGCCTAGCCCTAAAAAGCATATTGGAAGGATGGTGTTGGTCTTTAAGAACGCCCGGTCTCGGAGAACTACCAAATGATAGACATTCTACATTGGCGGGCTAGCAGGCACCAGAAATGAACCGTTTGAAATTTGATGAGGTGTTGGTCCCCGAGATCGCCCGATCCCAAGAAGCTACCTGGATAGCGTTGGTTTCTAGGACCACTCAATCTAGAAAGTTGCTTGGAATAATAGTGCTTATGGCTCCAGTGGGTCCTTGTGGGCTCGAGAAGTGACCAGTTGGTTGGATTGGAGATTGTAAAGCTCATCTCTAATTTGCATGTGTTGCGATGTTGGAAATCGAACCTGATCGGGCCGGAGATTGTTGAGCGGGCAAAATGGTTCCTGAGACCGCCTGGTTTAAAAAAACTATGTGTGCGGTGTTGGTCTCTAAGAACGCCCGATCTTAAAGAAGTACCTGTAAGGGTGGTGTTGGTTCTTGAGAACGCCTGGCTTAGAAAGCTACTTGGAAGGATGGTGTTGGTCTCTGAGAACGCCCTGTCTCGGAGAACCACCAAATGACGAACATTCTACGTTGGCGGGCTAGCAGGTGTCAGAAGTGAACCGTTTGGAATTTGACGAGGTATTGGTCCCCGAGATCGCCCGATCTCGGGAAGCTACCTGGATGGCGTTGGTTTCCGGGACCGCTCGATTCGGAAAGCTGCCTGGAATAATGGTGCTTATGGCTCCAGCAGGTCCTTGTGGGCCCAAGAAGCGACCAGTTGGTTGGATTAGAGATTGTAAGACTCTTGAACCTGCATGTGTTGTGATGTTGGAAACCGAACCCGGTCGGGCCGGAGATTGCCGAGCGGGCAAAAATGGGGTGCTTACAGTCGGTAAGTGTTAATTGAACGCCGAGTGCAACTCTCGAATTTTTCCGATAGATTCTTAAAATCTATATTCATATAGATTTGGGTGTTTTAGTAGATCTCTAAAAAGGGATCCACTCGTGTCATCTCTAAAAAGGGAGTATAGACTGTTGAATTTGATCTTTTTCTCAAATATTATACCTGAGGTGGATTTGGGTGTTTTAGTGGACCACTATAGGTGTTTTTGGCTTTATATTATTGGTAAGGGGTATACTATTGATCTTTCTACTCTGATGCTAACTGTTATGGGGGAAGCATGCTATTCATCTGGCGAGTTACCTTATGATTTGTTCATTACTCAGCTTTTGGAGTAGATTGGAGTGCCCACGTTGCCCTCAGACTCCATTGAGCATTCAGGTCATCCTTTATCTGGTTTAGATGCCTTGAGTGCCCAACCACCTCAGCAGAGTGACTTGCCCAATGTAGTTTTGCGGTAGCCACAACTTGCCCCAGCAATTCATTTGCAATTATTGAGTCCTTGCGAAGGCAAATCTTTGAGTTGAAGGCGGAGGTGGACTTGCTGAAGATTCGCACTTTAGTGGCCTCGACATCAATGGCATAGGAGCATTGTCCTACCCATTTGTCTTAAAGTTCTTGAGAAAACTTGATTTAGTAGTTATATATTTAGTAGTTTTTTTTAGAAGGATATTTTGTTTTCTTTTTCTTCTTTTTGCTTTATTTTTGTTTCGGTCATATATAAATAAAAATAAAAAGAAAAAGAAAAAAAGAAAAGAAAAAAAAACTTTGTTATACCTTGCTGACTCGTTACAGGTGTTGCCCATATTGATTCACATTTGGACACCGGAATTGGATTGGTAAGAGTTGAGTAGCATATAGTTCATCGGTCATGGTCAGTATTTTCAACACTTTCATTTATACTTTTATTTCTTAGTATCATTGATGTTAGGTGTGTTGAAACCATTTCATTTTGAACAATATTTATGTTCATGTCAATATAATCTTTGAATTGAGAATGATTGGAGGCATTCATTGGACTAAACTTGAGCTTAATTGTCGAGTTAACTTCTTATTATGATGCATTATAAGTTTTTGCCATAAAAGCATTACAAGAGAGAGATTACAGCATTATGCACTATCTTGTTATATGATATCTTGTGTTGATAATTTTGTGTATTTTTCATCCTTAAATAGTAGAGATTATACCTTGTGAGCTTTAGAGACAAGTTATCTTCTTTTCGGAGTGGATTTACAATTACTCAATAATATTTCTTTCATTTTCTATTCTTTCAATAACTTCATTATACTTGATTATGATTCACATTTTAGGTAATAATTAAAGTTATTGACACTTGTATTCTGTTGAATTTCAAACTTGTTATATTTCAAATATTTTTGGTAGGCCATTCTATTCGTTTTGAGCTCTAGTTCCTAATTTCTTTCTCTTGACTCAAATCATTTAAGTCATCATTGTTAAAGAAAATGTATTGTTGAAATATTTTCCATAAAAAAGGGATGTGTTTTATGCTAGTAAGAACTTGGAAAATAAGAGAGATGAGGTAGTGGTGAAGGGAAAAGAAGAAGAAGCCAAAAAAAAGTATATGAAAGTGGAAAAATATATATATGAAAAAGAAGAAGAAGAAAGAGTATGGTCATGTAAAGTGAGAGGTGGGAGTTTGTGTTTATTGATTGTTGTTTTCCTTAAGGATTTATATTGTGAGTACTTCATTCTTGTTATCTTTTCATACATCTTTCTAATTTTTACAAAAAAAAAGGCCTTAGTTGATCTGGAATATGTATGAGTTGAAATTTCTCTTGAGTATAAGTATTCTTGTGAATTTCTTGATTGTCACTTTGAGTATGAATATTCTTCCATAAAGCTATATCAAGTCCTATACACTTACGTTTTTACGATTTTTGTTATTAGATTGCTCTTATTGCATGATTTATACATTTACTCTTATAATGAGCTTTCCACTGAGAGACCTATGTGTTCATATTATTGTCAGTGTATGCCTTGAGAGTATTTGAATCAAAGCTTGAAGGATGTTAGTACGTGTTATTGATACACTTGAGTTATATTGTATTGTTAGTGCATTGTAATGTGAATCTTTCTTGTAAGCTTTCATGTCTTCACCTTGCATGACCCACGATGGAGGTTAACTTTAGAATTACCTTGAGTCAGTTATCATGTGCCTTAATTGTTCTCCCTATCATTGATTGTTTGAAATGGATAGATGTTTGTAGATATCATCACTGCAAGCCTTCGCGAGACATTATTTGTTCACTAAGGGTAACCTAGGGGTTTAAAGGCTTTATGCATAGGCAAAATGCATTTGTGACTTCTACGAAAGTGAAAATTATGTTTTTGGTTTTACTATTTTGCTAGGGACTAGCAAAAATCTAGTTAGGGGGTGTGATTGCGCTTCAAAAGTACAATTATAAGTCCTTAATTAGCACTTTGTTAGCATTAGTTTAAGATTATATGTCTTTTTAGTTATGTTTTAATATTAACTAAGTTTATTATGCTTTATGTAGATTTTGAGCTTAAATGGAATGATTTCGAATGCAATTCAATCATAGGTTTCAAGAGGTTACTGTCAAGGTACAAGCAGTTGAAGCTGTGATACAAGTTGTTGAAGAACGAAGAGCTAAAAAATTGGAAGCTCATATCTCTTGATCCAAAAAGGCTATCAAGGCCTATAATATATCAATTTTATATAACTTTTCGAGATCTACAACTTTAATGAAAGAACTCTACCTATTTGGACACTCAGTGGGACCCGTCTATACATCTAACGATAGAATTTGTAGATTAACTCACTTTTCAGTTTTGGATAAGCGGGGGAGTCTTCGAGAGCTGATTTGGAGGAGAAAGGAAGTAAAATAGACTTAGGAGTTTTAGGATTGTGAAGGGGAGATTAATTCTAAGGTTTGCTAGAGATTAAAAAAAGAAAAAAATGCCATCTTTTCATCTTCCATGGGAGAATCTTTTAATCTTTAGTTGTCATTTATTTAGTTTTTCTTCTAGTTCTTATTGTGAATTCAAGAATCTATTTCTTTAACGCAATATTTTCTTTCTTTAATTATTATTCCAATTCTTATAATCCATATAATGCGTTTTAATAGCTAAATTTGTTCTTAGTATGGGTTGAGAAAGTAACTAGGTTATAGGTAGAGATTTAAGATAGTTATATATTCTCCAAAATTTCAAGATCTTGGATCAAGATTTGTTTTCTTGCCCATGAATATCTTCAAAAACAATATTCTTGATTGTATCTAGCCTGTATGTATAGACTGATTTGCAAGCAAGGATACGTATACCTAGAATTTCTAATTAGGGTATTGATTATAATTGTATACATATTCCTATTAAGAGCACTTTAGAAATCTATTATTCTTGATTAAGCTACAAACATACCTTATAGACAGGTTTATGAACTGAGACAGGTATGAAAGAGACCCTGGTATGAACACTAGTAAATAATTGAATATTAACTCCAAGAGGGTTAATAAATCTTGAGTTTAATTAATCAAAACTATCTTAGGAACCTACTTGTGGGCCTATTACTGGATCAAACCCTGTCAAGACCTTTTTATATTATTTAAACAAATCCTTAAAAATTAGTTTAATTTTATTGTTTAATTATTTAGTCCAATCATCGACAACAATTGATTTTTTTTATTTTCTTTTTGGAAGCTTTCTTGCTTGATTTCAATTAATTCTAAGTTCATTATTCTTTTGTTCTAATTGCAGATCTTGCTAGCCTAGTTTATTCTTGTCGTCCCTATGGATCAACTTCGGGCTCACCCAGATATTATTATAGCATCGCAAATCGTATACTAGCGGATATAAATTGCACTATTCAGGAGCGATCACACCAAACACCCCCTTAAAAAAACCCAACCCAACCCAATAGGGACCCTACCAAGAATGGAAAATAGAAAGAAAGATACAAATTGCATTAAAGAATCAAAAGCAAAGTCCAAAACATTCAGGTGAATTTATATCTCAGCTATAAAATGGGCGTGGATTTATATCTCAACCATAAAGGGTCAACACCTTCATCAAGGGAAATGGCTCTTTCTATAGGGTGCTTAATATGGTCTTTCTCATTTTAGACCTTCTTTGACTCCTCTTCTCTCTCACTAGTTCCTTCATTAACCTCTTGCTCACTCTTTACTTGCTTAGAGTCCTTGGTCATGGGCTCCTCTCTCTCAGGTTCCTCATCTTCAATAATTTTCTCACTTACTTTCAGAGTTTCTTCCCTAGACTCCAAGACTTGGGGGGAAATGGTTTAATCTATAATATCCTCATTCCTAAGGTTAGTGATGGGACAAAATTGTTCTTGATGGAGAGTTCAATAGGGATCATTCTTAAGCACTTGTCAAGGAGGATTGTGTTGAGATTGAGTGGGAACCTCTTCCCTTTCCTGAATGCCTAAGACTTGGATTAATAAGGTTAACCTTTATATCATCAAGTGTCCTACCATGTTGTTCAAATGTGTTGTCCACCCTAGAGTTGACACCTAGTTGTACTTGCATGAGTTGTTGTAAGGTCACCTATAAGGTATCCTCTAGAGTGACCTCTAATGTGCTATTGTGAGGAGGTAATATGCATTATCAACTTGTATTTGATAAGATTGCGGTGGGGTTTGTGCTTGATAGACTAAAGGTTAGGCTTGGTATTGTTGAGGAAAGGATCCCACATTCCTCCGATTATAATTGAGAAGAACACACCCGTCCAAATTGTAGGTTGGTATCAAAGGAGCCCTTTATCCATTAGCTTGAGTAGAATCTCTAAGAGAACGGGAAAATCGTGCTTGTACTCTATTCTCATTAGCTCGAATGTAGTCTCTTAAAGATTGACAAAGAGGTGTTTCCACACCCCCATCACCATTACCACAGACACTCCCATTACCATCATTTTTAATCCATTGAAAAAGATATTCTATTGTGCATATATCAATGTGTAAAGATGTGTGAGAAAAATGAGCTACCAAGCAAAGGGGAATGGCTATTTGGGTTCACTCTTGAATGTCTATAGGTTGAGACATGAACACACAATATTATGCATTACACAAACAAATTGGCACTCCGTGTCTCAACTAGTCAATTCACAATTTCCAACCACCAATTTCTCTCCAAACCCTCTAATCTCCACATAAACATTCCAATTCAAATAATTTCAATTTTAATCCAACCGAACCTCCAATCTCTTTATGAAAAAATAATACAACCAATAAGCATAACTAGCACAAAAGTCCTAACCACCATTAACAATCCACCAATCCAAGTATGAATGTAATTCTAAACTAAAAAGGAAAAACAAAAAAAGAAATCCCAAATCTAATATGCTCATAAGTACTAGGGATGGAACATCATTACCCGAGGCCTAAATCGAAGATTATTCCATTGTTGTAGATGTTGATGGTGCTTATCCACCGGTTGTACAATTTTCAAGGTTGTTGAATGTTCATTTCGCCTTTATTCCCTAGCAATGGGGCCAAAACTTGACACGACTGTAACAATATAACACCCAAGAATAAGTGGTCGTCAAGTATAACTCAGTTAGTACTAAGGTCAAATTCCACGAGAATTGAGCCCAATATAGGCTATCAGCCAAGGCTAACACTCAACATGCTTAATACTCATGCAATTTGGTAAAATGCTTCTTAAAAAAGGAAAATGAAAAATAATTTGATTTGGGGAGGTTTGTTGTTTAAGCTAGAACGAAGGAAATGAAAACTAGATTAACAAATTGTAAAAGGAATTTGATTCAATTGATTCGATCACTTAATTCATCCAAAGATTTCAATAAGGTTTATAACTCAAATCAAACCCCGCAATCAAGAGAGTTTGATTAAGAAGATTTAGCTCTGAAAATCAACAACTTTCAAGCAATTGAAATTAGATTTATAGTCAATAGTATAATCATAGGTTAATACCATCGATTTGATTAGAATCAATACAAGATTAGGGAATTGAGCATGGAATTAATTAAATATAGTCAATAACCCATGTGTTCTTAAGCATCCAACATTCAATTGATGAGCATGGATTCTGTAATAATTGATGTAAGATTCATTATCTAGTAGAGAGCGTTAGATTAATACCATCGATTTAGATGAATTTAATACATAATTGAGAAATCATGCATTGAAACCACCAAACATTATCAATAATCTAAGTATTCTAAGATTTCTACATTCAATTACAAGGAATTAAAGATCTAGGAAGATAAAACAATAAATTCATGAGACACCTTCATTGAATTACTTGAACTACTTGAGTGATCTTCACAATTGAGCCCAATTGAAGACTAGCTACTTGAATTCACAAGTAAATTGACAATTGAATTGAAGAAAGCTTGTAAATAATTTAAAATTGATTACTAGAATAGAAATTACAATGGAATTAAAAGTATTTCTATCTCTAAAACTACTTTTATATAGTTGTATTTAACTCTATCTATATACAAAAAGCTTAAATCCCCAAAATTGGGCACAAAACTGCCTTAAATAGGTTGAAAAATAACCGAGTCTGTGCGAAGTGCGCGCACGATTTTGTAGATCTGAAAATCAAGCCTCAGTAATTTCTCATGATTTTGCAAACCTGTGAAATTGTGGGCACGATATTATTCACCATGCGAACACTATTCACACATGTGCACAATCACTATTCAACCATTTGAACACTATTCACCGTGCGTACGGTCATTATTCGCCCGTGCAAACACTATTCACTCATGCACACAATCACTATTCATAACACTATTCATTGTTATCCGAATTACTTCCGAATTGCTCCAAATTAGCCTCAAAACCTGTACAAACTAAAACAAAAATCTTAAACTAAAGCTAACGAAGAACAAGTTAAGGTGTTATAATTGCACTTTTGAAGTGCAATCACTAGCCCACACCCTTGAACTATTTGCTATGGAGGCTGCTACATTCCTAACAACCTTTAGACTAGAGTGTATCAGGCCAACTAGTGAGTTCTGAGCAATTGATAAGATTAGTATGTCTAAGCATTTTGAGCATGTGTGAGTGTGTCTTCCTAGTCTATCATACACCTGACTATTTGTACTAGTCTTGTGGTGCAGTCATGTGCCAAAAGTGTTATTTTTATCTATCAGTGGTCTAATGCATGATCAAGAATAGATAATGCATGTAAACTGCTTTGTTAATAGCTGGTAAAGTAAAGATATTGAAGAGATCAACTATATATTAATTAAAACCAAAAATTAGCAAGAAGATTTTAAGACACGAGACACACCACCACAATACTTGTTCACACATTGGCCTTTGATACATAAGACAACCTACAGGAAGCTTCAACCCAATCAAGCACTCGAGTGTTTAGAACACGAAAGCTTACTGCTTGTTTATACACAAAAAAATTCCATGTCACACAGTTATAGGTGGTGAAAATGTAGTTCATGAACTTGCATTGAGAAGCCTTATTTTCACTTTTGAGGTGGTTAACTTATGCAATAAGCACTAGATTGCGAAGATATGCAAACGACTTACTTATCGAAAGATGAGAGATAAAAATCAGAGAGGGAAAGGAGATTCAGTGTTACTTTTTACACTACCATTGATCTTTAGCGGGCAGTTCTTATAACAAACCTAAATATTGTCCTACAACTAAATGACCAGAGTATCATATGTTTAGATATTTCTATAGTTAACTTGGGGAAATCTAGTTAATACCCAAGAGAGAGAGAGAGAGAGAGAGAGAGAGAGAGAGAAGTAAGCTCTTTCAATATTAACATCAATTATCAAAATCATAGATCCATGTACAATTTGAAATGAAAATTGTAAAAGCAAGGAAGTTATTCGAAACACTTAAGTAACTAGAGGTTCTAGAGAAAGCACCAAACCTTCAAACCCCACTCCCCCCCCCCCCCCCCCCCCCTAACTCCCCACTAAGAATGGAAAACAGAAAGAAAGATTCAAATTGCATTAAAGAATCAAAAGCTAAGTCCAAAACATTCAAATGAATTTATATCTCAGCCATAACATTTGCTTGGATCTCCTATCTACACCCACCCCCTCACCCCCCAAAGTGGGGATCCTACTAAGAATGGAAAATAAAAAGAAAGATTCAAATTGCATTAAAGAATCAGAAGCAAAATCCAAAACATTCAGGTGAATTTATATCTCAGCCATAAAACGGGCTTGGATCCCCCCTCCCCCCCCAGGTCTCTTTGTTTTAGTAAAGAAGTTTTCATTAAGACAAAACTGTAACACCCTAAATTTTCTTGACTGCATTACATCCCTATTATAAAGGTTAGAGTTTTCCAGTTTTTGTTCTGATAAACAAGAAGGACGATCACCACCATTAATTTCCCACTAAATCAAAACTGTCCTCACTCATTTTGATTATTTCTTCCTTGGACCGATGAATTGAACATCGAACCACTAGACACACCGGTCTAAACCATTCCCTATGAACCAACCTATACTCGAACCGGTCCAAAATCTACCCAAAACGGCCCACTATAAGCAAGCACTAGTTTAACCAGTTACACACATACTCAGCCGGTTCACTCTCTTATTGAATACAACTCACCAAAATACTTAAAACCCTACGTAAACCATCCAAAATCCTTGTAACCATGGTTTTTGAACCATCCCAATGCCTTGTAACCATGCATTAGCAACCATGAATAAACCAGTTCAAGGCTCCACTGGTTCAATTATAAACCAAGACTCCACTAACTTTTGATATGACCAAAACCATCTAAAGGGGATGGCACCACTAATACACAAGCTTACATATAACAAAGATATTAATCCAAATCACAAAACATATCAAACCATGATATATCAAAACCTTATACGTCGACTTAGTCATGTGCCATGAACCGATACACCTTGCACTTTATGCACCATGACATCTGGCCTTGCACACACTTCATAAATCATTGGAATACTCCTGGCTGCTGTAGACAGTTCGAGTAACATAGAGAGTTAGCCGAAAAATATATAAAACAAACATAAACTGAGAGAGGGAGAAAAGAAAGAAGTGTGAACTTTAGGACGAGTTCCCAGAGACACTCTAAGGTGAGAAATCACTCCCCTTCACCTCCCTCATCACAAACCTAGTAGAATAGAAGAGTAATCGTGACTGAAAACCCAGGAAATCAAAGAGAGAGAGAGAGAGAGAGAGAGAGAGAGAGAGAGAGAGAGAGAGAGAGAGAGAGAGAGAGAGAGAGAGAGTTTATTCTCAATGCTTTTGGTCGTGGCAAGAGAGATAGGGGTTGGGGAGCTGTTGCAGCGGCCATAGAGTTTCTCAAGGGCACCTATAGGTGTCCCAGAGAGACCCAAAGCCTTTGTACATGCTCTGTCCAGCTCTTGGAAGAGTATTTCGCCAGAAAAGTTACCTAGAAGCGTGGCTCAGGCCACCGGCCACCGCTGCTGACCGCATCACGTGGGGTTGACTCGTCTTGGGGTCAGGAGCAAAACTCATGAAGGGCTCAACATCTGAAAATGGAGGGAAGACGGCCAAAATGGCAGTTGCAGGTAAGAACCGCTAGGGTTCCGCCATAAAGCAACCATTTTGGGCTCCATCCAGCCATCGTTGGTCGAGCTCTGGCCATGAGTGTGAAGCCCAAGACCTTACCAAGACCTAGAGCTCACATGCATGGCCAGGAATACCAGTGGTTGGCCGAAAAATCGAGCATGAACGCAACCAATCACTGTGGGAGGAAGAAGAAGGTTGTGCCTTCCTCCCCCACGCGCAGCTGGTGGCGAGTGTGGGCGCGTCCCACTGAGTTGGCCCCAAAATTTTTATGGCCATGCTATGAGCATCTAAATATCTTACCCTCAAAATTTCAGACCACAAGGACTTCTCTGTGAATTTTTATGAGTTTCTTTCTTTGTTTGGCATGCAAATTCATAGAAAATAAATGAGATATGAAACTATTTTGAAATTTTACCAGAAAATCCCTAAAAATATAGGGGACATGGATATGAGAGAGTAGCCATAGTAGCTACCCCAGATAAGAATTCCAGAATATCTCCTATTCTGAGCCACCAGGCAGTTTTGTTCCTACCAAAGATGTGTACCACCCAAGATCCTGACTATTTATGATATCGCATTACTAACAGTCTAACTTACTTAATAAAGATATATATGGAAAATAGATATCTAATTCTTGTGATAGGAACAGAAAATATTTGAAGAACCAGAATAAATCTTCTACACACATACGAGCAGGGTAGGAAACAGTGCATTTTCTAAGATACGCACTTATTTGATTTTATATTCAATGTTTGGTTACATGCTTACGTGATTATGCCCTTTCTACTCAAACGCTTGGTTTATATGCTAAAAGTTATATTTTGCGTTATTATATTGTATACCTTGCAAAAGTGCATTTCATGTATGATCATATCACCGGGGAGAGACAAGGGAGGAATAACTAGATAAATGAAAGAACCTCGGGTTTATATCATGAGTGACTGCTGATCAACCGGTATCGGGGCTACCACAAATTATTATTCATTAACTTGATATGGGCTAGATAATCATGGGTGGGACCCACTAAACTTAAAGAGAAGGAGTGTCAAGGGTGGGCCCACTGGGCTTGATGATGCCCCAGGCAGGACATACCTTCAAGATCCTAGTAATGATAAAAAGAAATGGGTACATATGCATGCCATAGCATAAATTTACTGCGCTGCATTTTAAACTTGTGTCTTATCGAGTCATGGTATTTCTATTAGGCTTCGTAGTTCACTCCTATTTTATGGGACAAATTTTCAGGAAATGAAACTCCAGCTGGATTCTAAGGAAATGATTACGAGAAATGAACCACACAATTTAGTTGAAAATTTTCCTTAATGTTTAGTTTGGATTGTACTTAAAGTAAAGTTATGGATCTCAACTATAAGTATAATGTTCTTCAGATGATATAATTATTTTGGAAATATATTGATATGTATCTTTAACTGATTAGCCCCTTGTCCTGATTTAAAGGATAAAATAGGTTGTGAACCCGACCCCCCCCCCCCCCCCCCCCCCCCCCCCCCCCGACTTCTCTTTGTTTCAGTAAAGAAGTTTTCATTGAGACAACAAAAGGTGGCTTGAGTTTAACTATAGAAAAAAATATGGACACCCATTGAGACAAAGACTTAAGCAACTAGAATACGAAATCAATGTAAAGAATAGACTTTGGCATTCAGGCCTTTTTTGGGCTTGGCCTCGGGCCAGCCATGGGCCTGAAAATCAAGCCCAATCCTAGCCCGTACTAATATGAGCTTGGCCAGATCTGAGCCATGGGCCATGGGACTTGAAATCTGATGAAAATGCAAATATCATATTTTTCTCCCTTAATGTTTAATCTTTTATACTTAGTTGGTATCTAAATATACTTACTGTTCTTATATTTTGATTTAGGGTGTTATGGAATGCCAAGGAAGAGGATCCTAACTTAAAAAGGACGAATTCGTGCTAAATTGGAAGCATCGTTTCAAGGAGCGTTCAAATGGTACGTCAAACGGATACATGTCAAGTTCAGATTTGAAGAGCATTCAAAATATACAAAGAGTAATTTTCCCGTTCGAAGTGCGTTCGATGCATTGTTCGAACGATAGTTCGATGCGTTCAAACGGTGGCAAGGGTGTTCTAACGGTTGTGCGCACCTGCAGATTTTCAGAAGCCTATAAAAGCTATGACTGTTTTGTTTGTAGGGTTGCACGTTTTTCATATTATTTGAGGTTATTCTTTGAGTTGTTTTCATGGTCCTGCGTGGCTAAACTCTGAATCTTGGTCGAAGGAAACAGAAGCCTCAGAATGAATAATAAACAGTGAGATCTACTTTGTTTTCATTATTCGATTTATGTTTTGAGTATCAGTTATTCTTTTGTGCTTATTTTCATGATTGTCTTGTTTAATCGCTAGGAGGCCTACTAGTTTATTAATCATCGCAATCTACTGCTGGATTAGATATCAAATCCGTAATTGTTTAATCCCTCTGATTTGTGAAGCAACTGAGATTTAATGATTGTTGCGTTGGAAATTATTATATCTTGGGAAGGATATTCGACTAAATTAAATGCAACCGCGTGTGCTTGTGTTGTTTAGTTCCATCTCTCTCTAATTCTTAAGGCTGCTAATAGATTAAACCTTATGTGCTTATCCTGGGTTGTTTAATAGTTAGGGTTAATGAGATCACTTGTTTTTAATTAACTACGACTAAGGAGAGATGAGAAAATAATTCCGACGGTAAATATTCAATGTGTGAATTGATATGTTTGCATCGATGATCAGTTATAAATTTCGATGGTGAATGTTGACCTAGACCAAGGTTTGTTCTTTTGATTGATTTCAATACTTTAATCTGAATTGTTCTGTAGTTAGTTCTTATTAAAATTGTTTTCATTACATCCAAAATCCCCATCAAAGTTCACATAGCATAAAATTAGACTAATCACTCTCCGTGGGAATGATCCTTACTCACACTACTATATAATTATTTTTGGAGTATCGATTTTATTTTTGAGTGTCCGCGACAGCACATCAGACTTTTTAATAGCCCTTAAAAACATGTATGAATTCAACAATCTCCTATAAAATGGGGGAGTAATTGGAAAATTTTGGTGAATTCACACCTTTCTCTCCCGTGCTAATTTCATCTATGTGAATGATGTGTTTACAAAATTCATTTGCTAGCCAAAAAAAAAAAAAAAGAAGGCTCGTCTTTTGGTTCATTAAACCGATATGAAGTTCATTTTCGAACACAACTTCCTCTTTTTTTCTTCTTTCTTAGTAATGATGTCTCTGTATTATATTTTTCAAAATAAAAATCCAATTAGATAAAATGTTAATTTCTAAGCGTAACATATCACTTTAACTAAATCCTGATTCATCTCACAATATTTTTTATTTAGATTCTTTCACTAATTTTACTTAAACTACACTAACTAAAATTCGGGCACGACCAATAGTCTTTAAACATCAATCCCATGCACATATATATATATATATATATATTTAATTCTTCTGACTTATTTTACTAAAAAAAAAAAACCTCTAACAGGCATCCCTACGATGACCCAAGCTAGGTCCATTTGGTGGCTTTGTCAGCAGTACACCAGAAATTAGTCTTAAATGTCATTAGTAAAGTGGGCCGAATTTGATCGACTAGGATATCTACTGAAATCTTGGGGTCTCTTGGCGATAGTCTTCAATATGGGCTATGCATAAAAGCAATGGATTTGTGCGACATGGGTTCGGCTGGTGTGACTATGAAGCATCAACACATAACCGGAGACAAAATTTATCAAAACAAAGAGACAAGGAAATACTTTATATATATTCACCTATTCAAATAAGTAAATCAAACAAGAAAAATCAATTTTTTTTAACAAATACTTATTCATCCCTTTCACATTTTTTCAACCAAAGAAATTTTTTATTTATTTCTTTCACTTCATTTTTTTCCCCTATCTTTTACCTTTTCCGGTTTGTTTCACTCCACAAATACAAACGTTAGTATATACATTTTTCATGGTTTTATTTCAGGCGCTAATAAACCTATGTAACCTTCAGCACACTTTTTTTTTTTTTGAAATAGCAAAAGGAATATATAAATCACAAAAACTGATTACATAAGGGGATGAGGTTCAGCAACAGAATGACCATAGTCATTGCTGAGACAGCCCGCACCTGAATGAAAACAAAAAAATAAAACCTTTTCCACTTATGCTAATGAGAAATCAAAATGAGGAATCGGCTCATAAAACTCTAATTACTCTGTAAGCTCCTGTACACTTGGGCCGGCGGAAAGGTTTAATTGCAAAAGTTGAACAGGCCAAGCTCACCTAATTGCTTTGGGTATTAATCAATTATTTTAATTGCATTTTCTTTTTCTTTAAACAGGTGAAAAATAAGCTGGAAAACCTTTAACTACCCTGTTTTTGAAGCAGCAATGAAAATTCTGAAAAGGGCAGTTAAAAGTGCCGGGAAATGCTAAAGAAATTTCCCCAATAGCCTTTCTTTTGATTGGAACGTGTGTTCATGAACTTCGATGAGTTTCTTTGTTGCGGTCCTTCCACGTCATAAAGCGGACCTGACTTGTTGGCTACTGCATTACAAGACCTCAAAGTGAGCGGAAGTTATTCTCATTGAGGTAATTACATGGAAATTACTCTCTCAGTCTAACAGAGCGTTGCTTTTTTGTTTTTTATATAAAAAAAAATAGATAGACTTCATATATTCGCCTAGAATTTTTATTGTTCAGCACTACATAATTATTTACGAAAAATATTAGAGCTTCTACATCAGGATCAAAAATTAAGTCCTATTATGTATTCTAAGTGTTAAAGAGTATGCTTAGTCCTGCTTATACATACTCAAATTTAAAAATTAAGTAAAAAAATTTAAATTTTTACCCACTGAACTGACTACTCTGTTAGTAGAGTGTGTATGGCTATTTTGATAATATGCTTTTTCTCTCCTTAATTTTTATTGCGAAGGAGGGCCGAATCATTAGTTTGTGATCAACAAAAGAAACATACGGATGGAGTTGACGACAGGTCTAGCTTACGATATACAATATATTTTTTTTTTATCAATCAAAAGAAGAATCCATTAAAGCGATAATCGATACAAAAGAGGCATCACTGTGATGGGGAGCCCATGACAAGATCAAACCTTACAAAGGAGGAGAAGAGAGAATAGGAGAGGGGTGAAGAGGTTGCCAATTTTATAGGGTACGTGTCAATTTTTTTAAAAAGTAATAGGTTCAATTACAGATAAACCAAATCCTTTAGGTCAAGTTTGGTTAATGGATAAGGGACGGCGATGGGTGATGGACGATGGGAGATGATATCCAATGGACCCCTAAAACCTCTGTTTGGCAAATAAAATAAAAAAAAGTTTCAGATTAAATCTCCTTCTGAAAGAATCTTCCAAATAGAGAGATGTAATACCTTGGGAAAATTGTATTACATGTCTACTCTCTCGGGATAAAGTGTAAAATTTTAATTTTACCGTCTTATTGTTATTATTATTATTATTAAATATAATAAAATATAAGCACATTATAATATTATGTTGTATTAATATCAATTCTTTAATAAATAATAGGATAATATATATAGTGTAATTAGGGGTGACCATGGCCCTGAGAGCCCAATACACCTGCCTAAGCCTGCCCATACATTATAGGACTTGGGTATTTTTTTTAGGCCTGATTTGTTTAATGCGCGGGTTTGAAAATTGTCTTTGAAGTCCGGCCCGGTCAATAATAAATATAAATTAATATATTTTAATATTATATATATGTATATGTAATTAAATTTTATGTTATTCAATATTATTTATATAGAAGAAAATTATATATTAAACAAATTTTAAGTTAAATATGCGGGCTTAGACAAGCATGAGAATGTAATTTTTTTTTAATTGGGCGGGTTTCGAATTTGATTGGGTCTGATTAGAATTTTATTTGCTGTAGGCTCAGCTCGAACCCGGGGTGCGTCCAATGTCCACCCCTAAGTATAATACAATAATATAAAAGTATTTACACATATTATATTATAAGTTAATATATTTGAGTATGTAATATAATACATTAACTTACAACTTAACATATCTTTACTTATGCATCATTATATATTGAATAATATTTGAATAATAAATTATACTATATTATACTAATATAATTGTCACACCCCCAATCCAATTAGACATTAATTATGTCACATTAGGTGAGACGTGATCGCATAGGTTATCGTACCTGCGAACGACACATTAACCCATACTCGACAATAAAAGAACGCAGCGGAATAAACAATACAATGAGGAAAATATAATAAACTCTCCAAAGGAATACATTACCATTGAAAAATAATCAACATCCTTTCACAAAATTCTATACCATTATACAAAGTTAAAACATAACACCAAAACCCAATGTCTATATAAAATACAACCATGAAACTGAAAGTAAGACAATGGAGCTGTCCCAAGCCCCGTGACTCGACATCCTGACATTGACATGATTGCCACCACAGCAAGAACCAAGACTGCAGTGAACCAAATCGTCATCTCCAAGTTACCTGTCAAGACAGTCTGTGTGGGTGTGAGCTAATTATCAACATGCTCACGATAGATAATCAAATTCATAAAGAATGATAATAAACACTCACAATGTACACGGTATAAATGATCAATATATATATATATCATGGATGCCTCAATGCAATGAATGTATCATCCACATGTGCGCGCAATTTTAGATAACGTTGGCCTAATATATCGATGGCGCGTTATCAAGGAATGCCCACCGTGGCACGCCTAGGCTAGTCCACCGTGACTAAGCCTTGGTTAACCCACCGTGGTTAAGTCTCTCCAGTGCAATGCAAGGCATACAATATGAATGGTATGCAATGCCACCATATATGTATATAAAATCATCAATATCTCCACAGAGCTTCTCATATAATATCACTTTCACCTCATATATAAACACCTTCAACACCTCGTATGCATTCACCATCATTATATGCAAATAAACAATTTATTTAACATGAATAAGATTATCTCAAAATCTCACAATCCCACAATTAACACCAACACAGATAATAATACAAGCAATATATATTCACTTCTATATGAATAAGATTATCCTATGATCCCACCTGTCACTGCACACACACTATGTCAAAGATCACTTCGGGGTTGACGTTGAAGGATCTTGCTCTCCGTTAGCTCCTATCACCACAACCGTATTAGTTTAGGAAACTCAATGTATACTCTAATAATCATAGCTATAATGTCTATACAAACAAATTATAACACTGAAATTATACATTAGAACTACCATATGCTAATCTCAATCACACTCTCAATGTAAAGCTAGAGCTGAAAAATACCAAAATACACCAAGTCCTCTAATCTGCCAAAACTGACACAAGCTTCATAATCTGGACATAACTTCGTGAGCTTATGCCCAAAAATTCTAAAACTTTAGAAATACCAACTAGACATATCAAAGAGTATCCAGACCAAATTGTACATTTTTTGAACATGCCTAAGTATTTATTTGGTATTTTCAAATACAGGGCAGTGCTGCAGAAATTCGAATTCAGCAATAAATAGTTTATCTTTGATAAATTAATAACATAGGTAAACGACATCTAAATGATCTGAAATTTGGTACAGATTATCATCACCTTTTATCCTAGATACAGTAAAAATTTCATAATTTTTGGGCTACTCTAACTTGGTCGAATGCTCTGTCAAACCAGAGGTTACAGATCTGGGAATCAAAAATCTGCAGAGACAGTCCCATTTAAAAAATTCACCATAATTCGAAATTACAACATTTTTAAGTGAATCCAAAGCCCAAATGATCCTCATAACTCTAACTTATAGTGTTCAAAAATTCAGCCACAAATAAAATTTTTAGCTAGGTCGAAATGTCTCTAAACAGTAGCCTTTTCATAGAGAATACTCTATTATGGCTGCCATGGGTGATTCTAAGTTTTTACCATGGAAGATCTCACCTCTATCCTCCTCCTTCCATGGCATGACTCATATAACATGCAATAATTAGAGAAAATAAGATGAAACAAGCATGATACTCACCTTAGATGAGGAAAACAAAGTGCAAGAAAGCTTCCTTAGATTTTTTTCCCTCTTTTCTTCTTCTTCCTCTTTTCCACCGATTGTTCCTTCTCTCTCCAAGCTTCTCTCTCTCTCTCTATAACTCTATATCTCTCTCTCTCTCTCTCTCTCTCTATAATGGCAGCTCTTTACTCTCTTCTCTCTCCCATCATGCTAGACCACTCACCCCCCACCATTATTGTTTTTTTCTTTCTTTTTCTTTCTTTTCTTTCTTCATTTGCCTCTTTGTCCCCTCTTATCATCTTTCCCTTTTTCTCTCCACCGACACCCTCCTCTCCTCTCAATTAACTTCAATAAAGATACAATCATATATCTCACCCCCCCTTAGGTATTTTATACACCCATTTATTATACCCACTCACCTTTAGGTATTTTATACACCCACTTATTATACCCACTCACTAATGACTCACCATTTACCTTACCACTAATAAAATGATACAAGTGGCATACACAATTTATAATTAACCATGCAATAGATGTAAATTAAATTAAATAAACTAATTCAACTACGTTTACGATGTAATTCAACTAATCATGAAAATATGAGATTAGGGTGTCACAATAATAAATTATTATATTAGATATAGTGCGTGATAGGTACCGGTCTTCTGTACCGAAATAGACTACTCTCACCATCCCGTTTGGACCCCACACCCAACGAGCCTCCAAGCTGAACCGACCAGGCAAACATCCTGAGTGTAGCATTGTGTGCCTCACTAGCACATCCCGAGATCTACACTTACAAATAAACCATCACTCCTTAATTTGGGGCACCGTTACGCCCTTGATGCATGCAACTGTTATCTAAGAATCACTCCAACCTATACTGGTATATAAAGAGGACTTCACTGCCTTCACAGGTACACATAACAGAATCTCTTACCATTACTCTACCCACATTTCTCTAAATCAGTTGCTTAACTTTGGCATCGGAGCGTTCCTAGCAGGCACCACATAGATGTTCATAGTTCAGAGACGTTTAACTTTCCACCATATCAGCTCGTCTGGGCATGAAGCAGATTGTACAAATTCACTACATCATCAGTTGGCACCGTCAGTGGGAATGACTTACTCATTATTTTTATGGTTTTAACCAAGTGTCGCGATCAGATTTTTTGCACTCGAGAAGTACACACACAAGCGAAAAAAATACTGTACTCTCTTATTAGAACTCATCGTCCTAGAAAAATGAGTGTGACTAGGTTTGAATTGAAAATTCATTTGAATAAAGGGCTTTTGGAAAACAATTTGGAGTCGCCACCTAACTTGATTAAGGTAAGTTAGGTCACCTAAAAACTAAGCACATTTCGAAGACTACACTTAGGATTTTCGAAAACGATTTTGAAAATATCTCCTCAAGAGAGGGTTTTTAGGATAACAGGTTGTTTGACAACCTTTAGAAAATAATTAATCTATTTTTGAAAATAAACTCTATTTTGGTCTTTTGAAAATAATGATATAGGTTCGAATGTTGGTTAAGTGTAGGGAAGACGCACTAAGCCATCACCCTACCCCGCCTTTATGGTACCTACATGTCTATTCACCCTAAATTCACCTATGAGAGTCTTCAACTAACAAATGTCCAATTCTATCCACTTTAGAAAAAAAAATGTTTAAAAAAACTATTATGATGTATGATATGCAAGTGCAAGAGAGAGAGTTGAAAAATAGATTTGGAAATACATTTGAAAAGAAATTGATTTAATTTAAAAGAGATTTGAAAAGATAAATTTTAAATTGAAAAGTTTTGGAAATTAGAAATAGAGAACTGAAAATAGACTTTTGGAATTGGAAACTTAAAATAGATTATGGAATAGGAGATTTGAAAAGAGTTATGGAAATAGAAGCTTGAAAAAGATTGTGATCGCACCCATGAGGGTTATCTACGTGTCTTTTTTGAGGAATCAGGTCTGTCGTAGTTCGGATAAGAGTCTGATAGAAAAAAAAAGATTTGATTTGAAAAAGGAATTGAATTAGAATTTGGATTTGATTTGAATTTAGAATAGAGAAATGGAAATTGGAATTTTGGAATTGAAAAGATTAGACTTTGATCCGGAAAGATAGAAGTTTAGGAAACTTAGACTTATGAAGATAGGATTTGGGAAAGACTTGAGAATTAAGAAAAGATTTGACTCTAGTGTTGGACTTGGTGAATTAAGGAAGGATTGAATTTAGGAAAGGTTCGAATTAGGAAAGGCTCGATTTAGGAAAGTGTCAAAATAGGAAAGTATCATTTTAGGAAAGTTCCATTTTAGAAAAGTTTCAATTTAGGAAAGTTTTGATTTAGGACAGTTTTGAAATAAGAAAGGTTTTGTTTTAGGAAAAGGGAATGTTTTTGAAATAGGAAAGTTTAGAATTTTAGAAAGTTTTGAACTTAGAAAGTTTTAGAATTCGGAAAGGTTTGAACTTTCAGAAAGATTTGGAAGCTTAAAGTTTAAGGAAAGATTTAAAAGTGTAAGTTTTGAAAACTTAAGGTTTAGAAAAGGAGGAGATTAGTTAGTATTGGAAATAGGAAAGATTTGGATTTGGTTTCCTAAAGGCATGGGTTTGGAAAGGGAAGTTTTAGAAACCCTAGATTTAGAAAACTATAGTTTTGATGTAGAAAATAGGTTTTGGAAACTTATGATTTTGGTATAAAAAATGAGATTTTGGAAACCTAGGTTTTAAGGCAAGATTGAAAATCATGTTTTTGAGAAAGGAAATTAGGGTTTCCTAATTGTGGGCTTTAGGGCGTAACTTGGACTTCAAGAAAAGCGATTTTTGAAAAGTGAATTTTAGGAAGGAAGATTTTTGGAAGGAGATCTAGAGAAAGAGTTTTTGGAAAGTGAATTTTACGAAAGAGAGTTTTTGGAAAGTGATTTTTAGGAAAGAGCTTTTAGGAAGGAGTTTTTAGAAAAGAGTTTTTAGGAAGGAGTTTTTAGGAAGGGAACCTAGAGGAGCATTTTTAGAAAGGGAATTTTGAAGCAAGCTTTTTGGAAAGGAGTTAGAAAAGATATTTTTAGAGAGGGAGATTTGAAAAGAGAGTTTTTAAAAAGCTTGTAAAAATATCTCATTTTCCTAAAGCGATTCCAACCATAAGAAGGTTAGAACCACTTTAGGATAATGATTTTGAAAACAATAAGGATTTTGAAAATATGGACCATATTGGTCACTTTAAATGTAACACTTTCCTAAAACCACCCTAACCATGGAAATGCTATAATCACCTTAGGATTGTGATTTTGAAAACAAGTTTTGAAAAAGAAGGTTTTGATGCAAGTTTGAAAACAATATTAATGCAAGTTTTGAAAACGAGTTTGAAAATAAATTTTAGAATAATGCAATATCATGATATGCACAATGCAAGTTGGGGTCGTGAACATACAAGGTTAAAGGCTTCACCACATAATCAAGGGGGCCAAACCCACATGGTCTCCGGTTAGACTAAAAGAAAGCCCCCGACAAGGTGACCCTCCAATAGCCTAATCTTACACATGGACCGGGAAGTCCCTTATTTCAAGCATGCAAGAAAGGAGAGGAAGAAGATGGGGGATTAAAATAAAAGAAAACCCAAGTGGATTAGGAGAGAGAAGAGAGGGGGAAGATGCGTAAATTTAAAGAGAAAGCCTACCTTGTGTCTTGTTTATTTTGCTTTGCTTTGCGCACTTTGCTTTGCTTGTCTTGCTTCGATCTTCATTCAGTCTTCGAGAGTTTGTCTTCGATGTTCAAAACTTTGTAGTTGCAGCAATCCAAGTCTTCAATGGAGGGTTTGAGGCTAGTGTATAAGCATATCAAAGTGTGTATGAATGTATAGGAGGCTAGGGTTTGCGTATGGAGGCTAGGGTTTGAAAAACCTAAGGAAACTACGTTTTAGAGGGGCTACGAGCTCTGTGTATCGAAAAGTAGGGTTTTTAGACTGAGTTTGCGGACCTTTTTCATGCTGGATGAGGCTTTGTATTTATAGAGGAAGAATGAACCTGGTGCCTGTTGCAGTGGCACTTGGGCAAAAAATACATTGTGGCGCCAGCCACTTAGGAAAGTTTTCAGGTCGGCAAATAACGTATCTTTAGAAGATTTGGGTGCTTGTACTAGTGACTACCATGCAATTTTTAGCCTAGCTTCACTAGGAGTGGCTCTGAAAGGTCCGGGGATGAATTAAAGATACCGGGAATGACCCGGAGAGCCGGAAAGGGACAAGAACCCTTAGAATAGTGTCTCAGGGACAAAGGGCTTGAAAAATTATGAGAAGATTGGTTAAAGGGGTTGATTGGGCTATTAGGGGCAAAACGGTCAACCGGGCCGGAAAGCTGCCAGGACGAACTCAGAATGTCCTGGAAGAAGACTTAAGATTCGGAAACACTACTTAGAATGATTTCAGAGGTTACCAATTTGATACCCAAAGTCGGTGTGGTTGGAAAAGGCGATCGACCCTCTAGGGGAAAGCGGTCATTTTGCTTAAAGTTTGCTGGAACTAACTTGTAATGATCTGGAAGAGAAAGGGAAGACTAGGGATGCTATCAAAAACATCCCCGGGAAGTTATCGGTTTGATAACCAGAGCTGGTGTGGTTCCTGGGGCTTTCGGAGGCTTAGGGGCAAAATGGTCATTTAGCTTCAAGTGGGCCCTACGGGCCTGAGAAGCGACCGATGGACTAAATTCAAGTTTAGAAGGTAAGTTAGAGTTTGGATATGCATGTGATGTGTAAAAGTGAGCCTAGTCGAGCCGGAGATTGCTGAGCGGGCAAAAATAGGGTGTTTACAGCTGCCCCTATTTTTCTGTCTTCGCTTGTCAAAGATAAAAAACGATAAAGTAAGAGTCCTATGTTGACCGCGAGCCGATCAGAGGGACTAGAAGAATTGAAGTCCAAAGAATAGTTAGCTCAAGTAGATGGTCGATGCTTGGTATTTTTTTTGGTAAAATGATACTCCTTTGGGGAAATTTATGTTCCTTGAACTAACGCTCCATCTGGCAGAACAATGCTCCTTTGGGGGAATTGACACTTCTTGAATCGGCACTTCGTCTGGCGAAATGCTGCTCCTCTGGGGAAGTCCAAGGTTGACTTCTGATACTTCTTGAACCGACACTCTGTCTGGCGAAATGCTGCTCCTTTGGGGAAATCCAAAGTTGATTTCTAATACTTCTTAAACCGGCACTTTGTCAGGCGAAACGCTGCTCCTCTGGGGAAGTCCAAGATTGATTTCTGATACTTCTTGAACCGGCAGTTCGTCTGGTGAAACGCTGCTCTGGGGAAATCCAAGGTTGATTTCTGATATTTCTTGAATCAACACTCTGTTTGGCGAAACGCTACTCCTTTGGGGAAGTCCAAGATTGATTTCTGATATTTCTTGAATCAGCACTCTGTTTGGCGAAACGCTACTCCTTTGGGGAAGTCCAAGATTGATTTCTGATACTTCGTAAACTGGCACTCCGTCTGGCGAAACGTTGCTCCTCTAGGGAAATCCAAGATTGATTTCTGATACTTCTTGAACCGACACTACGTCTGGTGAAACGCTGCTCCTCTGGGGAAGTCCAAGGTTGATTAAGGAGGTCGAGGGTGGGCCATTGCCCCATTCTTTCCTTCTTGTCGACCAAGAAAGTCTAAAATTTTTTAGGTGTATGCCAGTGTTGGAGATTTCTGAGGTTTCTTGATCGTAGGGTGGCTTTTTTTAGCTTTATTTTGTACTTCTCATTTTTACTTGTTTCCTATTTGAGAGAGAAAGACATAGAGTTAGTTTTTGTACAAAAACAGTTTAAAAATGCCCCGGTAAGGGGTGTCATTTTTTTTTTTTATGATGATTGCACATGGGATTAAATGCATGATCTATTTTTTATGAATGCATAGGTTTATATAAGAATTGAATTGAATGAGTGTTCTGCTTTTTTTTTTATTTTTTTATTTTTATGAATACACAGGTTCACACAGAAGTGGAATTGAATGCATGTTATAGTTTTGGATAATGGGCATACATGAATAGAATTAAATGCAATGTCCCCCTTTTTTGTGATAAATGCACAGATTTATATAAAAATTGAATTAAATGAATGACCTACTTCCTTACAAATGAACAGGCTCATACAGGAATGTAGTTGAATGCATGAATAGATACAAACTACGTAGGAATCTAAATGGATGTACAGGTTATATATGTCATGGATGCATCAGTACTACATGTATATAAGCTATTTACAAAGAATGTCCTGGGATTGCCCCAGGGCCCATACTCTCAAGATTTTGTTTTCGTCCAAGATTCTGCCCCATTCAGTTTTGTCCCATTCTTATCGAGATGTGATAGCATTTGCACTGTTCTCCAGGGATCTTGACCTTTTGGTTTGCTATCCTATCATTACTTTCTACAGGGTTGCTGTTTGGAATTTTTCTGACCTCATTTGGTTTTCTTTCTCAGATTTCCAAAATGCCACCATAGCTTGAGTGACAACTCACATGCCCTTTGCAGAGTGATAAACAGCTAGGCCCTCCATTAGAGAAGACTTCTCTTAGGACCGTAATGTAGGCTGGGTTTAGGGTTGGTAAGAAACGAATGGATATTTAGGCTTAAAGATCTTCTTTTTAGTGGGTTGTTTAAACCAAAACCATCTGAGCATGCTTTGGGGCATGAGATTGCCCCTGCATTCCTCCTCAGTTCTCCTTTCTTACCCTACTTGTCTGGTTATTGTTAGGTTTATTTGGACTAAGCAATTTTCTTTTATCAGAGATGACTTTAATTTGGACTGTAATGTGGGCTATGCATGAGCAGTTAGAAAAGTATTATAACAGTAAGAATACAGTCATTATAACAATAAGAATAAACAAGTATAGAGGAAAATAAAAGCAGTCGCCCTTTCCTCCATGGTTTTGGAAAACAATGCACATGTCTTAAATCCGGCAGAGGTTTGGCTATGCATGGTGTCTATATGAGCATGAGGTTGAGGGTTGACTAATGCGTCCTAAAAAGGCTCAGTCCCCAGATCTTCAAACCTAGGCCCACTCCCTGAGGTGGTGCCATGATTGGTTGGTCACCTGAGCGGGGGAACCATCTAGAGGCCGTAGGCGAAGAAACTGACACAGCATCTTGCCCATAACCAATATACCATTCCCCCTTTCTGACTAGAAAGGTCATATCATGGTAAAAATGCAATTATGCAGAATGTAAGTGCACGTGCAGCGTGTATGTAATTTTTGAAAGTGGAGGACAGAGCCCAACAACTACCATCTATCCTATTCATCACATTCATGTATGGCAGTTAATAAAATTTAAACAAAAAACGCACCTACAAAACAAAGATGCAAGAGTTAGTATGTGGATGACAAACTTAATACAAGATAATATGAATAAATGCATGTTTTTTGAAAACAATTTTGAAAATTCAATTTTAAAAATTTAAAGTGAATAGGATTGAACAAATTAATTGAAGATTGTACATGGGTGAAGGGTAAAGAGACATGACTACGGTCTAACCCTGTAAGTGTCTCCAGTGGAGTCGCCAACTGTCGCGCTCAGATTTTTTGTACTCGAGGAATATACACACAAGCTGGAAAAATATTGTATTCTCTCGTTAGAACTCATCCCCATAGAAGAATGAGTGCGACTAGGTTTGAATCTAAAATTCATTTGAATAAAGGGCTTTTGGAAAACAATTTGGAGTTGCCACCTAACTTGATTAAGGTAAGTTAGGTCATCTAAAAACTAAGCACAATCCGAAGACTACACTTAGGGTTTTCGAAAACGCTTTTGAAAATATCTCCTCAAAAGAGGGTTTTTAGGATAACAGGTTGTTTGGCAACCTTTAGAAAATAATTAAGCTATTTTTGAAAATAAACTCTATTTTGGTCTTTCGAAAACAATTATCTAGGTTCGAAGGTTGGTTATGTGTAGAAAAGACGCACTAAGTCATCACCCTACCCTGCCTTTACGGTACTTACATGTTTATTCACCCTAAATTCACCTATGAGAGTCTTCAACTAACAAATGTCCAATCCTATCCACTTTAGAAAAAGAATGTTTAAAAAAACTATCATGATGCATGATATGCAAGTGCAAGAGAGAGAGTTGGAAAATAGATTTGGAAATAGATTTGAAAAGATAGATTTTAAATTGAAAAGTTTTAGAAATTGGAAATAGAGAATTGAAAATTGACTTTTGGAATTGGAAACTTGAAATAGATTATGGAATAGGAGATTTGAAAAGAGTTCTGGAAATAGAAGCTTGAAAAAGGTTATGACCGCACCCGTGAGGGTTACCTACGTATCCTTTTTGAGGAATTAGGTCAGTCATAGTTTGGACAAGAGTCTGATAGAAAATAAAAGATTTGATTTGAAAAAGGAATTGAATTAGAATTTGGATTTGATTTGAATTTAGAATAGAGGATTGGAAATTGAAATTTTGGAATTGAAAAGATTAGACTTTGATCTGGAAAGATAGAAGTTTAGGAAACCTAGACTTAGGAAGGTAGGATTTGGGAAAGATTTGAGAATTAAAAAAAGATTTGACTCGAGTGTTGGACTTGGTGAATTAAGGAAAGATTGAATTTAGGAAAGGTTCGAATTAGGAAATGCTCGATTTAGGAAAGTGTCAAAATAGGAAAGTGTCATTTTAGGAAAGTTCCATTTTAGAAAAGTTTCAATTTAGGAAAGTTTTGATTTAGGAAAGTTTTGAAATAAGAAAGGTTTCGTTTTAGGAAAAGGGAATGTTTTTGAAATAGGAAAGTTTAGAATTTAAGAAAGTTTTGAACTTAGAAAGTTTTAGAATTCGGAAAGGTTTGAAGTTTAAAAAGATTTGGAAGCTTAAAGTTTAGGAAAAGATTTAAAAGTCTAAGTTTTGGAAACTTAAGGTTTAGGAAAGTAGGAGATTAGTTAGGATTGGAATTAGGAAAGATTTGGATTTGGTTTCCTAAAGGCATGGGTTTGGAAAGGGAAGTTTTAGAAACCCTAGATTTAGAAGACTATAGTTTTGATGTAGAAAATAGGTTTTGGAAACTTATGATTTTGATGTAAAAAAAGAGATTTTGGAAACATAGGTTTTAAGGCAAGATTGAAAATCATGTTTTTGAGAAAGGAAATTAGGGTTTCCTAATTAAGAGCTCTAGCGCGTGACTTGGACTTCAAGAAAAAGGATTTTTGGATAGTGAATTTTAGGAAGGAAGATTTTTGGAAGGAGATCTAGAGAAAGAGTTTTTGGAAAGAGAATTTCAAGAAAGAGAGTTTTTGGAAAGTGATTTTTAGGAAAGAGCTTTTAGGAAGGAGTTTTTAAGAAAGAGTTTTTAGAAAAGAGTTTTTAGGATGGAAACCTAGAGGAGCATTTTTAGAAAAGGGAATTTTGAAGAGAGCTTTTTGGAAAGGAGTTAGAAAAGAGATTTTTAGAGGGAGAGATTTGAAAAGAGAGATTTTAGAAAGCTTGTAAAAATATCTCACTTTCCTAAAGCGATTCCAAGCATAAGAAGGTGAGAACCACTTTAGGATAGTGATTTTGAAAACAATAAAGATTTTGAAAATATGAACCATATTGGTCACTTTAAATGTAACACTTTCTTAAAGCCACCATAACCATGGAAATGCTCGAATCACCTTAGGATTGTAATTTTAAAAACAAGTTTTGAAAAAGAAGGTTTTGATGCAAGTTTGAAAACAATATTAATGCAAGTTTTGAAAACGAGTTTGAAAACAAATTTTAGAATAATGCAATATCATGATATACACAATGCAAGTTAGGGTCGTGAACATACAAGGTTAAAGGCTTCACCACATAATCAAGGGGGTCGAACCCACGTGGTCTCCGGTTAGACTAAAAGAAAGCCCCGACAAGGTGACCCTCCAATAGCCTAATCCTACATATAAACCGGGAAGTCCTTTGTTTCAAGCATGCAAGAAAGGGGAGGAAGATGATGGGGGATTAAAATAGAAGAAAACCCAAGTGGATTAGGAGAGAGAAGAGAGGGGGAAGATGCGTAAATTTAAAGAGAAAGCCTACCTTGTGTCTTGTTTATTTTGCTTTGCTTTGTGCGCTTTGCTCTGCTTGTCTTGCTTCGGTCTTCATTCAGTCTTTGAAAGTTTGTCTTCGATGTTCAAAACTTTGTAGTTGCAGCAATCCAAGTCTTCAATGGAGGGTTTGAGTCTAGTGTATAAGCATATGAGAGTGTGTATGAATGTATGGGAGGCTAGGGTTTGCGTATGGAGGCTAGGGTTTGAAAAACCCAAGGAAACTACATTTTAGAGAGGCTACGAGCTCTGTGTATCAAAAAGTAGGGTCTTCAAACTGAGTTTGTGGACCTTTTTCACGCTGGAGGAGGCTCTGTATTTATAGAGGAAGAATGAACCTAGCGCTTGTTGTAGTGGCGCCGGGGCAAAAAATACATTGGCGTCACTACCAAGCCATTTTTTGGCTTGGTGCCACTACTAGTGGCTTCAGCCACTTAGGAAAGTTTTAAGGTCGGCAAACAATGTATCTTTAGAAGATTTGGGCGCTTGTACTAGTAACTACCATGCAATTTTTAGCCTGGCTTCACTAGGAGTGACTCCGGAAGGTCCGGGGATGAAGTGAAAGTACCGGGAATGACTTGGAGAGCCTGTAAGGGATAGGAACCCTTAGAATAGTGTCCCGTGGACAAAGAGCTTGAAAAATTATGAGAAGATTGGTTAAAAAGGTTGACTGGGCCATTAGGGTCAAAACAGTCAACCGGCCTGGAAAGCTGCCAGGATGGACTCAGAATGTCCCGAAAGAAGACTCAAGGTTCGGAAACACTACTCATAATGTTTTCGGAGGTTACCGGTTTGATACCCAGAGCTGGTGTGGTTGGAAAAGGCAACCGGCCTTCTAGGGGCAAATCGGTTATTTTGCGTCAAGTTTGCCTGAACTGACTCAGAATGATCTGGAAGAATAATGGAAGGCCAGGGATGCTATCAAAAACATCCCCAGAAAGTTACCGGTTTGATACCCAAAGCTGGTGTGGTTCCTAGGGCTTTCGGAGGCCTAGGGGCAAAATGGTCATTTAGCTTCAAATGGGCCCTACGGGCCTGGGAAGTGACTAATGGTCTAAATTCAAGTTTAGAAGGTAGGTTAGAGTCTGGATATGCATGTGATGTGTAAAAGTGAGCCCAGTCGGGCCGGAGATTGGCGAGCGAGCAAAAATGAGGTGCTTGCACCAGGTTCGGCACAACTACACCGACAAATAACTATGGAGGATCTAAACACAACTTGGATGACAGCTTTGGAGCAGCAAGTCGCTAACATGATAGCCAGCATGTAACAACTAATCATGCAGAACCAGGAGTTACTTCAGAGGGTTCTTACTCCTCCACTCACTCCCCTTGGAGGAAATCAGCAAGCGGATGGAGACAGAGTCAGCACAGTCAACCAAGGAGACGACAATCGTGCCAAAACCGAAGGCAGTGCACGATAGGAAAATGGAGCAGGGCTGGAGGAGGAACATAGCCACGCCATTCAATCTTAGCTATAACCAATTACCCAAGCCACAGAAGGTGTCAGAGAAAGGATGGAGAACTCCCCAGCTTGGGACAAGTAGATCAAGGTCATGCAAGCACAAATGGCAAGAGTCCTGGAAGCAATTAAAACAAAAACTCCTAACACCATCAAAGAGCTGGTGAACCAAATCAACTCGCCTTTCACCAAAGCAGTCATAGAGGAGCCTTTGCTGCCAAAGTTCAAAATGTCAACCCTGGAGACCTTTGACTGGCTCTGGGTATCAAAATGGTAGCCTCTCGGGAATGCTCCTTCTATTATTCCTGGCCTTCCTTTATCTTTCCGGATCATTCCGAGTCAATTTCAGCAAACCCGTTGCAAAATGACTGTTGCCCTTGGCGGGCCGGTCGCCTTTTCCGACCACACGGGCTCTGGGTATCAAACCGGTAACCTTTGGGAACATTCTAGGACATTTTGAGTCTCCTTCTGGGACATTTTGAGTCTGTCCCGACAGCTTTCCAGCCCGGTTGACCGTTTTGCCTCTAATGGCCCGGTCAACCCTTCTAACAAATCTCATCATCATTTTTCAAGTCCTTTGTCCTCGAGAAATTATTCTAAGGGTTCCAGTCCCTTTCCAGCTCTCCGGGCCATTCCCGGCCCATTCAATTCATCCCCGGACTTTTCGGAGTCACTCCTAGTGAAGCCAGACTAAAAATTGCATGGTAGTCACTAGTACAGGCGCCCAAATCTTCTAAAGATGTGTTTCTTGCCAACCTTAAACATTTCCTAAATGGCGCCAGTGTAATCACTGCAACAGGTGCCAATGCATTCCTTTCTCTATAAATACAGAGCCTCTTCTAGTGTGAGAGAGGTCTGTAGACTCAGTCTAAAAACCCTAATATTCGATATACAGAGCTCGTAGTCTCCCTCAACCCTAGTTTCTCTAGGTTTTCCAAACCCTAGTCACCATACACTAAACTCTAGCCTCCTATACACTCATACACACCCCTATACACTTACACACTAGCCTCCAATCCTCCATTGAAGACTTGAATTGCTGTAACTACGAAGCTTTGAAGACCAAAGACAAGCCCTCAAAGATCAAGACTGAAGTGAAGCGAGGACCGAAGAAAAAGCAAGAAAGCAAGGCGCGCAAAGACAAGTGAAATAAATAAGACATACGGTAGGCTTTCTCTTTAAGTTTCTGCAGTTCCCCCTCTTTCTTCTCTCTTCTAACCCACTTGGGTTTTTTCTATTTTAATCCCACATCTTCCCCCCTCCCCCCCTTTCTTTTTATGCTTGAAACAAGGGGATTCCCAATCCATGTGTACGATTGGACTATTGGAGGGTCACCATGTCGGGGGCTTTCTTTTAATCTAACTAGAGACCACGTGGGTTCGGCCCCCTTGATTATGTCGTGAAGCCTTTAGCCTTGTATGTTCATGACCCCAATTTGCATTGTGCATATCATTATCTTGCATTCTTCTAAAAATCGTTTTCAAAGTTTGCATTAAACTTGTTTTTAAAATTGCATCAAAATCTCCTTTTTCAAAACTTTTTTTTCAAAATCACAATCCTAGGGTGATTCTAGCCTTTCCATGGCTAGGGTTGTTTTAGGAAAGTGTTAAATTTAAAGAGACCAATACGGTCTATATTATCAACTCCTTGTTTTCAAAACCACTTTTTTAAAGTGGTTTCAACCTTCTTATGGTTAGGATCGCTTTAGGAAAGTGAGACGTTTTTTTACTCTCCAAAAACTCTCTTTTCAACAGTCTCTTTTTCTAAAACTCTCTTTTTCAACATGCTTTCCAGAAGCTCTTCTTTCCAAAATTGTTTTCTAAAAACTCCCTTCAAAAATCTATTTTCCAAAACTTTTCTTTTCAAACTCCTTTCCAAAACACTCTCCTCAAAATTCGCTTTCCTAAAAACTCTTTCCTAAAAGCTTCTTCCAAAATTTTGTTTTCAAAACTCTCTCAAAGTTTTACTTTCCAAAAACTTCCTTCCTAAAACTATTTTCAAAATCTCTTTCTAAAAACTCTTCTCTAGGATTTTCTTTCCAAAATCTTCGTTTCCAAAAACGCACTTTCGAAAAATCCCTTTTGTTGGCTCCCAAGTTAAGCCCTATAGCCCATAATTAGGAAACCCTAATTTTCCTTCAAAAAAAAAATATGATTTTCAACCTTGCCCCAAACCTAGGTTTCCAAAACCTCCCTTTCTACATCAAAATCATAAGTTTCCAAAAAATCCTTTTTTCTACGTCAAAACTATATTCTTCCAAATCTAGGGTTTCTCAAAACTTCCCTTTCCAAATCTTTGTCAAATCCAATCTTTCCGTTTAGGAAACTAGATCTAATTCTCCGTTTTTGGAAACAAAATTAAACATTTTCTTTTATAAACAAAATCCAAAACTTTTTTTTAGGAAATAGGAATCTTAACCCTTCCTAGTCCAAATATTTCCTAATTCAACTCCTTCCTAATCTTCTACTTTCCTAAATCTTAAGTTTCCAAAACTTGAACATAAAAATCTTTCCTAAATTCTAAAATTCAATTTTCAAATCTTTCCTAATTCAACCTTTTCCTAATTCTACCCCTTTTCAAATCTAAGTTTTCGAATCTTTCTTAAACTCAAACTTTTCTTAATCTCAAGATTTTCTAAAACTCAAACTTTAAAACTTTCAAAATCCTAAACTTTATAAATTCAAAACTTTCAAACTCCAAAATTTTGTAAGTTTTAAACTTTCCTAAATTTCAAATCTTTCAAAGTCTAAACCTTTTCTCATTCCAACCTTTCTTAATTCCACATTCTTTCCAAACTTTAACTCCCAAATCTAGATTTTCAAATCTTTCAAAAACTCAAACTTTGAATCTTCCAAAAATTCTAGAGCTTTCTAAATTCAAATCTTTCTAAAATTCTAAGCTTTCAAAATTCAAAACTTTCTTAAGTTGAAACTTTTCAAATTCTAAACCTTTCTTAAAATAAAACTTTCTTAATTCAAAACTTTCCTAAGTTGAAACTTTCCTAATTCTAAAACTTTCCTAAGTTGAAACTTTCCTAATGTGAAAACTTTCCTAAACCTAAAATTTTCCTAAGTTGAAATTTTCCTAAATCAACATCTTTCTTAATTCCAAGTTTCCTAATCTTCTAAGTCCAGTATTCAAGTCAATTCTTTTCTAAAATTGTTCCAAGTCAAATCCAATCTTTATTTAGGAAACTTGGTTTCCTAAAACCAAGTTTTTCAAAACCAATCTTTTCAGATCTTCCAAATAAAAGTCCAAATTTCCTATTTTTCCAATTCCAATTCGAATTCCAACTCCAACTCGTTTCTAAATCAACTTTTCTATTTTCAATTGGACTCATGTCTGAACTACTACTGACCTGATTCCTCCAAAAGGATATGTAGGCAACCCTCATGGGTGCGGTCACAACATTTTTCAAGTTTCTATTTCCACAAAATCTTTCCAAATCTCCAATCTATTTTCAAACTTCCAATTGCAAATTTCTATTTCCAAATCTCTATTTTCAATTTCCAAAACCTTCTTTCCAAATTCAAACTTCTATCTCTTCCTTTTCAAATCAAATCAATTTCTTTGCAAATCTATTTTTCAATTCTCTTTTCTTGCACTTGCATATCATACATCATGTTAGTTTCTTTTCAAAAATTCCTTTCTAAAGTAGATAGGATTGAACTATAGTTAGTTGAAGACTCTCATAGGTGAATCTAGGGTAGATTGACATGTAGGTACCGCAAGGGCGGGGTAGGGTGATGGCTTAGTGCGTCTTCCCTACACGTAACCAACCTCCAAACCTACGATCACTGATTTTGAAAAACAAAAAATGGAGTTATTTTTCAAAAAGGGCTTAAATGTTTTTCAAAGGTTGCCAAACAACCTATTTTTCTTAAAAACCCTCTCTTGAGCCGATATTTTTAAAATCATTTTCAAAAACCCTAAGTGTAGTTTTCAGATTATGCTTAGTTTTTAGGTGACCTAACTCACCTTAATCAAGTTAGGTGGCGACTCCAAATCTTTTCCAAAAGCCCTTACTTCAAATCAATTTTCAATTCAAACATAGTCACACTCATTCTTCTAGGAGGGTGAGTTCTAACGAGAGAGTACAGTATTTTTCTCGCTTGTGTGTATATTCCTCGAGTGCGAAAAATCTAGGCGCGGCAGCTGACGACTCGGCTGGGGACAATTAGTGGGTTAGGCCGTAGTCATGTCTCTTTACCCTTCACTCATGTAGAGTTTTCAATTAACTTGTTCAATCCTATTTACTTTAAATTTTAAAAACTAAATTTTTAAAATTGTTTTAAAAAAAAAAACATGCATTTATTTATATTATCTTGTATTAAGTTTGCCATCCACATACTAACTCTTGCATCTTTGTTTTGTAGGTACATATTTTGTTTAAATTTTATTAACTGCCATGCATGAATGTGATGAACAGGATGAATGGGAGTTGTTGGGCTCTTTCCTCCGCTTTTAAAAATCACACACACACTGCACGTGCACTTGCATTCTGCATACTTGCATTATTACCCTGATATGTCCTTTCTAGTTAGAAAGGGGGAACGGTATATTGGTTGTGGGCAAGATACTATGTCAGTTTCTTCGCTTACGACCTCTTGATGGTTCCCCCGCTCAGATCACCAACCAATCATGGCACCACCTCGGCAAGTGGGCCTAGGTTTGAAGATCCGGGGACCGAGCCTTTTTAGGACGCATTAGTCAACCCTCAACCTCATACTTATATAGATACCATGCATAGCCGAACCTCTACCGCATTTTAGACATACGCACTATTTTCCAAAACCATGGAGGAAAGGGCGACTGCTCTTAATTTCATTTATACATGTCTATTCCTGCTGTTATACTATCTGTTTTCTTACTGTTATAATGACTGTCTAACTGCTCATGCATGCACATTTACCTTGCTATTGCATTCTCTCTCCATATACTCTTTGCATAGCCATGTTCATGCATTCAATATCCTATGTCAAGACAAGAGTTCCAAGTAACTCAAGTCACTGCATTCTCATGCATATGATCAACCCATTGAGAGTGACACCAAAGTCACTCTCTCCTGCATTAGACCTACCCAAATCCTAAGGATTCCCACATAAGCCTAATGACTCATTGCATGCCTTCTAAGTCATTCCATAAGAGGGGCCCCAATCCCTCTGTGCTCACGAAGATAGGATTGCCAAGAAGATAAGGGCAATCGGTCAATAAGATCTCTCAGCGACCTTCCCGACATCAAATTCGGCGAAGGCGAATCCGAAGACTCAATAGTCGTTTAGGTTTTTCCTTTGTAAAACTAGATAGGTGGAAGTTCCAAGGAAAATGCTCCCTTCCCCCTGTTGAAATGTATTTCAATTCTTTTGTAGTTTAAACTCAAAATTCAATGTACTTTTTTTACTTTTGCGAATGAATGTATGGATCGCTGAAGATTCTCAATTGACAGTAAGGTATCTGCATACAGGGGCAATCTCCTATCTCCAAAATTGAGCCAATACATCATGTGTAGCTTCCCTCCCAAAAAAAGGGCATCCTTAGGGCATGCATTACATAGAATTCTTGAAAAACCAAAAACTAACTTGCGATTTATGTCGTTGTTTTTCTGTTTCCTTCTGTTTCTTTCATAGAAATTACCCTACATTTAGTCAACATTGCTTCCAAGAAAAGTCAACATCCACCTAGGGATCCTATTATCACTCGGCTAAGAGCATTACTTATGGCTACCAATCCTGAGGAGTCACCCCAAGTCTTTCTAGAAGAGGTCAATGAAATGAGGGGTAAGATTGATGAGATGTTTAAGCTTGTCCGAACCTTGGCCTTAAAGGATACTGCCACAATCCTGTCGTTATCCATGACTTCATTTAAGAACCCTGAACCCGCCAACCCGAGGACCGTGCTTCAATCTAACAATACTGGGAGGAGCAAGGAAGATGCCAAAGGGATCAACACTGAGAAACAGGAAACTATGTTGCTTTCACATGACGTACAAAGGACTTCCTTAGATCCTCTCAGTCTGAAAATCCAAGGCCTAGAGGATTCACTGCGAAGTCTCCATGGCCATGACAGTTATGGGTCTACTTCCTACGATGAGCTCTGCTTCTTTTCAGATCACCCGAGACCTGTTAAGTTCAAAATGCCCGACTTCCAAAGGTATGACAACACTGGTGACCCTATTGCTCATCTTCGCCTGTATGCCGGGGCACTGAGTAGTTATGGCAACGATTCAAAACTCCTCATGCAACTGTTCTAACATAGTCTCATTGGGTCTGCTTTGCAGTGGTTTGCCCTTCTAGACTTAAGGAGGATCACCACCTAGATTGAGCTGGTTAACGCATTTAAAGCCTAATATTGCCACAGCATAGACCTCACTTCTGACTGTTGGTCCTTGATGGCAACGAGTAAAGGAGAGAAAGAAAGCTTCAAAAGCTATGCCCTTAGATGGAGAGAAGCAGCAGTACAAGTCAATCCCCCTTTAGAAGATAAGGAATATGTTCAACTTTTCGTACATACCTTCTCGGGCATATATTACAAAAAGCTCTGCACGAGTGTTGGGAGAAACTTTTCTAAGCTTATCATGCAAGGGGATATGATAGAAAATGGCCTAAAAAGTGGAAGGATCGTTGACCCCTATGCTAAAGAAGTTTCTGCAAGCTTAGTAAAGAAGGTGCCCACAGCATCTGAAATGGGTCGAAATGAGGGAGAAGTGTCTGCCATCTTGCCTACTCAACAACTGCAATGTTACCCCCAACACCAATCTCAGACCCCCGTGGCTACTCAAGCACCTACTCCCGGGCCCATCACAGCCCAACAACATGTCAACCCTAACAAGAAGGCCCACCGACCTCGTGCTTTTTCCCTCCAACTTGCACCCAAACAAAAGCTTATCATGACCTCTTACAAGCCAACCTTTTGACCCCCATACCTACTCCGCCGTTGTCAAATCCTTTACCCCCCTACTTTCGACCCAACCCTTATTTGTGAGTACCATTCTGGAAGGCAAGGGTATGACACTGAGCATTGTCTCTTCCTGAAGCACAAGATACAAGATTTGATCGACGCTGGAGTCATCGTCACCTAAGGGAGGAACCACGCGATGAAGCATAGAAGAAATTGGTGGGATTTCGGGTCCTCTCTTGAAGGTTTTTTCCAAAGTGCAATGAAAAGGGAAGTTTCTACAAAATTCGTCTATTTTCTTTTCATCTCTCTATTTCTCGCATATCTTCTTTAAATAAATATTGCATGCCATGTAATCACATTTCTAAATGAAAATAGGTAGTTTCCAGGTTATCTCCTTTATCTCATACTCTTGTGGATGATCGTTGCATTTAAAGATTCTTTCCCATTTAATAATGACTCGATTTGAAGGATGGGATAGCATGGGTAACTCATTGAAAGGGGGGTTAAAACCTTTGAAAAGAGAGAGTGAGAGATAGGAAGAAAATAGTCTTAACAGAGAGGTGTGGAGTTTATTGAAAAGGCGACACTTGCATGATATCCTGGCTAAGCGATGGGTAGCCGAGTCTTTAAAATGATGAGGAGCCATTGTTCTATTTATCCCAAATAAACATTATTCTTTGCTTAGCCCACTAGAGCCGTCAGTAATATTTTTTTCAGATATTCCCAAACCTATAACCATCCCCCACACTGGGGTAAGCACAGAGTAGTTGATTCGGTAGAAACACACCATTTTTTAGAAACATTGTCTAAATTTTGTATAAAGGCTTTATGGACTAAGCAATTTAATTTGAAGTGATGGAAGGCCCTCATTTCTTCTACCATACACAAAAATATCCCCTTTGCTTAACCCACTAGTGCCTCACAGAAAGCAGAAGATTCTTTGTCAACCCTGATCTGAAACCATTCCCCCACACTGGGGCAAACAGGCAGCAAAAGATCTGGCAGAAAATGTCATCGACCATTAAGCTGAAGTAACATGAAAGCTCTATGGATCAAGCAATCTTATTCAAAATGAAGAAAGGCCCTCATTCCATTTCCCATACAGTTAAAAGCAACCCTTGTCAAACCTATTGAACCGGTTACCTTTCCTTTTCAGAAAACACCCCAACCTAGGGATCACCGTCCACAATGGGTTAAATCGAAATGCTAAGGAAAGGATTTGAGAAAAAGAAGTTGTAGAAATGTTCGAAAAAAAAGGGGCATATCAAAGAAAAAACTGAAAAAGAACCATGTTTGTGCTATCTTGAAAAGCATATAGGAAAGATGGAAGTTAAAAAAAAAAAAAAAAGAAGGAAGAAAGAAAAGGGGCAAATGTTAGACTAAGAAGGTCAAAAGTTACAAGAAAGGTCAACTCCTCTTGTAAAAGAGAAAATTCAAAGGTGATCCTAGGTAACAAAGCCACCAAGTAGAAGTAATAGGCTTGAGCCTTTACCCTTTCTTGTAAAAACCCGAAACCGTGGCCTACATTACGACCCTGTTAAAGTCCTCTTCGATTGAAAAGGATTGCTTGATCGAAATGAGCCAGACGTGTTGCTGAAACTAGAGGAGGATATCAGGGGACGAAACCCCGCTGAAAGACCGACTAAGGATGGTGTGGATCTAAACCCTACTATAAACAACATCAAATTTGAGCCTGCGCATCCTTTTCATTCATAAACCTCTTAACCTAGCCTACGTTACGGTCCAAATTAAAGTCCTTTCTGATCAAAGAAAATTGCTTAGTCCAAATAAGCCTGAACAATACCAAGACAACTAGGCTGAGAAAGGAGAACTGGAAGGGAATGCAAGGGGCAATCTCATGCTCCAAGGTGTGCTCAGATAGTTTTGGTTTAAACAACCCACTAAAAGAAGATCTTTGAGCCTAAATATCCCTTTATTTCTTACAACCTCTAAACCCAGCCTACATTACAGTCCTAAAAGAAGTCTTCTCGGATTGAGGGCTTAGCTGTTTATTGCTCTGCAAAGGGCATGCGAGTTGTCGCTCGAGCCATGGTGGCATTTTGGAGATCTGAAAGAGAATACCAAGTGAGATCAGAAAAATCCCAAACAGCAACCCTGTATAAAGTAAGGATAGGATAGCAAATCAAAAGGTCAAGATCCCTGGAGAATGGTGCAAATGCTATCACACCCCGATATGAATGGGACAAAACTGAATGGGGCAGAATCCTGGAAAGGAAACAAAATCTTGAGAGTATGGGCCCTGGGGCAATCTTGGGGCATTCTTTGTAAATAGCTTATATACATGTAGTACTGATGCATCCATGGCATGTATAACCTGTAAATCCATTTAGATTCAGTTTGTATCTATGAGTGCATTCAACTGCATTCCTGTATGAACTTGTTCATTTGTAAGGAAGTAGGTTATGCATTTAATTCAATTCTTACACATATCTGTGCATTTATCACAAAAAATTGGGAACATTGCATTTAATTCTATTCATGTATGCGCATTATCCAAAAGTATAACATGCATTCAATTCCACTTTTGTGTGAACCTGTGCATTCATAAAAAAAGTAGGATACGCATTCTATTCAATTCTTATATAAACCTGTGCATTCATAAAAAATAGATCATGCATTTACTCCTATGTGTAATCATCATAAAAAAAATGACATCCCTTACCGGGGCATTTTTTTAAAACTATTTTTGTACAAAACTCATTCTATATCTTTCTCTCTCTCTCAAATAGGAAATAAGGAACAAGGTAAAGTAGAAAATGGAGCTAAAAAGCCATCTTGCGATCAAGTAACCTCAGACATCTCCAACACTGGCATACACCTCAGGAAGTTCAGACTTCCCTAGCCGATAAGAAGCAAGGAATGGGGCAATGGCCCACCCTCGACCTCCCTATTCAACCTTGGACTTCCCCAGAGGAGCAGCGTTTCACCAGACGGAGTGCCAGTTCAAGAAATATCAGAAATCAATCTTGGACTTCCCCAGAGGAGCAGCGTTTCGCCAGACGGAGTGCCGGTTCAAGAGGTATCAGAAATCAACCTTGGACTTCCCCAGAGGAGCAGCGTTTCGCCAGACGGAGTGCCGGTTCACGAGGTATCAGAAGTCAACCTTGGACTTCCCCAAAGAAGCAGCGTTTTGCCAGACGGAGTGCCAGTTCAAGAAATATCAGACATCAACCTTGGACATCCCCAGAGGAGTAACGTTTCGCTAGACGAAGTGTCGGTTCAAGAGATATCAGATGTTAATCTTGGATTTCCCCAGAGGAGCAATGTTTCGCAAGACAGAGTGCTAGTTCAAGAAGCGTCCAGTCCCCCGGAGGAGCAGTATTTCGCCAAACGGAGTGCTGGTTCAAGAAGCGTCAATTTCTCTAGAAGAGCATTGTTCTACCAGATGGAGCGCCAGTTCAAGGGGCATTAATTCCCCTAGAGGAGTATCATTTTACTAGATAAAATGTCAATCATCGACCAGCTACTCGAGGTAACTGTTCTTTGGATTCCTATTGTTCCAAGTCTCTATGATCGCCTCGCGGTCAACATGGGACTTTTACTTTATCGTTTTTTGTCTTCGACAAGCGAAGACAAAAAAAGAGGGGTAGCTGTAAGCACCCCATTTTGCCAGCTCAGCAATCTCTGGTTCGATTGGGCTCACTTTTACACATCACATGCATATCCAGACTCCAACCTACCTTCTAAACTCGAATTTAGTTCACCAGTCGCTTCTCGGGGCCCGTAAGGCCCACTTGAAGCTAAATGACCATTTTGCCCCTAGGCATCCGAGTGCCCCGAGAACCACACCGGCTATGGGTATCAAACCGGTAGCCTCTCAGAAATGCTACTTATAGTATTCCTGTCCTTCCTTTATCTTTCTGGATCATTCCGAGTCAATTCCGGCAAACCCAATGCAAAATGACCGTTCTGGGTATCAAACCGGTAACCTTTGGGAACATTCTAAATAATGTTTTCAAATCTCGAGTCTCCTTCTGGGACATTCTGAGTTCGTCCCGGCAGTTTTCCAGCCTGGCTGACCGTTTTGCCCCTAATGGCCCGGTCAACCCTTCTAACAAATCTTATCATCATTTTTCAAGTCCTTTGTCCTCGAGACATTATTCTAAGGGTTCCTGTCCCTTTCCAGCTCTTCGGGCCATTCCCGGCCCCTTCAATTCATCCCTGGACTTTCTGGAGTCACTCCTAGTGAAGCCATACTAAAAATTGCATGGTAGTCACTAGTATAGGCGCCCAAATCTTTTAAAGATATGTTACTTGCTGATCTTAAAAATTTCCTAAATGGATGGCACCACTAGGCCAAAAAATGGCCTGGCGTCACTCCTAGTGACGTTAGTGTAATTTTTGGCCTGGCGCCACTGCAACAGGCGCTAGTGCATTCCTCTCTCTATAAATACAGAGCCTCTTCCAGCATGAGAGAGGTCCACAAACTCAGTCTAAAAACTCTAACATTTGATATACAGAGCTCATAGTCTCCCTCAACCCTAGCTTCTCTAGGTTTTCCAAACCCTAGTCACCATACACCAAACTCTAGCCTCCTATACACTCATACACACCCCTATACACTTATACACTGGCCTCCAACCCTCCATTGAAGACTTAGATTGCTACAACTACGAAGTTCTGAAGACCAAAGACAAGCCCTCAAAGATCATGACTGAAGTGAAATAAAGACCGAAGAAAAAGTAAGAAAGCAAGGCGCGCAAAGCCAAGCGAAATAAATAAGACATACGGTAGGCTTTCTCTTTAAGTTTATGCAGTTCCCCCTCTCTCTTCTCTCTCCTAACCCACTTGGGTTTTCTCTATTTTAATCCCACATCTTCCCCCCCTCCCCCCCTTTCTTTGCATGCTTGAAACAAGAGATTCCCGGTCCATGTGTAGGATTGGACTATTGGAGGGTCACCGTGTCGGGGGCTTTCTTTTAGTCTAACCGGAAACCACGTGGGTTTGGCCCCCTTAATTATGTGGTGAAACCTTTAACCTTGCATGTTCACGACCCTAATTTGCATTGTGCGTATTATTATCTTGCATTCTTCCAAAAATCGTTTTCAAACTCGTTTTCAAAGCTTGCATTAAACTTGCTTTCAAAATTGTATCAAAATCTCATTTTTCAAAACTTTTTTTCAAAATCACAATCCTAGGGTGATTCTCGCCTTTCCATGGCTAGGGTTGCTTTAGGAAAGTATTACATTTAAAGAGACCAATGCTGTCTATATTTTCAACTCCTTGTTTTCAAAATCACTTTCTTAAAGTGGTTTTAACATTCTTATGGTTAGGATCGCTTTAGGAAAGTGAGACGTTTTTTTACTCTCCAAAAACTTTCTTTTCAAAAGTCTCTTTTTCTAAAACTCTCTTTTTCAACATGCTTTCCAGAAGCTCTTCTTTCCAAAATTGTTTTCTAAAAACTCCCTTCACAAATCTATTTTCCAAAACTTCTCTTTTCAAACTCCTTTCCAAAACACTCTCCTCAAAATTCGCTTTCCTAAAAACTCTTTCCTAAAAGCTTCTTCCAAAATTTTGTTTTCAAAACTCTCTCAAAGTTTTACTTTCCAAAAACTTCCTTCCTAAAACTATTTTCAAAATCTCTTTCTAAAAACTCCTCTCTAGGATTTTCTTTCCAAAATCTTCGTTTTCAAAAATGCACTTTCTAAAAATCCATTTTCTTGGCACCCAAGTTAAGCCTTAGAGTCCACAATTAGGAAATCCTAATTTTCCTTCCCAGAAAGAATAGGATTTTCAACCTTGCCCCAAACCTAGGTTTCCAAAACCTCCTTTTCTACATCAAAATCATAAGTTTTCAAAAAACCTTTTTTCTACGTCAAAACTATAGTCTTCCAAATCTAGGGTTTCTCAAAACTTCCCTTTCCAAATCTTTGTCAAATCTAATCTTTCCGTTTAGGAAACTAGATCCAATCCTTCGTTTTCGGAAGCAAAATCAAACCTTCTCTTTTATAAACAAAATCCAATCCTTTGTTTTAGGAAATAGAAATCTTATCACTTCCTAGTCCAAATATTTCCTAATTCAACTCCTTCCTAATCTTCTACTTTCCTAAATCTTAAGTTTCTAAAATTTGAACATAAAAATCTTTCCTCAATTCTAAAATTAAATTTTCAAATCTTTCCTCATTCAACCTTTTCCTAATTCTACCCCTTTTCAAATCTAAGTTTTCAAATATTTCTTAAACTCATACCTTTCCTAATCTCAAGATTTTCTAAAACTCAAACTTTGAAACTTTCAAAATCCTAAACTTTCTAAATTCGAAACTTTCAAACTCCAAAATTTTGTAAGTTCTAAACTTTCCTAAACTTCAAATCTTTCAAAGTCTAAACCTTTTCTCATTCCAACCTTTCTTAATTCCACATTCTTTCCAAACATTAACTCCAAAATCTAGATTTTCAAATCTTTTGAAAACTCAAACTTTGAATCTTCCAAAAATTCTAGAGCTTTCTAAATTCAAATCTTTCTAAAATTCTAAGCTTTCCAAATTCAAAACTTTCTTAAGTTGAAACTTTCCAAATTCTAAACCTTTCTTAAAATAAAACTTTCTTAATTCAAAATTTTCCTAAGTTGAAACTTTCCTAATTCCAAAACTTTCCTAAGTTGAAACTTTCCTAATGTGAAAACTTTCCTAAACCTAAAATTTTCCTAAGTTGAAATTTTCCTAAATCAACATCTTTCCTAATTTCAAGTTTCCTAATCTTCCAAGTCCAGTATTCAAATCAATTCTTTTCTAAAATTGTTCCAAGTCAAATATAATCTTTTTTTTTTCTAAGTCTAGGTTTCCTAAAACCAAGTCTTTCAAAACCAATCTTGTCAAATCTTCCAAATAAAAGTCCAAATTTCCTATTCTTCCAATTCCAATTCGAATTCCAACTCTAACTTTTTTTCAAATCAACTCTTCTATTTTCAGTCGGACTCTTGTCCGAACTACTACTGACCTGATTCTTCCAAAAGGATACGTAGGCAACCCTCATGGGTGCGATCACAACATTTTTCAAGTTTCTATTTCCACAAAATCTTTCCAAATCTCCAATCTATTTTCAAACTTCCAATTGCAAATTTCTATTTTCAAATCTCTATTTTCAATTTCCAAAACCTTATTTCCAAATTCAAACTTTTATCTCTTCCTTTTCAAATCAAATCAATTTCTTTGCAAATCTATTTTTCAATTCTCTTTTCTTGTACTTGCATATCATACATCATGTTAGTTTCTTTTCAAAAATTTCTTTCTAAAGTAGATAGGATTGAACTATAGTTAGTTGAAGACTCTTATAGGTGAATCTAGGGTAGATTGACATGTAGGTACCGCAAGGGCGGGGTAGGGTGATGGCTTAGTGCGTCTTCCTTACACGTAACTAACCTCCGAACCTAGGATCACTGATTTCGAAAGACCAAAAATGGAGTTATTTTTCAAAAAGGGCTTAAATGTTTTACAAAGGTTGCCAAACAACCTGTTTTTCTTAAAAACCCTCTCTTGAGCAGATATTTTCAAAATCATCTTCAAAAACTCTAAGTGTAGTTTTCAGATTATGCTTAGTTTTTAGGTGACCTAACTCACCTTAATCAAGTTAGGTGGTGACTCCAAATCTTTTCCAAAAGCCCTTACTTTAAATCAATTTTCAATTCAAACATAGTCGCACTCATTCTTCTAGGAGGGTGAGTTCTAACGAGAGAGTACAGTATTTTTCCCGCTTGTGTGTATTCCTTGAGTGCGAAAAATTTGGGCGCGACAATCAGGGAAGAGGCTCAAGGGCCCAAGGCTTAACAACCACAAAGTATTCATGTTTGGTTCACGTGGCTGTTCAGGGAAGAGGCTCAAGGGCCCAAGGCTTAACAACCACAAAGTATTCATGTTTGGTTCACGTGGCTGTTCAGGGAAGAGGCTCAAGAGCCCAAGGCTTAATGCCCACAAAGCATTCCTATTCGGTATGTGTAAATGTTCAGGGAAGACGCTCAAGGGCCCATGGCGTAATGATTGATGAAGAAAACAAAACATCTATTCAGGAAAAGAAAAGAAGGGCATACAAGTGAAGAAAAATGCCAAAATAAACATCTTTTCAGACAAATAGAATAAGTTTGTGCAAGTGAAATGCCTAATTCTTCATTAATAAGGTAAAATGGTTACATTTATACTTAAAAGTCATTATATTTAAGAGATGGCCATGATCCAGGACAAGGATGGGAAGCCTAAGACTGGGCATCGTCTGTCATAGCAGCATTATTTTTAGTCTGGTCTTTCTCTTATAGACTACCAACTACCATAGAGGCAATGCCATCATCACTAGGCCTCAAAGAAAAGAAGTCCTGATCAGGATGACGTTTTGCAGCCATCTTCTTGGCGTCAACAAAACCAATCATATAAACATTTGCCATGTCTAGGTTAAAGGCCTCCTCAGCCTTAAACTCTTGGACAGCCTGTTCCCTAGCCTCCTCCAGTTGCTTCAAAAGGGTAGACACCTTCTTTAAAGTATTCTCCTTTAAGACCTTTTTCTACGGCAAAGTCTTGAACGAGAGCATCTGCCTTCAGAGCCAAGGCCTCTTTCTTGGTAACAACAGTGTCCTTCTCAGCAAAGGTTTCCTTCACCTTCTTCTTGGCGACCTTCAACTCCGTCCAGAAGTCGATAACTTTCTTCTTTTGCTCCGAGTAGTCCCTCCTTACAGAGACAAGCCTAGTGGCCATCACCGTCACCCTGTCAGTAGCTTGAACAAGCCAAAGAAGGAAAACATCATAAATGACAAATGCAAGAACAAAACAAAGAAAGTTCAACGCTACACGATAACACTCACCCTGATTAAGTTATGAGCTATCTCCTTTACCAGCCAAGAGTTGGTCACGTCCTTCAAACTTTTAGTATCTTCACTGAGAACGATGTTCTTAATCGTTTACCAAGCAACCTCTGTATTGTCGATAACATTCACAAGCTTGACAATGTTAGCAAGAGGATTGGTGGTGAATGGAATAATAAGGGACCGACCCTTTGGTGGAGGAGGGCCTATAGGCGCAACGACGCGAGGAGTAGGGGTATTCTTTGGCTGAGAAAAGGGGTTCGAAGCCTCCACGACCTTGGCACCAAAGCCACCCCCCGACAACAACCTAGGCTGTTTCGACTTGCTCTGTTCGATATCCACAAGGCTCTTCCCAACCCTCTTTAAAACAGACTTGTTGAAACCCATTCCTCTTACTTGCTGCTACTCTGCTTGCTACTGCTCTACTCACTGCTGCTCTTTATCTGAACAAAAAGGGTGAAGAACAAGTTAGAACGAGGTATTAGAAGAAGAGAGAGAAAGTGTGAATTGTCACGCCTCGTTTCCGGACGCTAGCCCCTCTTGGCTCGGGGGGGGGGGGGGGGGGAGAGAATTGGTACGGTGCTCTCTCATTAGAACTCATCCTCCTAGAAGGATGAATGCAATGGGGTTTGAACTTTTGAAATAGAATTGATTAGAGCTTTTTGGAAAGGTATTTGGAGTCGCCACCTAACATATTTAAAGATGTGCTAGGTTATCTATACCAAGTAAAACCTGAGGGTTAAACTTAAATTTTTTAAAGTATTTTTAAAAAACGTCCTCACGAGATGTTTTTAGAAGGTAGGGTTGTTCAATAACCTTAAAAACATTGGAAAACCCTTTTGAAAATTGACTCCGGTTTTGGTCTTTTAAATAGAAATTCTTAAGTCAGGGGGATGGTTATATGTAGGGAAGATGTCCTAAGACTATCACCCTACCCCGCCCTTGCGGTACCTATATGTCCATTCACCTTTTACTCACCTAACTACAACTCACCGATGTTTAATGCTATCTACTTAGAAAAATTTTGAAAACAAATTTTGAAAAAGAGTTTGACAAAGGAAATTGAGTTTAAAAATTGGTTATGGAATTGGGAATTTGAAAAGGGTTGTGATTGCACCCCATGAAGGGTTGCCTATGTACCTCCTTAAAGAGGATCATGTCAATCGTAGTTCGGACAAAAGTCCGAAAGAGTTGAAATTTTAAAATGAGTTTCTATTTCTAGAAAGTTTCATTTTTAGGAAAGTTTGAGTTTGAAAATATTTCCTTTTAAGGAAGATTGAATTTTGATAATGTTTCCTTTTCAGGAAGATTTGACTTGAAAATGTTTCCTTTTTAGGAAGACTTAATTTTTGAAATGTTTACTTTTTAGGAAGATTGGATTTGAAAATGTTTCCTTTTTAGGGAGGTTGGATTTGAAAGTGTTTTCTTTTCAGGAAGATTTGCTTTGATAAGAAAATATTTTATTTCCTTTTTAAAAAAGATTTGTTTCCTTTTTTGAAAAAGATTTGTTTCCTTTCAGAAAGATTTGAAAAGATTTGGAAGACTTGAAAGAGTTTGAAAAGATTTGGAAAGGTTTTGTTTCCTTTTTGAAAAAGATTTCATTTGCTTGAAAAAGGTAAGTTTAGAAAGTTTCCAAAATGGGAAGAGTTGAGTTAGGGTTTAAATTTAAAAGGTTTGAAAAAGGAGTGATTTAAGAGATTTGAAATGAAAGATTTTAATTTGATTGATTTAAAAAGGAAAGTTTCAATTGATTTGAAAATTGTGGATTTTAAGGGTTTGAAAAAGGTTTGATTTTGGCTTGAAAAAGGAAAGTTTTCAAGAGGGCAAAAACGGAATTTTACTAGGATTGGACTCCTAGGGTTTGACAAATGAGAGTTTTGTAAATGGTTCAAAAACTGAGTCTTTTGAAAACATGTTTTAGGGCCTGAAACCCTAACTTGGATTTTAGACATCCAAATGAGTATCGCACTTTGCCTAAAGCCATTCTAGCCATTGAAAGGCTAGAATAACTTTAGGCTTGTGGCTTTGAAAAACAATAAAGGCATAAGGCCAAAAATGTAGACCTTTTTGGGTCATTTTGAATGTCACACATTTCTCCAAACTATCCTAATCATGAAAAGACTAGGATCATTCCGAGACCTTGCTTTTTTTTTTAAAAGAAGCAAATGTAGGCTAATGGGAGCCATTTAAAAATGTCACACTTTTCTAGGAGAACCCTAACCATAAAAGGGTTACGATCCACCTAGCATTGTGGTTTTGAGAAAGCGACTTTGAAAAGGGTAGATAAATGACATGAATGCAAATATATGACGACAATAATAACGGCATGAAACATACAAAGCTAGGCATTACCGCATTGCAAAAGCGCCCTCAGGCCATGCTGTGCAGCAAGTGAGGGCTAAAAAGAGAGTCTCGATCGATAATCTCCTCTTGTTCACTCTCGACATGGACTTAATGTCCTATTGTTCCAAGCATGCAAAAAATGGGAGTTTAGAGATAAGCGATTAAAACAGAGAAGAACCCAAGTGGGTTCAAAGGGAGAAGAGAGAGTGGGGGAATACAGAAAGTAAATGGAGGATTTACCTCGTCTTGATTTTTCTTTCTTTGATGGAGGCTTGAGCCTTGGACTTGGGAGGACTTCGGGAGCTTCTAGGCAAAGGGGCGAACCTTCGGTGGAGCTAAGAAGCTAGGGCTTTTGGAGTTCGGACTCGAACTCGGCCGGCAGGACTTCGAGAGAGAGAGAGAGAGGGCTTCGGGACCTGTTTGGAATAAATGGGGAGAGTTTTTGGATAATTTTTTTGACCCAAAACAATGAGGGGGGAGACCTGTATTTATAGTGCAAATTCAGAGGGTTGTGCATCACTCCTAGTGGTGCGTGGCTTAAAGTTAGCTGTTCGCCACTAAGAGTGGCACAAGGCTATTTAATAAAGGCTGAAAAAGAGATTGGATATGGGGATGGTTGATTCATAACCTAATCTGGGGGGTCATGCGCCACTATTAGTGGCCCATGGCTAAAGAATGGTCATGCTTCACCCAAAGTGGAGTAGGGAGGCTCTGGTTCAATAAAGGAAGGTGCCAGATGGCAAGGCCCGGCTAGAAATGGAAGGGAATACTCTGAAAAATGTCCCGGAGGTTGCTGGTTTGATTCCTAGAGCCGATATGGTTAAAGAGAGTGACTTGATCGCGGTCACCTCATCCTAGGAGTTCTAGGGTTGACCAAGATTGACCAGTGTTGATTTGATTGACTAGAGTTGATTGGGGTTGACTAGAGTTGATTAGATTGACCAGAGCTGATTGGGGTGTTACCAGTTTGATACCCAGAGCCGGTGTGGTTTCCTAAGGCATTTGGATGCCTAGGGGCAAGATAGTCATTTTGATCGGGGAACCTCTGGGAAAGGACCGGGGTTGACTAGATGGCACTAGACATCCCGGGCCATCTAAGGATGGTTTTGGAAGGTGGTCTTACCGTTCTGAGGACTTGGTACTTTCTCAAAGAATGTGCTGGGCCCACTAAGGGCAAAATGGTCATTTTTCACAATGACGAGCTAGCAGGTGTCGATGTTGACAAGTCTGGATCTGGTTTGGACTTTTGTTCGAGGAATTGGTACTTTCACGGTGGATAGGCTTGAAAGGGTCTTACTGCATTAAGAGATAAACTTTCTCGAAGGTCGTGCCAAGTTAGGACGATCTTCCATTCTTGAGGGGTTTGTGCTTTCTCAAAGAACGTGCTGAACTTGGATGGTCTTCTGTTCGTGAGGGGTTTTTGTTTTCTCAAAGAACGTGCTGGATTAGCAGACATTCTACATTGGTGGGCTAATAGGTGCCAGAAGTGAACCACTCTTCCATCTTGGGGACTTAGGTACTTTCTGGAGATGAGTGTGAAAGGGGCTTTACCGATCTTAAGGATAAACTTTCTCAGTGAACGTGTCGTGTTGGATTAGATGGTCTTACCGTCAATGAGGGATGAACTTTCTCGAATGACGAGACAACTGGATTTGTCTTTGGATTTGAATGGACTTATCGTCTTATGGAAGACGTGCATGTTAGGATTGGACTGACTGATGCAACAGGGGCATTTAGGTCATTTTGCTTCTATTGGGCCCAATGGGCTCGCAAAGCGGTTGACAGATCTGGGAAGCCAGTTTGGGTTTGAGTATGCTTGTGTTAATCTGGAGGTGCTTCCGGTTGGGCCGGAGATTGCCTAGTGGCCAAAATGGGGTGCTAACATGAACTCACTCCTCGCGCGCTAAGCTGCTAAAGCTTCTCTTGTGGGCTTAGGGCCCAACAAGTACATACCCAAAGTCTCAGCATTCACTAGAACACTGGCGTCGCTAACCCTGTGCCCCTTGACGCGCTCTATCCGAGCTAACTGATCATCATCTAGGATGGGAACAACGCCCAGGTCAGAACCTTAACACTTAAAAAAGGTAGCAGAAACACCAACAAAAAGAAAAAGGTTAATCGTTACACACCCTTCCTGCTTAGCTTACCCCGTTGTTTAGGGACCCTAGCAGTGTTCTCATCTACTGGCTCTGAGGGCTGGAACTTCCACCCATTGCCATAGACGTAGAAGAACCTATCTTTCCACCCTTTGTGAGAACTGGGCAAATCCTTCACAAAGCTCAGTTCGGGACTCCTAGCAGAAAAATATCACCACTCGTTCTTTCTTGTCGTCTCTTTGTAACAATACAAAAACTCCTCCACCGATAAGACATCCCCTTTACCACTAGAGACCTGCAACAGAATGGCACAACCCAAGAAGATCCTCCACAAGTTCAGGAGTATCTGACCATGGGCTAAGCCCAACCGGCACAGTACATCCCTGACTGGTTTAGGGAGAGGGAACCTAAGGCCTCTAGCCAAGGCCCCCTTATAGATGGTTATCTCCCTCGGGCAGGGTGAGCAAGCCATGTCCTCCTACTCGTGGACTGTATATCTCAAGGTTGCGGGGAACTGATATTACTTCCACAACTTCTTAATTCTCCCCTTTTTTAGGATGGAGGACACGCGGGCTGTAGCAAAATTAAACTCCCTAACTCCAGGGAAGACCACATTGCTAGGTCTAGGGGCAATGGTCCTCACCAAAGAAGTGGTTGCCTCCTCCGACTCTGGCCACACCTCCACCACCGACGCCCTGAAGTAGCCCACGAAAGCACTCCCTGAGGATTCTTGCGTGACGACCACCAAATCGTGGCAAGCCGTCCTCTTGGAACTAGAACTAATGTCTTTCGGAATATTCATGGTCCCTAACTTGTCCGAATCTCTAGCTCCGTTTAACGCCGGTGTTACTAATCCTATGGCACCCCACATTGAGAGTTGATTGACCATGTGATGTAATTCCCTCAATTGCAAGTAGGATGACCAAGGGAATTTGGAGCATCTGATAGGTACCGGTCTCATGTACCGAAGCAGATCGCTCTCACCATCTCGATCGGACCCCACACTGACCAGGCAGACATTTCGAGCATAGCATCAGGTGCCTCATCAGCACATCCTGAGATCTATGCCTACAAATTAGCCATCACTCCTTACCTGGGGGCACCATTACACCCATGATGCATGCAACCGTTATTCAAGAATCACTCCAACCTACACTGGTATACAAAGAGGACTTCACCACCTTCATAGGTACGCATAACAGAATCCCTTACCATTGCTCTGCCCACATTTCTCTAAATCATTTACCTAACTTTGGCATCAAAGCATTTTTAGTAGGCACTACACCAGTGTTCATAGCCTAGAGACGCTTAGCTTTTCATTGGATCAATTCACCTGGGCCTAAAGCATATTGTATAAATTTACTACATCATCAATATGTACAGTTTTACAATTTTATTTTAGGCCACAATACAACCTTGTAAGCTAACCAAGTGGGTTAGTCCACTTGAGTACGACACTTGATTTTTGTTGAGAGGTGAGGAGTTTACACTTGTCAAGTAAAAGAATTGGCTTTAAAAGAATTATCCCTTGTGAGTTGTGAATACCTTAATCCTAGCATGCATCACCTATATTTGATTGGATCAAAAAGGCGATTGATCAAGGATTGCACCTTGATTTGGGTACCAATTATTTGAATCGCATTTTCTTTTGCTTTGAACAGACGCAAATCTGTAAAAGTTTAACTAGCGCTCCTTTGAAGTTGTAATGAAATTTCCGGGAAGGGCAATTACAAGTGCTGGCTAATGCTAAAGAAATTTCCAATAGCCTTTCTTTTGACTGGATGATTTGTAAGAACTTTGACCGAGTTTCTTTTTCGCAATCCTTCCACCTCATGAAGTGGACTTGACTTCGTTTTTGAATAAGCTGCTAAAAAAATTAACGAATAAGTTGCCTTAAAAAACAAAAGAAAATTCTTAACTACGCTATTTGGTACCTGTTGGTTTTTCGCTAGCTTTTTGCCACCTGCTTTTTGTTTTTGTTTTATTTTGTTTTGACTTTTTTACCCAAAAAGAATAACATCCCCTCAAATTAGACTTGATGATGTCCATGTCATGTTAAGTTATAAATATCCAAAATCTTTTAGTTACATAAGATAAATGTAAGATATATGCTGATGGTAGGGCTGATAAATGGCTGAATTTGGATAAGTTTAAGTAGATTGACAGCAATATTAGGTGGCAACAACATTGATTGTGATGGCGGCATGCAGTTGGCGGCTGACAAATGGAAGCTAGTGACGCGCATTAGTGTTGGTGGGTGGCAAGCGGTGGTGACAAGTGGTGGTGGTGGAGTGTATGTGGAGAACTTAATAAATTTCATCTACTTTTGGTAAAGCGATTTATGCACAAAAATTATTTAATTTTTAGCTTTTCGCTTATAAACATTTTATGCTAAGTTGTCTATTTAAAAAAAAAATTACTTTTAAACTAAAAAAAAAAAAAAAACTCAACCACACACTTATGCTTTTTTAAGTAAAAAGTCGAATAAACTCAAAATATGAACTGTCCCAAAGGTATGGACGGATCGATTTGGTTAAACCGGAGGTGGAGGTATGAAATGAAAAGGGTTAGCGACACTTTGTATCTATACACCCTACACCAAACTTAATCATCTCGTTGTGTATCGATCTGACTTTCAATACACAATTTTGTAGGCCTCGTTTGTTTTACGAACATATTAAGGAATCTGGACTACGAGTTCCCGAGACTGGAATAAGGAATCTGGAATATTAGTCCCAATACTTCTGTATAGTCAATTAAAAAAAATACTAGTCCAATTCCTGATAGGTCATGAGGTGTACCTAATGAGGTGTACTGTAGGCGACGTTTGGTCATTCCATTTCTTGTTGGGCGGTCTATTCAGTTGTGTAATTCCATCTTTCTCTTCCCACACGTTTTAAAACAAACAAATGGACTCGGATCCCCAAGTCTATCATGCTCCAATAAAAAACATGATCAAACTTGCTATAAAGAAAACTCTCTAAAGGCTAATGTTAAACTCACAAGGCTAACCATGGCTTCCAACAAAAAGGTTGTTGAGGAGGTCTCCGGCTGGCTCAGGGTTTTTGATGATGGCACCGTCGACCGCACCTGGATCGGGCCGCCTGAAGTCGAGTTCATGAGCAAACCTGTCCCCCCTCATGAAGAATTTATCGACGGGGTCGCAACTCGCGACGTACCGATTGATCCAATTACCAGCCTTACAGTCAGGATATATGTCCCGGAGAGGAGACTTGATATCCCGGATAAAGATAAGCTACCCCTTCTTCTTCATTTCCATGGTGGCGGCTTTTGCTTTACCCAAGCCGATTGGTATTTGTACTACCACTTCTATAAGCGGCTTGTGCGCTCAGCTCGAGCCATTTGTGTCTCGGTCCATCTTAGGCTTGCTCCCGAGCACAGAGTTCCAGCTGCATGTGAAGACGCTTTCTCAGCTTACGCTTGGCTTGGTGCTGTCGCTCGAGGTGAGTTATCTGAGCCTTGGCTCGAGAGTTATGCTGATTTTAGCCGTGTTTTTCTTGTGGGTGATAGTACAGGTGGGAGTATAGTACACGAAGTGGCAGCGCGAGCCGGAGCCATAGACTCCAAGCCGGTGAAGCTAGTCGGAGGGATAGCAATACACCCCGGCTTTCTCAGAGCCGAGCCTAGTAAATCTTTCCTAGAGCTACCCGAGTCTCCTATGTTAACACGTGATATGGTAAACAAGTTGTTGCACTTGGGATTGCCTGTTGGTAGCACCAAAGACCACCCAGTCACGTGCCCGATGGGTCCGGCAGCCCCACCATTAGAAGGCCTGAAGCTGCCGCCAATGTTCGTGGTGGTGGCGGAGCAGGACTTGCTTCGTGACACTGAATTGGAGTACTGTGAGGCGATGAAGAAGGCAGGCAAGGAAGTGGAGGTTTTGTTTGAACCAGGAATGGGTCATTGTTACTATTTAAACAAGATTGCCATTGGTTCTGATCCAGAGACTGCAGCAAGTGTTGGTCATCTAATTGCAGAGATCACAAACTTCATCATTAGGCATTGAGATTTCTCCATTAAACCAACACTAATAAGACTTTTCCATATATACTTTGTTGGTCTGCCGTATGGAATTAATGAGGTCGCTTTAGTTTGGAGAGTTGCTGTCCTAATTTTCTAGTTGTCTTTCTCACCAAATGCAGAGTGCTGTATTATTTGTTTTTTGTTTCCTTTTGCAACGTTAAATTAAAGTTATGCTGCTTTGGATGCTATTGGAGCGTTAAGAAATTATTAAGTGCTCTGGAGTGCCACGTCACCTTGATCTATCACTATGTAGTTACAGGGAAATTTTTTATTAGATGGGTTATGAGATGGATCTTCCGGCTGTGATTAGACCCACCTATCCACTGAATAAAATTTTCCTTGTTGCTAGATTATGCGGTATTTTTAGGACACCAACTTATTCTTACTTCTTTTCTTACATTATAATGGGTCGAGATTCTCATAGGTGTGCTTTAAATTTATCTAGCAGGAAAGACCCATTATAATATAAAAGAGCAGCAAGAGTAAAATGGTGAGTAAAAAAATAAGTATTTTCATCTAAACAGTAAATACATTAGGCAAAAATATACGTATTCTTTAACAACGCTGGTATTAAACAAAGAAGAAATAAAGAGTACATAGTACTTAGATGAATATAACTTACATTTCAAAAAATTTCAAGAAACAGATTATACCAGAAGCCAGAAGGAATTATAGAAAATATATAATTCGAAGTTTCCAACTATATGGATCCATGCCCCAAAAAAAAAAAAAATGGCGTCAAACAATTAAAATTGAAATTGCAAGCCTTAAATCCTACATTAGCATTTATTATCGGAAGAACTGCCATGCTATATGTAAGAAAAGAAACCCCTATATGGATTTTCGCTTTAAAATGACAAAAAATAAAGCAAAACAAAACACAAATAATGAATAAACGGTGCAATCATTTGTAAAGTAAAAATCTAAGTGGTCCACGTATCAATGAATATTGAAGCAGTGTAGCACTTCATTCCCTCCTGCCTTGTTTCCTTACGTTATGTCACAAATGCAAGCATTTTAAAGGAAACTGTAGAACCAAAGAAGGTAGGGACTAAAGAAAGTCCATAAAAAACAGAAAACGAAATTGAAGAAAAACAAAATAAGACTCAACAATCAGATCACCCATTTTAAGTATTCAAACTGTAAGCAATATTCAGAGATACTTGTGAGGAAGGAATCAGCACCCATGGATTCTGGGACTTTGATCAAATAGTATGTTTGTTTAAAAAATGTTTGTTTTAATAATAATATCTTTAAAAGACTGATCACCGGAAGAGAACATAAAAGAAGAAATATGTCAGTTTTCTTGTGTTTAAGAGCAGAGTGAGGATGTAAAGAAAAGAAAAAAATAAATAAAATAGGGAGATCTCGACAATCACCGTTATCTGACTAGAGTTTGAAAAAGATTATTCACAACCTTCAACATTAAACAAGAAATAATAGCAAATTTAAGAACCTATAGTACAGCGAACTTTATAGTTAAATCATAAGATAACCTAAATAATTGTTAAATTGATTAAACTGTCTCTAATTTTCCAAGTTGATTAGTCTTATTGTTTATTCAGTTTATTTGAGATTTGAATTTTTTTCAATTCTTAAGAAGAAATTAGAAAAACAAAGTGGACAAAATTTTGTACCTCTAAAAATTAACCAATTAAAATAGAGATTAGAGGAGGAAGACAAAGGAAACAAGGAGGGAGAGACTAAGAAAGGAAACATACCTTATTTTAATAGGAACATATAAGGAAAAAGAGAGTGATCAAATAGAACACAACTGCTGGTGCACTTCTAAGTTAGACCAATAGGATACCTTCTTCATATTTTACTTTACTTTACAATTTAACTTTAGAGGTTTCGTGTTCGAAACAGAACAAAGAGCCAAAATATGACAAGAAAGTCTTTCAAGTATCACCGTCACACTTCATTCAAAGTCATCCACCAAGTTCATATCAACAAGATCATCATTATCATCATGTCCATTATCTCCACTATTAGCAGTATTAGTACAATCATCCTCCTAATCCTTAGTAGTTATAACATTTTATTTTCCATCAATTGCTGTCCGTTTGCCTTTGCCATCATCTTAAATTTCCCTTAATCCCTACAAAAACAATCATATGAATATTTCCCAGAACATAAAATGCCAAACTTAATTAAAATTTCTAAGTTTTTAATCTTCAACTAGTTTCCCCATCTAACTTCAAAATTTTCGTGGCGGTCTATCCATGAATTTGTCTTCAAGTAAGCATGGGTTTTCTCTTTGGGTTATCCATTCATAATCGGATATCATATAAAGTTATTCAAGTGTACACGCACCGTCAATGTAATTTTAATATGTAGAACACAAAGACAATGAATAAATTATCATTAAAATCTCAAACAATTAACACATACAAAGCCGAAGAAAACGTATTGCTAAAAACGTGCATTTAAAATCCTAAAGAGTAGTTGATTTATCATTGATGGAATAGATTTATGACCCTTCAAGATTTCACTGTTGTTACGTGCACTCTGAAAACAGCTCCTTGATTTGTTTTAAAGAGTACTGGTGGACTCCATTAACAATATTAAAATATGTAAAAACAAATATGGCTATGGAGCATGAGCTAATGCAGTAGTAGATATAGGTTATGCATTACTGTCGCGTCTTGGTTTTTTACACTCGACATGTGAGAAACACGCGTTATTCTCTCGTTAGAACTCATTCTCCTACAAGGACGAGTGCGACTAGGTTTGAACTTGAAATTAATTTGAATAAGAACTCTAGAAAAAAGTTTAGAGCCATCATCTAACATAATTAAAAATGTGTTAGGTCACCTAAAAATTAAGTGTAATTCGAGGATTAAATTTAGGTTTTTGAAAAATGTTGGAAAACTTATTTTTGAGAGGAATTTTAAGAAAACGGGTTGTTTAGGAACCTATGGAAGAATTTAAGTACTTTTTGAAAATAACTCTATTTTGTCTTGTGAAAACAATGATTCTAGGTTCGGAGGTTAGTTACGTGTGGGGAAGACATCCTAAAATCATCACTCTATCCCACCGTTTCAGTACCTATATATCTAATCATTCTTGCTTCACTCACTTAAATAACCGGTTACTAATATGCACTTTAGAATTTTTAAAAATGGTTTAGTCATCACTTTTGGGATGAGATGATGTAATGATGCAAGTTTTGAAAGACTTGAAATGATCGAATTTGAAAAAGATTTTTGAAAATAATTTAGACTCGACAACATTTTTGAAAAAGGAAGTTGACTTAAAATAGAGTTATGACCGCACGTATTTGAAGGTTGCTTATGTATCTCATTTAGAGAGAATCAGATCATTCGTAGTTTGGGTAAAGAGTCTAATAGAAAAGAGGCACATTGGGGCCTTTGGAATGCTTTGAACACACATTGTGGTTTTTGAAAAGTTTTGAAGATGCTTTGATGTCTTTGACAAAAAAGAACTTGAGAGTTTAGAAAAATACTTTTGAAATAGGACTTGGAATGTTTTTGGAAAATTCATGAAGTTGACTTTGAATGTTTTTGAAACGTCTTTGAGAGTGTTGGAATATTTTTGAAAATAACTCAAGGGAGTTTTGAATGATTTTTGAAACAACTCAAGAGAGTTCTGAAAGATTTTTGAAATAACTCAAGAGAGTTTTTGAAAAAATTCAAAAGAGTTTTGAAATTTTGATTAGAGATTTAAAAAATGGAGTTTGAATTGGACTAGGAATCTTTTGAACTTGTCTTAGAAAACTTTTCGAAAGTAGCTTTTGAATACATTATAAATGGTATGTTGAATATCTCAACACCTTTAAGAGATTAGCTATGAAAAGACTAACTCTTTTAAGGCTATGAATTTTGAAAACATATTTAGAAAAGGAGTTAGAGACTTCCCTTAGGTTTCGAAAACTTTAGGGTTATATAACCCTACTTGATATCTCATCTTTCTTGAGTAACCTTAACCATGTAAGACATATGATCAATTCAAGGGTGTGTGATTCTTGAAAATCACTTTTGAAAAGAGCTCTTGCAAACACTTAGGGTTTTAGAACCCTAATATGAACAACTTTGAAGGTTGTATTTAATGTATCACTTTTTCTTGGAAACCATAACCATGACAGGGTTAGGGGGATCTTAGGGTTGTGAATTTTTTAAAGCATTTTGAAAATAACTTTTGAAAAATGTTAAATGTTTAGCCATTTTAGTCAAGACCAATTTAAAAGAGTTCTTGAAAACATTTTTGAGTAGAATATGGAAGTATTTGAAAAGATTTTGGAATTGATTTTTGAAAACTCAAGGGAGGAGGATATTTTTGAATGCATGCTATGAAAATGATTTTGAATTGAAAAAAAGTTTGAAAGAGTTTTGGAGTTTGAGTCTTTGAAGTCTTCTAACTATGGTTGTGATGACCTAAGGTTAACTAACTTGAGTTAGGTTAACCTAGGATTGGACAACTAGAGTTAGATTGAACTAGGGTTAGATTGACCTAGGGTTAACCAACTAGAGTTAGGCTAATCTAGGGTTGGATTGAACTAGGGTTAACTAACTAGGGTTAGGTTAACCTAGGGTTTGATTGAAATAGGGTTAACTAACTAGAGTTAGGTTAACCTAGGGTTAAGGGGACCTAGGGTTAACTAATTAAGGTTAGGTTGACCTAGGGTTAACTAACTTGGGTTAGATTAACCTAAGGTTGGACAACTAAGATCAAGTTGACCTAAAGTTAGAAGGTGGCTTTGAACTAGGGTTTGGACCTAATAGTTTTGGAAAGGTGGTTTAATGCAAAAATTTTGAAGTAAGGTTTTGGAAACCATGGTTTTATGAAAAGAAACTTTGCCATTTCACATGAACGTATTTTTGAAAAAACAACTCAAGAGAGTTATGAATTTTAAAAGATCATTTCCATGAAAATTTGTTCTAACAAGTGTAGGGTTCATATGGTCAAAATGGGGGAGCCACTCAAAGGAGAGTTACATGAGGACGATTACAACCTCTAACTTAAGAGAACCAAATCTTCTGAAAATCAAAATGAAAATGGTAGTTTTAGAAACCATTTTGGAGTAGGGCAAAGATAGTGAGTTTTTGGAAACTTCTTTTAAAGAAGGTGATGTTGAAAACCCCTTATGGGGATGTAAAAAACCACTTTAGTGGGTTTAAGGTTCCTATGGTCATTACAATGAGGGAGTCACTCAAGAGAGGCTCCATGGGGACCATTTCAACCACAAAACTCCAAAGAGCCAAAAGTTTTAAAATCAAATGCAATAGAAGGTTTGAGAAACCATTTTAATGCAACTTGAAAGTAATGAAATGCAAGAATGCAAAATGTGGTTAGGGGTGAAAGGGAAGCTTCCTAAGGCATGAAAATCTCGAGTTTAACATAAAATTCAAGAAACCAAATCTTAGAAGCATTTTTAGGAAAATGCTTGAATATGTGGTTTGAGAAAGACATATAAATGAAAATAGTGAGGGCTTTTGAAAAATGATGATGAACATTAAAATAGAGCTAAGCATGCGAAACATGAACATGGTAACCATATGCATAGGGGGTCATGAAATCATACAAGGCTAAAAGGTCACACCACATTGTAAGGTGCTCCAAGGCCATACCATCTTAAAGTAAGCTTGTGAGAGATCCCCCTACACGGTGGCTCCCATAAGCTTTCTCTAGGCATAACCTAGGAGCTCTCTTCTTTTAAGCAAAGAAGAAAGGGGGGTAGAAGATAGGAGTTAAAAGAGAAGAATAGTCCAAGTGGACTAGGAGGGAGAAGAGATAAGTGGGGGAGGCATAAATCAAAAGGAAATACCACCTTTGTCCTCAAACCACTTTTAAGTTTCCATGAATGAATTGTCTTGAACTTGAATGGTCTTGCAGAGGCTTCGTTTCAGACTTGAAGGGCCTTGTAGAGGCTTGAGGGGGCTGGAAATGAGTTGAATCTCGCTTTAAAGGCTTGGAAGATGGAGTGTATAAGCTAGAGAGGGGTTGAATCTAGCTTGGATGTTTGGAGGGTTGAAAGAGGTTGAGTGTTTGGGGTTGTTCGAGGTTTTGGGGCAATTTAGGCAAGGCTTCGCCTCTGTTTTTGGCTCTGAATATTTAAGAGGGAGAGGGGGGGGGGGGGGGTCTGTTGTTTTAGTGGTTGAATGCCACTTGGCACCATCTATATTGACTCAACTTGGTGTTGCACCCTAATTTTTCGTACTCGAGAAAAATACACACAAGGTAGAAAAACATGGTACTCTCTCGTTAGAACTCATCCTCCTAGAAGAATGAGTGCGACTAGGTTTGAATTGGAAATTGATTTTGAATAAGGGCTTTTGTAAAAAGATTTGGAGTCGCCGCCTAACTTGATTAAGGTGAGTTAGGTCACCTAAAACTAAGCACAATCCGAATATTACACTTAGGGTTTTTGAAAAGGTTTTGAAAACTTGCTCAAGAGAGAGTTTTTAAGAAAATAGGTTGTTTGGCAACCTTTTGAAAGATATAAGCCCTTTTTGAAAATAACTCCATTTGGTCTTTGAAAATAGTGATTTTATGTTTAGAGGTTGGTTACATGTAGAGAAGACGCACTAAGCCATCATCCTAGCCCACCCTTGCGGTACTTACATGTCTATTCACCCTAAGTTCACTCATTCGGAATCTTTGATTAATAAATGTCTAAAACTATCTAGCTTAGAAAAGAATTATATGATGCATGATATGTAAGTGTAAGAAAATGTTTTGATTTTAGGAATAGATTTGAATGAAAGACTTGATTTGAAATTCGAAAGAAGGTTTTAGAAATTGGAATTGGAGATTTGAAAATAGATTTTAGAATTAGAAACTTGAAATAGATTATGGAATTGAAAATTTGAAAATAGATTTTAGAATTAGAAACTTAAAATAGATTATGGAATTCAAAATTTGAAGAATGTTGTGACCGCACCCATGAGGGTTGCTTACGTATTCTTTTTTGAGAATCAGGTCAGTTGTAGTTTGATTAGAAAATAGTTTGATTTGAAAAAAAAAAAGAAGATTTGATTTGAACTTAGAATAGAAGATTTGAAATCGAGATTTGATATGAGATTGAACTTAGACTAGAAAAAGGGTTTGAACTTTGAAAGAAAACTTGGATTTGGTTTTGGAAAGAGAAATTTGAGTTTTGAAAACATTTTGGACATGAATTGGAGTTTGAAAACTATCTTGATTTAGAAAGAAGTTTTAGAAAAAAATCGAAGCTTCCTACCTTGAGATTAGGGTTAAACTAGGGTTTAGGCCTCCTAGGGTTTAGGTAACCTAAGTTTGGAACATGTAGTTGAATTGGAAAGGATTTGATTTAGATTTGAAAAGTTTGATTTTAGAAAGTTGGATTTAGGAAAGGTTCAAATTAGGAAAGTTGGATTTAAGAAAAGTTTTGAAAAGAGATTTAATTTGATTTAAAAAATACTTGATTATTTGATTTGGAAAACTTAAGGTTTAAGAAAAATTGGACTTTGGAAAGCTTTGAATTATGAAAGTTATATTTTAGGAAAGTACCAAATAAAGGAAGTTTAATTTTAGGAAAGTTTTGAATTTGGAAAGAGTTGGTTTTGGAAAGATTTCAACTTAGGAAAGTTTTGAAATTAGAAAGTTTGGACTTAGAAAAGTTTAAAATTTAGAAAGTTTGAAATTTAGAAATGTTTGAAATTAGGAAATGGTGGAATTAAGAAATGTTTGAATTAGGAAATATTTGATTTTATTTCCAAAAACGGGTGATTTGATTTGGTTTCTAAAATTGGAGGATTTGATCTAGTTTCCTAGTTTGAAAGATTTGATTAGACTTAAAATTGAAAAGGTTGACCTTTGGAAGTCTAGGATTTAAAAAGCTATGATTTTGTGTAGAAAAAGAGATTTTGGAAAATCTAAGATTTGGTGCAAAACAGGAAGTCATGTTTTTAGGAAAAAGAATTAGGGTTACCTAACTATGGAATCTAGGGGTTGACTTGGACTTCAAGAAAAAAAGATTTTAGAAAGAAGATCTTTTGAAGAGAGTTTCTATAAAAAAAGTTTGAAGAAAGTTTTTAGAAAAAAAGTTTTTCAAAGGAAGTTAAAAAGAGTTTTTAGAAAGTAGCTTTTTGAGGAGTGTTTTTTAGAAAGTGTTTTTGAAAAGCAATTTTGGAAAAGGGCTTGAAGAGAGTTTTTGTAAAGAAATTTAAAAAGCAATTTGGAAAGGAGTTTGAACATGGACTTTTAAGATCTTTTGAATATCTCACTTTTCTAAAACGATTCTAACCATGAAGAGATTAGAACCATTCTAACTTGATGTTTTTGAAAACAATATGGATTTGAAATATGGACCAGTATGATCCCATTGAATATCACACTTTCCTAAAACAACCCTAACCATAGAATAGGTAGAATCATCCTAAGATTGTGGTTTTGATGAAAAGCAATATAGGGTTTACACCCAAAATATGGACCTTGATGGTCACAATGAATATAATACTTTCTTAAAACAACCTTAACCATGGAATGGCTAGAATCACTTCAAGACTGCGATTTTGAAAACAAGTCTTGAGAAATAGATTTTGAATGCAAGTTTGAAAAAGGATTTTGATTCAAGTTTTGAAAACCACTTTAAAAACTAGGTTTGAAGAGATGTATGAATATGATATGCACAATATAAGTAAGGTCGTGAACATATAAGATTGGCTTCACCACATAATTAAGGGGGCTGAATCCATATGGTCTAAGGTTGAATTAGAAGAAAGTCCCCGACACAGTGACTTTCAATAATCCTTTCTACACATGCATCGGGGAAACCCTTGTTTCAAACATGCAAGAAAGGGGGGAAGAAAATAGGAGATTAAAATAGAAGAAAATCCAAGTTGGTTAGGAGGAAGAAGAGAGAGGGAAAGTACATAAACATAAAGAGAGAGCCTACCTTGTATTCTTCTTGTTTTCTTGCTTTATTTGCTTTGCTTTGCTTGATCCTTGAAAACTTTCAAGTTGCAGTACTTTGAGTATTCAATGGAGGCTTGTATGTGAGTGTATGCAACGTATACAAGTGTTAGGGTTAAATATATAGAGGCTAGGGTTAAAGAAACTAAAGGAAGCTAGGGTTTTGAAAGACTTCGAGCTTTGTAATTCAAAAAACAGAATTTCTGGACTAAGTTTGTGCACCCTTTTCACATAGGGGAAGACTTTGTATTTATAGACACAAGATTAGCCTAGCGCTAGTTGCAGTGGCACTAGGGCAATTTTTTCATTGGCGTCATGCCAAGGTTTGGCCGCGCCAACCACTTAGAAAATGTTTTAGGTCGGCAAAAAATGTATCTTTCGACCTTTGATACGCAAGGCAAAAAATTTTGACGCCTATATTAATGACTACTATACAATTTTTGGCTTGACTTCACTAGAAGTAACTTCGAAAGGTTTAAAAATGTTTTGGGAGGCCAGAAATGGTCTGAAAGGCCAGGAATGGGTAAAAACCCTTCAAATAGTGTCACAGAGATAACAGATTTGAAAAACAATGTCTGGATTATTGAAGTGGTCAGTCGAGCCATTATGGGTAAAACGATAAACTTAGATCGAAAAACCACCGGAATAGACTTGAAATGTCCCAAGAGAGGACTTGAATGTTGGAAACACTATTTAGAATATTCCAAGGAATTGCCGGTTTGATACCCAGAGCCGGTATGGTTGGAAAAGGCGACTGGCCCATCAGGGGCAAAATGGTCATTTTGTATCCGGTTTGCCGGAATAGACTCAGAATGATGCAGAAAGGTATTGGAAGGTTGGGAATACTATTAAAAGCATTCTCGGGAGGTCACCGATTTGATACCCATAGCCAATGTGGTTCTTGGAGGCGCTCAGATGCTTAGGGGTAGTACGGTCATTTTGATTGGATGGTTTTGGAATTGGTCCAGAACCGACTGGAACGCACTTGAACATGCCGGATCATTTTTGGGATAATCTTGGAAAGATGGACTTACCGCTTTGAGAACTTAGGTACTTTCACAAGAAGCGTGCTAGAAAAGGCCCAAGGGGCGGTTTGGTCATTTTTACCAGAGTGGGCTAGCAGGCACTAGTGTTGATCTAGATTTTAAGTGTTTCTGTCGCTCTGACCATCTGTGACGAGTTGGTTTTCAAAGATATCTTGTCCTTTGGGAATTGTGTCATGGCCAAGAAGCGAGTTCGGTCTCGTGACATAGGAGTTTTGTTGGCAATTCCCGATATCGACATGTTTACGAATGTTTTCGCCACTCTAATGGTTGTGATGTTTCCGAGTATTTTCGCCACTTTAATGATGCACATTTGTAAGCATCCCATTTTTGACCGCTCGGCAGTCTACACTCTGTCCAGACTTGTTTTCAAGTCATTTTGGGCATATTCCAATCGAAACCAATTCTCTAGGTCCAAATTCCGTCTTTCCATTGCTTCGCGGGCTTGTCAAGCCCAAATAGAGGCAAAATGACCAAAATGCCCTTAGGGGCATTGTCCTTTCTTATTCCAATTCCAATCCCTCTCTCAAGACAGTTTATTCCTCGAGACGGTCCGAAACCGTTAGAGTAGCGGAAATGCTCACAAAGCCGTTAGAGTAGCGGAAATACTCACAAAACCGTTAGAGTAGCGGAAGTACTCACAAAACCGTTAGAGTGGCGGAAACACTCACAATCCAGGCACGTCTCTTCGGAGACGGTAAGACCCTTTTCCAAACCCTCTCTCAAGACAGTTTATTCCTTGGGACGGTCCCAATCCAGGCACGTCTCTTCGAAGACGGTAAGACCCCTTTCCAATCCCTCTCTCGAGACAATTTATTCCTCGAGACGATCCGAGTAGCGAAACTACTCACTAAACTGTTAGAGTAGCAGAAATACTCACAAAGCCGTTAGAGTAGCGGAAATACTCACAAATCATTAACCCCGTCCGAGTAGCGGAAATACTCCCAAATCATCAACCCCGTCCGAGTAGCGAAAATACTTAACCGTTAGAGTAGCGGAAATACTCACAAAACCGTTAGAGTAGCGGAAGTACTCACAAAAACCGTTAGAGTAGCGGAAATACTCACAAAACCGTTAGAGTAGCGGAAATACTCATAAATAGGTCGATATAGGGAATTGGCAACAAATCCCTGTGTCACGACGACCGCCGTTAGAGTGGCGGAAACACTCAAAACCCTAGTCAACACCCGTGTCTGTTAGCTCACTTCGGTGAAAAATGACCAGACTACCCTTAGGACCTTTTCTGAGACTTTCCGGTCAAGATGACCATTTTGCCCTTAAGCATCCGAATGCCCCGGGAACCACACTGGCTCTGGGTATCAAACCAGTAACCCCCTAAGACTACTTTTTATAGTATTCTCAATCTTCCTTTACCTTTCCGGATCATTCTGAGTCAGTTCCGGCTAACCCGGTACAAAATGACCGTTTTGCCCCTAGAGGGCCGGTCTCCTTCTTCGACCATACCGGCTCTGGGTATCAAACCGGTAATGTCCCGAGAATACTTTTTATAGTGTTCTCGACCTTCCTTTACCTTTCCGGACCATTTCGAGTCAGTTCCGGCAAACCCGGTACAAAATGACCGTTTTGCCCCTAGTGGGCCGGTCTCCTTTTCCGACCACGCCGGCTTTGGGAATCAAACCGGCAACCTCCGGGAACATTCTGAATAATGTTTTCAGATCCCAAGTCTTCTTCTAGGACAATCCGAGTCTGTCCCGACAGTTTTCTAGTCCGATTGACCGTTTTGCCCCTAAAGGCCCGGTCAACCTTTCCGACCCACCTTATCTTCATTTTTCAAGTCAAATACCTCCAGGACACTATTTTAAGTGTTCCTGCTTCTTTCCGGCCTTCCAGGTCATTCCCGGCTCTTCCAAATCATTCCCGGACTTTCCGGAGTCACTCCTAGTGAAGCTAGACTAAAAATTACATGGTAGTCAGTAGTACAGGCGCCCAAATCTAGTCAAAGATACGTTGCTTGCCGACCTTAAATCTTTCCTAATTGGCTGGTCCCACTAGTAGTGGCGCCAAGCTAATAAATGGCCTGGCGCCACTCCTGGTGGCGCCAGTGTAGAATTTGGCCTAACGCCACTGCAACAGGCGCTAGGTTTATCCTCCTTCTATAAATACAGAGCCTCATTCAACGTGAAAGGGGTATGCAAACTTAACCTAAAAATCCTATATTTCGATATAAAGAGCTCGAGCACCTCCAAAACCCTAGCCTCCCTAGGTTTTCCCAAACTCTAGCCACTATACACAAACCCTAGCCTCCTATACACTCATACACTCCCCCATACACTCATACACTAGCCTTCAACCATCCTTTGAAGACGTGAGGAGCTGCAACCCGAAGCTTGAAGACAACTCTTGAAGACGAAAGATGAAGATCAAGGCCGAAGACCGAAGACTGCACGGCGCGCAAAATAAACAAGACATACGGTAGGCTCCCTATTTAAATTTCCGCACTTCCCCCCCTCTCTCTTCTCTCTCTTAACCCACTTGGGTTTTCTGTATTTTAATCCCCCATCTCTTTCTCCCCCCTTTCTTTACATGCTTGAAATAAGGGGATTCCCGGTCCATGTGTAGGATTGGGCTATTGGAGAGTCGCCGTGTCGGGGGCTTTCTTCTAGTCTAACCAAAGACCACGTGGGTCCGGCCCCCTTGATTATGTGGTGAAGCCTTAACCTTATATGTTCACGACCCCAAATTGCATTGTGCATATCATAATCTTACATCTTTCAAAATTCGTTTTCAAAGTTGTTTTCAAAATCTCTTTTTCAAAAACTTGTTTTGAAAACCACAATTCTAGGGTGATTCTAGCTTTTCCATGGCTAGGGTTGCTTTAGGAAAGTGTTATATTAAAAGTGACCTTTTGGTCTATATTTTCAAACCTTGTTTTCAAAACCACTTTCTTAAAGTGGTTCTAGCCCTCTTATGGCTAGAATCGCTTTAGAAAAGTGAGATGTTTTTATACTTTCTACAAACTCTCTTTTCAAAAAGTCTTTCTTCCTAAAAATCTCTTTTCCAACATACTTTCCTAAAACTCTTTTCTCCAAAATTGTTTTCAAAAACTCCCCTCCAAAATCTATTTTTCAAAACCCCTTTTTTCAACTCCTTTCCAAAACTCTCTCTCTTAAAAATTCACTTTCCAAGAACGCTCCCTAAAAATCTTTTGAAAAACTCTCTTTTCCAAAATTTTCCTTCTAGAAACTCTCCTCTAGGATCTTCTTTCCAAAATCTACGTTTCTAAAAATGCACTTTCCAAAACTTATTCTCTTTAAAATCTTTTTCCAAAAACTCCCTCTTCAAATTCACTTTCCAAAAGTTCCTCCCTAAGATTCCCTTCTAGAAAACCTTCATTTCTAAAAACGCACTTTCTAAAAATCCCTTTTCCTTAGAGCCCAAGCCAAGCCCTAGAACCCACAATTAGGAAACCCTAAATTTTCTTTCCAAAAACATGATTTTCAAACTTTGCCCCAAACCTAGGTTTCTAAAACCTCTTGTTTTCACATCAAAACTATACATGTTTCCAAAACCTATTTTCTACGTCAAAACTATAATTTTACAAAACTAGGGTTTCTAGAATCTCCCTTTCCAAATCCTTACCCAAATCCTATCTTCCCTTTAGGAAACTAAATCAAATCTCCCCGTTTAGGAAACTAGATCCCGTCCTTCGTTTTTTGAAATAAAATCCAACTTTTCTTTTTTTAGAAACCAAATCCAATCCCTTCCTAATCCAACTCTTCCCTCATTCAAATCCTTCCTAAACTTCCACTTTCCTAAATCTTAAGTTTCCAAAACTTGAACATAAAAATCTTTCCTAAACTTTAAAACTCAACTTTCACATCTTTCCTAGTTCAACCCTTCCCTAATTCTACCCCTTTCCAAAATCTTTTTCAAATCCAAGATTTCAAATCTTTCCAAATTCGAAACTTTCTAAATTTGAAACCTTCTTAAGTTAAATCTTTCTAAACCTAGAAACTTTCTAAACTCTAAACTCTCTTAAACTTCAAATCTTTCCAAATCTAAGACTTTTCTAAACTCAAAACTTTCTTAATTTAAGATTTTCTTAAGTTAAAACTTTCTTAATTCAAACATTTCCTAAACCGAAGACTTTCCTTTTTCAAACCTTTCCTAAAATAAAACTTTCTTATTTTCAAAACTTCCTTGTTTTCAAAACTTCCCTTTTTCAAACATTTCAAAATTCAAAACTTTCTTAATTCAAATCTTTCCTAATTCTAACTTTCCTAATTTCAAACTTTCCAAAAATGACACTTTCCTAAATTCGAAACTTTCCTAATCTAAATTTTTCCTAAATTCCAAGTATCCAAATCTTTCAAGATCTTTCCAAATCCAACATTCCAATCCAATCTTTCTTAATCTCAAGTCTTTCATAGGTCTCCTATCTTTCCTAAGTCTAGGTTTCCTAAAACCAAAGTCCTTCCAAAATCAATCTTTTCAAATCAAAGTCCAATCTTTTCTAAAATTTCAATTTCTAATCTCCTTTTTTAATCTGAAATCAAATCCAATTTTCAATTCAATCTCTTTCCTCTAATCCAATTTCTCTCTTCAAATCAATCTCTTTTCAATCGGACTCCGGTCCGAAATACGACTGACCTGATTCTCCCAAAGGGATACGTAGGCAACCTTCATAGGTGCGGTCACAATACTTTTCAAACTTTTAATTCCACCCTCATGGGTGCGGTTTCCAAAATCTATTTTCAAATCTCAAATTCCAATCAATTTTCAAAATTCTAGTTTCAAAATTTCTATTTTCAAATTTCCAAGTTTTCAAACTTTCCAATTTCAAATTCTATCTCTTCAAATCTATTTTCAAATCAAATTCTTTCCAAATTTATTTCCAAATCTATTTTTCAATTCTCTCTTATTTTTGCACTTGCATATCATGCATCATGTTAATTTTCAAACATTATTTTTCTAAAGTGAATAGGATTGACCATTAGTTAATTGGAGACTCTCATAGGTGAATCTAGGGTAGATTGACATGTAGGTACCGAAAGGGCGGGGTAGGGTGATAGCTTAGTGCGTCTTCCCTACACATAACCAACCTCCGAACCTAGGATCATTGTTTTCATAGACCAAAAAGGAGTTATTTTTTAAAAAGGGCTAAATATTTTTCAAAGGTTGCCAAACAACCTGTATTCCTAAAAAACCCTCTCTTGAGGAGATATTTACAAAAAATTTTTTCAAAAACGCTAAGTGTAGTTTTCGGATTATTCTTAGTTTTTAGGTGACCTAACTCACCTTAATCAAGTTAGGTGGCGACTCCGAATCTTTTTTTCAAAAGCCCTTTATTTAAATCAATTTTTCAATTCAAACCTAGTTGCACTCATTCTTTTAGGAGGGTGAGTTCTAACGAGAGAGTATAGTATTTTTCCCACTTGTGTGAGTATTCCTCGAGTGCGAAAAATTTGGGCGCGACAACATTCATTAAAGAGACTACCTGATCTCGGGAAGCTGCTATGTGGACTTATCATTTGAGGAATCAATTTTCTAGAAAGACGTACCAAATAACAGACATTCTTCATTGGCGGGCTAACAAGCGCCAAAGGTGGACCATTCTACCATCTCAAGGACTTGGGTTCTGTCTCGGTCTATGGGTTTGAAGGGATATACCATTTCAAAGAGTTTTCTCAAAAAACGTGCCAGACTAGATGGTTTTACTGCCTGAGGGATCAACTTTCTCGAAAGGCATGACAAATTTGATTTGAATTGGAATCAAATTTGAAATTGAATTTAAGATTGAAATGGGGACTTACCATCTCTAGGAAGACGTGCCAACTGGAGTAGGACTGAGCCACAAGAGCATTTTGGTCATTTTGCCTCTATTGAGCCTGTGAAACGATTGATTGATTGGATTGAGTCTGGAAAGCTGGTTTTGACTTAAATACGTCTGTGTCGGTTTGAATATGAATCCAGGCGGACCAGAAATTGTCGTGCAGGCAAAAATGGGGTGCTTACACTTGGGGGGCAAGCAAAGTTTTGGTCGATCTGATCACAATTTGGGCACATGTAGCATACGTTCCGCCGCCATGAACTTTTGTGTTATCTTTGCCTCGATAATTATGCAATCCAGGATAGATTCAAGAAAATCAGTCATGTTCACGATGTTCTCTTATTGTTTTTCAAGAACTGAAAACTTCTAGGGAGCTTCAAAGGTAATTGGAAGAGTGAGATATCATCTCAAGAAGCATGTAAAAAAAAACTCTTTCTCGAAACATTTGTGATGCGCTCTGTGGATGTTCAAAAGTAATGGTTTTTGGGCCATGTAATCAGGGCTTTCAGGGGATCATCTTTCTGATAGAATCGTACAGATGGAAAGTACTTTGAAAATACTCCCGGGAATTTCTAAATTTACTCATTTCTCAAGTCGTTTGATGGTGTGTGATGGTTAGGGGATCGGATGAAAAAATAGCTTTAGCAGAGCACATGTGTGATGCTCCAGGGGTTTTCGAAAGTCAAAACTTTTGGGCTAATGCGATTGGGGGCTTCGAGAGGCGGTCTTTTCAATGGAGCTGTATCGATGGAAAGACCTATAGGTAGGCTTTCAGAAAATCCTTGATTTATGCGTTTCTCAAGTCATTTGATGGTGCGTTATAATCAGGGAATCAGGAGAAAAGACAACCCTAGCAGAGCATTTGTGAGATACTCCAAAGGGACTTTCGTTGAATTGAAAGTGTTTACAGTCACGGGACTCACCTTAGATTGGACATGGGCGTATAATAGAATATACCGGTTTGGGACCCAAAGTTGGTGTGGTTTCGGGGCGCACTTGGGCCACTAGGGGTAAAATTGTTATTTTGACCGAAATTGGTCAAAAAGAGTCAAGATGGATTGAAGTGGCATATTAAGTATGCCAGACTATTTGGGGATAGTCTTGGAAGGTGTACTTACCATCTAGAGGGATTTGTGCTGTGTTGGTGTGCTTAAGGGCAAAACGGTCATTTTGACCAAAGTTGACCAAAACGTCTAGAGTTTGTCTGGATGGTGTATGGAGTACACCTATTTGTGTAAGGATATTTTGGAAGGATGAACTCACCATCTTGAGGGATTTCAAACTTTCTCAAAGACGTACCTAGAGGCTCAAGGGGCAGGTTTGGTCATTAGGCATCTGTTAGGCCCGATAAGCAGTTGATTGATTGGATAGGGGTCTGAAAGTTGATTTGGGCTTGAATGTGCCTATGTAGTTTTGAAAGTGTTCCAACCGGACCAGAAATTACCGAGCGGGCAAAAATGGCGTGCTTACAATTACTATCAACATAATTTTCAAAGAGAGTGAAGCTTTACTTCATCAGCTACAACATAAAGAGTTACATGAGTTGAACACTTCCGTTTTGCATACACTTTCGAATTACATGCTTAATAGTTTCATTATGCCAATATAGTTGTAAGAGATCATAAGACAGACGTATCAACTATTGATGAAGAGTTAAGTAAGCTTTATATCCTAAAATTCTAAAAGGCAGATGGTGTAGGCCTCCTTCAATATAAAGATCAAATACATCAGCTCGGTTATTTGGCTTGTCAGCCAGTCCCTCTCACGGGTAAGATACTCTTCCAAATCAACAGTTTTCTTGATACAACATGTGTTTGATGCATTGTGAGTAAGTTGCTTCACTTGAAGACCACCAATGTCTAGGGTTTTCTAACCGGCTAACTTAGACTAACTTTATCTAACATATGAAAATCTTCTAAAATCACTTATGAATTTAAAATAAAGTGCTTACCTTACGCTTTCACATGTACTTCACATGAGAACTCTACTTTCTTTCTCCCAAGCATCCACCATTGCTCTATCAAAGCCAATCAAAAGCATGAAAAAACACATGAAAATGCTCAGTTCAAGAAAACATTAGTTACATTTTTACTCCTACTATTCTTCTCTTTATGAGGCATGAAATATTTATGAATAATAAACTGATGTGACCATAGTAATTTGGTTGAATTTGGCATTCTCCATAAAACAAAATTCAGCTTAACTTCGCTTTTGAGTCTAGAAAAATGGGAATTATAGTTCAAACAATTTTCCTAATTCATCATGCGTGCTAGCCCACAACCCAAGACTTAGTAACAAGGAGTTCAAAATTCCAATAACGCTAATAGGCTCAATGTAATGTCATAAATAGTTACATATATGATATTTAAACTATAAATCACATTGATTATAAAAAGTAAAAGCTACTGATAAGTTTATATATTGTAATCCTCTATAATAATATATGAAGTATTGAAGTGCTAACAAAGCAAGACATGTATTAGGAACTCTGTTCATCATAGCACTAGTTTTCTCAACACCCTTCAAAATAAGATGAGCACCTGCTCCACCATAATGATCATCCTACAACAATGCACCATATTTTTAAAAATTGAAGCAGGGAAAAGAAAAAATTGAACTAAAAGACTATGATGACCCGGTCAACTTGGTCAAAAGGTGGCATTTTTGTTTGAAGTTATATTAAACTTTGGGGGTTATCTTGTAATTAGCCCAAAGCTTTTAAAAGATTTTTTATTCTCTCTCTCCCTCATTCTTTCTCTTTCATGCGTCTCCCTTTCTCCCATTCTCAATCACGGTTGATGCACGGCGAACTAGAGACAACTCCTGGTTCTCTCTGCACTTCTTCCATTCTTCTTCATTTTTATTATCCATTTTACTTCCCTTTAGAATAAGATTTTGGTACCATATCTTAAGGTTTTATGTTCCTCTTTTCTAGAGTTTTGCGGTGGTGGTTTCAAAGGGGACTTTCACAACCTTTAGTTTACTTGTAGTTGACGATCTACATCGAGGTTGGGGGTTACACATAAGTTTTGCTATTGGGTTAATAATTTTGAGTAATATATGTGTGCTGGCTAGAAATCATGGCTATAGGAATTTTAATTTGAGTTCTAGGTTTTATTTAAACTTGAGAGTCAATTGTAATTTAGTTTCTTGACTCGCTTAGTTGATTTTTGTTATATTTATCATAATGAATTAATTACTATTGTCTTGTGTATTATTGAATGGTTTAAATAAAAATCTAGATATTTACCATGTTTACATGTTTAATAAAATTAGGATTTTATGCCATAAATAATTGATTAATGAAATTGGCTTGATATTTATGTGATTGATGTATATACGAGTTATACTTGAGGTGTTAGTTAATTTAAAGGAAATAATTAGGTATTTTTGCTTACTTGACGTAGTGTGAAGTAGGCATAAAAAAAAATGATGCTTGGATGTCATGAATAATAATTAAGATTATATTATGAATTTGGTAATTTGGACATTATTGATCATGTTTTTGTATGATGTTAATGTAGTTTTAGACTTGGGTTTAGTCTATCGGTACTTGGGCATGGTCGAGCATGAGGTTGAAGCCCTGGGCCTTAGGAGTATGCATTAGAATAAAGATTTGGTGCCTCATTTAACGGGATACATGCATCCTTTAGGTGCGGCCCATAAAGAGTAGAATTACTTGGAAACACATCCTTTGGGTGATATATATCATAAAGAGTGAAAGAGATTGCAAGTGAAATTGTATCCCCTCCTCAGTATGGCTGGTTGCATCATGCATTTGCATTGGGTTGGACTTGGGTGAGTCCTGATATATATATTTATTTATTTATTTATGCATTTTTCATTTCAATTTTAGTCTTATAAAGTCAACTTGATTTCTGTTGTTGTTGGTGATAGAATTGTTTAGGGTTTGATGTTATATGTGTTTGATTTTTATTTAGTTAATTTATGTGTGTGCTTATATTATATCATTGGGCATTGGGTTGGGAGTTAAGATTTTAGAAATTATATTTATTTACTTTCGTACATCTTTACCTGTACACTTGCATATGTTACCTCATGTTTATTAGCTTGATAGCATAACCTTCTACTTGAGTAGTAAAAATGCTCACCCTACAGCAGTTGCAGGTGGGCTTTCGGGCAAGCAGACTTGAGGAGTGAAGCTAGGACACCGAAGGTCTACTATATATCATGAACCCATATTGTGTTATTTTTGGGTTTTAGTTAATTTTTTTTTTTTTTGTACTGTACCCCTAAACTTTCACTCTTTTTATTTTGGATGACTGTGTTATTATTATTATTATTTTGTTGCATTTAGAGATTTATTTTATGTTGGTAGAATTCTATAGTTTAGTACTTATTGTGATTTGGTTTGGAGGATGGGTTTATTGATATTGGAGTATTGGATTAGAGATTAGAATGTATTATTGGAGTTTGGATGTTTGAGGTTGAAACGTTCTCTTTAAAACAGGTTCTTGAACAGGTTTTATTAAACTACAATTGTCCAAAATGTGAATGGATCCACGCAGTTTCGTTCCAAATTTTTTTAAAATAAAAAATATTTTCAAAATGAATTTCAAAACATATTTTGATCAAAATATTACGTGGATCCTAATTTTGACTTGGACTTTTCAACATTAGAAATTTTATTCCCTAAAAATCGCCTTTTCAAAAATTAGTGAGTACCTATTGTAAGCACCCCATTTTTGCCCGCTCGGTAATCTCCGGCCCAACCGGGCTCGGTTTCAAGCATCTCAACACATGCAGGCTCAAGATGAGCCGTTCAATCTCAATCCAACCAATTGGTTGCTTTTCGGGCCCATAAGGACCCGCGGGAGCCATAAGCCCCATTATTCCAAGCAGCTTTCCTGATCGGGCGGTCTCGGAAACCAACGTCATCCAAGTAGTTTCCCCAAGATTGAGCGATCATGGGGACTAACACCTCATCGAATTCTAGACAGTTTACTTCCGGCACCTACTAGCCTACCAATGTAGAATGTTCGTCATTTGGTAGTTCTCCGAGACCGGGCGTTCTCAGAGACCAACACCACCATCTGGTAGCTTTCTAGGACTTGGCGTTCTCAGGAACCAACACCACCCCTACAGGTAGTTCTCTAAGACCAGGCGTTCTTAGAGACCAATACCGCACAGGTATTTTTTCGAGACCTGGTGGTCTTGGGAACCAACACTTAGGTCAACACCAACGCCTGCTAGCCCGACTCGGTGAAAAATGACCAAACACGCCCTTTGGGCCTCCGAACACGTTTTGGGAATGTTCAAAATCTCTCAAAACGATAAGTCCATCCTTCCAAAGTGTTGTTAAACCATTAGGCGTCCCCGCACGCCATTTGGTCCGATTCCGATCCTATTCCGGCTCCTTCTGGTCAAAATGACCATTTTACCCCTAAACACCTCAACACTGCACAAACCCCGCCGAACAGCAAAAGACTTTCCCAAAACCATCCCTGAACAACCCTACACACTTAACACAACACACCAAACCATTCCTGATAATTTCTAGCCAATCTCGGTCAAAATGACTATTTTGCCCCTGAAAATCCAAATATGCCCCGAAATAGCACCGGTCTTGGGATTTCGAGCGAAGGGCTTCACCATACACTCTTGTTTAACCCGAGGAGGACCTTGTGACACTACACTCACAAGACTCGATAAAAGTTCCTTGAAGCGTCCTGCAGACGCTCCGCCTAAATTGTCTTTTCTCATGGTTCCTTAGTTATAATGCACCATCAACTGACTTGAGAAATGCGTAAATTAGGAAATTCTTGAAAGCCCCTTCATAGATCTTTCCATCGATACGGCTTGATTGGATAGATCGCTGCCCAAAGCTCTTCATCGGATGGCCCAAACCCAGTTACTTTTGACAACCCCTAAAGCGTCTTGCAGATGCTCCGCCAAGATTGACTTCTTCTCCAATTTCCTTATTGAAACACACCGTCAAATGAATTGAGAAATGCATGAATCTGGGAATTCCTGAAAGTATTTCTAGAGTACTTTCTATCGGTACAGTCCGATAGAAAAGATCGCTTCCCAAAGGCCTCGATCACACGAAATGAAAACAGCTACTTTCAAATACCCTCGGAGAGTACCACAAACATTCCGCAAAAGTGACTTTTTTTGCATGCTTTTCGGGACAATATCCCCTACTTCCAAACACAATTCAAACTTTTCAAAAACATGAAAGTTCACCGGAAGCCTTGGGAAAACATCCCAAGTGCGACTAATTCCCCTGAAACCTTCCCGATTGACTCAATTATCGAGCAAAGTTTAGACGAACCTTCCCGGTGATGGAGCGTATGTTACATGCGCTCAAATTTTGATCAGATCGACCAACTTTCAATCAACAGTTGAGATTTATACAGTACATGGGGTGCCACGTGTCATTCTGACAATGGAACAGTACCCGTGCATGTCCTACATGCGCAGGATCAAATTTTGACCAGGTGCATGTAATACATGCACTAGGCCTGTTCTAGAATCTCTATAAATACTAGACCACCCCTTTGCATATTCCACCATCGATTTCTGATGTGAAGCTCTGCTGAAGTCACTCCAGAACTGCAAATATCTATATACACTTCATCCCTCCAACACTTAGGTTAGATTCCACTATCTCTGAGCCTATATACTTCACATATAAAGCCTTATACACCATTAAACACTCTCCACCAGCCCTCTAAGCCTTCTTGAAGTCATTCAAGCTCCAATCAAAGCATCTTTGGAAGACTACAAGTGTGTTGAAGGCAAAAGGTGGTATCTCTTTTACATTTGTGTCTTCCCCCACTCTTCTCTTCTCCCTCCTAGCCTACTTAGGCTATTCTCTATTTTAACCCCCATTTACAACCCCCCATTCTTGCATGCTTGAGCCAAGAGGGCTCTTAGATCATGCTTAGAGGAAAGTAAGTGAGAGCCACCGTGTAGGGGGACCTCTCACTAGCCTACTTTGAGATGGTATGGCCTAAAAGTCCCTTGTTTATGTGGTGTGGCCTAAAAGCCTTGTACGTGGTCATGAACCCTTGCATATTACTATTTTGATCATGTTTTGTATGCTTGACCTCATTTTATGCTTATTGTCACGTTCCACAATGCTTACATTGCTCTTGTTTTTGTGCCATTTTCAAGCTCTATATTTCTTCTAAAAAATATTCCAAGAGTTGGCTCAATGAAGTTTAGGATGAGACTTTAGAAATCATGCCTTAGGAAATCCCCTACTAACCCCTTAACTCTCACCTTGGCATCATGACATTTCAACTTGCATAAAGGTTGCTTTTCAATTCTCCAATTTTCAAGGTTTCCAGTCTTTTAAGTGTAATGGTTAGAATGGCCCCATGGAACCCTCTCTTGAGTGATTTTCCTTTTGTTTGGCCATAGCAACCCTCTCTTGATGGAATGGCCTCCTACAAAAATGGTTTTCAAACTCTTTTCAAAAATAGTTATCAAAAACTCATTCCCTCCATCTTTGCATTAAAAATGGTGCCTTAAAAAGTTGTCATCGCCATGTTGATTTTTGGACCCCTTATACTCTTGTCAAGATTATGGTTATAATGGCCATGAGGAAACCTTCCTTGGAATGGTCTCCAATCACCAACCATATAAACCATACTCTTTACTAGAGTCAAAATTTTCATGAAAATGATCTTCAAAAGGGTTGTGAACCAAAGTCCTTTGCATAACATAAGTTATTTTTCAAAACCCTTTCTAAAAGTGCATGAAACTAACTTTCAAAACCATTTCCCAATCTAACCCTAGGTTAACTTGACCCTAGTTGTCCAACCCTAGGCTAACTTAACCCTAGTTGTCCAACTTTAGGTTAACTTGACCCTAGTTATCCAACCCTAGGTTAACTTGACCCTTATTGTCCAACACTAGGCTAGCTTGACCCTATTTGTCCAACCCTAGATTAACTTGACCCTAGTTGTCCAACCATAGGTTAACTTGACCCTAGTTGACCAACCCTAGGTTAACTTAACCCTAGTTGACCAACCCTAGGTTAACTTAACCCTAGTTGCCCAACCCTAGGTTAACTTGATCCTAGTTCACTCACCTTAGGTTAACCTAACCCTAAGTCATCCTAACCTTAGGTTAACCCTACCCTAGTTAGTTAACCCTAAGTCATCCTAACCTTAGGTTAAACCTATCCTAGTTAGTTAACCCTAGGTCACCTTAACCTTAGGTTAACCCAACCTTAGTTAGTTAACCATAGGTCATCTTAGCCCTAAGTTAACCTAACCCAAGTTAGTCAACCTTAGGTCACCTCTAACTCTAAGCCAACCCAATCTAGGTTAATACACTTCAAGGTTCCAACTCTTGAACCATTTTCTAAATGATCACTCAATTTTAAACCATTCTCATAACTCACTTTTCCAAAACCTCCCACTCTCTTGATTTAAAAAAAAAAACCAACTCTATAAATTCTTCAAATGTCCTTACGCTCTATCTTTAAGGCGTTTCCAAAAATGTTCTCAAAATGTCACAAACCTAAGGTGCCCCTAGCCCCTTCATGGTTAGGGATTCCAAAGACAAGTGATAAATCAAAGAACAACCCTTAAGGTTGTCCATATTAGGATTTCAAACCCTTAGCCATTTCCAAAAACCACTTTAAAAAACTAATTCATCGAAACAATCCTCCAAGGTTTTCAAAATAAGACTTCAAAAATACTTTCAAGTTTTCTTGAGTCATGCCAAAGTATATATATATATATATATTTTAAAAACTCCCTTAAGTTGATCCAAAAACACTTTCAAAATGCTCCACCATTTAATTTTGAGTCAAGACTTCCAAGACCACAAAGAGTCGTCAACTTCCAAAGACTTCAAAGTGTCTTAAACTTTTTCAAAGACCTCAAAGTGTCTTAAACTTTTTCAAAGACCCCAAAGTGTCTTCAAATCTTTCAAAGGCCCTAATGCGCCTATTTTCCATCGGGCTCTTGCCCGAACTATGAATGATCTAATTCTCGCCAAATGAGATACGTAGACAACCTAAAATGATGCGGTCACAACTATTATTTCAACTCCAATACCTTTTTTCAAAAATTCTAATCAATTCAAAGTTCCTATTCCAAACTCTTTCAAAACCCTTATTATTTTCAAACTTCTTCCAAAAACTTGCATCATGCATCATACATCCGAAAAGTGATGACTAAACCCCATTTTCAAAATTCTAAAGTGGATATTAAGTGGACAATGGTAACCGGCTATTCTAGTGAGTGAACAAAGTGTGATTAGACATGTAGGTACCGAAAGGGCGGGGTAGGGTGATGATCTTAGGATATCTTTCTTACACGTAACCAACTCCCGAACCATAGATTTTTGTTTTCAAATGACCAAAATGGAGCTATTTTTCAAAAAGACTTAAATCTTTTCAAAGGTTTCCAAACAACCTATTTCCTTAAAAACCCTCTCTTGAGAGAGTTTTCAAAACCTTTTCCAAAAAAATCCTAAGTTTAATCTTCGGATTAACACTTTGTTTTAGGTGCCCTAACTCACCTTAATCAAGTTAGGTGGCGACTTATATTTTTCTGAAAAGCCTTTAGTCAAACCAATTTTCAAACCTAGTCGCACTTGTCCTTTTAGGATGACGAGTTCTAGTGACAGAGTTCCGTGCTTTAGGGTCTCCGAGCTGAAAGGACCTTGGTCACCCAAAAACCGGGGCGCAACACCTGTTTATAATGTGATCTGTATATACTATGCTTAGTACTTGTTTATGCTTAAGGATGGTAGAGGTGCAAACCGAGATTATTTGTTATTTAACATTTGTTTTATGCGTCTTGTAAAGAATTATGCCTTAAAGGTGCCGAGGCTGAGGGCGAGGCAATAATTGTGGTGGAGGCGATGTTCCACCAGTACCATTTGATGGGACGGAGTTCATGAGGCAGATGGCTACCGCTATGACACAGATAGCTCGAGATGTTCAACAAGAAGTTGTACAGCCGCAACCGAAACCCGGGATTAGGACAGCAATTAGGGATTATAATAGGTTATCGCCACCACAGTTTGACAGCTGGACAGGGGCAGTGGTTGTAGAGAATTGGTTAGAGGAGACCACTAGACTATTGGAGGTGCTAGATATTAGGGAGGTTGTGTTTAGGGTTTGGATAGCTTCGTTAAAGTTGATTGGTGATGCAGGTGTTTGGTGGACAGGTATCAGGGAGACACATGATATAAAGCAGATGCAGTGGGAGTAATTTCGGACATTATTCTTGATTCATTTCTTTCTTGAGGCTACGAGGGATGCACTAAGGGAAGAGTCTATATGTTTGACTCAGAGGGAGATGAGTGTTGTTGATTACCATATTAGGTTTACCTCTTTGGCTAGGTTTGCACTAGAGATGGTTTCTACTGGGCCTTTGAAGGCTAAGAGATTTATCCACGGGTTGAAGCCCTCCATTTGATCAAGACTTAGTCCATTTAAGTTGGAGACCTTTGAATAGACTTTTGAAAAGGCCTTATTGGTAGAGGAGGAAATGCAGGACTCTAGGCAGATTTGGGAAGCTAGATCCTAGTCCAAGAGTACTAGTTCAGATGGTTTTGGGCCGAAGAGGTTAAGGGAGAGTACTGGTCATTATCAAGGCCAGCAAGCCCAGAGGTTTGTTTGCTCTTCTTCTGGATGTTCTTCTGGGACTCTAGCACTTTACTATCAGTGTGGTTAGCCAGGTCACCGTAGGGTAGAGTGTCCTCAGTGAAGTTTAACATTACTAGTGGCACCCTTGAGTGAAGATCAGAGGGGTTGTTATAGTTGCGGGCAATTAGGCCACATTTATAAGGATTGTCCTCAAGGGAGGAGGGCATTGGGTGACAGGCCTACTTCAAGGTAGCTGCTGCAGTAGCGTTAGCAATACTCTCAGCAATTTTAGCTATCATACTTTCAGTCGCAACCTAGGCAGCAATGTTAGTACCCCCAGCAGTAGCTATATCAGTAGTATCCTGGTCCGACATCAGCGATGCCCATGCAGACTTATTGAGCTCTATTACCTTCACCTTCGATGTCATCTTAGGGTTCAAGGTCATTCTCTTCATGCTAGCAGTCAGGACATCATGGGAATGGTTAGGTAGGACACCGTCCGTAGGGTCAAGTATTTATGGCTACTACATCAGAGACACTAGGGGATTCCTCGGTGGTGCGAGGTACATTTTTGGTGTTTGGGTGTTTAGCTCGGGTGTTGTTAGATTCAGGGGCATCGTATTATTCATTGCCACATCGTTTGTGCATGCATTGGAGTTAGAGGTGGACCAATTAGAGTTAGGCTTATGGGTAGACACCCGTGTTGGGGGTGGAGTATATTTGGACTGGGTTAGTCAGGACAGTGTTTTACGGATTGATGATCACTAATTTATTCATGGCTTCATCTTGTTAGACATGTTGATTTTTGACGTGGTTTTGGAAATGGAGTGGTTGTATATGTTTAGGGCTGTTATAGATTGTTTCAACCGTAGAATGTCGATCTGTACGCCTGAGGGAGATTTTTTTTGGTTTGTGGGGGAGCGTAGTGATCCCTTAGTGGCTTCCTTGTTTAGCTTGTTTGCCAAGAATAGTTATAGCTTTTTCTTAGCCAGTTTGTTAGCCGAGGAAGAGGTTGCGGTTCATAATGAATTTTCTCTGGTTGTTTGTGAGTATCCGGATATTTTTCGTGATGATTTGTACAGTTTGCCACCTGTTCAGGAGGTAGAGTTTACATTGGATCTTGTGCCTGGAGCGGCACCTATTTCGATGGCACGATATTACTTTGCACTTACAGAGTTGCGAGAATTGAAGGTTCAGTTGTAGGAGCCACTAAACAAGGGTTTTATTCGACAGAGAGCATCGCCTTGGGGAGTACTAGCATTGTTTGCCCAGAAGAAGGATGTTTCCTTATGGTTGTGTATCGATTACCAGAAGTTGAATCAAGTCATGATAAAGAATAAGTATCATATGCCGTGAATTGATAATTTATTCGACCAGTTAAAAGGTTCGACTTGTTTCTCAAAAATGAATTTGAGGTCGGGTTACTACCAGTTGCGAGTTAGGGAGGAGGACATCTCCAAGACAGCTTTTTGCACACATTACAGGCATTGTGAGTTTGTAGTGATGCCATTCGGGCTAACGAACGCATCGGCAACATTCATGGATTTTATGAACCAGATTTTTCGAGAGTACTTAGATAGGTTCGTGGTGTTGTTTGTGGATGACCATTCGATATATTCACCTTCAGTAGAGGAGCACGAGGGGCACTTGCGTATTGTTTTACAGATGCTACGGGAGCACAAGTTATTTGCTAAATTTGAGAAATGCGAGTTTTGGCTAGAAGTGGTGAAATTCCTTGGCCACGTTGTATCAGGTGCGGGAATGTCAGTTGATCCTTCTAAGATTTACTTAGTTACCGAGTGGGAGAGACTGCAGAATGTGTTCGAAATTTGGAGCTTTTTAGGCTTGGCAGGTTATTATCATTATTTCATGCCATACTTTTCATAATTGGCGTCACTGATGACGAGATTGACTCGAAAGGGAATTAGACTCATTTGGGATGACGCATGTGAGCAAGCATTTTAGGAGCTAAAGTAGAGGTTGACTACGACACCAGTGTTAGTGATTTTTAAGAGAGGGATTGGCTACACGGTTTATTGCGATGCGTCACCAGAGGGCCTTGGTTGCATATTGATGCAGTTGGGTTTAGTAGTGGTAAATGGTTCACAACAGTTGAAGACACACAGGAAGAACTACCTTACCCATGACTTGGAGCTTGTGGCAGTTATCTTTGCCTTGAAGAGTTGGAGGCATTATCTCTATGGTGTGAAGTTTGAAGTGTTTTTTTATCATAAGAGTTTGAAGTACATCTTCACACAAAAAGACCTGAATCTTCGTCAGAGGCATTGGATGGAATATATGGAGGACTACGACTTCAAGTTGCATTATCATCCCAGGAAAGCGAATGTTGTGGTAGATGCCTTGAGTAGGTAGACTTAGAGTAGTTTGGCCAATTTAGTAGTTCGAGAATGGAAAATGATGGATGAGATTAGTGAGTACAACTTTTTCCTTGCTAAGAAGACGGTACTGGCTATATTGTTCATGGTGGTGACACATCTAGCACTTATCAGTCAAGTTATTAATGCTAGGTATTCATATGAGGAGGAATATTCTATTTGAGCTCATATATTTTATGACGAGAGACTCGAGGATTTGGCAGTAGGAGTGGACTCTAACTTGCGGTTTCATGGGAGATTATACGTACCTATAACTTATCGAGATGAGGTTCTTTGGGAGTTTTATCATACACGACTTATAGTTCTCCTGGGAGGCACTAAAATGTATCACGATTTACAATGTCAGTTTTGGTGAGGGGCACGCGAGGAGATGTAGCACAGTTTGTATTGCGATGTTTGATCTGTCAACAAGTTAAGGCCGAACACTAGAGACCAGCAGGGCAGTTGCAGCCTTTACTAGTAGCAGAGTAGAAGTGGGATATGTCACAATGGATTTTGTTATGGGGGCTTCCTAGATCACTGTTAGGGCACGATGCTATTTGCATTGTAGTTGCCAACTAATGAAATCAGCACATTTTTTGGGGATGCGAACGACTGATTTTATACCAAACTCAATAGGTTGTATATTTAGGAGATTGTGAGACTTCATAGTGTTCTAGTCTCTATTGTTTCGGATTAAAATCCAACATTTAAATCAGGATTTTGGCGAAGTCTTAAGGAAAACTTCGGAACTTAATTGAATTTCAGTATAACGTTCCACCCTCAAACAGATGGGCAGTCGGAGCGGACGATTCAAATCTTGGAGGACATGCTACGAGCATGTGTACTTGACTTTCGGGGTAGCTGGGAGGATCACTTACCTTTGGCAGAGTTTGCTTATAATAACAGCTACCAATCGAGCATTGGGATGGTACCTTTGAGGCTTTGTATGGTTGACCATGTAGGACACAGGTTTGTTAGACTGAGTCTGGTGATGCAGTTGGCATAGGACCATATCTGATTCAGGAGACAACCGAGAAGATCAAATTTATTCGACAGCGACTGCTCATAGCTCAGAGTCGTAAGAAGAGTTATGCAGACCGACGGATATGGCCTTTAAAGTTCAAGGCGGGTGATCATGTGTTTTTAAAGGTTTCTGCACAGAAAGGTTTGAGGAGATTTGGTCAGACTAGGAAGTTATTGCCGCGTTATATTGGACCTTTTTAGATTCTTGAGAGGATTGGGGTTGTTGCATATTAGTTGGCGTTATCACCATAATTTTCAAGAATGCATGATGTTTTTCACATCTCGATGTTAAGGAAGTACGAGCCGGATCCTTCACACGTGTTAGATTGGATAGACTTAGAGCTGGAGGAGGACGTATCATTTGAGGAACATCTGATGCAGATTATTGACTCTAAGGAGTAAGTTTTTTTAGGGTAAGACTATCCCACGGGTGAAGGTGATGTGGCGACATCATATGCCTAAAAAGGCTACGTGGGAACGAACATTCGAGTTATTCGCCAAATACCCTCAGTTGTTTGGCAGCTAGCTATGTTTCTAGTTTCAAGGATGAAACTATTTTCTTAGTTGGAGAGGATGTGATGACCTGGTCAACTTAGTAAAAAAGGTGGGGTTTTTGTTTAAAGTTATATTAAACTTTAGGGGTTATCTTGTAATTATCCTAAAGCTTTTAAAAGAATTTTTTTCTTTCTCTTCCTTGTTCTTTCTCTGTCACATGTCTCCCTTTCTCCCATTCTCTATCACGGTCAACGCACGGCGAACCAGAGATGACTCTCGATTCACTTTGCACTTCTTCCATTCTTCTTCATTTTTATTGTCCATTTTGCTTCCCTTTTGAGCAAGATTTTGATATCACATCTTACGGTTTTGTATTCCTCTTTTCTAGGGTTTCGCGGTGGTGGTTTTAAAGGGAGCTTTCACAACCTTGGGTTTACTTGTGGTTGACAATGTACATCGAGGTAGGGGTGTCGCGCCCAGATTTTTCGCACTCGAGAAATACTCACCCAAGCGGGAAAAATGCTGTACTCTCTCGTTAGAACTCACCCTCCTAGAAGAATGAGTGCGACTAGGTTTGAATTGAAAACAGGTTTGAATAAAGGGCTTTTGAAAAACATTTGGAGTCGCCACCTAACTTGATTAAGGTGAGTTAGGTCACCTAAAAACTAAGTATAGTCCGAAGACTACACTTAGGGTTTTTGGAAAACGATTTTGAAAATATCACCTCAAGAGAGGGTTTTTAAGGAAAACGGGTTCTTTGGCAATCTTTGGAAAACATTTAGCCCTTTTTTGAAAAATAACTCCGTTTGGTCTTTGAAAACAGTGATCTAGGTTCGGAGGTTGGTTACGTGTAGGGAAGACGCACTAAGCTATCACCCTACCCTGCCCTTTTGGTACTTACATGTCAATCTACCCTAGATTCACCTATGAGAGTATTTAATTAACATGTGTTCAATCCCATCCACTTTAAAAAACACTGTTTGAAAAATATGATGCATGATATGCAAATGCAATAGAAAAGAAAGTTGATTTAGGAATAGATTTGAAAGGAAATTTGAAAAGAAGAATTTGATTTGATTTTAGAAGAGATTTGAAAACATAGAATTGAAATTGGAAAGTTTGAAAAATTAGAAATAGAGATTTGAAAATAGAAATTTTGAAAATAGATTGGAATTTGAGATTTGGAAAGAATTTTGAAACCACACCCATGAGGGTGGAATTGAAAGTTTGAAAAATATTGTGACCGCACCTATGAAGGTTGCCTACGTATCCCTTTGGGGGAATCAGGTCAGTCGTAGTTCGGACCGGAGTCCGATTGAAAATAGAAGGGTGGATTTGAAGAGAGAGATTGGATTGGAAGAAAGAGATTGAATTGAAAATGGGATTTGACTTGATATTAGAAAAGGAGATTGGAAATTGGAATTGGAAAGATTGGACTTTGATTTGAAAAGATTGATTTTGGAAAGACTTGGTTTTGGAGAGATGGAGGTTTAGGAAACCTAGACTTAGGAAAAGCTTGACTCGACTTGGAAGGTTTAGGAGATTAGGAAAGGTTGGATTGAGGAAATGTTTGAATTAGGAAATGTTCGATTTAGGAAAGTGTCATTTTTGGAAGGTTTCGAAATTAAGAAAGTTTTCATTTTAGGAAAGTTTTGAAATTAGGAAAGTTTCATTTTTGGAAAGTTTGGAATTTAAGAAAGTTTGGAAATTGGAAAGTTTTGAAAATTGGAAAGTTTGAAATTTAGAAAGTTTTGAAATAGGAAAGTATTGAATTTAAGAAAGTTTTGTTTTAGGAAATGTTTGAAAAAGAAAAGTCTTCGGTTTAGGAAATGTTTGAATTAAGAAAGTTTCAACTTAAGAAAGTCTTAAATTAAGAAAGTTTTGAGTTTTGAAAAGTCTTAGATTTGGAAAGATTTGAAGTTTAAGAAAGTTTAGAGTTTAGAAAGTTTTTAGGTTTAGAAATATTTAACTTAAGAAGGTTTCAAATTTAGAAAGTTTAGAATTTGGAAAGATTTGAAATTTAGAAAGTTTAGAAAGTTTTAGAGTTTGAATTTTAGAAAGTCTTGAAATTAGGAAAGGCTTGAGTTTAGGAAAGGTTTAAAAGCTAGAATTTAAAAAGTTAAGATTTGGAAAAGGAGTTGAATTAGGAAAGGGTTGAATTATGAAAGATTTGAAAGTTGAGTTTTAAAATTTAGGAAAGATTTTTATGTTCAAGTTTAGGAAACTTAAGATTTAGGAAGGATTTGAATTAGGAAATATTTGGATTTGGAAGGGGTTAGATTTGGTTTCTAAAAGAAAAGATTTGATTTTGTTTCCAAAAACGGAGGACGGAATCTAGTTTTCTAAACGGGGAGATTTGATTTGGTTTCCTAAAGGGAAGATAGAATTTGGCATGAACTTGGAAAGAGAGGTTCTAGAAACCCTAGATTTGAAAAATTCTAGTTTTGACGTAGAAAATAGGTATAGTTTTGATGTAGAAAATGAGAGATTTTGGAAACCTAGGTTTGGGGCAAAGTTTGAAAACCATGTTTTTGGAAAGAAAATTAGGGTTTTCCTAATTGTGGGCTCTAAGGAAAGAGTTTTTGGAAAGTGCGTTTTTCGGGAACGAAGGTTTTCTAGAAGGGAATCCTAGGGAGGAGCTTTTGGAAAGTGAATTTGGAAAGAGAGTTTTTGGAAAGATTTTTGGAAAGAAGGAGTTTTTTTGGAAAGTGTGTTTTTAAAAACGTAGATTTTGGAAGGAAAATCCTAGAGGGGAAATTTCTAGAAGGAAGATTTTAGAAAGAGAGTTTTTTAGAAAGGTTTTTGGAGAGAGTTTTTAGGAAAGTGAATATAGGGAGTGTTTTTAGAAAGAGATTTTAAAGAGATGGAGATTTTGGAAAGGAGTTGAAAAAGGGAATTTTGAAAAATAGATTTTGGAAGGGAGTTTTTGAAATCAATTTTGAAGAGGGGAGTTTTAGGAAAGTATGTTGAAAAAGAGATTTTTAGGAAGAGATTTTTAAAGAGAGTTTTTGGAAAGTATAAAAACATCTCACTTTCCTAAAGCGATTCTAGCCATAAGAAGGCCAGAACCACTTTAAGAAAGTGGTTTTGAAAACAAGGTTTGAAAATATAAACCAAAAGGCCACTTTTAATATAACACATTCCTAAAGCAACCCTAGCCATGGAAAGGCTAGAATCACCCTAGGATTGTGACTTTGAAAACATGTTTTTTTTTTTTTGAAAAAGAGCTTTTGATGCAATTTTGAAAACAAGCTTGAAAACGCTTTGAAAAACAACTTTGAAAACGAGTTTTGGAAGATGCAAGACTATGATATGCACAATGCAATTTGGGGTCATGAACATACAAGGTTAAGGCTTCACCACATAATCAAGGGGGCCGGACCCACGTGGTCTTTGGTTAGACTAGAAGAAAGCCCCCGACACGGTGACTCTCCCATAGTCCAATCCTACACATGGACCGGGAATCCTCTTGTTTCAAGCATGCAAAGAAAGGGGGGGAAAGAGATGGGGGATTAAAATAGAGAAAACCCAAGTGGGTTGGAGAGAGAAGAGAGGGGGAAAGTGCAGAAAATTAAATAGGGAGCCTACCTTGTTTCTTGTTTATTTTGCGCGCCGTGCAGTATTCGGTCTTCGGTCTTCGGTCTTGATCTTCACCATTCAGTCTTCAAGGGTTGTCTTCAAGCTTTGGAGGGCTGCTCTTCAAGTCTTTAGAGAGTGGTTGAATGCTATTGTATGAGTGTATGGGGAAGTGTATGAGTGTATAGGAGGCTAGGGTTTTGTGTATAGTGGCTAGGGTTTAGTGTAGGGTGGCTAGGGTTTGGAGAATTTAAGGAAACTAGGGTTTTTGGAGGTGCTCGAGCTTTGTATATCGAATTGTGTGATTTCTAGGTTAAGTTTGCAGACCCTTTTCACGTTGATCGAGGCTCTGTATTTATAGAAGTTGGACAAGCCTGGCGCCTGTTACAGTGGCGCCAGGGCAAAATTTATACTGGCGCCGCTAGGAGTGGCGCCAGGCCATTTTTTGGCTTGGCGCCACTGCTAGTGGCGCCAGCCATTTAGGAAACAATTAAGGTCGGCAAGCAACGTATCTTTGACTAGATTTGGGCGCTTGTACTAGTGACTACCATGTAAACTTTAGCCTAGCTTCACTAGGAGTGACTCCGGAAAGTCCGGGAATGATTTGAAGGAGTCGGGAGTGACCCGGAAGGCCGGAAAGGAGCAGGAACACTTAAAATAGTGTCCTGGAGGTATTTGACTTGAAAAGTGAGGATTGGATGTGTCGGAAAGGTTGACCGAGCCTTTAGGGGCAAAACGGTCAATCGGATCGAAAAACTGCCGGGACAGACTCAAACTGTCCCGGAAGAAGACTTGGGATCTGGAAACATTATTTAGAATGTTCCCAGAGGTTGCCGGTTTGATACCCAGAGCCGGCGTGGTCGGAAATGGAAACCGGCCCACCAGGGGCAAAACGGTCATTTTGTACCGGGTTTGCCGGAACTGACTCGGAATAGTCCAGAAAGGTAAAGGAAGGTCGAGAACACTATAAAAAGTATTCTCGGGACATTACCGATTTGATACCCAGAGCCGGTGTGGTCGAAAAAGGAAACCGGCCCTCCAGGGGCAAAATGGTCATTTTGTACCGGGTTGGCCGGAACTGACTCAGAATGGTCTGGAAAGGTAAAGAAAGGTCGAGAATACTATAAAAATTATTCTCGGGGCATTACCGGTTTGATACCTAAAGCCGGTGTGGTTCCCGGGGCATTCGGATGCTTAGGGGCAAAATGGTCATCTTGACCGAAAAGTCTCGGAAGAGGCCCTAAGGGTAGTCTGGTTATTTTTTCCCGAAGTGAGCTAACAAACATGGGTATTGACCTAGGTGTTGAGTATTTCCGCTACTCGGACGGGGTTGACGATTTGAGAGTATTTCCGCTACTCCAACGGCTCTTGAGTATTTCCGCTACTCTAACGGTTCTGTTGAGTATTTTCGCTACTCTAACGGCTCTGTGAGTATTTCCGCTACTCTAACGGCTCTGTGAGTATTTCCGCTACTCTAACGGTTGAGTATTTCCGCTACTCAGACGGATCTGTGAGTATTTCCGCTACTCTAACGGTTGTGTGAGTAGTTTTGCTACTCGGACCGTCTCGAGGAATAAACTGTCTCGAGAGAGGGATTAGAAAGGGGTCTTACCATCTCCGAAGAGACGTGCCTGGGTTGGAACCGTCTCGAGGAATAAATAGTCTCGAGAGAGGGATTGGAAAGGGGTTTTACCGACTCCGAAGAGATGTGCCTGGGTTTTGAGTGTTTCCGCCACTCTAACGGTGTTGTGAGTGTTTCCGCCACCCTGACGGTTTTGTGAGTGTTTCTGCCACCCTGACGGTTTTGTGAGTGTTTCCGCCACCCTGACGGTTTTGTGAGTGTTTCCGCCACCTTGACGGTTTTGTGAGTGTTTTCGCCACCCTAACGGTTTTGTGAGTGTTTCCGCCACTCTGACGGTTCTGTGAGTATTTTCGCTACTCTAACGGTTCTGTGAGTATTTCCGCTACTCTAACGGTTCTGTGAGTATTTCCGCTACTCTAACGGTTTTATGAGTATTTTCGCTACTCGGACCGTCTCGAGGAATAAACTGTCTCGAGAGAGGGATTGGAAAGGGGTCTTATCGTCTCCGAAGAGACGTGCCTGGATTGGAACCGTCTCGAGGAATAAACTGTCTCGAGAGAGGGATTGGAAAGGGGTCTTATCGTCTCCGAAGAGACGTGCTTGGATTGGAACCGTCTCGAGGAATAAACTGTCTCGAGAGAGGGGTTGGTGTCGGAATAAGAAAGGATAATGCCCCTAAGGGCATTTTGGTCATTTTGCCTCTATTTGGGCCTGACAGGCCCGCGAAACGATGGAAAGACGAAATTTGGACTAGAGGATTGGTTTCGATTAGAATATATCCACAATGACTTGAAAATAAGTCTGGACGAAATGTAGACTGCCGAGCGGTCAAAAATGGGGTGCTTACAAGGGGGCTACACATGAGTTTTGCTATTATGTTAATAATTTTGAGTAATATATGTGTGTTGGCTAGAAATCATGGTTATAAGATTTTTAATTTGAATTCTAGGTTTTATTTGAACATGAAAGTCAATTGTAATTTAGTTTCTTGACTCTCGTAGTTGATTTTTATTATATTTATAATAATGAGTTAGTTACTAATGCCTTGTGTATTATTGAATGTTTAAATAAAAATCTAAGAATTTACCATGTTTACATGTTTAATAAAATTAAGAGTTTTTACCATAAAAAAATTGATTAGTAAAATTGGCATGATATTTATGTGATTGATGTGTATGTGAGTTATACTTGAGGTGTTAGTTAATTTAAAGAAAATAATTTGGCATTTTTGCTTATTTGACATAGTGTGAAGTAGGTATAAAAATAAATAATGATGATGCTTGGATGTCTTGAATAATAATTAAGATTATGTTTTGAATTTGGTAATTTGGACATTATTCATCATGTTTTTGTGTGGTGTTAATGTTGTTTTAGACTTCGATTTATTCTATCGGTACTTAGGCATGGTCGTGCAGGGGCTGAAAGATTTGGGCCCTAGGAGTTTGTATTAGAATAAAGATCTGGTGCCTCATTTAATGGGATACACGTGTCCTTTGAGTGCACCCCATAAATAATAGAATTACTTGGAAATACGCGTCCTTTGGGTGATATATCCCATAAAATGCTAAAGAGATTGCATGTGGAATTATATCCCCTCTTTATTATAGCCAACTGCATCATGCATTTGCATTGGGTTGGACTTGGGTGAGTCTTGATATATACATACATATTTTTTATGCATTTTATCATTTCAGTTTTAGTCTTATAAATTCAACTTGATTTATATTGTTGTTAGTGATTGAATAGTTTGCAATTTGACGTTATATGTGTTTGATTTTTATTTAGTTAATTCATGTGTACTTGTATTACATCATTGGGCATTGAATTGGGAGTTAAGATTAAGAAATAATATTTATTTACTTTCGTACATCTTTACCTGTACACTTGCACATAACACTTCATTTTTATTAGCTCGATAGCATAACATCCTACTTGAGTCGTGGAAATGCTCACCTTACAACAGTTGCAGGTAAGCCTTTAGGCAAACAGACTTGAGGAGTGAGACTAGGACACTGCAGGTCTACTATATATTTTGAACCCATATTGTGTTGTTATCTTTGGGTTTTAGTTAATTTCTTTTTGTTTTGTACTATACCCCTAAACTTTCACTTTTTTTTATTGTGGATGACTATATTATTATTATTATTATTATTTTGTTACATTTAGAGATTATTTTATGTTGGTAGAATCCTATGGGTTAGTACTCATTGTGATTTGGTTTGGAGGATGGGTCTATTAATATTAGAGTATTGGATTGGAGATTGGGATGTGTTATTGGAGTTTGAATGTTTGAGGTTGAAATGTTCTCTTTAAAATAGGTTCTTGAATAGGTTTTATTAAACTGAAAATTTTCAAAATACGAATGGACCCACGCAGTTTTATTCTGGAAAAGTTTAAAATAAAAACTATTTTTAAAATAAATTTCAAAATCTATTTTGACCAAAATCTAATGTGGATCCTAGTTTTGACTTGAACTTTTCAATGTTAGAAACTTTATTTCCTAAAAATTGACTTTTCAAAAATTAGGGCGTGACAAAGACTCTTTGTAAATGTAACAAAATTATTCAACCTTTCTACACCTCACCATGCATCTAAGAGCCAACCACTTCTCAACCTTGTCAAGTAAGTAGTAAGTCTTCCTTACTAAAAGCTTCCTAGTAGAGTCATGCATATTTATTTATGCACACAAGGAAAACAAAAAGCATTATAAAAAAAAAAAAAAAAAAAAGACCTTTCGCATATAAGACAGTTCACAAATGCATACAACATAAATAAGACCTTATAACCCAGTAATGGTGAGAAGTATATTTCAAAAAGTATTTCAAAGATTCAACTGATGCCTTAAAAAACTTAATATAAATCAATCTTACTCAAGAGCAAAAGATATGCTGAAAAATGCTCAAAATTGTTCAAATAACTACAGTAATAATGAGAAACTACAAATGTTTTCAAAAACAGAATGGACAAAGTAAACAGAGAATCTTTCCCAACATGGCAGCTGTGTAATTTTTGAAGCACTTATCATACATCCCATTGCATGAAAACATCAGATTATTTACCACCTAATTGTATGAGAATATCCTAAATATTTCTAAAAATCAATAATCTAAGGCCAGCTTATCAAAAAATTTAGCTTGGAAAAAATGCTACTTGTTCCAACAATACAAGCTACTTTGGCCACCACATAATTATCATCATCCCAATAGATGTATGAAACTTTAAGCACCAAAATCTAATCACGTACTATAACCACGCTTATAAGACCATGAGTAAACATATTATACATCCCAAATCATTACATGACGAAATCCCCAAATTTGCTGAAAAAGGTAATCAGAATTTTTTCAGAATTTAAAGTCATACTTGAGAGAATTACTTAATCCTTCAGAATTTAAAGTTCTTTGCTATTTTTTTGATGTAATGACCGAGCTCGAATCCCTAAGCCTGACCTTCGTCGTTTTTTTTCTCAGTTCGCTAATAACCAATAGTCCTACTGAAGTATGAGCGAGATTGAAAATGCACACTGAGGGAAAGGGAAAAAAAGTAGAGAGGAAAGAACTCGAGTGTTTTGTAGAGAGAATGAGAGAGTAACACCTGTCATGAGAGGAGGGTAGCTGGGGCGGCCATTGTTCGATCCTATACCTCAATGTGAGATTCCAATCTAGTGGTTTCTTCTACTTATGCTCTCTTAACATCTGAAGTTGAAGTTAACATATGCAAAAAAGAAGACAAAATAAAATGGAAATTTAGTTCATTTATTCGCTAATAATCATCCTTATATTTATAAGGTAATAATCTCTTAGAATGGCCTTATAAAAAAAAATGTATTTTTTGCTCAAGAGCTACAAATTTCAAACAAACAAGAATCTAAACAATAGAAAGCAAAGGGGCCCTTTCAAAATTAGTACCAAATCTGCAAACTGATTAATTTTATTTCCTTGCCTTACTTATTTCAATAAAGAAAACCCTAGCAGAACTTTCACATATATGTGCATATATATAATATATAATGCAAAATACATATAGACATAGAGAGGAACCTATGAATCCATAGGACAAAGTTGAATACCTTTGAATAAGAAAAACAAGTGCTTATACGAACTCGAAGGCCAGCCAATCGACGCACATGAAATTGTTGTAGGTAATAGTGGCCCAAGTTGGATTCTCTGCATTGCAACCAAAACATATCTGGTGTAAAAACCCCAAATAAAAAATAATTTCAAATCATCTCAAGCTTTTGAAGAAAAGAAAGCCACCGCCATCGAACATTGGTCCAGTTTTGGATTTCACAAGCAAATAAAAATAAAAAAAAGCACAACCCAAATCTCACACCCCAAAAAAACACACCAAAATCTCTCAAACCAACACGATTGTATATAGGAAACAATAGAAAATTAATATAAAAAAATTGTAGAGAGAGGAAGCTCTTGAGTTTTCAAAGACTCAACAATCCTTGCCATCGAACCCAGATTCAGTTCGTATTTTGCAGCCAATACTAAATAGCATTTAGCCTATCCAGGTATAAGTTTTTTATATGCCCAGTAAAAGCATTTCCTATCAAAACTCAAGGAATGGTAAAAGATATCATATAAAAAATAATCAAAAAATTAAATTAAACACAAGACATTGTAAAAAAGAAATCAAACAAATAGTTAATAGCCCATGATAGGTTTGTCACCTTGAATAGGTAGAAAACATTAAAACCCAAAAATGTCGCAAGCAGAAGCATACAAAGGAAATGAACAAATAACAAATAGTCCTAATAAAGAATGAGGAAGAATGAAAACAAAAACCACAAAGAAATTCGTGATCATACACAAAACAAAACCAAGTACTAAATGAAAGTAAAATTGACTAAAACAGTAAACCACACAATTAAAAATTACATACGAGCTCCCATGCATCATTTCTAACCTATCATGGAAACTAATCTATCATGGCATATAATCAAAATCTTTTTGATCAACAACTACAAAAAATAAATAAATAAATAAAAACACTAAACACTAAACAAATTTTTGATCATATAGTAAACTAATAGAATAATGAAGAAAATTGTCATTCTCTAATTATAAATGTCAATATTTTTATTATATTCGGCCTTCCTTTTCTCTGCCTTTATCATGTAGGGAGTTTTCTCCTAATTTTCAAAACAAAACAACAATTATAATAGGTAAATATGTTAGAATTATCTAAGGAACAGTTAATATCAGTGTTAAAAAAAAATGTCAGATAAGAAATCAATTTCTTTTAAATCCATTAATTTACTCACAGTTTCTTGCATCAATTTCTCCTTTATTTACCATTTTGGATGAAATTTGCCTCTCAATTTAATTTTCTTTCCACACTAAAAGGAATCCCAACATATGTAACTTGGTATAAATATGTTTATACATTCATAAATATGTATATCTAAATAGACATTAATGATGTGCATAGACCTAGCTCGTATGCTCCACATGCTTCGTTTGGTAGAATCCTTCACGTCATCTAACTATAAGTTTTTGTTAGAAAAGTTAAAATCAGGCTAAATTTGAGCAAACTAATGTAGAAAATGATGAGAAAAAAACCAGAGCATTGGAAAATTGAGTCTTGAAATTGATTTACCTCTATAGCTTTCTTTGGTGCATTGATTACAATGGTGAGAAATACTGAGTGTGAATCTGCTACCAAGGGAACAACAAATAGGAGCAATAGAAACACACTCACACACACATAGAATAATAAGCTGTAAAGAAGAACATAAAGCAAAGAGAGAACGAGTCAGGGAGACCAATTTATTCCAAACAGGAAGAGTTAGGAGCTCCACAGATCATCATTAGGCCACTTTGATGCTCCTTGTATGAAGGACATTTCACCTACAAATTGAAAGAAACAGCATAAGCTTGCAAAAACACCAATAAACAGAGAAACTTCAAGAAAATTAAAGCAAACCCTCCCTCGTATCTCAATAACCAAGTGAACCCAATGAAAATTAGAAAACCCACCACAACTCCTTGCAAAAGATACACACATTAAAACATTTTTTTCATCCCAAAATCTAAAGAAGAAGACCCCAATAAAAACAAACCATTATCAAATATAGAATGGTTAAGTTGTTGAAAGAGACAAACCAAAAAAGAAACAGACAAATGTTGGATTTATAGGGGCTAGCAATTGACCTTTGACTCAGTTGGGTCTTATGAGAGACCCACATAGAGTACGTGGCTGGCCAACGCGTGGCGCTTACATGGCATAGACTCTCATGCCCACCTTCCACTTAGTGCGGGGCTTTGCGTTGCTAAGGTATAAGAAAATAAAGTTGTGCGTTGGCTAACATCAATTGCTCTTGGTACAGTAGTAAGTGTTGGATTCCAAACCTGGTATCAAAGCGAGGTCATAGGTTCGAGTCTTAGGGTCGTTGCTGGGGGGAGATTGTTGGCTTTGTTGGGGCCAGCAATCGACCTTTGACTTGGTTGGGCCTTATGAAGGACCCATATGGAGTATGTGACTGGCTAACCTGTGGCGCTTACATGGCGTAGACGCTCATGCCCACTTGTCACTAAGCACGAGACTCTGCGCTGCTAAGGTATAAGGAAATAAAATTGCGCATTGGCTAACAATAATTACTTTTGGTACAGTGGTAAGCACTTGTTCCTAAACCAATATTGTTAGCCATAAGTTTATTTAAATATAATTTTATATATGATTTTGATAATAACTTACTTTGATTTATAAATGTTTTCTTGATTAAAAATATTCAATGCTTTTAATCCTTGGTCTAGTTGGTGTAATAAAGTTTTATAGGATTATGAAGCACTTAAAAAAGAGATCAAGACTTCAAAAATAATATCTAAATGCTTGAGAATTATGTTTTAAGGAAACTTGATTCAAGAAAGAAAATTAGAGGACATAATTTTCTTCTAAGGTTGAAAATTCAATAAAACTATATCCTATGATACAACTATAGTAGTTTGCTAATATTTTTTTATCTAATCATTGGATTGATCTGATTCTTATGGGGCTGGAAATAAGACTCAAATGTCTAATTATGGTGTATTATAAAGTTTTCATGAAAATAATGTTTTTCTAGGGTGAAAATGAGCTAGAAGGTGACTTATTGGATTTGAAATTCAAAATATGACAGCTTGGAGGCAGTCATTATTATTTGACTATAGCTTTTGATCCAGATGTCCAAATGATCTGATTCTTGAAGTTATGAAAGGCTAATATCCATATATACATTTGAAACAGAAGGTGAAAGAAGACTTAGTGCTGCAGAAATTCAAAGCTGACAACTAGAGAGACAGTCTAAGTATTTCACTCATATCTTTTGACTCATTTATTTAAATGCTTTGATTCATGAAAATTTGAAAATATAACGTCCATATCTACATTTCATATCTTATAGAAATTTCAAAATCAAACGTTTTCTATATGAAAAAGTTAATGCAAATTGACATAGTTGTGTAGAATTTCAAATAGGCCAGCTGTGAGACAACTAATTTGATCATACCTTTTGTTCTGACCATTGGAGCGATTTAATTTTTAAGGTTTTGAAAAGCTGACTTCCATGTTTACAACTTATTTCCTATAGCCATTTTTAAATTCGAACGTTATCAAGGGAAAAATCAAGGTGAAAGTGAAGGCATCTAATGTGAAATTCAAAACTTGTCTAGCAGCAAGTAGGTCAACGGGAAAAAATGTCTTCAATGTTCTCTAACGGCTTTAAACTCATTTGAAGCTACAAATCATCCTTCTATCTTCATCTATAGATAGATATACACTTGAGGAACAAAAAAGAACATCAAGAGCAATAAGAGATTGTACATCAAAGTGATATTCATCGTACAAAGTCTTTGAGAGCTTAATTATCTTTTATCTTGTAATATTTTGAGAGCTTCATGGGCATATTTATTCTTTGAGAGAATTTATTTGTAAGCAAGAGTGGTTGTACTTTTGTTCTTTCTTCTTATAAGGGAAAGACTAGCTAAGAGTTGGGTATGACTAGCATCTGTATATGAAAACTAATTAGAGTGAGGGATCACTTTGTTGGGTGTGACTATCACCTATGTAAAAACTAGTTGGAGAGGTGTGATTAGCATTTGCGAAAAAAACTAGTTTTAAAGGAGAACTAGCACCTAGGTTAAATGACTAGTGGTTGTATCTATGATTTTGATATAGTGGAGAAAAATATCAAGGAAGGAGTCTTGGGGAGTGGACGTAGACCTTAGAGTTGAAGTCGAACCACGATAATTCTTAGTGTTGTATTCTCTTCTCCCTCTCCTTTATTTTATAATTTGAATTGCTTGTATTTTTTTACAACATATTATTGGATGATTAACATTTGTTTGAATATTTAGTTAGAATTTTTAAATTTGAAATTATTTGTTGAATTGTTATTTAAACCCAATTCACCCCTCTGTCTTGGGTTGCCACCTTGACTAACAATTGGTATAAGAGCCTAGGCCCTTATAATGGACTTAATCGTCTTAGAGTAAATTTTAGTAACCATTTTATTACTTCTCTTGTTGAAGGGCAATCGACCAATAGATCACCATTGTTTAGTGGCACAAATTATAACTATTGGAAAGCTAGAATAAGAATTTATATTTAAGCTACTAATTATAAGATATGAAAAGTTATTATTAGTGGTCCTAGAATACTGTAAACACCCCATTTTTGCCCGCTCGGTAATCTTCGGTCCGTCCAGACTCATATTCAAACTAATACGTACATATTCAAGTCCAAAATTAAATTTTCAAACTCAATTCAATCAATCAATCGCTTCGTTGACCCGCTAGGCCTAATAGAGGCAAAATGACTAAAATACCCTTGGGGCATTGATCGATCCAATTCCCGTTGGCACGTCTTTCCAGAGATGGTAAGTTCCCGTTTCAATCTCAAATTTAATTTAAGTCCAATTTCAATTCAAATCAAATTTAACAAGCCTTTCGAGAAAGTTAATCCCTCAAGTGATAAGACCATCCAATCTGACACGTTTTTTGAGAAAATTCTTTAGAACGATAAGTCACTTCAAACCCATTGACCGGGATGGAACCCAAGTCCTTGAGATGATAGAACAGTCTACCTTTAGCGCCTACTAGTCCACTAATGAAGAATGTCCTTTATTTGGCACGTCTTTCAAAAAAGTTAATTCATCATATGATAAGTCCACTTGGTAGCTTCCTAAGATCAGGCAGTCTCTGGAATGAATGCGAACCGTCAGAGTGGCAGAAACACTTACAAACATCGCAACTATTAGAGTGGCAGAAACACTTGTAAACAAGTCGATATTGGGAATTGCCAACAAACCCCAGATACCACGGGACCGAAATTCGCCTCTTGGCTGTGACACATTTATCAAAGGACAAGATACCTTTGGAAACCAACTTGTCATAGACTGTCAAAGTGGCAGAAACACTCAAAACCCAAGTCAACACCAGTGCTTGCTAGCCCACATAGGTGAAAAATGACCAAACTGCCCCTTGGACCTTTTTCGACACGCTTCTCAAGAAAGTACTTAAGTCCTCAGAGTGGTAAGTCCACTCTTCCAAGATCATCCCAAAGACGATCCGACATGTTCAAATACCTTCCAGCCGGTTCCGGACTAATTTCGGGACCACCCGATCAAAATGATCATTTTACCCCTAGGCATCCAAGCGCCTCTAGGAACCACACCGGCTCTGGGTATCAAATCGGTAATCTCCTAAGAATGCTTCTAATAGTATTTTTGACCCTCCAATACGTTTTCAGAACATTCCGAGTCTATTCCTGCAAAACCAGTGCAAAATGACTGTTTTACCCCTGGTGGGCCGATCGCTTCTTCCAACCACACCAGCTCTGGGTATCAAATCGGCAATCCCTTGAAACACTCTAGATAGTGTTTCCAACCTTCAAGTCTTCTCATGAGTCATTCCGAGTCCACTCCAGTAGTTTTCCGGTCTAGTTGACCGTTTTACCCCTAATAACTCGGTCGACAAGTCTAACCTTAAATTTCAAGTCTGTTACTCTTGGGATATTATTTCAAGGGTTTCTACCTATTTCTGGCCTTCTGGACCATTCTCGGCCTTCTAGAACATTCCTAGACCTTCTAGAGTCACTCCTAGTAAAGCCAAGCAAAAAATTACATGGTAGTCACTAATATAGGCGCCCAAATCTTTTGCCTTGCATATCAAGGTTTGAAAGATATGTTGCTTACTGACCTTAAGACTTTCCTAAGTGGTTGACGCCACTAACAGTGGCACAAAGCCAATTTAGTGCCGTCAAGCCAAAAATTAGCTTGGCACCACTCCTAGTGGCGCTAGAAGGAAATTTAGCTTATCGCCACTGTACAGGCGCCAGGTTAGTCTTGTGTCTATAAATACAGAGTGCCCCGCTGCGTGAAAGGGGCCGACAATCTAAGTCTAGAAACTTTGTCTCTCTACCTACAGACCTTGAACTCTCTCCAAACCTTAGCTCTCTTAGGCCTCCTCAAACCCTATCCTTCATACACTCTAACCCTAACCTATATACACTTCATACATTCATATATAAGCGTCCAACATCCATTGAAGACTAAAGTGTTGCAAGTTTGAAGCTTCCAAAGTTCAAGAAAAGCAAAGCAAAAAACAAAGCAAACAAAGCAAAGAAGATACGTGGTTAGTTTTCTCTTTTATGTTTACGCACTTTCCCCTCTCTCTTCTTCCTCTTAACCCATTTGAGTTTTCTTCTATTGTAATCCCCTATCTTCTTCCCCCCTTTCTTGCATGATTGAAAGAAGGGAATCCCCGATTCATGTGTAGGAAGGATGGTTGAAAGTCATCGTGTCGGGGGCTTTCTTCTAATTCAACCTTAGACCATGTGGATTCGGCCCCATTGATTATGTGGTGAAGCCAACCTTGTATGTTCACGACCTTACTTGCATTGTGCATATCATGTTTATACATCTCTTCAAAAGTTGTTTTCAAAGTTTGCATTAAAATAATCTTTCAAAGCTTGCATTCAAAAACTTGTTTTCAAAATCACACTCCTAGAATGTTTCTAGCCATTCCATGGTTAGGGTTCCTTTAGAAAAGTGTTATATTCATTGTGACCATGAAGGTCCATATTTTGGGTGTAAACCCTAACTTGTTTTTTTTATCAAAACCACAATCTTAAGGTAATTCTAACCATTCTATAGTTAGAGTTGTTTTAAAAGGGTGTGATATTCAATGTGATCAAATTGGTCCATATTTTAACTCCATGTTGATTTCAAAACCACCAACTTAGAATGGTTCTAATCTCTTCATGGTTAGAGTCATTTTAGGAAAGTGAGACAGTCAAAAGGTTTTCAAAAACTCCATATTTAAACTCCTTTCAAAATTGCTTTTCAAAATAATTTCTAAAAGCTCTTTTCAAAAATCTAAAAAATCCATTTTCTAAAAACTTCTTCCTAAAAGCTCTACTCAAAAAGCTCTTTTCAAATCCCTTTCCAAAAATTCTTTTCAAGTTTCCTTCCTAGAAACTCTCTTCAAAAGATTTACTTTCCAAAAACTTTTTTTCTTGAAATCCAAATCAAGCCCTAGATTCTATAGTTAGTAAACCTTAATCTTCTTTTCTAAAAACATGACTTCCACTTTTGCTTCAAATCAAAGTTTTCAAAAACTATTTTTTGCATAAAATCCTAGACTTCCAAAATCTCTTCTTCCACCAAAATCATAGGTTTTCAAATTCTAAATTTTCAAAATTCAAACTTTTCAATTTCATGTCAAATCCAACTTTCAAATTAGGAAACTAGATTAAATCTTCCCATTTAGGAAACTAGAATAAAATCCTTCAATTTTAGAAACCAAATCAAATCATCTCTTTTTGGAAATAAAATCGAATCTTCTGCTTTAGGAAATAGAAATCAAATTTTTCCTAATTCAAACATTTCTTAATTCCAACCTTTCCTAATTTCAAACCTTTCCTAAGTTCACATCTTTCTAAATTCAAAACTTTCTTAAGTTTCAAACTTTCTCAAATTCAATCTTTCTAAATTCAAAACTTTCCTAAGTTCAAAACTTTCTTAAAGTGAAACCTTCCTAATTTGATACTTTTCTAAAATGAAACTTTCCTAATTTGACACTTTCCTATTCAAAAACATTCCTAATTCAAAGCTTTCCAAAGTCTAACGTTTCTTAAATCCTAATTTTCCAAATTATTCTAAGTCAAGTGTTTTCAAATCAAATAAAATCATTTTTCAAATCTTTCTTAAATCCAGCTTTTTAAAATCGAACTTTTCAAGTCTAAATCGAATCCTTTCCAATTCAGCTACATGTTCCAAATTTAGGTTACCTAAACCTTAGGATAAGTAAACCCTAGTTCAATCCTAATCCTAAGTTAGGAAGCTTCAACTCTTTTCTAAACCAAGATGGTTTTCAACTTTCATCTAAGTCAAAAATGTTTTTAAATCTCAATCTTTCCAAATTAATTCCAAGTTCCATCTTTTTAAATCAAAGTCAATTCTAAGGTCAATTTTAAATCCAACTTTCATTTCAAGTTGCTTATTCCAAGTTCAAGTTAAAACTCTTTTTCTAATAAAATCTTTTCTAATTAAACTTTTCAAAATCTCAAAATGTTTATTTTCAATCGGACTCTTGTCCAAACTACGACTGACTTGATTCCCGAAAAGGGATATATAGGCAACCCTCATGGGTGCGGTCACAACCTTTTTCAAAATTTCAATCTCATAAACTATTTCAAGTTTCTAATTCCACAATCTTTTTCAAATTTCAAATCTCATAATCTATTTTAAGTTTCTAATTCTACAACCTTTTTCAAACTTCCAATTCTATGATCTATTTCAAGTCTCTAATTCTAAAATCTATTTTCAAATCTCCAATTTCAATTTCTAAAAACCATCTTTCAAAAGTCAAATCTATCATTTCAAATCCATTTCAAAATCAAATCAAGTCTTTTCAAATTTATCAAGTTCTTTTCAAATCTACCTTCAAAATCAGATCAAATTCTTGCACTTGCATGTCATACATCATATCAATTTTTCTTTCTAAAAATGGATAGTTTTGAACATTTATTAGTCAAAGATTCCAAATAAGTGAACCTATAGTGAATAGATATGTAGGTACCGCAAGGGCGGCATAGGGTGATGGCTTAGTGTGTCTTGCCTAGACGTAACCAACCTCTAAACTTAAATCACTATTTTCGAAGACCAAACAGAGTTATTTTCAAAAAGGGCTTAAATATTTCCAAAGGTTTCCAAACAACCTGTTTTCTTAAAAACCCTCTCTTGAGAAAGTTTTCAAAACCTTTTCAAAAACTCTAAGTGAAATCTTCGGAGTGTGCTTAGTTTTAGTTGACCTAACTCACCTTAATCAAGTTTAGTGACAACTCTAAAATCTTTTCCAAAAGCTCTTAATCAAATTAATTTCCAATTCAAACCTAGTTACACTAGTCCTTTTAGGAGGATGAGTTCTAACAAGAGAGGACTATGTTTTTTCCACTTGTGTGTATCTTTTTCGAGTGTGAAAAATCAAAGCGCGACATATACCAACTAAGATTGTAGAAGGAAAAAATGTGCTTAAGGAAGAAAGTGAATGCAATGCTAGTGATACGAAAAGTGTTCAATTAAATTATAGAGCTATGAATGTTCTTTATTGTACTCTTGATGCAAATGAATTTAATCGTCTATCTACTTGTGAATCAGCTAAAAATATTTGGGATAAATTGGAAGTCACACATGAGGGAGTAAACCAAGTCAAAGAATCTAAGATTAGTATGCTTGTTCATAATTATGAATTGTTTAAAGTGGATAATGATGAGTCAATTTCTAACATGTTTACTAGATTCACTGATATTATAAATGCTTTAAAATTTCTTGGCAAATCTTATACTAATTTTGAATTGGTGAGAAAAAGTCTTAGGTGCCTACCAAAGAATTGGGAGCTGAAAGTCACTGTCATACAAAAAGTGAAAGACCTTGCAAAGCTTACCATCAATGAGCTCTTGGGTTCACTCGTGACTCATGAACTTACTATGAATGGTGATGAAGATGAATGAAAAAGAAAGAAAGATCATGCTTTAAAATCATCTATTAAAAATGATGATATTTATGATGATGGAGAAAGTAGCAATGAAGATGAGGAGCTTGCTATGATCACAAGAAAATTCAAAAGATTTCTAAGAAAAAAAAACAAAGTGAGAAAATGCCCTCAAAGAAAGACATCATTGTATGCTATGTGTCGCGCCCCAGTTTTTGGAGGTCCAAGGTCCTTTCGGCTTAGAGACAAAAAGCACGAAACTCTGTCACTAGAACTCATCTTCGTAGAAGGACAAGTGCGACTAGGTTTGAAAATTGGTTTGACTAAGGGCTTTTCAGAAAAATAGGAGTCGTCACCTAACTTGATTAAGGTGAGTTAGGATATCTAAAACTAAGTGTTAATCCGAAGATTAAACTTAGGGTTTTTGGAAAAGGTGTTGAAAATTCCCTCAAGAGATGGTTTTTAAGAAAATAAGTTGTTTGGCAACCTTTAGAAAAATTTAAGCCCTTTTGGAAAATAACTCTATTTTGGTCATTTGAAAACAGAAATCTATGGTTCGAGGGTTGGTTACGTGTAGGGAAGATATCCTAAAATCATCACCCTACCCTGCCCTTTCGGTACCTACATGTCTAATCACCCTTAGTTCACTCACTAGAATAACCGGCTACCATTGTCCACTTAATATCAATTTTAGAATTTTGAGATCGGGGTTTAGTCATCACTTTTCGGATGGATGATGCATGATGCAAGTTTTTAGAAGAAGTTTGAAAATAATGGGGGTTTTGAAAGAGTTTGGAATAGAAACTTTGAATTGATTGGAATTTTTAAAAAAGGGATTGGAGTTGAAATAAAAGTTATGACCGCACTATTTTAGGTTGCCTACGTATCTCATCGGGTGAGAATCAGGTCATTCGTAGTTCGGGCAAGAGGCCGATGAAAAATAGGCGCATTAGGGCCTTTCGAAGGCTTGAAGATACTTTGAGGTCTTCAGAAATGTTTAAGGCACTTTGTGGTCTTTGGAAAAATTTAGGATACTTTGAGTTCTTTGGGAAAGTTTAAGACACTTTGATGTCCTTGGAAAAGTTTTAAGACACTTTGAGGTATTTGGAAAAGTTTAAGACACTTGGAGGTCTTTGGAAAAGTTTTAAGACACTTTGAGGTCTTTGGAAACGTTTTAAGACACTTTGAGGTCTTTGAAAATTGAAGACTCTTTGTGGTCTTGGAAGTTGAGAACTCTTTATAGTATTGGAAGTTTTGACTTGAAATTGGAAGGTGGAGTGTTTTGAAAATGTTTTTGGATCAACTTAAGGGTGTTTTGGAAAAATTCTTTGGCATGACTGAAGAGAACGTGAAAGTGTTTTTGAAGTCTTGTTTTCAAAACCTTGGAGGCATGATTTTAGAAATGTTTTGATGAATTAATTTTTAAAAGTAATTTTTGGAAATGGTTAAGGGTTTGGAATCCTAATATGGACAGCCTTAGAGGTTGTTCTTGATTTATCACTTGTCCTTGGAATCCCTAACCATGGGAGGGCTAGGGACAACTTAGGTTTGTGACATTTTGAAAATACTTTTTGGAATGCCTTGAAGATGGAGTGTAAGAACATTAGAAGAGTTTATAGAGTTGGTTTTTTGGAATCAAGAGAGTAAGAAAGTTTTGGAAAAAGGGGTTATGAGGATGGTTTAAAATTGAGTGATTATTTGGAAAAGGATTCAAGAGTTGGAGCCTTGAAGTATACTAACCTAGGTTGGGTTAGCCTAGGGTTAGGGGTGACTTAAGGTTAACTAACTTGGGTTAGGTTAACCTAAGGTGAGTGAACTAGGGTCAAGTTAACCTAGAGTTGGACAACTAGTGTCAAGTTAACCTAGGGTTGGATTCGAAAATGGTCTTGAAAGTTGGTTTAATGCACTTTCGGAAAGAGCTTTGAAAAACAAAACATGTTATGCAATGGACTTCGGTGGACAAACTATTTGAAGATCATTTCCATGAAAATTTTGACTCTAGCCAAGAGTATGGTTTATATGATTGGTGTTTGGAGACCATTCCAAGGAAGGTTTCTTCATGGCCATTATAACCATAATTTTGACAAGAGTATCAGGGGTCCAAAAATCAACATGGTGATGACAACCTTTTAAGGCACCATTTTCAATGCAAAGATAAATAGAATGCATTTTTAAAAATCATCTTTGGAGAAGGGTTTTGAAAATCATTTTTCAAGGGAACCATTCAATCAAGAGAGGGTTCATATGGCCGAACAAAAGGGAGACCACTCAAGAGAGGGCTCCATGGGACCATTCCAACCACTACACTTAAGAGAATGAAAATCTTGAAAATTAGAGAATTAGAAAGCAACCCTTATGCAAATTAAAATGTCATGATGCCAAAATGCGAGTTAGGGTGTTAGTAGGAGATCTTCCAAGGTATGATTTCTAAAATCCCATCCTAAACTTCAAGGGGCCAACTCTTGGAACAATTTTTGAAAGAAATATAGAGCTTGAAAATGGCATGAAAGTAAGAGCAATTTAAGCATTGTAGAACATGACAATAAGCATAAAATGAAGCCAAGCATACAAAACATGATCAAAATAGTAATATGTAAGGGGTCATGATCACATACAAGGCTTTTAGGCTACACCACATAAACAAGGGGCTCCTAGGCCTTACCATCTCAAAGTATGCTAGTGAGAGGTCTCCCTACACGGTGGCTCTCACTTGCTTTCCTCTAGGCATGATCTAAGAGCCCTATTGGCTCAAGCATGCAAGAATAGGGGGTTGTAGATGGGGATTAAAATAGAAAATAGCCTAAGTAGGCTAGGAGGGAGAAGAGAAGAGTGGGGGAAGACACAAATGGCAAAGGGATACCACATTTTGCCTTTAACAAACTTGTAATCTTCAATAGATGCCTTGATTGGAGGTTGTATGACTTCAAGAAGGCTTGAGGGGCTAGAATGGAGAGTGTAATTGGGTAAAAGGCCTTATAGGTGAAGTGTATAGGCTTGAGAGGGGTAGAATCTAGCCTAAGTGTTGGAGGGGTGGAATATATGTAAGGATTTGAGTTTCTAGAGTAGTTTCAGCAGAGCTTCGCATCAATTTCGGAGATAGAATATGCAAGAGGGGGGTCTGGTATTTATAAACAATCTGGAATAGACCTGGCACATTTGCTACATGCGCCTGGCCAAAATTTGACCTAGCGCATGTAGGACATGTGCAAGTACTATTCCATTGCCAGAATGACACGCGACACCCTATGTGCTGGTTAAATCTCGACTGTTGATTGAAATTTGGTCTATCTGATCAAATTTGAGCACATGTAGCATATGCTCCATCCTTGGGAAGGTTCGTCAAAACTTTGCCTCGATAATTGAGTCAACCGGGAAGGTTCCGGGAGAATTGGTTGCACCCATAGCGCTTTCCTAGGGTTTCTCGTGAACTTTCATATTTTTGGAAAGGTTGAATTGTGTTTGGAAGTATGGGATATCGTCTCGAGAAGCGTGCGTAAAAGGACACTTTTGCGGAGCATCTATGATATGCTCCGAGGGTGTTCGAAAGTGGCTGTATTCGTGTTGTGTGATCGAGGCCTTCGGGAAACAATCTCTTGGATTGGACCGTACCGATGGAAGGTACTCTGGAAATACTTTCGGGAATTCCCAGGCTTACGCATTTCTCAAGTCGTTTGACAGTGCATTTTGATCGGGGAATCAGGGAACTAGTCAACCTTGGTGGAGCGTCTTGCAGACGCTCTAGGGGTTGTCAAAAGTTATAGTTTTTGCACCGTACGAGGGAGGGCTTTGGGAAGCGATCTATTTGATCAAGCCGTATCGATGAAAAGATCTATGAATGAGCTTTCGAGAATTCCCTGATTTACGCATTTCTCAAGTCAGTTGACGGTGTGTTATAACCAGGGAATCAGGAGAAAAGATAATTTAGGCGGAGCGTCTGCGAGATGCTCCAGGGAACTTTTATCGAGCCGTAAGCATTTAATGTCGTAAGGTCCTCCTCGGGTTAAACAAGGGTGTTCTTTGCTTGAAATCCCGGGACCGGTGCTGTTTCAGGACATTTTTGTATATGTTAGGGGCAAAATGGTCATTTTGGCCGGAGTGAGCCGGAATAGGACTGGATTTGGACCAAATGGCGTGTGGGGGACGCCTAATGGTTTAACAACATTTTGGAAGGATGGACTTATCGTTTTGAAGGATTTTAAACTTTCTCAAAACGTGCCTGGAGGCCCACGGGGCAGGTGTCGTCATTTTTCACCGAGTCAGGCTAGCAGGCGCCGATGTTAACCTAGATGTCGGTTCCCGAGACCGCCTGATCTCGAAAAACTATCTGTGCGGTGTTGGTCTCTAAGAACGCCCGGTTTTAGAGAACTACTTGTAGGGATGGTGTTGGTTCCTGAGAACGCCTGGTTCTATAAAGCTACCTAGAAGGGTGATGTCGGTCTTTGAGAATGCCCGGTCTCGAAGATCTACCAAAATATGAACATTCTACTTGGCGGCTAGCGGGCGCTAGAAGTGAACCGTCTGGAATTTGATAAGGTGTTGGTCCCCAAGATCGCCAGATCCCGGGAAGCTAGCTGGCTGGCGTTGGTTTCCAGGACCACCCGGTCTGGAAAGCTACCAGGAATAATGGTGCTTATGGCTCTAGTGGGTCCTTGTGGACCTGAGAAGCGACCAGTTGGTTGGATAGGGGATTATAAGGCTCATCTTGAACCTGCATGTGTTGTGAAGTTGGAAAACTTAGCCCGGTTGGGCCGGAGATTGCTTAGCGGGTAAAAATGGAGTGCTTATAGCCGCCCCTCTTTTTCTGTCTTTGCTTGCCGAAGGTTGAAAAATAACAAAGTAAGAATCCCTTTTTGGTCGCGAGGCGATGCGATCGGAGGGATGGTGTGCTGGTAAGTTTGAAATGCTTTAGGACCCCTTATGGGTTACTGGTCTGAAAGGTTTTGGTAAAAGCTTTACACTCTGGTCGGGAATCGGGTTGCCAGTTTGACATGGTTCGATTCAGGACATTCAATTCTTTCAAGTGAATGTTAAAAGCTCAACTTTCAGCTTTTGAAAAAGCCTTGGGAACAAATTTGGACTTTTTGGAGCTTGAAACTGATTTTGGCGGGAAACTGAAGGACTGGGTGCATGTATCACGTGCGCATGGGGTATTTTAACCCTGGCACATGTGGTTCATGGGCGTGTTTAGATTCTGTGCCGGTGCATCTGCTACATGCGCCAGCCCGTGGCCATTTAAACAGAGTAGATGGCCTGTTCCCATTTTCCAGTTTCATTGTGCTGTCCCACCCTTGGTCTTTTTGTTTTTTGGCCTCAGACTCGGCGTATAAGATATCTTTGTCGGGTAAGCTGGGATCCATGGGTTAATACTCTTAGACAGGGTTCTCTGCCAGGTAATCTGCTATGGCCTGCCCTTTAACTGCCTTGCGAGTTGTGAAGACTATGTCGAATTAAGCCAGAATCATATGCCATCTGGCCACTTTGCTGGAAAGAGTGGGTTTTTTGATTAAGTACTTGATTGGATTTATCTGGGATATGAGGTAAGTGGTGTGATGCAGCATGTAGTGTCTGAGCCGATGAGATACCCATGTCGAGGCGCAATAAGTTTTTTCGAGCATAGTGTATTTGACCTCATAGGGTAAAAACTTTTTGCTGAGGTAATAGATGGCCTGTTCCCATTTCCCAGTTTCGTCATGCTGTCCCAGCACACATCCCATTGAGGTTTCGAGAATGGTCAAATACATTAAGAGGGGCCTCCCCGGAGTTGGTGGTACCAGTATTGGGGGCTTCAAGAGGCACTCTTTGACCGTCTCAAAAACTTGTTGGCATTCTTCATTCCACTCCTTAGAGGTGTTCTTTTTGAGTAATTTGAAAATTGGCTCGCAGAGGTGAGTCATTTGGAAAATGAATCTGCTAATGAAATTCAACTTGCCCAAAAAGGATCTAATTTTGGTCTTCCCCTTGGGGGCGGCATTTCAATGATCGACTTTATCTTGGCAGGGTCCACTTCTATCCCTCTCTTGTTGACAATAAACCCCAATAGCTTTCCAGACGAGACACCGAAGGTACACTTGGTAGGGTTGAGCTTGAGTTGATACTTGCAAAGCTGATCAAATACTTTTCACAAATTGATCAAATGATCCTCTTGGGCTTTCGATTTGACTATCATGTCATCCACATAAATCTCCACTTCTTTGTGCATCATGTCATGAAAGAGAGTGACCATGGCCTTTTGATAGGTTGCCCCAGCGTTCTTTAGCCCGAAGGGCATTACCTTATAACAGTATACTCCCAATGGGGTGATGAAAGCCATCTTCTCCCGGTCCTCCTCAGCTATTTTGATCTGTTTGTATCCCGAAAACCCATCCATAAAGGAGAACATCTCATGGCTGGTCGTGTTGTCCACTAGGATATATATGTGAGGCAATGGGAAGTCGTCTTTTGGGCTGGCTTTATTGAGATCTCAGAAATTGATACACATTCAGACTTTCCCATCCTTTTTCGGAACTGGGACAATGTTGGCCAACCATTGGGGATATTCAACCACTTGCAGGAATCCAGCATGAAACTGCTTGACTACTTCTTCCTTGACTTTCAAACTCTATTCGGGCTTAAGCCTTCGGAGCTTTTGTTTTACAGGCTTGATTTGCGGATCTAGGGGTAGCCGGTGCTCGATGATAGATTCATCTAACCTTGGCATGTCGTGGTAGGATCATGCAAAGACATCAATGTAGGCTGCCAGTAATTCCAACATTTCCCAGCATTGCCAATGATCTAACCCTGTCCCCAGCTTGACTTCTCTTGGGGATTCCTTGCTTCCCAAATTAATTGTCTCTGTCTCTTCAATATTAGGAGTCTTGCAGTTGTCATGTTTTTCTAACTGCTCCAAAATCTCTTATGGGACCTCATTAGTGTTGTTGATATCAAGTTCAATTCCTAGGCGTTGATGGTCAAATTCAGTTTCGAAATCGTGATTAGTCAGAACAGGCATTCTTTCGATTAATTGGCCAAGACGTTGGATGAGTGGGTTCTTGATTAAAACAACAAGGAAGATCATTCAAAATAGGGAAGTTTTCCTTTACTTTTTCATATATAGATATTTCCTACTATAGCTCTTGATTCGAAAATAGAAACAACAATAGAAAGATAAATAGATGACAAAGTTTTAGGGAGTTAGAAACGCATGGAGTGCCCCGACAAGCTTGTACTGAAACTTGCGCGCCCGAAGGAGATTCTCACTGTCCCAGTTATCAAGATTCTTTCCCGGAAGGGCGGGCCTGATTGTGTTACGCGCTGGCACTTCCATGTCTGAGAGTGACGGTACATCGATCATCAAGGCTTCTTGGAAGTGATTGGCTTGGATGCCTGCCTCCTTTTTTCCTCTCTTAAGGCCATTGTCATCTTTTGTCAAGTAAAGCTCTGTGAATTGGAGTGTCACCTCTTCCTCTTCTCCCTTTTCTGGTGTAATCCTCTGTCGCTTCCTCTTCTGGGCTTGCTCCTTTATTTCTTTCTTTATCGGCTTGTACCCCAAGCCAAAAATATGATTTTGGGACAGAATGTTAGGAATTTCAGGAATCCCTTACAACTTCCTTCCCAACCCTTTGTCTGGCTGATACCCGTTCTTTTAAAAGTGGCGAGCAATCATCTGTACATTGCCTGAATACCTTGGCTCGACCATATCTCCTTTATGTATTACGGTAACATACTCTAGGGACTGGAAACAAGATGGGGCAGCCAACTCGGTGTAAGGAATGGCATCGGCTTTGTAAATCGCAAACTCCTTTTCAGCGTAGATGGAAATTAGCTTAGCCTTAATGATGAATTTGATCTTTTGATGGAGACTGGATGGCACTACCCTGGCCGAATGAATCCAGGGTCGTCCGAGCAACATGTTATAGGCTGAGGGTATCTATGGAACTTGGAACTTGATAGCAAAGGTAACAGGCCCTATCTCGACAGGTACCTCAACTTCCCCTATTGTCTCTCTCCTGGATCCGTCGAAGGCCTGTATGACAATGTTGCTGTGGTTCAGGTGAGATTGGTCCATCCCAAGTCTCTCCAAGGTCGAGTATGGGCAAACATTCAGAGTTGATCCATTATCTACCAGTACCCTTGACACAATCATCCCTCTGGTTTTGCCAGTTACATGTAGAGCCTGTGTATGTCCTGTTCCTTCTGCAGGGATCTCGTCGTCAGTAAAGGTGATGACATTAGGTGCCATGAAGAGTCCTACCATGTTTTGTAGATTTTCAGGGGTGAAGCTATCTGGTACACGAGCTTCTTTAAGAACCTTCAGGGGATTGCAACATTCTCCCTCCTTATCTTTCCCTTTTCTTCTTCTCTCTATCTCTTCTAAAGTATAGCATCGGCCTGACCTAGTCATCCCCTTGATTTCTGCAATAGATTCTTCTGTGGTTTGGGTAGGAGTTGGAGGGTAATTCCAGGGCACCCTATGTAGGTTGGTAATTGGTGATTGAGACAGTAGAGGTAAAGTCGTTTTTTCTGGTACTGGTAGAAAAATGGGCTTTGGTTTTTCCATTTTGGGGAGGATGGGCAAGGTGATGGGGGACAGAGGGATGCTTGGAGGCATGGGTCTTATGGCTCGTCAAGGGTCTATGTGGGGGATGAACCCTACCATTGCAACCATGGGCTCTGGAACTTCTAGCTCTTGGTAGGGGATGAGAATGATATGGAAGTACGGAGGGTGAGGTAAGGCTTCAGTAGTTAGGATTAGACTGGTCTGCCTAGGCTGGATGATAAAAACGGGTTCTAACGCGGTGGCCTCAGGGAGGTTAGTTGCTTGAACTGTGACTGGGAGAGCGATCCCTTTTGGGATGAGGATTTCTTGACGGCCCTTAGGTGGTCCTTCCAAGGTAGGCCGAGCTTTATCCCGGTTCCATTCTTTTCTGTATCCTGAACAATTTTCAGTAATTTATCAGTCACAGCCTTCAACGTAGCAGAAATGTCACCCCAGCTTTCCCTTTATCTACCTTGGATTGATGGCTCGATCATTTGGTGGGATGGCCATTTTTTCCACGAGGTCCATATCCTCTTGCATTGGTTGTTTTCCTCGTTTTATGGCAAGGATTCGTGCAACATTTTCTCTGCGGCTTTGTTAATCAGGAGTGTTGCTTCCTTTGGACATTTGTGTTGCTTATTGTCTGGCGTTTGGAGCACAGGGGTCACTTACGTTCCTCTCTTTTTCTTGGAGCAATGGTGATCTGAGCAGTCTCACCAAAAACTATTACTAGTCTTTTGATGAGATGGGGGGAGGAAAAGAAAATAAGGAAAACCAAACAAAAGGAATATATATTAGGTTCTTGATTTGGAAAGGTTTTATGCAATGCATGGCCTAAGGATGCCCCTGCCTCTTGAGGGGAACTAAACATGATGCTTTGGCTCGTGTCTAGAGATAAGGGATTGCCCTTGTATGCAAATATTATACCTGCCCCTGTTCATTCATTCATTCGTACATTAATTTGACAATAAGAACGATTTTATTAAGATGAATTCTTTTTGGTACATAAAATTTCTCAAAAATACATAGAAATGGGAAGGGGGAACATTTTCCTTGGGACTCCCACCTATTCTACATTTACACCATAGAATCCTAAACTACTCTTGAGCCTCCGAATTCGCATTGTTGGTAGGAGCCCTTGATTTGAATTGCTCCCTTGTCTTCTTGGCAACCTTATCTCCATGAGTGAAGAAGGATTAGGGCCCCTCTTTATGAGATGACTGTGATGCATGCCATGAATCCTTAGGGTCTCGTGGTACCCTTAGGAGTTTTGGGTTGACTTGAATTAGACGAGAATGTCTTTGAGCCTTTCTCTAAGGGTTGATTGGATGCATAAAAATACAATGACTTGAGTTACTTTGAGAACTCTTGTCTTGAAGTGAGTTCCAATGCATGAGCAGTTATGATGCATGTACATGGAAATAGTAAGAATTAAATAGCTTAACAGCATGGATTAAACAAAATATATAAGGGTAAAATAAAGGGGTCGCCCTTTCCTCCTTGATTTTGAAATTGACACGTGTGTCCTAAATCCGGTAGAGGTTCAGCTATGCATGGGGCACATGAGGTTGGGCGTTTACTAATATTTCCTAAAAAGCTCGGTCCTCGAACCTTCAAACCTCCGGCGTCCACCCCCGAAAGGGTGTGGACTATCTTTGGTTAGGGGTTTGAGCAGGGGAACTATCAAGAGACCGTAGGCTAAGATACTGACACAGCATCCGCCCACAGTCAATATACTGTTTCCCCTTCTATCTAGAAGGGTAGTAACCAGGTAATATGTGCAAGATGCAAATGTAAGTGAGTGCACCAAGTGTGTATGGAATTTTCGAAAATGGAGGAAAGGACCCAACATCACACATCACACCTTGTCCATTCATTCACATACATGGCCATAAATAAGACAAAAAAATATGAACAAAGGTCCACCCACAAAAGGCAAATGCAAAGAGTTAGTAACTTTTCGAAAACTCAATGCAAGGTAAAATGGATGATTAATGTAAGAGTATAAATGTAAACAATGAATGCAAGTGATGACACTTGTTTTGAAAGCCCTTTAGAAAAATAAGATTTGCTTTGGAAACTTGAAAAAACTTGAAAGGTGGATAAAACTGGGCAAAGTAACCGGAGATTCTAGATGAGTGAAGGGTGAAGGGACATGTTAATGGCCTAACCCTCTAAGTTTTCCTAATGGAGTCGCCAGCTGTCACGCCCGATTTTTAGGCGTCCAAGGTCCTTTCAGCTTGGAGACAAAAAGCATGAAACTTTGTCACTAGAACTCGTCCTCCTAGAAGGACAAGTGCGACTAGGTTTAAAAATTGGTTTGACTAAGGGCTTTTCAGAAAAATATGAGTCGCCACCTAACTTGATTAAGGTAAGTTAGGGCACCTAAAACTAAGTGTTAATCCGAAGATTAAACTTAGGGATTTTGGAAAAGGTGTTGAAAACTCCCTCAAGAGAGGGTTTTTAAGAAAATATGTTGTTTGGCAACCTTTGAAAAGATTTAAGCCCTTTTGAAAAATAACTCCACTTTGGTGATTTGAAAACAGAAATCTATGGTTTGGGGGTTGGTTACGTGTAGGGAAGATATCCTAAGATCATCACCCTACCCCGCCCTTTCGGTACCTACATGTCTAATCACCCTTGGTTCACTCACTAGAATAACTGGCTACCATTGTCCACTTAATATCCACTTTAGAATTTTGAAAATCGGGGTTTAGTCATCACTTTTCGGATGAATGATGCATGATGCAAGTTTTTAGAAGAAGTTTGGAAATAATGGGGGTTTTAAAAGAGTTTGGAATAGAAACTTTGAATTGATTGGAATTTTTGAAAAAGGGATTGGATTTGAAATAAAAGTTATGACTGCACCCTTTTAGGTTGCCTACGTATCTCATCTGGCAAGAATTAGATCATTCGTAGTTCGGGCAAGAGCCCAATGAAAAATAGGCGCATTAGGGCCTTTAGAAGGCTTGAAGATACTTTGAGGTCTTCGGAAAAGTTTAAGGCACTTTAAGGTCTTTGGAAAAGTTTTAAGACATTCTGAGGTCTTTGAAAAAGTTTAAGGCACTTGGAAGTCTTTGGAAAAGTTTGAAGACACTTTGAGGTCTTTGGTAAAGTTTTAAGACACTTTAAGGTCTTTGAAAATTGAAGACTCTTTGTGGTCTTGGAAGTTGGAAACTCTTTGTTGTTTGGAAGTTTTGACTTGAAATTAGAAGGTGGAGTGTTTTGAAAATGTTTTTGGATCAACTTAAGGGAGTTTTGGAAAAATGCTTTGACAGGACTCAAGAGAACTTGGAAGTATTTTTGAAGTCTTGTTTTGAAAACCTTGGAGGCATGATTTTAGAAATGTTTTGATGAATTAATTTTTGAAAGTTGTTTTTGGAAATGGCTAAGGGTTTAGAATCCTAATATGGAAAACCTTAGAGGTTGTTCTTGATTTATCACTTGTCCTTAGAATCCCTAACCATGAGAGGGCTAGGGACACCCTAGGTTTGTGACCTTTTGAAAATATTTTTGGGAATACCTTGAAGATGGAGTGGAAGAACATTAGAAGAGTTTATAGAGTTGGTTTTTTGAAATCAAGAGAGTAAGAAAGTTTTGGAAAAAGCAGTTATGAGGATGGTTTAAAATTGAGTGATTATTTGGAAAATGGTTCAAGAGTTGGAGCCTTGAAGTATACTAACCTACGTTGGGTTAGCCTAGGGTTAGGGGTGACCTAAGGTTAACTAACTTGGGTTAGGTTAACCTAAGGTGAGTTAACTAGGGTCAAGTTAACCTAGGGTTGGTCAACTAGTGTCAAGTTAACCTAGGATTGGTCAACTAGGGTCAAGTTAACCTAGGGTTGGACAACTAGGATCAAGTTCACCTAAGGTTAGATTGGAAAATGGTCTTGAAAGTTGGTTTAATGTAGTTTTGGAAAGAGCTTTGAAAAACAAAACATGTTATGCAATGGACTTTGGTGGACAACCTTTTTGAAGACCATTTCCATGAAAATTTTGACTCTAGCCAATAGTATGGTTTATATGGTTGGTGTTTGGAGACCATTCCAAGGAAGGTTTCCTCATGGCCATTATAACCATAATTTTGACAATAGTACAAAGGGTCCAAAAATCAACATGGTGATGACAATCTTTTAAGGCACAATTTTTAATGCAAAGATAAAGAGAATGTATTTTTGAAAATCATCTTTGGAGAAGGGTTTTGAAAACCATTTTTCAAGGGAACCATTCCATCAAGAGAGGGTTCATATGGCCAAACAAAAGGGAGACCACTTAAAAGAGGGCTCCATGGGACCATTCCAACCACTACACTTAAGAGAATGGAAATCTTGAAAATTAGATAATTAGAAAGCAACCCTTATACAAATTAAAATGTCATGATGCCAAAATGAGAGTTAGGGGGTTAGTAGGAGGTCTTCTAAGGCATGATTTCTAAAATTCCATCCTAAACTTCAAGGGGCCAACTCTTGGAATAATTTTTGAAAGAAATATAGAGCTTGAAAATGGCATGAAAATAAGAGCAATGTAAGCATTGTAGAACATGGCAATAAGCATAAAATGAAGCCAAGCATACCAAATATGATCAAAATAGTAATATGTAAGGGGTCATGATCACATACAAGGCTTTTAGGCTACATCACATAAACAAGGGGCTCCTAAGCCATACCATCTCAAAGTAAGCTAGTGAGAGGTCCCCCTACATGGTGGCTCTCACTTGCTTTCTTCTAGGCATGATCTAAGAGTCCTCTTGGCTCTAGCATGGAAGAATAGGGGGTTGTAGATAGGGATCAAAATAGAGAATAGCCTAAGTAGGCTAGGAGGGAGAAGAGAAGAGTGAGGGAAGACACAAATGTAAAAGGGATACCACCTTTTGCCTTCAACACACTTATAGTCTTCAATAGATGTTTTGATTGGAGCTTGAATGACTTCAAGAAGGCTTGAGGGGCTGGAATGGAGAGTGTAATGGGGTATAAGGCCTTATAGGTGAAGTGTATAGGCTTGAGAGGGGTAGAATCTAGCCTTAGTGTTGGAGGGGTGGAATATATGTAAGGATTCGAGAGTCTGGAGCAGTTTCAACAGAGTTTCGCATCATTTTCGAAGATGGAATATGCAAAGGGGGGTCTGGTGTTTATAGGCAATCTGGAACCGACCTGGCACATGTGCTACATACACCTGGCCAAAATTTGACCTGGCGCATGTAGGACATGCGTAGGTACTGTTCCATTGCCAGAATGACATGTGGCACCCTGTGTACTAGTTAAATCTCGACAGTTGATCAAAATTTGGTCGATCTGATCAAAATTTGATCACATGTAGCATACGTTCCATCCCTAGGAAGGTTCGTCCAAACTTTGCCTCGATAATTAAGTCAACCAAGAAGGTTTCGGGGGAATTGGTTGCACCCACGGTGCTCTCCGAGGGTTTTTTGTGAACTTTCATGTTTTTAGAAAGGTTGAATTGTGTTTGGAAGCATGGGATATCATCTCGGGAAGCATTCATAAAAGGGCACTTTTGCGGAGCGTCTGTGATATGTTCCGAGGGTGTTCAAAAATGGCTGTATTCGTGTTGTGTTATCAAGACCTTCGGGAAGCGACCTCTTCGATCGGACTGTACTAATGGAAGGTACTTTAGAAATACTTTCAGGAATTTCTAGATTTACGCATTTCTCAAGTCGTTTGACGGTGTATTTTGATCGAGGAATCGGAAAAAAAGTCAACCCTGGTGGAGCGTTTACGAGACGTTCCAGGGGTTGCCAAAAGTTTTAGTTTTTGCACCGTACGATGGAGGGCTTTGGGAAGCGATCTATCCGATCAAGCCGTATCGATGGAAAGATCTATGAACCAGCTTTCAAGAATTCTCTGATTTACACATTTCTCAAGTCAGTTGACGGTGTGTTATAACTAGGGAATCGGGAGAAAAGATAATTTAGGCGGAGCGTCTGCGAGACACTCCAGGGAACTTTTATCGAGCCGTAAGCATTTAATGTCGTAGGGTCCTCCTCGAGTTAAACAAGAGTGTATGGTGAAACCCTTTGCTCGAAATCCTAGGACCAGTGTTGTTTCGAGGCATTTTTTGGATATGCTAGGGGCAAAATGGTCATTTTGGTCGGAGTGAGCCGGAATAGGATCAGATTTGGACCAAACGACGTGTGGGGGATGCCTAATGGTTTAACAACATTTTGGAAGGATAGACTTATCGTTTTGAGGGATTTTAAACTTTCTCAAAACGTGCCTAGAGGCTCGCAGGGCAGGCTTGGTCATTTTTAACCAAGTTGGCCTAACAGGCGCCAGTGTTAACCTAGATGTTGGTTCCCGAGACTGCCCGGTCTCGAAAAACTACCTGTGCAGTGTTGGTCTCTAAGAACACCTAGTTTTAGAGAACTACCTGTAGGGGTGGTGTTGGTTCCTAAGAATGCCTGGTCCTAGAAAGCTACCTAGAAGGGTGGTGTTGGTCTTTGAGAACGCCCGGTCTCGGAGAACTACCAAATGACGAACATTCTACGTTGGCGGGCTAGCGGGAGCCAGAAGTGAACAGTCTAGAATTTGATGAGGTGTTGGTGCTTGAGATCGCCCGATCTCGGGAAGCTACCTGGATGGCGCTGGTTTCCGGGATCGCCCGATCCGAAAAGCTGCCTGGAATAATGGTGCTTATGGCTCCAGCGGGTCCTTGTGGACCCGAAAAGTGACCAGTTGGTTGGATAGGAGATTGTAAGGCTCATCTTGAACCTGCATGTGTTATGACGTTGGAAAACTTAGCTCGGTCAGGTCGGAGATTGTCGAGCGGGTAAAAATGGGGTGCTTACACTATGAATGCAAGAAATTCGGCCACATGAAACTCGAATGTCCATTACTCGAGAAGGTAAAAAAGAAAGCCAAAAGAAAAAAAGTGGAGATATCTTGGAGTGATAGTGAAGAAAGCAACTCAAATGAAGATGAGAGTGGCGATGAGGTTAGTGGCAATGAAGTTACTAACCTATGCTTAATGGTAAAAGAACAATATGAGGTATGTTACTCTATTGATGTTACATGATAGATAAAAGAAAATTTTAATATATATATATGTTTATTTTTTACTATGAAAACAATTATGAAAGCTTTGAAATGTTTTGAAAGTTATACGTATGAATTTACTTATACTTGATTTGTGATATATACTTGATTACATATTTTTTTTCCATGTATTTCTTGATATTGAAAGGTGGAGAAATATAAAATGTTGTGATTTATAAAGCATGTTTGGTATTGAATTGAATATGCCTTGCATATATGATATACATTTAATATATTTTGAGGATGACAAAAGAAAATATATATGTTATTATATTCTATAAAATTTTATCAGTTTTATTCATGATTATTTTTTTATTGATAACAAAGAAGGAGACATATATTGATTGATATTGAATTCTTTTATAAACGAGTTTAAGATGAGATACATTGGTTGAGGGGGAGTTTGGATTATCTTTATCTCTGTTTTTTACTACTCATGAACATGTTATATATATATGAAACCATTTATTTTACTTGAAGTGTGTTTATGAGGCAAACCAATCAATGGTTATCATCGTCAAAAATGGAGGGATTTTTAGCCCTAAGTTTATTCAAATGAAATTTTATATATGATTTTGATAATAACTTACTATGATTTATAAATGTTTTCGTGATTAAATATATTCAATACTTTTAATCCTTAGTTTAGTTGGTATAACAAAGTTGTGAAGGATTATGAAGCACGTAAAAGAGAGATAAAGACTTGAAAAGTAATATATAAATTCTTAAGAATTATGTTTTAAGGAAACTTGATTCAAGGAAGGAAATTAGAGGACATAATTTTCTTTTAAGGTTGAAAATTCGATGAAACTATATAATATGATACAACCATAGTAGTTTGCTCATATCTTTTGATCTTACAATTGGATTGATTTGATTCTTATAAGGCTGGAAAGAAAACTCAAATGTCTAATTATGATACTTTATAAAGTTTTCATGCCAAAAATGTTTTGTGGGACTACAATAAGCTCGAAGGTGACTTATTAGATTTGAAATTCAAAATATGGAAGCTTGGAGACAGTCACGATTATTGAACCATATCTTTTGATCCAGAAGTCCAAATGATTTGATTCTGGAAGCTATCAAAAGCTAACATCCATATATACATTTGATATGCCATATGAAGTTTCAAATTAAAATGTTATCTGGGTGAAACACAAGGTGAAAGAAGACTTAGTGTAGTAGAAATTCAAAGATGATAGCTAGAGAGACAGCCAGAGTATTTCACTCATATATTTTTTACTCTGATATTCAAATGCTTTGATTCTTGAACATTTGGAAAGATAACGTCCATATCTACATTTCATACCTTACAGAGATTTTTAAAATCAAAAGTTTGTAATATGAAAAAGCTGATGCAAATTGACATAGTTGTGTAGAAATTCAAATAGGCCAGCTGGGAGTCAACTCGAGTAATTTGATCATAACTTTTGTTCTGACAATTAGATCGACTTTATTTTTAAGGTTGTGAAAATCTTACTTCCATGTCTACAACTTGTTTCTTATATCCATTTTCAAATTTGAATGTTATCAAGAAGAAAATCGAGGTGGAAGTGAAGGCATTTGGTCTAAAATTGAAAACCTGTTTGGTAGCAAGTAGCTCAGTAGGAAGAAATGTCTTTAATGCCCTCTAATGGCTATAAACTCATTTGAAGCTACAATTCATCCTCCTATCTTCATCTATAAATAGAGATACACTTGAGAAACAAAAAAGAACATCAAGAGCAATAAGAGATTATGCATCAAAGTGATATTCATCCTACAAAGTATTTGAGAGCTTAATTATCTTTTTATCTTGTAATGTTTTGAGAGCTTCATTGGCATATCTATTTTTTGAGAAAACTTATTTGTAAACAAAAATGGTTGTACTCTTATTTTTTCTTCTTGTAAGGGAGAGACTAGCTAGGGAAAATAGCTAAGGGTTGGGGGTGACTAGCATCTATATAAAAACTAGTTAGAGTGAGAGATCACTTGGTGAGGTGTGACTAGCATCTATGTAAAAACTAGTTTGAGGGGTATGATTAGCATCTATGAAAAAAAAACTAGTTGTAAAGAAGAGCTAGCGTCTAGGTTAAAAGACTAGTGGCCGTATCTACGGATTGGATATAGTGGAGAAAAATCTCAAGGAAAGAGCCTTGGGGAGTAGACGTAAACTTTTGAGTTGAAGTTGAAGCATGATAAATCTTAGTGTCATATTCTCTTCTCTCTATCTCATTTGCTTTATAGTTTGAATTGCTTACATTTTTACAACATATTATTTGTTGATTAATATTTGTTTGAATATTTAGTTAGAAGTTTTAAATCTAAAATTATTTGTTGAATTATTGTTTAAACTCAATTCAACCCCCTCTTGAGCTACCACCTAGACTAACAAGGAACACACAGAAATTAACTATGAGAAATCTAGCAATAGAAACAGAATGGAAGGTCTAATATGAAGTGAAATTATATACAAACATATATTCATAGGGAGAGAAAAGTAAAGAGAGAGAATCCGACATTGAGATGCCTTAGATGATTGGATCTACCACCTTCAATCCCTAAACTTGCGAACAAAATCAACAAAATAGTAAGAATGGTTTAATATCTAAAAAAAAAAAAAAGCTAAACCAGGAACAAAGGAATCAAGAAACAAGGAGCAGATATGAGTCTGAAAACAAAGAGAGAAGATGAAGCAAAACAAGAGAGAAGAAGTGAACAAAAATGTGATAGTTCCAAAAGCAAACATCCAATCTTTAGAGAGAGAGAGAGAGAGAGAGAGAGAGAACCTTCGTTTCAGTGCATGCACTTGCCCATGGGGTTTGAAAATTTAGCTATGGGATTGTTCGAGTCATCGAAAATCTGACAAAGCAACCAAATCAAAGAATAGAGAGAGAGAGAGAGAGAGAGAGAGAGAGAGAGAGAGAGAGGAACCTTCGTTTCAGTGCACGACATTGCCTATGGAGTTTGATGACTTTAGGTATCAAATTGTGAGAGTGGACCGAAGGAAAATAAGACACAAAGAAGTGGAGGATCAGTCTATAAAAGTAAAGCAAATGGCTGAGTATTGCATAAAAAAAGACCGGGAAGAGACTAGAAGGTGAGACTTGATTCATGAAGACCACAAGAAAACGCCACCACAGTTTAGGAGTAAAGAAATAAAAGAGGGGCAATAAGGGGACAACACTCTGTAGACCACGCGATACCAGGAGCCAGCTAAGCAGCAGGATTTCAAGGAAATTCAAGGACAAAATCATCTGAAGAACGGTAAAAGCTAGGGACAGAATTGTCCAAAAGTGGACCAAAAAGCTAATTAAAAGTTAAACTGCTATTTCCATTTTTTATATGTAGTATGAAATAAAAAAATTATAGGAGTAAATTACACTTTACCCGAAGTGATGTTTGAACGCACATAACCTCCTTAATATTTGTTTATCGAAAAATGTTTTGTAAAAAATAAAAATATTTTTTAATGTTTGGCTGCAAATAATTGTTCTAAAACATTTCTATATGTGAATTTTTTTCAACAAATGTGTATAAAATGACTTACTGATTTGAATTTGGTAAGTCATTTTATAGAGATTGTAGCTACACTCTCATCAATGCAAAGGCCTACAAGTGTAGCACTATGATGCTCGAAGATCCTCTACTCTGTCAACTACATAGTCACCGAAATTACCTATTTCATAAAAGCAAATGTAGGGTAGTGTCGGAATCCCCAATCTTGCTTTGCCAGTAGCCCTCCTCACTGAAATCATCAACAACTTTGCCATGAGGATCGTATCGTAGATTGCATTAGCATCTTCCTAGCTGCAACATATTGAAGTCAAGACCGATGGACCGACGTCGCTGACGAGCATCTAGGGCTTCAACTTGCTCCATTGGTCTGCCCAAGTTCACTTTTGGATTGGCATGCTTTACATAACCTTGCCCTTTAGGGAGGGACCCTTTAGGTTGTCCATGATCTGGTGCAAATGGAGGTTGATTTGCTTTATGACCTTTGTGCGGTAGTTGAGCTTTGCTGACTCGAGACCCACTTCCCTTCTTTAGCTATAGAATTTTAAAAGAATGTAGCCTGACACTTGAAAATAAAAGTTTTCTAATTATTTTACATGACAAATTTTTATACGAAAAATATTTTTCAAAGTAAAATATTTTACATTGAAACAAACAGAGCCTAAATAATAAATACTGTAGGGTCTCCCAACCCACAATTTCTAGTTTTAATCAAATTATAGTGCGCGACACACGTTGACAAATACTAGAAAGGACATTAATATCCTGTGCCACTAGTACAAGGTCTAGAGCAAGCGCCAATGCTAATCATGGGGGTTAGCTCAGTTGTTCATTAGGTTTGATCCCCACTTGATAGGTCATGGCTTCAATTCTTAAGACCAGCTCCCTTAGCGCTAGCTCATTGGTTAATAGGATAGGTATGCATAGGTTGGGTTGTGTCGGATCTGTGTTAAAACTAGAACTAATCTGATCTTGAATGGTTCCAAAATTTTGGACCCAAAACCAAACCAATCCTTACATGGAAGTTCAGTTTGGTTCCATGTCTCAATTTAGTTAGGGTCTGGGTCGAGTTGGGTTCACTTTTATAATGCGAAACATATTTTCTTTATTTAAAAAACCACTTTAAGAAAGTGGTTTCGAAAACAACAAGGAGTTGAAAATATGGACCATATTAGTCACTTTAAATGTAACACTTTCCTAAAGCAATCCTAGCCATGGAAAGGCTAGAATCACCCTATGATTGTGATTTTGAAAACAAGTTTTGAAAAAGAAGACTTTGATGCAATTTTGAAAACAAGTTTAATGTAAGCTTTGAAAATGAGTTTGAAAACGATTTTTGGAAGAATACAAGATAATGATATGCACAATGCAAATTGGGGTCGTGAACATACAAGATTAAGGCTTCACCACATAATCAAGGGGGCTGAACCCACGTGGTCTCCGGTTAGATTAAAAGAAAGCCCTCGACATGGCGACTTTCAAGAGCCTAATCCTACACATGAATCGGGAATCCCCTTGTTTCAAGCATGCTAAGAAAGGGGAGAAGAAGATGGGGGATTAAAACAGAAGAAAACCCAAGTAGGTTAAGACAGAGAAGCGAGAGGGGGAAGTGCAGAAACTTAAAGAGAAAACCTACCATATGTCTTGTTTAGTTTGCTTGGCTTTGCACGCCTTGCTTTTCTTGCTTTTCTTCAGTCTTCGCTTCAGTCTTTGAAAGCTTGTCTTTGATCTTCAAAGCTTGTAGTTGCGGCAATCCAAGTCTTCAGTGGAGGGTTGGAGACTAGTGTATAAGTGTATAGGAGTGTATATGAGTGTATAGGAGGCTAGGGTTTGTGTATGGTGGCTAGGGTTTGGAAAACCTAGAGAAGCTAGGGTTTAGGGAGGCTACGAGCTCTGTATGTCGAATATTAGGGTTTTCAGATTGAGTTTGCGGACCTCTTTCACGTTAGAGGAGGCTTTGTATTTATAGAGATAGGAATGCACTGGCGCCAGGCCAAAAATTACATTGACGCCACTAGGAGTGGTGCTAGGCCATTTTTTGGCTTGGCACCACTACTAGTGGCATCAACCATTTAGGAAATGTTTAAGGTCGGCAAGCAACATATCTTTAGAAGATTTGGGTGCCTGTACTAGTGACTACCATGCAATTTTTAGCCTGGCTTCACTAAAAGTGACTTCGGAGAGTCCGGGAATGAATTGAAGGGGTCGGGAATGACCCGGATGGGTGGAAAGGGATAAGAACCCTTAGAATATTGTCTCGGAGGCAATAGACTTGAAAGATGCTGAAAGGATGTGTTTGAAAGGCGACCGGCCCACTAGGGGCAAAACAGTTATTTTGCACTGGGTTTGCCGGAACTAACTTGAAATGATCCAGAAAGTCAACGAAAGGCCAGGAATACTATAAGGAGCATTCCCGGGTGGCTATCGGTTTGATACCTAGAGCCGATGTGGTTCTCGGGGGCTTTCGGATGCCTAAGGGCAAAATAGTAATTTAGCTTCAAGTGGGCCCTATGGGCTTGGGAAGCGACTGGTGGACTAAATTCAAGTTTAGAAGGTAGGTTAGAGTCTGGATATGCGTGTGATGTGTAAAAGTGAGCCCAGTTGGACTAGAGATTGCCGGGTGGGTAAAAATGGGGTGCTTAAAACTGCCCCTCTTTTTCTGTCTTTACTTGTCGAAGACAGAAAACGATAAAGTAAGAGTCCCATATTGACCGTGAGGCGATCGGAGGGACTTGGAAAATAGGAATCCAAAGAACAGTTACCTCGAGTAGCTGGTCGATGATTGGCATTTTATCTGGTAAAATGATACTCCTCTAGGGGAATTAATGCCCTTTGAATTGGCGCTACATCTGGCAGAACAATGCTCCTCTGGGGGAATTGACACTCCTTGAACCAGTACTCCGTCTAGCGAAATACTGCTCCTTCGGGGGATTGGACGCTTCTTGAACTAGCACTCTGTCTAGCGAAACATTGCTCATCTGGGGAAATCCAAGATTAACATCTGATATCTCTTGAACCGACACTTCGTCTGACGAAATGTTGCTCCTCTGGGGAAGTCCAAGGTTGACTTCTGATACCTCTTGAACCGGCACTTCGTCTGGCGAAACGCTGCTCTTCTGGGGATATCCAAGATTGATGTCCGATATTTCTTGAACCGGCACTTCGTCTGGTAAAACGTTGCTCTTCTGGGGATGTCCAAGGTTAATGTCTGATATTTCTTGAACCGACACTCCGTTTGGCGAAACGTTACTCCTCTGGGGAAGTCCAAGGTTGACTCTGATACCTCTTGAACTGGCACTTCGTCTGGCAAAATGCTGCTCCTCTGGGGATATCCAAGGTTGATGTCTGATATTTCTTAAATCGACACTTTGTCTGGCAAAACGCTACTCCTCTGGGGATGTCCAAGGTTGATGTCTAATATTTCTTGAACCGGCACTTCATTTGGCAAAACGCTACTCCTCCGGGGAAGTCCAAGGTTGATTGCGAAGGTCGAGAGTGGGCCCTTGCCCCATTCCTTGCTTTTTGTCAGCTAAGGAAGTCTGAACTTCCTGAGCTGTATGCCAATGTTGGAGATGTCTGAGGTTACTTGATCGCAAGATAGCTTTTTACCTCCATTTTGTACTTTACCTTGTTCCTTATTTCCTATTTGGGAGAGAGAGAAAGACATAGAGTGAGTTTTATACAAAAACAATTTAAAAATGCCCTGGTAAGGGGGGTCATTTTTTATTTTTTATGATGATTGCACATGAGATTAAATGCATGATTTATTTTTTATGAATGCACACAGGTTCACACAGAAGTGGAATTGAATGCATGTTATACTTTTGGATAATGCGCATACATGAATAGAATTAAATGCAATGTCCCCCATTTTTTTTTGTGATAAATGCACAAACTTATATAATAATTGAATTAAATGCATGACCTACTTCCTTACAAATGAATAGGTTCATACAGGAATGCAGTTAAATGCATGAATAGATGTAAAGTACACAGAAATCTAAATGGATGTGCAGGTTATACATGTCATGGATGAATATCCCAGGATTACCCCAGGGCCCATACTCTCAGGATTCTTTTTCCTTTCTAGGATTCTATCCCATTCAGTTTTGTCTCATTTTTATCAGGGTGCGATAGCATATGCACCATGTCGCGCCCAGATTTTTTGCACTCGAGGAATACACACACAAGTGGAAAAAATGATGTACTCTCTCGTTAGAACTCACCCTCCTAGAACAATGAGTGCGACTAAGTTTGAATTAAAAATAGATTTGAATGAAGGGCTTTTAGAAAAGATTTGGAGTCGCCACCTAACTTGATTAAGGTGAGTCAGGTCACCTAAAAACTAAGCGTAATTCGAAAACTACACTTAGGGTTTTTGGAAAAAGGTTTTTGAAAATACCACCTCAAGAGAGGGTTTTTAAGAAAACAGGTTGTTTGGCAACCTTTAGAAAACATTTAGCCCTTTTTAGAAAAATAACTCCTTTTGGTCTTTCGAAAACAGCGATCTAGGTTCGGAGGTTGGTTACGTGTAGGGAAGACGCACTAAGCCATCACCCTACCCCGCCCTTTTGGTACCTACATGTCTATTTACCCTAGATTCACCTATGAGAGTCTTCAACTAACAAATGACCAATCCTAACCACTTTGAAAAAGAATGTTTGAAAAGGAACTAACATGATGCATGATATGCAAGTGCAAGAAAAGAAAGTTGGAAAATAGATTTGGAAAGAGATTGATTTGATTTGAAAAGAAAGAGATAGAAGTTTGAATTTGGAAAAAAAGTTTCAAAAATTGAAACTGAAGATTGAAAATAGAAATAGATCACAGAATTGGAAACTTGAAGAAAATTGTAGGATTGGATATTGGAAAGAAGTTGTAGAAATAGAAATTTGAAAAATGTTGTGAAATTAGAAATTTAAAAAATGTTGTGACCGCACCCATGAGGGTTGCCTACGTATTCTTTTGGAGGAATCAGATCAGTTATAGTTCGGACAGAAGTCCGATTGAGAATAGAAGAGTTGATTGAAAGAAAGAGATTGAATTGGAAGATTGAGAGATTAAACTTTGATTGGAAGATTTGAAAAGACTTGACTTAAGAAAACTTGGTTTTAGGAAACCTAAACTTAAGGACTTAGAAAAAAAAAATTGGATTTGACTTGGAAAGATTTTGGAAAAGGAATTGACTTGAATATTAGACTTGGAAGATTAGGAAACTTGGAATTTAGGAAAGATTCGGATTAGGAAAAGTTTGAATTAGGAAAGCGTCATTTTAGAAAAGTTTTGGAATTAGGAAAGTTTTAACTTGGGAAAGTTTTGAATTAAGAAAGTTGTCAATTTGAGAAAATTTCAACTTAGGAAAGTTTTGAAATTGGAAGTTTTGTTTTAAGAAAGGTTTTGAAATAGGAAATGTCAAATTTAGAAATGTTTTGAATTAGGAAAAGTTTAGTTTAAAAAAGGTTTAGTTTAAGAAAGGTTTAGAATTTGGAAAGTTTCAAGTTAAGAAAGTTTTAAATTTAGAAAGCTTAGAGTTTTAGAAAGATTTTAAATTAGGAAAGATTTAGAAAATGTTTGAATTAAGAAAGTTTTAACTTAAGAAAGTTTTGAATTAAGAAAGTTTTGAGTTTAGAAAGCTTTGGATTTAGAAAGATTTGAAATTTAGAAAGTTTAAGATTTAGAAAGTTTTAGAGTTTTAGTTTTAGAAAATCTTGTGATTAGGAAAGGTTGAGTTTAGGGAAGATTTGAAAACTTAGATTTGAAAGGTTAAGATTTGAAAAGAAATAGAATTAGGAAATGGTTGAATTAGGAAAGATGTGGAAGTTGAGTTTTAAAATTTAGGAAAGATTTTTATGTTTAAGTTTTGGAAACTTAAGATTTAGGAAAGTAGAAGATTATGAAGGATTTGAATTGGGAAAGATTTGGATTTGGTTTCTAAGAAGAAGTGTTTTGATTTTGTTTCCCAAAACGGAGGATTGGATCTAATTTTCTAAACAGGAGATTGAATTTGGTTTCCTAAAGGGAATACTTGATTTGACAAGGATTTGGAAAGGGGAAGTTTTAGAAACACTAGATTTGGAAGGCTATAGTTTTGACATAGAAAATAGGTTTTTGAAAATATGTAATTTTGATGTAGAAAATAGGGGGTTTTGGAAACCTAGGTTTTAAGGTAAGTTTGAAAACTATGTTTTTGGGAAGAAAATTAGGGTTTTCTAATTGTTAGCTCTAGGGCTTGACTTGGGCTCTAAGGAAAGAGTTTTTGGAAAGTGTGTTTTTAGAAACAAGTTTTTGAAAGGAAAGCGTAGAGAGGAGTTTCTAGAGGTAAGATTTTGAAGAGAAAGTTTTTGGAAAGATTTTTAGAAGGAGATTATTGGAAAGAATTTTTAGGAAAGATTTTTAAGGAGCATTTTTAGAAAGTGGATTTTGGGGAGACGATTTTGGAAAGGAGTTGAAAAAGGGAGTTTTGAAAAATAGATTTTTGGAGGGAGTTTTTGAAAACAACTTTGGAAAGGAGAGTTTTAGGAAAGTATATTGAAAAAGAGATTTTTAGAAAGATAGACTTTTGAAAAGAGAGTTTTTAGAAGGTATAAAAATGTCTCACTTTCCTAAAGCGATTCTAACCATAAGAAGGCTAGAACCACTTTAAGAAAGTGGTTTTGAAAACAACAAGATTTGAAAATATGGACCACAAAAGTCACTTTAAATGTAACACTTTCCTAAAGCAACCCTAGCCATGAAAAGGCTAGGATCACCCTAGAATTCTGATTTTGAAAACAAGTTTTGAAAAGTAGATTTTGATGCAATTTTGAAAATAAGTTTAATGCAAATTTTGAAAACGAGTTTAAAAACGATTTTGGAGAGATGCAAGATTATGATATGCACAATGCAAATTTGGGGTCGTGAACATACATGGTTAAGGCTTCACCACATAATTAAGGGGGCCGAACCGACGTGGTCTCCAGTTAGCCTAAAGGAAAGCTCTCAACATGGTGACCCTCGAATAGTCTAATCCTACACATGGACCAAGAGTCCCCTTGTTTCAAACATGCAAAGAAAGGGGGGGAATGAGATAGGGGATTAAAATAGAGAAAACCCAAGTGGGTTAGGAGAGAGAAGAGATAGGGGGAAGTGCAGAAACGTAAAACGAAAACCTACCTTATGTCTTGTTTATTTTGTGCACCTTGCTTTTCTTCGGTCTTCGCTTCACTTCAGTCTTGATCTTCGAGTGCTCGTCTTCGGTTTTCAAATCTGCGTAGTTGCAGCAACCCAAGTCTTCAATAGAGGGTTGGAGGCTAGTGTATAAGTGTGTAGGGGTGTGTATGAGTATATATAAGGTTTAGGGTTTAGTGTATGGTGGCTAGGGTTTGGAAAACCTAAGGAAGCTAGGGTTAGGAAGTGTACGAGGTTTATGTAATGAAATATAGGATTTTTAGACTGAGTTTTCAGACCCATTTCAAGCTGGAGGAGGCTCTGTATTTATAGAGATGGGATAGACCTGGCGTTTGTTGTAGTGGCGCCAGGCCAAAAATGCTTCTAGCGCCACTGGGAGTGGCGCCAGGCCAAATATTGGTCTGGCGCCACTACTAGTGGCGCCAGCCAATTAGGAAACTATTAAGGTTGTCAAGCAACGTATCTTTGACTAGATTTGGGCACCTGTACTGGTGACTACCATGCAATTTTTAGCGATGCTTCACTAGGAGTGACTCCGGAAAGTCCGGAAATGATTTAAGGGACTGGGAATGACCTAGAAGGCCGAAAAGGAGCAGGAACACTTAGAATAGTGTCCCGGAGGTATTTGACTTGAAAAATGAGGGTAGGATGTGTCAAAAGGGTTGACCGGGCCTTTAGGGGCAAAACGGTCAATTGGATCGGGAAGCTACCAGGACGGACTCGAACTATCCCGGAAGAAGACTTAAAATTTGGAAACATTATTCAGAATGTTTCCAAAGGTTGCTGGTTTGATACCCAGAGCCGGTGTGGTCGAAATAGGTGACCTGCCCACCAGGGGCAAAACGGTCATTTCGCACTGGGTTTGCCAGAATTGACTCGGAATGATCCAAAAAGATAGAGGAAGGTCGGGAATACTATAAGAAGTATTCTCAGAAGGTTACCGGTTTGATACCCAGAGCCGATGTGGTCCTCGAGGCGTTCGGATGCCTAGGGGCAAAATGGTCATCTTGACCGTAAAGTCTCGGAATTGGCCCGAAACTGACTACAAGGCACTTAATCCTACCGGATTACTCTTAAGACAATCTTAGATGGTTGGAATCACTGTGCTGAAGACTCAGGTGTGTTCTTGAGAAACGTACTAGAAAAGGCCCAAGGGGCAGTTTGGTCATTTTTCACCGAAGTGGGCTAGCAGGCACCGATGTTGACCTGGGTTTTGAGTGTTTCCACCACTCTGACAGTGGTCGCGTGATACAAGGGTTTGTTGGCAATTTCCTATATCGACCTGCTTGCGAGTATTTCCGCTACTCTAACGGTTGTGATGTTTGTGAGTATTTCCGCTACTCTGACGGTTCGCGATCATTCCCGAGACTACCTGATCTCGGGAAGCTGCTAAAGGGACTTAGTGCCTGAGAAGTCAACTTTCTTGGAAGGCATGTCTAAATGGACATTTCTGCATTGGTGGGCTAGCAGGCACCAAAAGTGGACCGTTCTACTATCTAGGGAACTTGGGGTCTCGTCCCGGTCGATAGGTTTAAAGGGACTTACCGTTTCGAAGAGATTTTTTTTGAAAAATGCGCCGGACCATCTCGAGGAATAAATTTTCTCGAGAGAGGGGTTGGAATTGGAAATGGGTCTTATCGTCTTCAGAAAGATGCGCCTGATTGGAATAGATTTACCGTCTCGAGGAATCAACGGTCTCGAGAAAGGGATTGGAATTGGAAAAGGCTCTTATCCTCTTCAGAAAGACGTGCCTGATTTGGAATTGAAAAGGGGACTTACCGTCTTTGGAAAGACGTGCTTGAGTTGGAATTTGGAAAGGGGACTTACGGTCTTCGGAAAGGCGTGTCTGATTTGGAATTGGAAAGGGGACTCACCGTCTTCAGAAAGAAGTGCCTGATTTGGAATTGGAAAGGGGACTTACCGTCTTCGGAAAGACGTGCCTGGTTGGAGTAGATTTACCGTCTCGAGGAATCAACTGTCTCGAGAGAGGGATTAGAATTGGAATTGGAAAGGACAATGCCCCTAAGGGCATTTTGGTCATTTTGCCTCTATTTGGGCCTCGTGAGCCTGCGAAGCGATGGACAGACGAGATTTAGACATGGAGAGTTGGTTTCGATTGGAATACATCCATATTGACTTGAGTACAAGTCTGGATGGAGTGTAGACTGCCAAGTGGTCAAAAATGGGGTGCTTACAGCTGCCCCTTTTTTTTTTTTTTCTGTCTTTGCTTGTCAAAGACAAAAAACAATGAAGTAAGAGTCCCATGTTGACTGCAAGGTTGTCGGAGGGACGGACATTGGGAATTTTTCAACAACAGGGGTCGGAAATGGATATCGGAAGAAAAAGGCTTTCAAAAATGAGATTTGGCAGGAAAGAGGGCAAAGATGCCTAGAATTGGACACTGGCGCTACTAGGAGTGGCGCCTTTGGCAGAAGAAGCTTGGCGCCTTTGCTAGTGGTGCCAAGCTTGGGAACAAAACCAAAAAAATTTCTAGTTCGAACAATTACGGCATTTTGAAGAGTTTGTGGAGAATCGAGAGTGTTTGCGGGGAAACCGACTTGAACATTGAAGGGGCACTTCTTGGAGACCACGGGTGATTGCCGGAAGGAGACCACGTCACCGGAAAAGTCGCCGGAAGAGAAGATTTTGCCGGAGAACTCCAAAAATGTGAGTTTTCAAATTTTGTTGATTTTGATGTGTAGAATTTCGTTTGAATCATGTGAATAGTGGAAATTGATGTTTTGATATGTTTTGAACATGATGGTGATATTATTTTTGCATTTTGGTGCTTGTTTGATTGAATTTGAGTGACTTTTCATAATTACGTGAAGAGGGTTTTCTACAGGAATAGTGAATTTGTTTTTATAGACTTGGGCATTGGGTTTTCTGGCTACATATTTGTGCAATGTGCCTTAGAAAAATGTGCTTAACAACCGTGTGAAGTTTTGTATTTTTTGAAAACTTAGTGAATTTTTGATTTTTTGAAAAATAGAAAAATATTTAGAAAATTAGGAAAATTAAGAAAACTTGAGAGATTGATGAAATTTTTAGATTTTGAAATTTGAAAAAATATTGGAATATTTTTGGAAAACATTTGAGGTGATTTTGAGAAATTTTAGGATAACTTTGAAAACCATTGATTTATTGGAAAAATAAAATATACGTTTTGAAAATTTTGAAAAATTGAAAAATGTGCGCGAGTGCGGATGTTATGTGATTGTAACGTTATGAAGTGCACAATTTGTGTTTTGTGTTGATGTCATGGGTGTTGTTGGGGCCATTTTTAAATGAAACTCTGCCGAAATTTTTAGAAATTAAGGAAAGAGTTAGAAAAAATTTTTAGAAATAAAATCTTTTTGAAGGAAAAAGACAGAAAACCCTTGAGATTTGATTTGGAAAATCAAGATGTGTGAAAATTTCATTTTTGACTTATCATTTGAAATCTTGTTATTTATTTATTATTATTATTATTTTTTGTGTTAGTTGTTTATTTTATTTTGCTTTATTATGTTATTATTTATTGCATATATGGTACATTCACACCTTTTACCTTGCCTTACCTTTACAGGATGGCAGTTGCGGGCAATGATGGCTCTGAGAGGAGACGTCGTTCGGGAAAGACGGCTTGGACAAATTCCGCTAGCGGCTCCAGTCGGTCTAGGGGTAGTCGACGGTCTACTGGGCAGGCAACATCTAGTTAGAGTGGTCGGGGGAGTAGGCCATCTGTCGACCCTTTTTCCCCAGCTGAGCAGGCTTTCGTAGAGGAGATTGGTACCGACGAGGAGGTACCGGGCCTTGGGGATCAGGTGACCAGTTATGGGAGAGCTTCCTCCAGGCATAGGCAGACGGATGCTGATTTGGGAGATCTGCAGATACCGGATGTCCCATCACTCGGGGATTTGGCTTATCACCCCAGTGTATACTCCAGACAACATATGCCCCCTCCCCAGGTACATACAACTTTCAAAGGGGCTGTTCATCAGGTTTTTGTGACCATGCCACGGGCTGCCTCATCATATCGTGCCTTCTTAGCGGAGATCAGATTTGGCACCTTCATGGGATTACAGGCTAACCGCTTGAACCTACATTTAGTACTGGCATTGGTTGAGAGATGGTTTGGAGAGACCGGGACCTTCCACTTTGTTGGCTTCGAGCTAGGTCCCACTCCCTTGGATTGGACGATCATCACAGGGCTTTTGTTTGTCGGTCGGCGGATCACCCTGCATCCAGTCAGTAGGGACGAGGCCTGTTTGCTGTTGGACTTGCCTCCTCCTGAGCGTTCTACCTTCCCAGTCTCTTGGATCAGTCAGGATGACCGTACCTTTGCTATTGAGCCATCACCTACCAAGCAGGACATCATGAGACGGCGACTTGTTTTGTACATCATCTTTAGCTGCTTCTGCAACAACAACAAGTCACTCGTGCTGTGTCATTTGGTGAGTATAGTAGTTGATCTTGGAGCTCTGTCTAAGCTGGATTGGGGGTCCTTCTCTTTTGGCAGCTTCCTCCGATCGATGCAGGTCTGGACTTCTTCCCGTTGGGGTAGCATGACTAGTTTCTGGCCCTTTCTCATTTGGTGCAGCTACGAGTACTTTCCTGTTTGTTGCCCTGCAGTTGCTGAGGATGACCTCTATCCTCGTGCTTTGAGGTGGGCTCGTGATCGGGTAGCCCAGTGATCGGAGATTACTGACTTTGTGATGCTCCGGGCTAAACTGGAGCTGATTGAGGTGAGAGACATGACTTGGCGGCCCTTCATTGGATTAGTTCATTATGAGACAGTCCGGTACTTGGTCCCGTTGTCCCTATCGAGGGCTGCTTTTCTCAGTGATGATACTTGGGAGTCCTATCTCGGAGAGCTGACACTAGCGGTAGTTTCATGAGGAGTTCCGGTTAGCAGGAGCTCCGCCGGAGTATATGTTTAGAGCCTTGGTGGCGGGAGTGCCTATCCCCTATCAGAAGCGTCAGCCGGGTGCCAAGTTCCTACTTCCCCTAGATACAGACTACACTGCACACTTTGGGGCTCATTCGGTTGGTGCCTTCATCTGGTTTGAGGTAGTGGTCGGTGGGTACACTGTTGGCCAAGAGGTGGTTGACTTGTGGCGCCGTGACGGAAGATATGTGCCCCAGGTCGAGTTTATTGCTGTGAGAGACTAGAGGGATTAGTATCAAATGAAGCGAGATCAGTACCAAGTTTAGGTAGCTTTCCTAACGGCTCGGTTATCTCAGATGGGCTGTGGGGGGTATGTTATTCTTTCTCTACTTCTTCTGTTTACTCTGCTGTTGTTTAGTTCTACTTTCATATGGCTAATTTTGGTTCTATCTTCCTTGCAGGATGGTGGTGCTTCGAGTAGTTATCCACCTCCTCTGATGCCGGGTTTTGGGGATTTCGATCTAGATGACGTCGACTTTGACCTGTGACAGATGCCTTTTGTGGAGGCTCCGATCTTCTTTTGCCCTTATTCCTGAGATGTATTTATGTTAGACAGTTTTATTTTGATATTTTGTACAAAAATGGATATTTATGGTATTTAGATGCATGGATAGACAAATACATTTATGATCTTTTCAGCTAAGTATATGATCAGATGCATGTGATGGATGATGATGTTATGTATCTATTATATGAGCTGATGTTGGTGACTTCTATTTTTACAGGGATTTATATCCTATGTGTGCAAAGCCCATGCTGATTTTTTTTTTTTAAACATATGTACATGTTACAAATATGTTAATAGAATGACATAGGGTGCTGTTAAACTTGTAGTCTTTGGAATGATAACTCCTTCCTTTTCGGGGGTCTAGCCTCTCATCTAGCTCAACCCTACCTTGATTGGATGATAACACTTCGACCCTTTCTCAACCTTTTGACCGCCTCCGAGTCCTGTTTCAGGGTTAGTGTATATGGTTATTGGGCTGAAACTCTCGACTCTCGGGGTTTTAGCAACAACTTACCTAACCTTCAGCAAAGCGATAAGCGGCTAGTCCTGTCAATCCAAGGAGACTTTGTTCACGACCGTAATGTAGGCTAGGTTATGGGGTTTTCAACAGGATATATAGGCTCAAATTCGATGTTGTTTTCAGTAGGGTTTAGATCCATACCATCCTTAGCTTCGGTAATGTATCCAGCTCATTTAGATCAAGTAATCTATTTTCAATCAGAGTGGACTTTAATAAGGTTGTAATGTAGGCCATGGTTTTGGGATTTTGCAAGAAAGGGTAAAGGCTCGAACCTATTGTTTCTACTGGGTTTCTTTGTAACCTAGGATCACCTTTGAATTTCCTCCTTGCTTTTTACATGACTTCTCAGGGTGAAAATGACCTTGTTCTCTCACCCTTTCTATATTCTTTTTGAGATAAACATGATTTTCTTTTCTTTCGATCCTCTTATTATGCTTTTGAAGATGACTCAATCATGATTTTCTTTAAGCCTTTCCTTAAAGGATTTCTTTTTTTTTTTTTTTTGGCCTCTTGCCTCTTGGCAACTCCTTTCCTTTGCTTTGTCCTTTCTTTTCTTTTATGGAATGAATAATTCTTTGACCTTTTTTCCTTAGAACTTTTCCTTGGCAGTTCCATCTACCCAATGTGGGCGGTGATCCTTAGGTTGGGGTTTTCTTGGAAAAAGGATAGATGGCTCAACAGGTTTGGCAAGGGGTTGCTTTTGACTGTATGGGAAATGAAATGAGGGCCTCTCTTCACTTTGAATTAGATTGCTTGATCCATAGAGCTTTCATTGCTGCCTTAGCACAGTGAGGGTGGACACCATTCCTAGAGTTCTCAAATATTATCTGCCCCAGTGTGGGGAAGACAGTTGGTGGATCTGGGTTGGCAAAGAGAATTTTTGCTTTCCGTAAGGCACTAGGGGTTAAGCGAAGGGAATATGAGCACATTTGTTTATTTACTTAGTCTTTTATTTATATGTGAGGAAGTGAAAGATGACTCCTCTTCATTTTAATAAACTAGCCACACATCGCTTAGCTTCAGAGTCTTGCAAGTGCTGCCTTTGGGTAGTATCCTCACTCATCCCTATCCTCTCTTTCTTGGAAAGCTAATCATTTGGTGAGTGGTTAACTCATTCTATCATCCCTTCAAATTGGATCATTCCATAAGATGCACTATGCCCCTTGTATAGAAAGTAGCCACCATTCCCAAGAGAAGATAAGACAACCGTGATGGAATAAAAGACTATTATTTGATTATTATTATCATTTCTTATGGAAAACATAGAGTTCTTAAGCAATAAGAAAATATAAGTATTAATTTAAAGACATGAAGTAAAAGGAATAAAAAGAAAGTGGATGAAAACACCCCTCTCTTGTACACTTTTGCAAAGAACCCATTTTTAGTAAGGTCTTCGGACAGTGCCCTCCTCTGCATTCCATCCACGGTTGAGATTTTCAACAAAGGCAGGATAGGTAAATGCTTCTCCCGGAGTTCCAAGTGAGTTGGCGGTGATGATGTAATTGTCAACTTTCTTGACCGTCTTGCCTTCATTTGTTTGCTCCAGAGTTTCTCTAACAAACCACTCGGGCGACTCGTCTTCGTCCAGCTTGATAGGTCAAACCCGGGGTTTTCTGCTCTAGCCTCCAACCGGGGCTCAGTGCTCCTCAGGTGTACACAATGGGAGATTTTTATTACCTAGTTTGGATAGCTCCTGGTTAATTTTCTTCACAGATTCATATGCGAGTTTGTCTTCGAGGGTTGGCATTTTATCGGGGTTGCATCGTAACCGAGTACGACTCTGTTCCATATCGTCGCATTCCATCTCCTCCCTATCCTTGTAATATATCTCTTGGCATGCAGCAAAACAAACCTTGTTGTTACCAAACTTTGTAACGATGTTGACGGTGTGGTCCAGTGGAGGGTCTGTAAGGCCGTTCGGAGAAGGATTTGCTGGTCATACCCCAATGATCTTGTTATCTATCAGGTCTTGAATCTTATGCTTGAGGGTTAAACAATCTTCAGCGTCATGTCCTTGGCTATCCAAATGATACTTACAGCTAGCTGCAGATTTGAAGTAATGAGGCAGAGGATTGGGCTAGGGTCGGGCAAGTATAGGTTTAAGATATCCAGCTGCTAAAAGGCCAAAGTAGGCCGCGGTCTGTGAGCATACGAGTTTAGTAAATGTTTGCTTTTTCCCACTTGTTCGCCTAGGCCGAGGAGGTGTTGCAGATGTTTTTGATGATTGGGGACCGAGCTTTGGTGAGGTCACAACCGGGTTGATGGTTTGAGAATTGAAAGGGCTTCGGGTTCTATGTTTCAAAATGGGACAATTTTCGGTGGTAGGGCCAAATGGGTTGGGATGATATCCGAAGGAGAGATCATATAATCCTTGTGTTTGGTTAGGGGTTGGTTTGAAAGGTATCCGAGCAAGGCCCTCGACCTGGGGAGATCATTGGTAAGCAATGGTGGCAGCATAGTCATGGTCTTCCTTCTTCATCCTTTTCCATCCATCATGGGTTTCGGCCTGCGAGGACTTTGCTTGCTCATGGGTTGCGTGGGATAAGAGTGAAGAAAGCATGCCTTCCATTTTAGTCATCCTGTGTCTGACTCCTTTCGCTTCTGCTAGTAGTAGAGTTAAGGTGTCTATTATAAGTGACTCCATGAGCATTTCTGAGATTTTAGCCGTAATGACAGAGGGAAAGAGGGGAGGTACCTAAAACCAACAAAAGGAAAGAGTCAGTGTTTTATCTTGACAAGTCTTTATGCAATGCATACTCTAGGGTGCCTCTCTTTAGGAAGGAAACTAAGCATGATGTATTGGCTCACTTTTAGAGATAGGGGGTTTGCCCTTGTATGCGGATACCTTACCATCAAGTAGGAACCTTCAGCCATCCACGCATTCATTCATAAAAGTAAAGAAGTACATTAAATTTTGGGTTTAAGATACAAAAGAACTGAAATACATTTTAATAGGGGGAGGGGGAACATTTTCCTTTGGACTTCCACCTATCTACTTTTACAAAGGAAAACCCTAAACTACTCTTGAGTCTTCGGATTCGCCTTCCTTGGATTTGATGTCGAGGAGGTCGTTGAGAGACCTTGTTGATTGGTTGCCCCTTGTCTTCATGGCAATCCTATCTCCATGAGTATAGAGGGATTGGGGCCCCTCTTATGGAATAAATTGAGATGCATGCAATGAATCCTTAGGCTTATATGGGAACCCTTAGGGTTTAAGCAGGTTTAATGCAAGGGAGAATGACTTTGGTATCACTCTCTATGGGTTGATCATATGCATGAGAATGCAGTGACTTGAGTTACTTGGAACTCTTGTCTTGACATGGGATATTGAATGTATGAGCATGGATATAATAAGAGTATAAGGAGAGAGAATGCAATAGTAAGGTAAAGGTGCATGCATGAGCAGTTAGAGGGTCATTATAACAGTAAGAATACAGGCATTATAACAACAGGAATAAGCCGGTATAAATGAAAGTAAGAGCAGTTGCCCTTTCCTCCGTGGTTCTGAAAACAATGCTCGTGTCTTAAATCCGGTAGAGGTTTTGCTATGCATGGTATCTATATGAGTATGAGGTTGAGGGTTGACTAATGCGTTCTAAAAAGGCTCGGTCCTCGGATCTTCCAACCTAGGCCCACTCCCCGAGGTGGTGCCATGATCAGTTGGTGATTCGAGTGGGGGAACCATCAAGAGGCCGTAGGCTAGAAACTGACACAGCATCTTGCCCACAACTAATATACCATTCCCCCTTTCTAACTAGAAAGGTCACATCAAGGTAATAATGCAAGTATGTAGAATGCAAGTGCACATGCAGTGTGTGTGTGATTTTTAAAAGCAGAGGAAAGAGCCCAACAACTCTCATTCATCCTGTTCATCACATTCATGCATAGCAGTTAATAAATTTAAACAAAATGTGTACCTACAAAACAAATATTCAATTGTTAGTATGTGGATGGCAAACATAATACAAGATAATATGAATAAATGCATGTTTTTTGAAAACAATTTTAAAAATTTGGTTTTGAAAATTTAAAGTGAATAGGATTGAACCAAGTTAATTGGAGACTCTACATGGTTGAAGGGTAAATAGACATGGCTACGGCCTAACCCTTTAAGTATTCCCAGTGAAGTCGCGAGCTGTCGCGCCCAGATTTTTTGCACTCGAGAAATACACACACAAGCGGAAAAAATGTTGTACTCTCTCGTTAGAACTCACCCTCCTAAAAGAATGAGTGTGACTAAGTTTGAATTGAAAATAGATTTGAATGAAGGGCTTTTAGAAAAGATTTGGAGTCGCCACCTAACTTGATTAAGGTGAGTTAGGTCACCTAAAAACTAAGCGTAATCCAAAAACTACACTTAGGGTTTTTGAAAAAAGGTTTTTTGAAAATACCACCTCAAGAGAGGGTTTTTAAGAAAACAGGTTGTTTGGCAACCTTTAGAAAACATTTAGCCCTTTTTAGAAAAATAACTTCTTTTAGTCTTTCGAAAACAACGATCTAGGTTCGGAGGTTGGTTACGTGTAGGGAAGACACACTAAGCCATCACCCTACCCCGCCCTTTCAGTACCTACATGTCTATTTATCCTAGATTCACCTATGAGAGTCTTCAACTAACAAATAACTAATCCTGACCACTTTGAAAAAGAATGTTTGAAAAGAAACTAACATGATGCATGATATGCAAGTGCAAGAAAAGAAAGTTGGAAAATAGATTTGGAAAGAGATTGATTTGATTTGAAAAGAAAGAGATAGAAGTTTAAATTTGGAAAAAAGGTTTCAGAAATTGAAACTGAAGATTGAAAATAGGAATAAATCACGGAATTGGAAACTTGAAGAAAATTGTAGGATTGAAGATTGGAAAGAAGTTGTAGAAATAGAAATTTAAAAAATATTGTGAAATTAAAAATTTGAAAAATGTTGTGACCGCGCCCATGAGGGTTGCCTACGTATCCTTTTGGAGGAATCAGGTCAGTCGTAGTTCGGACAAGAGTCCGATTGAGAATAGAAAAGTTGATTGGAAGAAAGAGATTGAATTGGAAGATTGAGAGATTGAACTTTGATTGGAAGATTTGAAAAGACTTGACTTTGGAAAACTTGGTTTTAGGAAACCTAGACTTAAGGACTTAGAAAAAAAAAATGGATTTGACTTGGAAAGATTTTAGAAAAGAATGACTTAAATATTGGACTTAGAAGATTAGGAAACTTGGAATTTAGGAAAGATTCGGATTAGGAAAAGTTCGAATTAGGAACGTGTCATTTTAGGAAAGTTTTGGACTTAGGAATGTTTCAACTTGGGAAAGTTTTGAATTAAGAAAGTTGTCAATATAGGAAAATCTCAACTTAGGAAAGTTTTAGATTTAGGAAAGTTTTGAAATTGGAAAGTTTTGTTTTAAGAAAGGTTTTGAAATAGGAAATGTCGAATTTAGAAATGTTTTGAATTAGGAAAAGTTTAGTTTAAGAAAGGTTTAGAATTTGAAAAGTTTCAAGTTAAGAAATTTTTGAATTTGGAAAGCTTAGAATTTTAGAATGATTTTAAATTAGGAAAGATTTACAAAAGGTTTGAATTAAGAAAGTTTCAACTTAAGAAAGTTTTGAATTAAGAAAGTTTTGAGTTTAGAAAGCTTTGGCTTTAGAAAGATTTAAAATTTAGAAAGTTTAAGATTTAGAAAGTTTTAGAGTTTTAGTATTAGAAAATCTTGTGATTAGGAAAAGTTGAGTTTAAGGAAAAATTGAAATCTTAGATTTGAAAGGTTAAGATTTGAAAAGAAATAGAATTAGAAAATGGTTGAATTAGGAAAGATGTGGAAGTTAAGTTTTAAAATTTAGGAAAGATTTTTGTGTTCATGTTTTGGAAACTTAAGATTTAGAAAAGTAGAAGATTAAGAAGGATTTGAATTGGGAAATATTTGGATTTGGTTTCTAAGAAGAAGTGTTTTGGTTTTGTTTCCCAAAATAGAGGATTGGATCTAGTTTCCTAAACAAGAGATTGGATTTGGTTTTCTAAAGGAAAGACTTGATTTGACAAGGATTTGGAAAGCGAAAGTTTTAGAAACCCTAGATTTGGAAGGCTATAGTTTTGACATAGAAAATAGGTTTTTGAAAATATATAATTTTGATGTAGAAAACAGGGGGTTTTGGAAACCTAGGTTTTAAGGCAAGTTTGAAAACCATGTTTTTGGAAAGAAAATTAAAGTTTCCTAATTGTTAGCTCTAGGGCTTGACTTGGGCTCTAAGGAAAGAGTTTTTGGAAAGTGTGCTTTATGAAACAAGTTTTTGGAAGGAAAGCCTAGAAAGGAGTTTCTAGAGGGAAGATTTTGGAGAGAAAGTTTTTGGAAAGAGTTTTAAAAGGAGATTATTGGAAAGAATTTTTAGGAAAGATTTTTAAGGAGCATTTTTAGAAATTGAATTTTGGGGAGAGGATTTTGGAAAGGAGTTGAAAAAGGGAGTTTTGAAAAATAGATTTTTGGAGGGAGTTTTTGAAAACAACTTTGGAAAGGAGAGTTTTAGAAAAGTATGTTGAAAAAGAGATTTTTGAAAAGAGAGACTTTTGAAAAGAGAGTTTTTAGAAGGTATAAAAGTGTCTCACTTTCTTAAAGCGATTCTAACCATAAGAAGGCTAGAACCACTTTAAGAAAATGGTTTTGAAAATAATAAGATTTGAAAACATGGACCACAAAAGTCACTTTAAATATAACACTTTCCTAAAGCTACCCTAGCTATGGAAATGCTAAAATCACCCTAGGATTGTGATTTTGAAAACAAGTTTTGAAAAGGAGATTTTGATGCAATTTTGAAAACAAGTTTAATGCAAATTTTGAAAACGAGTTTGAAAACGATTTTGGAGAGATGCAAGATCATGTATGCACAATGCAAATTTGGGATCGTGAACATACAAGGTTAAGGCTTCACCACATAATCAAGGGGGCCGAACCCACGTGGTCTCCAGTTAGCCTAAAGAAAAGCTCCCGACATGTTGACCCTCCAATAGTCTAATCCTACACATGGACCGGGAGTCCCCTTGTTTCAAGCATGCAAAGAAAAGTGGTTGGGGGGGGGGGGGGGGGGGGGGGAAAGAGATAGGGGATTAAAATAGAGAAAACCTAACTGGGTTAGGAGAGAGAAAAGAGAGGGGAAAGTGCAGAAACGTAAAACGAAAGCCTACCTTGTGTCTTGTTTATTTTGCGCGCCTTGCTTTTCTTCAATCTTCGCTTCACTTTTTTCTTAATCTTCAAGGGCTCGTCTTCGGTTTTGAAATCTTCATAGTTGTAGCAATCCAAGTCTTCAATGGAGGGTTGGAGGCTAGTGTATAAGTGTGTAGGGGTGTGTATGAGTGTATATAGGTTTAGGGTTTGGAAAACCTAAGGAAGCTAGGGTTTAGGAAGTGTACGATCTCTATGTATCAAAATATAGGATTTTTAGACTGAGTTTTCGGACCCCTTTCACGTTGGAGGAGGCTCTGTATTTATAGAGATGGGATAGACCTGACGCCTGTTGCAATGGCGCTAGGCCAAAAATGCTTCTAGCGCCACTCCAGGCCAAATATTGGCTTGGCGCCATTACTAGTGGTGCCAGCCAATTAGGAAACTATTAAGGTCGGCAAGCAACATATCTTTAACTAGATTTGAGCACCTATACTAGGCTTAGAATAGGAACACTTAGAATAGTGTCCCGGAGGTATTTGACTTGAAAAATGAGGATAGGATGTGTCGGAAGGATTGACCGGGCCTTTAGGGGCAAAACGATCAATTAGATCGGGAAGCTACCGGGATGGACTCGGACTGTCCCGGAAGAAGACTTAAGATTTGAAAACATTATTCAGAATGTTCTCAAAGGTTGTTGGTTTGATACCCAGAGCCGGTGTGGTCGAAAAAGGTGATCGGCCCACCAGGGGCAAAACGGTCATTTCGCACTGGGTTTACCAGAACTGACTCGAAATGATCCGGAAAGATAGAGGAAGGTCGGAAATACTACAAGAAGTATTCTCGGGAGGTTACCGAATTGATACCCAGAGCCGGTGTGGTCCCCGGGGCGTTCGGATACCTAGGGGCAAAATGGTCATCTTGACCGGAAAGTCTCGGAGTTGGCCCGAAATTGACTAGAAGGAACTTAATCCTGCCGGATTACTCTTAAGACAATCTTAGACGGTTGGACTCACCATTCTGAAGACTCAGGTGTGTTCTCGAGAAACGTGCCGAAAAAGGCCCAAGGTACAGTTTAGTCATTTTTTATCGAAGTGGGCTAGTAGACACCGATGTTGACCTGGGTTTTGAGTGTTTTCGCCACTCTGACGGCGGTCGTGTGATACAGGGGTTTGTTGGCAATTTCCTATATCGACCTGCTTGCGATTATTTCCGCTACTCTAACGGTTGTGATGTTTGTAAGTATTTCCGCTACTTCGACGATTAGTGATCATTCCCAAGATTGCCTGATCTCTGGAAGCTGCTAAATGGACTTAGCACCTGAGAAGTCAACTTTCTTTGAAGGCATGCATAAACAGACATTTCTGCATTGGCTGGCTAGTAGGTTCCAAAGGTGGACCGTTCTACCTTCTAAGGGACTTGGGGTCTCGTCCCGGTCGACAGGTTTAAAGGGACTTACCATTTTTAAGAGATTTTCTTTGAAAAACGCGTCAGACCGTCTCGAGGAATAAACTGTCTTGAGAGTGGGATTGGAATTGGAAAGGGATCTTATCGTCTTCGGAAAGACGTGCCTGATTTGGAATTTGGAAAGGGGACTTATAGTCTTCGAAAAGACGTGCCTGATTTCGAATTGAAAAGGGGACTTACCATCTTGGGAAAGACGTGCCTAATTTGGAATTGGAAAGGGTCTTACCATCTTTGGAAGGACGTGCCTGATTTGGAATTGGAAAGGGGACTTACCGTCTTCGGAAAGACGTGCCTGGTTGGAGTAGATTTACCGTCTCGAGGAATCAACTGTCTTGAGAGAGGGATTGGAATTGGAATTGGAATTGGAAAGGACAGTGCCCCTAAGGGCATTTTGGTCATTTTACCTCTATTTGGGCCTAGTGAGTCCGCGAAGCGATGGACAAATGAGATTTAGACTTGGAGAGTTGGTTTCGATTGGAATACGTCCATATTGACTTGAGTACAAGTTTGGACAGAGTGTAGACTGCCGAGCGGTCAAAAATGGATTGCTTACACACCATTCTCCAGGGATGTTGACCTTTGGGTTTGCTATCTTATCCCTATTTTCTACGGGGTTGCTGTTTAGGATTTTTCTGACCTCACTTGGTTTTTTCGCTCAGATTTCCAAAATGTCGCCATGGTTTAAGCGACGACTCGCATGCCCTTTGCAGAGCGATAAACAGCTAAGCCCTCAATCCGAGAAGACTTCTTTTAGGATTGTAATGTAGGCTGGGTTCAGGGGTTATAAGAAACGAATGGATATTTAGGCTCAAAGATCTTCTTTTAGTGGGTTGTTTAAACCAAAACCAACTGAGCACAACTTGGAGCATGAGATTGCCCCTTGCATTCCCTTCCAATTCTCCTTTCTCATCCTAGTCGACTTTGTATTATTCAGGCTTATTTGGACTAAGTAATTTTCTTTGATCAGAGAGGACTTTAATTTCGACCGTAACGTAGGCTAGGTTAAGGGGTTTATAAATGAACGGGATATGTAAGCTCAAATTTGATGTTCTTTCCAGTAGGGTTTAGATCTGCACCATCCTTGGTTGGTCTTCCAGTGGGGTTTCATCCCCTTATATCCTCCTCTAGCTTCAGAAACATATCTGGCTCATTTAGATCAAGCAATCTTTCTCAATCAAAGTGGACTTTAGTAGGGTTGTAATGTAGGCCATGGTTTGGGGTTTAACAAGAAGGGGTAAAGGCTCAAACCTATTGATTCTACTGGGCTTCCTTACTACCTAAGATCACCTTTGAATATATATTCTTTAAAGAGTTCACCTTTCTTGTAGTCTAATCCTTGACCTTGTAACGGAGTTATCTAACGTTTGTCCCCTGACTTTTGGCCTTTCTATATATTCTTCAAGATAACACAAATATTTTTTGTTTTCAGCCTCCTGCCCTTGGCAACTCTTTTCATTTGCTGTTCCTTTTCATCTCTTTTCTTTCTTTTTATGAAAGGAACAATTCTGCAACCCTTTTTCTCCTTTGACCTTTTTCTTAACAACTCAATCTAACCCATTGTGGGCAGTGATCCCTAGGTTAGGGGTTTCTTTCTAGAGAAAAAGGTAACTGGCTCAACAGGTTTGACAAGGGTTGCTTTTAGTTGTATGAGAAATGAAATGAGGGCCTTTTTTTATTTTGAACAAGATTGCTTGATCAACAGAGCCTTCACGTTACTTCAGCTTGATGGTCGATGACATTCTCTGCTAGATCTTCTACTGCCTGTCTGCCCCAATGTAGGGAAATGGTTCCAGATCGGGGTTAACAAAAATCTTTCGCTTTTTATGAGGCACTAGTGGGTTAAGCAAATGGGATATTTTTTGTGTATAGTAGCAGAATTGAGGGCCTCTAATCATTTCAAATTGAATTGCTTAGTCCATAAAGCCTTTGTACAAAATTTAGACACTATTCCTAGGGATGATGTGCTTCAGCTAGTGAACCCCTATATATTCCTTTAAATCAACTACTCTATGCCTACCCTGATGTGGGGGATGGTTTTTGGTTTGACGATATCTAAAAAGAAATTATGTACGACTCTAGTGCGCTAAGCAAAGGGTAGTGTGTATTTGGGATAAATAGAATAATGGCTTCTCCTCATTTTGGAGTCTCGGATACCTATCGCCTAGCCAAGATATTATGCAAGTGTCGCCTCTTCAATAGAATTCCCACCTTTTTGTTGAGATTGTCTTCCTCCTATCTCTCACTCTCTCTCTCAGTCTCTCAAAGGTTTTAAACCCTTTTAAATGGGTTGCCCATGCTATCCTACCCTTCATGTCAAGTCATTACTGAATGGGAAAGAATCCTTAAATACAATAATCAGCAACAAGAGTATGAGACAAAGGGGATAAATTGGGAACTACCTATTTTCATTTAGAAATACGATTACATGGCATGTAATGTTTATTTAAAGAAGATATGTGAGAAATAGAGAGATGAAAAGAAAATAGACGAATTTTGTAGGAACTTCCCTTTTCATTGCACTTTGAAAAAAAACACTCCAGAGAGGTCCCGGAATCACACCAATTTCTTCTATGCTTGATTGCATGGTTCCTCCTCTAGGTGGCGATGACTCCAGCGTCGATCAAATCTTGTATCATGTGCTTCAAGAAGAGACAATGCTCAGTGTTATGCCCTTGACTTCTAGAATGGTACTCACAAATAAGGGTCGGGTCGAAAGTAGGGGGTAAAGGATTTGGCAGTGGTGGAGCGGGTATGGGGGTCAGAAGGTTGGTTTGTAAGAGGTCATGATAAGCTTTTGTTTGGGTGCAAGTTAGAGGGGAAAAGGCACGAGGTCGGCGGGCCTGCTTATTGGGGTTAAGATGTTGTTGGGCTGTGTTAGGCCTAGGAGTAGGTGCTTAAGTAGCCACAGGGGTCTGAGATTGGTATTAGGGGTGACATTGCAGTGGTTGAGCAGATAAGATGGCAGACACTTCTCCCTCCTTTCGACCCATTTCTGATGCTGTGGGCACCTTCCTTGCTAAGCTTGCAGAAACTTCTTTAGCATAGGGGTTAACGATCCTTCCAATTTTTAGGCCATTTTCTATCATCTCCCCTTGCATGATAAGCTCAGAAAAGTTTCTCCCAACACTCGTGCAGAGCTTTTCATAGTATATGCCCAAGAAGGTATGTACGAACAGTTGAACATATTCCTTATCTTCTAAAGGGAGATTGACTTGTGCTGCTGCTTCTCTCCATCTAAGGGCATAGCTTTTGAAGCTTTCTTTCTCTCCTTTACTCATTGTCATCATGGACCAACGGTCATAAGTGATGTCTATGTTGTGGCGATATTAGGCTTTAAATGTGTTGACCAGCTCAATCTAGGTGGTGATCCTTCTTAGGTCTAGACGGGCAAACCATTGCAAATAAGACCCAATAAGACTATGGTGGAATAGTTGCATGAGGAGCTTTGGATTGTTGCCATAACCATTCAGTGCCTCGGCATACAGGCGAAGATGAGCAATAGTGTCACCAGTGCTGTCATACTTCTGGAAGTCGGGCATTTTAAACTTAGCAAGTCTCGGGTGATCTGGAAAGAAACATAACTCGTTATAGGCAGTGAACCCTTAAGTGTCGTGGCCATGGAGACTTCGCAGTGAATCCTTTAATCCTTCGATTTTCAAACTGAGAGGGTCTAGGGGGGCCTTCTTCATGATAGGTGAAAGCAATATGGTCTCGTCCTCTTCAGCGTTGATCCCTTTAGCATCTTCCTTATTCGTCCCCGCATTGTCAGACTAAAGCACGATCCTTGGATTAGCGAGTTTGGGGTACTTTGACGAAGTCATGGATAATGATGGGACTACAATAGTATCCTTTATAGCCATAGTTTGAATTACTTTGAGCATCTCATCCATCTTACTCCTCATTTTGTTGACCTCTTCCCGAGAGATTTGAGATGATTCTTCAAGATTGGCAGCCATCAGTGATGCTCTTTGCCGGGTGATAATGGGATCCCTAGATGGATGTTGCCCCTTTTTAGGAGCAATATTGACTCATTGTAGGGTGCCCTCTGTAAATAGAAAGAAAAAGGAGGAAAGAAAAAAAGACAAAAACAAAAATCGCAAGTCAGTTTTTGATTCTTAGAGAGCTTAATGTAATGCATGTCCTAGGGTGCCCCTCCTTTAAGAGGGAAGCTAGGCGTGATGTATTGGCTCACTTTTGGAGACAGGGGATTGCCACTATATGCAGATGCCTTACCATCAGACGGGAACCTTTCCTTCATTCATGCATTTATTCATTCACTCATTCATGGAAAATAGAAAAATACATTTAACTTCGGGTTTAATATACAAAAGAATTTAAATACATTTAAACAGGCAGAGAGGGAACATGTTCCTTTGGGGGTTCCACTTATCTAATTTTACGAAGGAAACCCTAAACTACTCTTGAGTCTTTGGATTCGCCTTCGTTGGATTTGATGTTGAGGAGGTCGCTGAGGGACCTTGTTGATCGATTGCCCTTTGTCTTCTTGACAATCCTATCTCCGTGAGTGTAGAGGGATTGGGGCCCCTCTTATGGAATGGATTGGTATGCATGCCATAAGTCCTCAGGGTGATGTGGGAACCCTTAGGGTTTGGGTAAGCTTAATGCAAGGGAGAGTGAACTTGGTGTCACTCTCAATGGGTTGATCATATGCACGAGAAGGCAGTGACTTGAGTTAATTGGAACTTTTGTCTTGATATGGGATATTAAATGCATGAACATGGATATGTAAAGAGTATAAGGAGAGAGAATACAATAGCAAGGTAAACGTGTATGCATGAGCAGTTAAATAGTCATTATAACAGTAAGGATGCATTCATTATAACAACAGGAATAGACATATAAATGAAAATAAGAGCAATCACCCTTTCCTCCATGGTTTTGAAAAACAGGACGCTTGTCTTAAATCCGGCAGAGGTTCGGCTATGCAAGGTATCTATATGAGTATGTGGTTGAGGGTTGACTAATGCATCCTAAAAAGGCTCGGTCCCCGGATCTTCAAACCTAGGCCCACTCCCCGAGGTGGTGCCATGATCGGTTGGTGATTCGAACGGGGGAACCAACAAGAGGCCGTAGGAGAAGAAACTGACACAACATCTTGCCCACAACCAATATACCATTCTCCCTTTCTAACTAGAAAGGTCACATCAGGGTAATAATGCAAGTATGCAGAATGCAAGTCCACGTGCAGTGTGTGTGTGATTTTTGAAAGTGGAGGAAAGAGCCCAACAACTCACATCCATCCTATTCATCACATTCATGCACAACAATTAATAATGTTTAAACATAACGCGCACTTACAAAACAAAGATGCAAGAGTTAGTATGTGGATGACAAACTTAATATAAGATATTATGAATAAATGCATGTTTTTTGAAAACAATTTTGAAAATGTGGTTTTGAAAATTTAAAGTGAATAGGATTGAACAAGTTACTTGAGGACTCTACATGGGTGAAGGGTAAAGAGACATTACGGCCTAACCCTCGAAGTATCCCCAGTGGAGTCGCCAGTTGTCGCGGTTAGATTTTTCGCACTCAAGGAATACACACACAAGCGGGAAAAACGTTGTACTCTCTCGTTAGAACTCATCCTCCTAGAAGAATGTGTGCGACTAGGTTTGAATTGAAAATAGATTTGAATATAGAGCTTTTAGAAAAGATTTGGAGTCCCCTCCTAACTTGATTAAGGTCAGTTAGTTCACCTAAAAACTAAGCATAATCCAAAGATTACACTTAGGGTTTTTGAAAACGATTTTGAAAATACCTCCTTAAGAGAGGGTTTTTAAGAAAACAAGTTGTTTGGTAACCTTTGGAAAACATTTAATCTCTTTTTGAAAAATAACTCCGTTTTTGGTCTTTGAAATCAGTGATCCTAGATTCGGAGGTTGGTTACGTGTAGGGAAGACGCACTAAGCCATCACTCTACCCCGCCCTTGCGGTACCTTCATGTCCATTTACCCTAGATTCACCTATGAGAGTCTTCAACTAACAAATGTTCAATCCTATCCACTTTGAAAAAATAGTTTAAAAAAAAAAAAGAAGACATGATGCATGATATGCAAGTGCAAGATAAGAGAGTTGGAAAATAGATTTGGAAATAAATTGATTTGATTTAAAAAGAAATTTGAAAAGATAGATTTGAAATTAGAAAGTTTTGAAAATTCGAAATAGAGATTTGAAAATAGAAACTTGGAATTAGAAAAATAAATTATAGCATTGGAGATTTGAAAAAGATTGTGGAAATAGAAGTTTGAAAAATGTTGTGAAAATAGAAGTTTGAAAAGGTTGTGGAAATAGAAATTTGAAAAAGGTTTCGACCGCACCCAAGAGGGTTGCCTACGTATTCTTTTTGAGGAATCAGGTCAATCATAGTTCGGACAAGAGTCCAATTGGAAATAGAATAGTTGATTTGGAAAAGAGCTGAAGTTAGAATTCGAATTGGAATTAGAAGAATAGGAAATTTGGACTTTGATTGGATGATTTGAAAAGATTGATTTTAAAAGACCTAGACTTAGGAACTTAGAAAAGAAAGATTGGACTTGACTTGGAAAGATAGAATTTGGAAGAAAGATTTGAACTTGTTTTGGAAAGATTGAGGTTTAGGAAACCTAGACTTAGGAAAGAGAGGAGACTTAAGAAAAAATTTGACTTGGAAGGGTTTAAGAAAGATTCAACTTGACTCAAAAGAGTTTTAGGAAAGATTAGATTTAGGAAAGGTTCGAATTAGGAAGGTTCTGTTTTAGGAAAGTTTTGGTTTAGGGAAGTTTCGAATTAGAAAAGTCTCATTTTTGGAAAATTTTATTTTAGGAAAGTTTCAATTTAGGAAAGTGTTGGATTAAGAAAGTTTCGAATTAGGAAAGTTTTAGATTTGGAAAGATTTGAAGTTTAGTGAGGTTTAGAATTTTAGAAAGATTCAAAATTCGAGTTTTATAAATTCTTGAAATTAGAAAAGGCTTTGAGTTTAAGAAATATTTGAAAACTTAGATTTTGAAAGTTAAAATTTGGAAAGGGATGGAATTAGGAAATGGTTGAATTAGGGAAGATTTGGATATTGAGTTTTAAAATTTAGGAAAGATTTTTATGTTTAAGTTTTGGAAACTTAAGATTTAGGAAAGTAGAAGATTAGGAAGGAGTTGAATTAGGAAAGATTTGGACTAGGAAGGGTTAAGATTCCTATTTCCTAAAACAAGGGATTGGGATTTTGTTTTCAAAAACGGAGGATTGGATCTAGTTTTCTAAACGGGAGATTGGATTTGGTGTCCTAAATGGGAGATTGGATTTGGGCAAGGATTTGGAAAGGAAAATTTTAGAAACCCTAAATTTGGAAGACTATAGTTTTGACGTAGAAAATAGGTTTTGGAAATATATAGTTTGGATACGAATAGGGAGATTTTGGAAACCTAGGTTTTAAGGTAAATTTAAAAATCATATTTTTGGGAAGGAAAATTAGGGTTTCCTAATTGTGGTTCTAGGACTTGACTTGGGCATCCAGAAAAGGAATTTTTGGAAAGTGAGTTTTTGGAAACCAAAATTTTGGAGGAAGATTCTAAAGATGAGTTTTTAGAAAATGTGTTTTGAAAAGAATTTTAGGAAGGAAGTTTTTGAAAAGTAAAACTTTGATAGAGTTTTGGAAGCAAGATTTTGGAAGAAGCTTTTTGGAAAGAGTTTTTAGGAAAGTGAATTTTGAGGAGAGTGTTTTGGAAAGGAGTTTGAAAAGAGAAGTTTTGAAAAATAGATTTTTGGAGAAAGTTTTTAGAAAACAATTTTGGAAAGAAGAGTTTTCGGAAAGCATGCTGAAAAAGAGGGTTTTAGAAAAAAGAGACTTTTCAAAAGAGAGCTTTTTAGAAAGTATAAAAATGTCTCACTTTCCTAAAATGATTCTAATCATAAAAAGGTTACAACCACTTTAAGAAAGTGGTTTTGAAAACAACAAGGAGTTGAAAATGTGGACCATATTGGTCACTTTAAATGTAACACTTTTCTAAAGTAATCCTAGCCATGGAAAGGCTAGAATCACCCTAGGATTGTGATTTTGAAAACAAGTTTTGAAAAAGAGGACTTTGATGCAATTTTGAAAATAAGTTTAATGTAAGCTTTGAAAACGAGTTTGAAAACGATTTTTGAAAGAATGCAAGATAATGATATGCACAATGCAAATTGGGGTCATGAACATATAAGGTTAAGGCTTCACCACATAATCAAGGGGGCCGAACCCACGTGGTCTCCGGTTAGACTAAAAAAAAGCCCCCGACACGGTGACTTTCAAGGGCCTAATCCTACACATGAACCGGGAATCCCTTTGTTTCAAGCATGTAAAGAAAAAGGGGGAAGAAGATCGAGGATTAAAATAGAAGAAATCCCAAGTGGGTTAAGAGGGAGAAGAGAAAGGAGGAAGTGCAGAAACTTAAAGAGAAAACCTACCATATGTCTTGTTTACTACGCTTGGCTTTGCACACCTTGCTTTTCTTGCTTTTCTTCGGTCTTCGCTTCAGTCTTCGAGGGCTTGTTTTTGATCTTCAAAGCTTGTAGTTGCAACAATTCAAGTCTTCAATGGAGGGTTGGAGGCTAGTGTATAAGTGTATAGGAGTGTTTATGAGTGTATAGGAGGTTAGGGTTTTATATGGTGGCTAGGGTTTGGAAAACCTAGAGAAGCTAGGGTTTAGGGAGGTTACGAACTCTGTATATTGAATATTAGGGCTTTCAAATTGAGTTTGCGGACCTCTTTAATGCTGGAGTAGGCTCTGTATTTATAGAGAGAGGAATGCACTAGCGCTTGTTGCAGTGGCGCCAGGCCAAAAATTACACTGGTGCCATTAGGAGTGGCGCCAGGCCATTTTTTGGCTTGGCGCCACTACTAGTGGTGCCAATCGTTTAGGAAATGTTTAAGGTCTGCAAGCAACATATCTTTAGAAAATTTTGGCGCCTGTACTAGTGACTACCATGCAATTTTTAGCCTGGCTTCACTAAGAGTAACTTCGGAGAGTCCGGGGATGAACTAAAGGGGCTGAGAATGACCCGGAGGGTCGGAAACGGACAGAAACCCTTAGAATATTGTCTTAGAGGCAATAGACTTGAAAGATGCTGGAAGGATGTGTTTGAAAGGCGACCGGCCCACCAAGGGCAAAATGGTCATTTTATACTGAGTTTGTTGGAACTGACTTGGAATGATCCAGAAAGTCAACGAAAGGCCAAGAATACAATAAGGAGCATTCCCAGAAGGCTACCAATTTGATACCCAAAGCTGGTGTGGTTCCCGAAGCTTTCGGATGCCTAAGGGCAAAATAGTCATTTGGCTTCAAGTGGGCCCTACGGGCCCGGGAAGTGACTGGTGGACTAAATTCAAGTTTATAAGGTAAGTTAGAGTCTGGATATGCGTGTGATGTGTAAAAGTGAGCCCAGTCGGACCAGAGATTGCCAAACGGACAAAAATGGGGTGCTTACAGTAGTCACTAGTACAGGCGCCCAAATCTTCTGAAGATACGTTGCTTGCTGACCTTAAAACTTTCCTAAGTGGTTGGCACCACTCCTAGTGGCCCCAGAAGGATTTTTGGCCTGGTGCCACAGCAACAAGTACCAGGTCATTCTTCTTTCTATAAATACAAAGCCTCTTCCAACGTGAAAGAGGTCTGCAAACTCAGTCTAAAAACCCTACTTTTCAATACACAGAGCTCGTTGCCTTTCTAAGCCGTAGTGTCCTTTAGGTTTTCCAAACCCTAGCCTCTTATACACTCATACACAATCTCATACACTCATACATTAGCCTCCAAAGCCTCCACTGAAGACTTGAAGTGCTGCAAACTGAAGCTCTCGAAGATCAAGACGAAGACTGAAGCGAAGACCAAGCAAAGCAAGATAAACAAAGTACGCAAACCAAAGCAAAATAAACAAGGCACAAGGTAGTTTACGCATCTTTCCCCTCTATTCTCTCTCTGAACCCACTTGGGTTTTCTTCTTTTTTAATCCCTTATCTTCTTCCCCCACCTCCCTTTCTTGCACACTTGAAACAAGGGACTTCCCGGTCCATGTGTAGGGTTAGGCTATTAAAGGGTCACCATTGTAAGCACCCCATTTTTGACCACTCGGCAATTTACAGTCCGTCCAGACTTGATTTCAAGTCAATATGGACATATTCTAGAATTCTAGTCCTAATCCCGTCTATCCATCGCTTCATGGGCCCGCTAGGCCCAAATAAAGGCAAAATGACCAAAATGCCCTTAGGGGCATTATTCGGTCCAATTCCAAATCAAGCACGTCTTTCCGGAGACAGTAAGTCCCATTTTCAAATTTCAAATCAGGCACGTCTTTTCATAGACGATAAGAGCCATTTCCAATTCCAATAGACACGTCTTTCCGAAGATGGTAAATCCCTTTTAAACTTGTCGACCGGGACGAGACCCCAAGTCCTCTAGATGGTAGAACGGTCCACTTTTGGCGCCTGCTAGTCCGCCAATGCAGAAATATCCATTTCAGGCACGTCTTCTAAGAAAGTTGACTTCTCAGGTGCTAAGTCCTATTAGCAGCTTCCCAAGATCAGGCAGTCTCAAGAATGATCGCGAGCCGTCAAAGTAGCAGAAATACTCGTAAACATCGCAACCGTCAGAGTAGCGAAAATACACACAAACAGGTCGATATAGGGAATCGCCAACAAACCCTTATATCACGAGACCATCGTCAGAGTACCGGAAACACTCAAAACCCAGGTCAACACCAGTGCCTGTTAGCCCACTTCGGTGAAAAATGACCAAACTGCCCCTATGGCCATTTTTCGGCACGTTTCTCGACAACACACCTGAGTCCTCAGAATGGTAAGTCCACCCTTCCAAGATTGTCTTAAAAGCAATCCGGCATGATTTGGTGCCTTCTAGTCAGTTTCGGGCCAATTCCGAGACTTCCGTTCAAGATGACCATTTTGCCCCTAGGCGCCCGAATACCTCGGGGACCACACATGCTCTGGGTATCAAACCGGTAGCGTCCTGAGAATGCTTCTTATAGTGTTCTCAACCTTATTTTATCTTTCCAAATCATTCCGAGTTAATTCCAGCAAACTCTTTCGGAGACCACGTGGGTTTGGCCTCTCTTGATTATGTGGTGAAGCCTTTAACCTTGTATGTTCACAATCCTCTTTACTTTGTGCATATCATGATCTTGTATTATTCCAAAATTCGTTTTCAAACTTGCATCAAAATTCTCTTTTTCAAAACTTGTTTTCAAAATCACAATCCTAGGGTGATTCTAGTCTTTCCATAGCTAGGGTTGCTTTAGAAAAGTATTACATTTAAAGTGGCCAATATGGTCCATATTTTCAATTCCTTATTGTTTTCAAAACCACTTTCTTAAAGTTGTTTTAGCCTTCTTATGGTTAGAATCGCTTTAGGAAAATGAGACATTTTCATACTTTCCCAAAAAAACTCTCTTTTTAAATCTCTCATTCTAAAAACCTCTTTTTCAACATATTTTCTAAAAATGCTCTCCAATCTCCTTTTTCAAATTCCTTTCGAAAATTGTTTTTCAAAAACTCCCTCCAAAAATCTATTTTCAAAACTTCCTTTTCAACTCCTTTCCAAAACACCATCTTCAAAATTCCTTTCCTAAAAACACTCCCTAGGTTTCCTTCTTAGGAAACTCTCTCCAATCTCCTTTCCAACAATCTCTTTCCAAAAACATCTTTCCTAAAAGCTCCTTTCCAAAAACGCTTTCCTCAAAGTTCACTGTCCAAAGACGCTCCTTACGTTTTCTTCCTAAATAACTCTTCCCAAAAATCTCTTTCTAAAAACTCCTCACTAGGATGTCTTTCCAAAACTCTTTCTTTTCAAAATTCACTTTCTACAAACTCCGCTCTAGGATTTCCTTTTAAAAATCTCTCTTTCTAAAAACCCACTCTCCAAAAACTCTTTCCTTGGTGTCCAAGTTAACCGTAGAGCCAACAATTAGGAAACCCTAATTTTCTTTGCCAAAAATATGATTTCCGATTCCTTATTTTGGCCTCAAAACCTAGGTTTCCAAAACCTCTTGTTTTCTACATCAAAATTATATACATTTCCAAAACATCTTTTCTACGTCAAAACTATAGTTCTTACAAATCTAGGGTTTTTAGAACTTCCATTTCTAAATTCATGCCAAATCCAATCTTCCCTTTAGGAAACCAAATCCCATCTTCCCTTTAGGAAACAAAATCCAATCTTCCCGTTTAGGAAACTAGATCCTATCCTCCGTTTTTGGAAAGAAAATCAAATCTTCTCTTTTAGAAAAAAAATCCAATCCCTTGTTTTAGGAAATAGGAATCTTAACCCTTCCTAGTCTAAATGTTTCATAATTCAAATCCTTTCTAATCTTCTACTTTCCTAAATTTTAAGTTTCCAAAACTTGAACATAAAAATCTTTCCTAAATTTTAAAACTCAACTTCTACATCTTTCCTAATTCAACCCTTTCTTAATTCCATCCCTTTCTAAATCTTAATTTTCCAAAACTAAATCTTCAAATCTTTCTTAAGTTCAAATCTTTCCAAAACTCTAAACTTTCGTAAATTTAAATCTTTCTAAAATTCTAAACTTGCTAAATCTCAAATCTTTCTAAATCCAAAACTTTTTAAATTCGAAACTTTCTTAAGTTGAAACTTTCTAAATTCGAAACTTTCCAACTTTCAAAACTTCATAATTTCAAAACCTTTCCTAAAATGAAAGCTTTCCTAATTCGAGCCTTTCCTAATTTGAAAACTTTTCTAAAACGAAACTTTCCAAAAATGACACTTTTCTAATTCGAAACTCCCCTAAACCAAAACTTTCCTAAAACGGAACCTTCCTAAAGTGACACTTTCCTAAAACGAAACTTTCATAATTCGAATCTTTCCTAAATCCTCTCTTTCTTAAGTCTAGGTTTCCTAAACCTCCTTCTTTCCGAAATAAGTCTAAATCTTTCTTCCAAGTTATATCTTTTCAAATCAAAATCCAATATTTTCAATTCCAAAATTGTAAACTCCAAATTTCAATCTGCTATTCTAAGTTCAAATCAAGTCCTTTTTCCAATCAAAATCTCTTTCTTCCAATCCAACCTCCTATTTTCTATCGGACTTTTGTCCGAACTACGACTGACCTGATTCCTCTACAAGGATACGTAGGCAACCTTCATGGGTGGAGTCACAACCTATTTCAAGCTTCTATTTTCACAACATTTTTTAAGTTTCCAATTCCATAACTCTTTTCAAATCTTTTTTCAATTTCAATTTCAAATATATTCTTTCGAATATGTTTTAAATCAAATCAATTTCTTTTCAAATCTATTTCCAAATCTATTTTCCAACTCTCTTTTTCTATTGCATTTACATATCATGCATCATGATAGTTTTTAAACATTCTTTTTCTAAAGTGGATAGGATTTGAACATTTGTTAGTTGGAGACTCTCATAGGTGAATTTAGGATAAATAGACATGTAGGTAGCGCAAGGGCGGGGTAGGGTGATGGCTTAGTACGCTTTCCCAACACGTAACCAACCTTCGAACCTAGAATCACTGTTTTCAAAGACCAAAATGGAGTTTATTTTCAAAAAGGGCTTAAATGTTTTCAAAAGGTTGCCAAACAACCTATTTTCTTAAAAACCCTCTTTTGAGGTAGTAATTTCAAAATCGTTTTCAAAAACCCTAAGTGTAGTCTTCGGATTGAGCTTAGTTTTTAGGTGAGCTAACTCACCTTAATCAAGTTAGGTAGCGACTCCAAATATTTTTTAAAAGCCCTTTATTCAAATCAATTTTCAATTCAAACCTAGTTGCACTCATTCTTCTAGGAGTGTGAGTTCTAACAAGAGAGTACAGTGTTTTTCCTGCTTGTGTGTGTATTTCTCGAGTGTGAAAATCTGGGCGCGATAACTGACGACTCCGCTGGGGACACTTAGAGGGTTAGGCCGTAGTCATGTCTCTTTACCCTTCACCCATGTAGAGTGTAAGCACCCCATTTTTGACCGCTTGGCAGTCTACACTCCGTCCAGACTTGTTTTCAAGTCATTGTGGGCATATCCCAATCGAAACCAATTCTCTAGGTCCAATTCCGTCTTTCCATCGCTTCGCGGGCCTGTCAGGCCCAAATAGAGGCAAAATGACCAAAATGCCCTTAGGGGCACTGTCCTTTCTTATTCCAATTCTAATCCCTCTCTCGAGACAGTTTATTCCTCGAGACAGTCCGAGTAGCGAAACTACTCACAAAACCGTTAGAGTAGCGGAAATACTCATAAATAGGTCGATATAGGGAATTGGCAACAAATCCCTGTGTCACGACGACCGCCGTTAAAGTGACGGAAACACTCAAAACCTAGGCATGTCTCTCTGGAGACGGTAAGACCCCTTTCCAATCCCACTCTCGAGACAGTTTATTCCTCGAGATGGTTCCAATCCAGGCACGTCTCTTAGGAGACGGTAAGACCCCTTTCCAATCCCACTCTCGAGACAGTTTATTCCTCGAGACGGTTCCAATCCAGGCACGTCTCTTCGGAGACGGTAAGACCCCTTTCCAATCCCCTCTCGAGACGGTTCCAATCCAGGCACGTCTCCTCGGAGACAGTAAGACCCCTTTCCAATCCCTCTCTCGAGACAATTTATTCCTCGAGACGGTTCGAGTAGCGAAACTACTCACAAAACCGTTAGAGTAACTGAAATACTCACAAAACCGTTAGAGTAACGGAAATACTCACAACCGTTAGAGTAGCGGAAATACTCACACAACCGTTAGAGTAGCGGAAATACTCACACAACCGTTAGAGTAGCGAAAATACTCACAAAACCGTTAGAGTAGCGGAATTACTCACAAAACTGTTAGGGTAGCGGAAATACTCACAAATAGGTCGATATAGGGAATTGGCAACAAATCCCTGTGTCACGACGACCACCGTTAGAGTGGCGGAAACACTCAAAACCCAGGTCAACACCAGTGTCTGTTAGCCCGCTTCGGTGAAAAATGACCAAACTGCCCTTAGGACCTTTTCCGAGACTTTCCGGTCAAGATGACCATTTTGCCCTTAAGCATCCGAATGCCCCGGGAACCACATCGACTCTGGGTATCAAACCGGTAATGTCCCGAGAATACTTTTTATAGTATTCTTAACCTTCCTTTACCTTTCCGGATCATTCCGAGTCAGTTCCGGCCAACCTGGTACAAAATGACCGTTTTGCCCCTAGAGGGCCGGTTTCCTTCCTCAACCACACCGGCTCTGGGTATCAAACCGGTAACCTCCTGAGACTACTTTTTATAGTAATCTCAGCCTTTCCTTATCTTTCCGGATCATTCCGAGTCAGTTTTGGCCAACCCGGTGCAAAATGACCGTTTTGCCCCTAGTAGGCCGGTTTCCTTTTCCGACCATGCCGGCTCTGGAAATCAAACCGGAAACCTTTGGGAACATTCTAAATAATGTTTCCAGATCCCAAGTCTTCTTCCGGGACAGTCCGAGTCTGTCCCGGCAGTTTTTCAGTCCGATTAACCGTTTTGCCCCTAAAGGCTCGGTCAACCTTTTCGACCCATCCTATCCTCATTTCTCAAGTCAAATACCTTCAAGACACTATTTTAAGTGTTCCTGCTCCTTTCCGGCCTTCCGGGTAATTCTCGGCTCCTTCAAATCATTCCCAGACTTTCCGGAGTCACTCCTAGTGAAGCCAGGCTAAAAATTACATGGTAATCACTAGTACAGGCGCCCAAATCTAGTCAAAGATACGGTGCTTGCCGACTTATAAAGTTTCCTAAGTGGCTGGCGCCACTAGTAGTGGCGCCAAGCCAAGAATTGGCCTGGCGCGGAGTGGCGCCAAGAGCAATTTTGCCCTGGCGCCACTGCAACAGGCGCCAGGTTTGTCCAACTTCTATAAATACAGAGCCTCATTCAACGTGAAAAGGGTCTGCAAACTTAACCTAAAAATCCTATATTTCGATATACAGAGCTCGAGCATCTCCTAAACCCTAGCCTCCCTAGGTTTTCCAAACCCTAGCCACTATACACAAACCCTAGACTCATATACACTCCTATACATCCCCATACACTCATACACCAACCTTCAACCCTTCTCCGAAGACTTGAAGAGCTGCCATCCAAGGTTGAAGACAACTCTTGAAGACTGAAGGTGAAGATCAAGACAAAGACCGAAGACCGAAGATAGCGCTCCGCGCAAAATAAAGAAGACATACGATAGGTTTTCTTTTTAATTTTCTGCACTTCCCCCCTCTCTTTTCTTTCTCCAACCCACTTGGGTTTTCTCTATTTTAATCCCCCATCCCTTTCCCCCCCCCCCCCCTTTCTTTGCATGCTTGAAACAAGGGGACTCCCGGTCCATGTGTAGGATTAGACTGTTGGAGAGTCACCGTGTCAGGGGCTTTATTCTAGTCTAACCAGAGACCACGTGGGTCCGGCCCCCTTGATTATGTGGTGAAGCCTTAGCCATGTATGTTCACGACCCCAAATTGCATTGTGCATATCATAGTCTTGCATTTTTCAAAATTCGTTTTCAAACTCGTTTTCAAAATCGTTTTCAAACTTGTTTTCAAAATTGTATCAAAATCTCTTTTTCAAAAACTTGTTTTCAAAACCACAATTCTAGGGTGATTCTAGCCTTTCCATGGCTAGGGTTGCTTTAAGAAAGCGTTACATTAAAAGTGACCTTTTTGGTCTATATTTTCAAATCTTATTGTTTTCCAAAACCACTTTCTTAAAGTGGTTCTAGCCCTCTTATGGCTAGAATCGCTTTAGGAAAGTGAGACGTTTTCATACTTTTCAAAAACTCTCTCTCTTCAAAAATCTCTTCCTAAAAATCTCTCTTTCAACATACTTTCCTAAAACTCTCCTCTCCAAAATTGTTTTCAAAAACTCCCTTCCAAAATCTATTTTCCAAAACTCCCTCTTTCAACTCCCTTCCAAAATCCTCTCCCCAAAATCCACCTTTTAAAAACATTCCCCAAAAATCTTTCCAAAAACTCTCTTCAACAATCTTTAACCAAAAACCTTCCTAGAAAAACTCTCTCCAAAAATCTTTCCAAAAACTCTCTTCCCAAAATTTTCCTTCTAGAAATTCCTCTCTAGGATTTTTCTCCCAGAATCTATGTTTCCAAAAACACACTTTCCAAGGACTCCCTCTTTCCAAAAATCTTTTTCCAAAAACTCCCTCTCCAAATTCACTTTCCAAAAACTCCTCCCTAGGGTTTCTCTTCTAGAAAACCTTCGTTTCCAAAAATGCACTTTCCAAAAACTCTTTCCTTAGAGCCCAAGTCAAGCCCTAGAACTCACAATTAGGAAACCCTAATTTTCTTCCCAAAAACATGATTTTCAAACTTTGCCCTAAACCTAGGTTTCCAAAATCTCTTGTTTTCACATCCAAACTATACATGTTTCCAAAACCTCTTTTCTACATCAAAACTATAATTTTCCAAATCTAGGGTTTCTAGAATCTCCCTTTCCAAATCCTTGCCAAATCCTATCTTCCCTTTAGGAAACCAAATCAAATCTCCCCGTTTAGGAAACTAGATCCCGTCCTCCGTTTTTGGAAACAAAATCCAACCTTTCTTAATTCAATTCCTTCCTAAACCATAAGTTTTTTAAACCTAAACTTTAAATCTTTCTTTAAATTTCAAAATCCATATCTTTCCTAATTCAAATCCCTCCTAAACTTCCACTTTCCTAAACCTTAAGTTTCCAAAACTTGAACATAAAAATCTTTCTTAAATTTTGAAATTCAACTTTCAAATCTTTCCTAATTCAACCTCTTCCTAATTCTACCCTCTTTTCAAGTCTCAACGTTTCAAACCTAAGTGTCAAATCTTTCTAAAATTCTAAGCTTTTTAAATTCAAAACTTTCTTAAGTTAAGACTTTCTAAATCTAAAACTTCCTAAAATGAAACTTTCCATTTTTCAAAACTTCCTTTTTCAAACCTTTCCAGTTTTCAAAACTTTCCTTTTTTAAACCTTTCCAATTTTCAAAACTTTTTGATTTTCAAAACTTTCCTAATTTGGGAACTTTCCTAATCTTAAAACCTTTCCTTTTTCGAAAACTTTCTAAACTCGAAACTTTCCAATTTTCAAAACTTCCCTATTTCAAAAAATTTTCTAATTTGGAAACTTTCTTAATTCGAAACTTTCTTAATTCAAAACTTTCCTAAAGTTGAAACATTCCAAATTCAAAGCTTTCCTAAGTTGAAACTTTCCTAATTCTAAAACCTTCCTAAATCGAACCATTCCTAATTCAAACATTTCCTAAATCCAATCTTCCCTAATTTCCTAAGCCTTCCAAGTCAAGTCAAATATTTTCTAAGTCTCTTCTCTTTCCTAAGTCTAGGTTTCCTAAAACCAAGTCTTTCCAAAATCAATCTTTCCAAAGCAAGTCCAATCTTCTCAATTTCAATTTCCAATCTCCTCTTCTAATCTCAAATCAAATCCAGTTTTCAATTTAATCTCTTTCTTTCAATTCAATCTCTCTCTTCAAATCAATCTATTTTCAATCAGACTCCGGTCCGAACTACAACTGACCTGATTCCCCCAAAGGGATACGTAGGCAACCTTTATAGGTGCGGTCACAATACTTTTCAAACTTTCAATTCCACCCTCATGGGTGCGGTTTCAAAAATCTTTCCAAATCTCAAATTCCCATCTACTTTCAAACTTTCTATTTTCAAATTTCTACTTTCAATTTCAAACTTTTCAATTTCAATTCCATCTCTTCAAATCTATTTTCAAATCAAATCAATTTCTTTTCAAATCAATTTCTATTTTCCAAATCTCTTAACTTGCACTTACATACCATGCATCATGTTAGTTTTCAAACACTGTTTTTCAAAGTGGATAGGATTGGACATGGGTTAATTAAAGACTCTCATAAGTGAATCTAGGGTAGATTGACATGTAGGTACCGAAAGGGTGGGGTAGGGTGATAGCTTAGTGCGTCTTCCCTACACGTAACCAACCTCTGAACCTAGATCACTGATTTCAAAGACCAAAAGCAGTTATTTTTCTAAAAAGTGCTAAATGTTTTCCAAAGGTTGCCAAACAACCCGTTTTCCTAAAAAAACCCTCTCTTGAGGATGTTTTCCAAAATTGTTTTTCAAAAACCCTAAGTGTAGTCTTCGGATTACTCTTAGTTTTTAGGTGACCTAACTCACCTTAATCAAGTAAGGTGGCGACTCCGAATCTTTTTCAAAAGCCCTTTATTCAAACCTGTTTTCAATTCAAACCTAGTCGCACTCATTCTTCTTGGAGGGTGAGTTCTAACAAGAGAGTACAACATTTTTCCCGCTTGTGTGAGTATTCCTCGAGTGCGAAAAATTTGAGCGCGACATAGAGTTTTCAATTTACTTGTTCAATCCTATTCATTTTTAATTTTCAAAACCAAATTTTCAAAATTGTTTTAAAAAAAAATGCATTTATTCATATTATCTTGTATTAAGTTTGCCATCTACATACTAACTCTTGCATCTTTGTTTTGTAGGTGCGCTTTTTGTTTAAATTCTAACTACCGTGCATGAATGTGATGAATGGGATGAATGGGAGTTGTTGGGCTCTTTCTTCCGCTTTCAAAAATCACACACACACACACTACATGTGCACCTTCATTCTACATACTTGTATTTTATCCTGATATGTCCTTTCTAGTTAGAAAAGGGGAACGGTATATTGGTTGTGGGCAAGATGATGTGTCAGTTTCTTCGCCTACAGCCTCTTGATGGTTTCCTCGCTCGGATCACCAACAGATCATGGCACCACCTCGGGGAGTGGGCCTAGGTTTGAAGATCCAGTGACCGAGCCTTTTTAGGATGCATTACTCAACCCTCAATCTCATGCTCATATAGACACCATGCATAACCTAACCTCTACCGGATTTAAGACACGTACACTGTTTTCAAAACCATGGAAGAAAGGGCAACTGCTCTTACTTTCATTTATTCCTGTCTATTCCTGTTGTTATAATGACTGTATTCCTACTGTTATAATGATTGTCTAACTGCTCATATATGCATATGTACTTCAACTGTACTCTCTTTCCTTATACTCTGTGCATCCATTTTCATGCATCCCGTATTCCATGTCAAGACAAGAGTTCCAAATAACTCAAGTCACTACATTCTCATGTATATGATCAACCCAAAGAGAGTGACACCTAGATCACTCTCCCTTGCATTAAACCTACCTAAACCCTAAGGGTTCACATGTACCCCTAAGGACTCATGGCATGCACATCAATTCATTCCATAAGAGGGGCCCCAATCTCTCCATGCTCACGGAGATAGGGTTACCAAGAAGACAAGGGGCAATCGATCAACAATGTCTCTCAACGACCTCCTCGACATTGAATCCATGGAAGGCAAATTCGAAGATTCAGGAGTAGTTTAGGACTTCTTATGTAAAACTAGATAGGTGGAACCCCCAAAGGAAAATGTTCCCCCTCCCCCTATTAAAATGTATTTCAATTCCTTTGTATCGTAAACCCAAAGTGAAAATGTATTTCTTTATTTTCCTCGAGCAAATGGATGGATGAATATATGGATGGATGAATATGTGAATGGATGAAGTTCCTCGTCTGACGGTAAGGTATTTGCATATAGGGGCAAATCCCCTATCTCTAAAAGTGAGCCAATTCACCATGTTTAGCTTCCCTCCCAAAAAAAAGGCACCCTAGGACATGCATTGCATAAAACTCTCTAAAAACCAGAAACTGACTTGCGATTTATGTTTTTCTCTTTCTGTTTCTTCCTCTTTTTTTTTTTTTATTTTACAAAAATCCTACCGTAAAAGTCAACATTGCTCCTAAGAAAGAACAGCGTCTACCTAGAAGCCCCATCACTACCCTACAAAGAACTTTGCTAATGGCAGCCAAACTCGATGATACCTCCCCTGTCACTCGCAAGGAGATTAATGAGATGAAAAGCAAAATAGATGAAATGTTCAAGCTGATGTAGGCAATGGTGTCCAAAGAGTCCACTTCAACAATGCCCGCAACCTCAGTGCCACCTAATCGACCACTCAGACAGGGGCAGACCCGAATATTCGAAAAACAAGCGGAACTCAGAAAAAGGATGATGAAACTGGAGACCATGATCCCTCTATCTCATGCAAAAATGACCAAGGTGAAAAAAGAAGAAAAGTTATCCTCTAGCCAGAAGATCATTCCTCCACCACAACCTCAACGCCATGTTGCCACAGTACTCCACCCTCAAACTTCTACCAACCCCTCACAGGATGCGGATCAGACACAGATTGAAGTCGGACATACTCTTTCACAAAAGAAGGTAAAAAAGGAAAGTCAAAGCTTCATCCCGCTTGAATGCTCTAAAGAAGTAGTTTACTGGCAACTTTGTGAATCCGGGCACCTGGTAATGGTACCTCCAAAGCCCATTCTTGATAAAGTGCTTGAACTTAAAGGTCATAACATCGGAAGTCGCCATACCCTAAAACAGAAGATGCAAAGTCTTAGCGAATCCCAAGCAGCAAACCTGGCAGGAATTACTACCTCAGTATTCGACCCTCTGCCCTTGCAATCGTCTGCACCAGTAACACCTAGGGTACCTACTTTCGAGTTGGTTTATGCGTCGTCGTATACCAAACCTAAAAGGGCAAGAGGGCAGAATCGACCCTTTACCCAATTGGCTGGCACCCAAACAGATGCTTACAATAATTTGCTAAAAGCTAGATACCTGCGCCCAATACAGGCTACACCACTGGTTAAACCTCTACCATCTTCTTTCAATTCAACACTCAGGTGCGCATATCACTTAGGCGGACTAGTCCATGACATAGAGAGTTGCCGATCTCTAAAACATAAAATCCAAGATCTAATAGATGATAAGATCGTCGAAATCAAGGAGGTGAAACCAGTCCCCATTTTCCTTGCCAGTCCGCAACGCGATCACACAATCAATACAATCATGGAGGAGGAAGTCAATAGCAGTACCATCTTCGGCAGTTCCCCAAGCGTCGCGAAAGATTTGTCAATCTACCCTATGCTGTTTGAGGATGCGACTAGCGAATGGAATACCAAGGAGATGGGCATAGTCCCAAAACCCTATTAGGGGTTCTCATCAGAAGGTCTACAAGAGAAGGGAGGTTTCCACAAAATTCCTCTATTTTCTTTTTGTTTTTTATTTCTCTCATATCTTCTTTAAATAAAAATTGCATGGCATGTAATCATATTTTAAAATGAAAATGGATAGTTTTCAGTTTATCCCCTTCGTCTCATACTCTTGTGGATGAATATTACTTTTTGGGATTCTTTTCCATTTTGTAATGACTTGACTTGAAGGATGGGATAGCATGGGCAACCCATTCAAAGGGGGGTTAAAACCTTAGAGAGACAAAGAGAGAGTGAGAGATAAGAAGGAGATAGTGTGGAGTTCATTGAAGAGGCGACACTTACGTGATATCCTGGCTAAACGATGGGCAGTCGAGTACTCAAAATGATGAAGAGCCATTGTTTTATTTATCCCAAATAAACACTATCCTTTGCTTAGCCCACTAGAGCCGTCAGTGATCTCTTTTCAAATATCCCCAAACCTATTACCATCCCCCACACTGGAGTAAGCACAGAGTAGTTGATTTGGTAGAATATATAGTGGTTTACGGGCAGAAACACACATTTTTTTTAGGAACATTGTCTAAATTTTATATAAAGGCTTTATGGACTAAGCAATTTAATTTGAAGTGATGAAAGACCCTCATTTCTTTTACCATACACAAATGAATCCCTTTGTCAAGCCCACTTGAGCCAGTTACTTTTCTCAAGAAAATCGACTAGATGATCACCGCCCATACTGGGTTGAGGCAAAAGTCATAAGTAAGAATTAATTAGCAATGATGAAAAAGGTGATTTCCAGGAAGATATAATGAGCAATGATGAAAAGGGTGATTTCCAAGAAGATATAATGAGCAATGATGAAAAGGGTGATTTCCTAGAAGATATAATGAGCAACGATGAAACTAGTGATCTTCAAGAAGTTATGGCATCAAAGGCGTCTCTAGTAAAGAAGATATTGTGCTCGTGGGGATCTTCAAAAGAAGATATTGTCATTCCAAAATATAAATGAGAAAGTTGGCATCTCCAAAAGTCAACTTAGCAACAAATTTCTTGATGAAAAAAGGATATTAAATTAGAAGGCAGAAAGCAATCTAGAAGAATAACGAGGGTATGAAGGAAAGAAGAAAGCAGTGAATGGAAGTTAAGTTGCCAAAGGTGATCATTGGTCTTTTAAAACCCCATAAGTGATAATGTTTGAGCCTTTCTACCCTTTTCATTAATAAACCCCTTAACCTAGCCTACGTTACAGTCCAAATTAAAATCCTCTCTGATCAAAGAAAATTGCTTAGTCCAATTAAGCCTGAACAATACCAAGACAACTAGGATGAGAAAGGAGAACTGGAAGGGAATGCATGGGGCAATTTCATGCTCCGAGGTGTGCTCAGATGGTTTTGGTTTAAATAACCCACTAAAAGAAGATCTTTGAGCCTAAATATTTCTTCGTTTCTTCCAACCCCTAAACCCAGCCTACATTACGGTCCTAAAAGAAGTCTTCTCGGATTGAGGGCTTAGCTGTTTATCGCTCTGCAAAGGGCATGCGAGTTGTCGCTCGAGCCATGGTCGTATTTTGGAGATCTGAGAGAGAAAATCAAGTGAGATTAGAAAAATCCCAAACAGTAACCCTGTAGAAAGTAGGGATAGAATAGCAAACCGAAAGGTCAAGATCTCTAGAGAATGGTGCAAATGCTATCGTACCCCGATGAGAATGAGACAAAACTAAATGGGGCAGAATCCTGGAAAGGAAACAGAATCCTGAGAGCATGAGCCCTGGGGCAATCCTCGGACATTCTTTGTAAACAGCTTATATACTTGCAGTACTAATGCATCCATGACATGTATAACCTGTACATCCATTAAATTCCTGTGTAGTTTGCATCTATTCATGTATTGATCAAAGGCATGGCATGCATTCAATTCCATTCCTATATGAACCTGTGCATTCATAAAAAGAAATATGTATAAAAAAAATAGGACATGTAAAATAAGTCATGCATCTAATTCCATGTGCATTCATAAAAAAGGAAAAAAGAGTATGATATGCATTCGCCCCTTTATCCGTGTATTTTAGAATTGGCATAAATAAACTGTTTTTGTTATAAATAAAAAAAAAAAAACTTACTCTATGTCTTTCCCTTTCTCTCAAATTGGAAACAGGGAACAAGCTAAAATGTAAAAAAGAACTAAGGCCACCCCTCAGACGTCTCTAGCACCAGCACTCACCTTAGAAAGCTTAGATTTCCATGGTCGACAAGAAGTAGAGAATAGGGCAATGGCCCACCCTCGACCTCCCTAATCAAAGGACTTCTGACTTGGAAACCATGAATCAACAAATCTAGGAGTAAGGGGCAAAAATATATCGCTCCCTATCATCATTAGAGGAGGAATCAGCTAGGCAAGGATCAATTGGTTCGCCAACTGCAAGAGGAGCACTCGAAGAAGTACCAACTGTAGAAGATCCAAGCTGGCCTCACTCGTAGTCTGCACACCTGGCCAGAAGCTTATCCCTCTCTCAGGTAAAGTACTCCACAGCCTCTTGCAAAGACTGACTATCTGTCACACCATCCTCCGGGGGAGTGGAATGGTTTAGAGCGCCTCGTGGTCACCTACGACCCTTCGAGATGCTCAAAGGTGGGCGATCATGTGTCAATCTGGCCACTGCTAGCTGTATCTGCAAAGAAGCTACCTCAGCGTCCCTTACTCTCAGCCAGTCATGCAATATCCGTATCAACTGGCGGTTTTACCACCTTTGACGACGCCCCTGAACAATCATAGCTGTCAAGAAGTCGGTGTACCCTACGGGAGGTCAAAGAGTCTCAATGAGAAGATCCCCAAGTCTACTAGGACCCAGCACATAATGCCGAAGCCAATAGTGATAAGTCTCAGTCTCAAGGGGCATGATAGAGAAAGGACCGTCGTCGTCTACGTGAGGAAGCAAAGATCTCCATGTATCTATAACCCTCTCCACCAGCGCTCTCGGGATCAATGCCTCAAAAATAAGAGTGAACTCAGCTGCAGATGCCGAATAAGGGATATCCTGACTCTTACCAAGCTGTCGGAGAACCTGAATCTTGAAGAAAGGTGTAATACCCTGCAGGCCTGCTAGGGGCACGAAGGCCCTCTCGGAAGGTCGAACTCTCAAGAAATACCTACCAACTAGTCCTGAATACCACTTGATCGTGCCTAACCTCATGCTCTGAAGGTAGCCAACCCAGGCTGTAACGGTCTACGGAAGCCTCCCCTCATCTGCCATGACTCTCTGAGATCTCGCCAGGGAACGTATATGGTCAAGCTCGGGATACCATGTATGCTGGAATAAAGGAGTAACAAACAAGTGCCTAATTGCCCAAAGCTGGAAGAGAGCAAGGCATCCCCGAAAATGAGCATTGACCCCTTGCTAAGGTCTGGTAAGGCTTACGAAGGTCTCTCTAACAACCATAGGAGCATGGGAGTGCCCCTCACGAATTTTGACAAGCAGTGCTCCTAACCGATAGTCAACCAAGTCATCTCCCCTGGCAGAAACATCAACAAGTTTAGGAGAAGTATGCCAATCCCCTATCGGTCGCAAACTCAAAATGAGAGAAACAAGAACTTCATTGGGACATAAAGAAACTGGGGCAACAGATTAGAAGAAAAGGCCACAAAATGGAGTCCAAGCTGAAAAGAGACAATTGTGATGCAACCATTAGGAAAAGTAGGTCCCATAACGTCAGCTGAACCATCCCGAAGACCTAGGAGGAAGCCATACTCATGGGGAGTAAGGGCAAGCTCACATTCCCCAAAACGGAAAAGAGACAGGTCAGGTGGCCAAAAGGGGAACCACTGCCAGAAAACAAGTTACACCAATAGGAGAGAAGCCATGCAACCAAAGGACCAGCGAAAAGTGTCTTACACATCTGGAGGATACCCGTCATACCAAACCCATAGTCAACTCAAAATAGCATCGGCCATCCTAAAAGTCGAAAGTGGGAAGCCTTGGCGTCCATCTCATCCTCGAAAGCTGCCTTAACCGGAGGAAGGGGCTTGACAAGTGGCATACTCCCCCGTCCACTCTGATTAGACAACATCTGTCCAGTAGATCGCTGGCTACCTCTAGATCAACTAGAACCACTGGTGGAATCTGTCTGAGCCGCCTTCCTCGAGCGATATCTCCACTCTGAACCATCATCATTCGCATCTGCCATCGTGAAAGGTGAGTCAAGGTAAGAGGTATTAATACATGATATATGCAGTTCAAAAGATAATAAATAAAAGAAAGAAAAATTAATAATGATAATAACCAAAGATAAAAATATAAATGAAAATGGACACAACTTTCATATAAATTATACTCGAACCAACTTAAAGGGTTTCTTAAACTTTTCATTCAAAGGTTCTTTTCTAAAATCAACTCTCAAAGGTTTCTTAAAAAGTTATTTTTCCAAAAACAATTCCTGAAAAGTTTCTTAACTTTTTCCCTTCAAAAGTTTCTTTTTCAAAATCAGTTTCTCAGGGGTTTCCTATTATTTTCCTCCAAAAGTTTTCAAAAAATCTTTCTTCTAAAAGTTCCTTTCCAAAATTGATTTTCAAAAGGTTTTCTAATTCTCTTTTCCAAAAGTTCAATTTCAAAATCACTTCTTAAAATCAAATTCTAAGGTTGCTAAATGTTTTCCTTCCCAAATCTACTACGAAAATCAACGTCAAAAATCAATTTCAAAACCAAATCTCAATTTTTTCAATCCATCTCTAAGCTTTTCTGATTTAGTTCTTTAAGAAAATTTCTTTTCCAATCAGGTTTAAGATTCTCCCAAACTCTTCAAATCCCACAGCAGTGTCGAACTAGCGGTTTGCTAGTTTTGATCCTAAGCTTGGCACCGCTGCTAGTGGCGCCAAGCTAGATTTTCCAAAGGTACCACTCCTAGTTGCACCAATTTCCAAATTCTGGGCAGCTTTGCCCTTTTTCTGGCCAAAACTTGTCTTCGAAGGCCTTTTGGGCCCAATATCCATTTTCGAACCCTCGTTGTAAAAACATTTTCAAAGTCCGTCCCTCCGACTACCTCGCGGTCAACATGGGACTCTTACTCTATCGTTTTTTATCTTTGACAAGCAAAGACATAAAAAGAGGGGCAGTTGTAGGCACCCCATTTTTGACCGCTCGGCAGTCTACAGTCTGTTTGGACTTGATTTCAAGTCAATATGGACATATTCTAGAATTCTAGTCCTAATCTCGTCTATCCATCACTTCGCGAGCGCGCCAGGCCCAAATAGCGGCAAAATGACCAAAATGCCCTTAGGGGCATAGTTCGGTCCAATTCCAAATCAGGCATGTCTTTCCGGAGACTGTAAGTTCCCTTTCCAAATTCTAAATCAGGCATGTCTTTCCGAAGACGATAAGTCCCCTTTTCAAATTCCAAATCAGGCGCGTCTTTCCAAAGATGATAAGACCCCTTTCAATTCCAATAGGCATGTCTTTCCGAAGATGGTAAGTCCCCTTTAAACCTGTCGACCGGGACGAGACCCCAAGTCCCCTAGATGGTAGAACGGTCCACCTTTGGCGCTTGCTAGCCCACCAATGCAGAAATGTTTGTTTTAGGCACACCTTCCAAGAAAGTTGACTTCTCAAGCGCTAAGTCCCTTTAGCAGCTTCCCAAGATCAGGCAGTCTTGGGAATGATCGCGAACTGTTAGAGTAATGAAAATACTTGTAAACATTGCAATCGTTAAAGTAGCAGAAATACTCACAAACAGGTCGATATAGGGAATTGCCAACAAACCCTTGTATCATGAGACCGCTGTCAGAGTGGCGAAAACACTCAAAACCCAAGTCAACACCAGTGCCTGCTAGTCCACTTCGGTGAAAAATGACCAAACTACCCCTAGGGCCATTTTTCGGCACGTTTCTTGAGAACACACCTGAGTCCTCAAAATGGTAAGTCCACAATTCCAAGATTGTCTTAAAAGCAATTCGGCATGATTAGGTGCCTTCTAGTCAGTTTCAGGTCGATTCCGAGACTTTTCGGTCAAGATGACCATTTTGCCCCTAGGCATCTGAACACCCCGAGGACCACACCGGCTCTGGGTATCTAACCGGTAGCCTCCCAAGAATGTTTCTTATAGTGTTCTCAACCATCTTTTATCTTTTCGGATCATTCTGAGTCAGTTTCGGCTAACCCGGTGCAAAATGACCATATTACCCTTGGTGGGCCGGTCGCCTTTTTCTAACCACACCGGCTCTGGATATCAAATCGGTAATCTCCCGAGAATGCTTCTTATAGTATTCCCGACCTTCCTTTATCTTTCCGGATCATTCCGAGTCAGTTTCGGTAAACCCAGTGCAAAATGATCATTTTGCCCTTGGTGGGCCGGTTGCCTTTTTCGACCACACCGACTCTGGTTATCAAGCCGGTAACCTTTGGGAATCTTCTAAATAATGTCTCCAAATCTCAAGTCTTCTTCCGAGACATTCTGAGTCTGTCCTAACAGCTTTTCGATCCAATTGACCGTTTTGCCCCTAAAGGCTCGGTCAACCCTTTCGACAAATCTTGTCATTCTTTTTCAAGTATACTACCTCCAGGACACTATTTTAAGGGTTCCTGCTCTTTTTCGGCCATTCCCGGTCCCTTAAATCCTTCCTGGGCTTTCCGAAGTCACTCCTAATGAAGTCAGGCTAAAATTGTATGGTAGTCACTAGTACAGGCGCCCAAATCTTCTCAACATACGTTACTTGCCGACTTAATGAACTTTCCTAAGTTGCTGGTGCCACTAGTAGTGCTGTAAACTGAAGCTTTGAAGATTAAAGTCAAACTCTTGAAGATTGAAGTGAAGACCGAAGCAAGATAAGCGAAGCAAAGCGCGCAAAGCTAAGCAAAATAAAGAAGACACAAGGTAGGCTTCTTTTTACGTTTCTGCACTTCCACCTCTCTCTTCTCCCTCCGAACCCACTTGGGTTTTCTTCTATTTTAATCTCCCGTCTTCTTCCCCCCCCCCCTTCTTGCATGCTTGAAACAAGGGAGTTCCCGGTCAATGTGTAGGATTAGGCTATTGGAGAGTCATCGTGTCGGGGGCTTTCTTTTAATCGAACTGGAGACTACGTGGGTTTGGCCTCTCTTGATTATGTCGTGAGGCCTTTAACCTTGTATGTTCACGACCCTCTTTACATTGTGCATATCATGATTTTTCATTCTTCCAAAATTCGTTTTCAAACTTGTTTGCATTAACATCGTTTTCAAACTTGCATCAAAATCCTCTTTTTCAAAACTTATTTTCAAAATCACAATCCTAGGGTGATTCTAGCCTTTCCATGGCTAGGGTTGCTTTAGAAAAGTATTACATTTAAAGTGGCCAATATGGTCCATATTTTCAAATCCTTGTTGTTTTAAAAACCATTTTCTTAAAGTTGTTTTAGCCTTCTTATGGTTAGAATCGCTTTAGGAAAGTGAGACATTTTCATACTTTCCTAAAAAAACTCTCTTTTCAAATCTCTCATTCTAAAAACCTCTTTTTCAACATATTTTCTAAAAACGCTCTCCAATCTCCTTTTTCAAATTCCTTTCCAAAATTGTTTTTCAAAAACTCCCTCCAAAAATCTACTTTCAAAACTTCCTTTTCAACTCCTTTCCAAAATACCCTCTTCAAAATTCCTTTTTTGAAAACACTCCCTAGGTTTCTTTCTTAGAAAACTCTCTCCAATCTCCTTTCCAAAATTGGTTTTCAAAAACTCCTTTCCAACAATCTCTTTCCAAAAACATCTTTCCTAAAAGCTCCTTTCCAAAAACACTTTCTTCAAAGTTTACTGTCCAAAGACGCTCCTTACGTTTCCTTCCTAAACAACTCTTCCCAAAAATCTCTTTCTAAAAACTCCTCACTAGGATGTCTTTCCAAAAACTCTCTTTTCAAAATTCACTTTCTAGAAACTCCTCTCTAGGATTTCCTTTCAAAAATCTCTCTTTCTAAAAACCCACTTTCCAAAAACTCTTTCCTTGGTGTCCAAGTCAACCCTAGAGCCAACAATTAGGAAATCATAATTTTCCTTCCCAAAAACATGATTTCCAATCCCTTATTTTGGCCTCAAAACCTAGGTTTCCAAAACCTCTTGTTTTCTACATCAAAATTATATACATTTCTAAAACCTCTTTTCTACATCAAAACTATAGTTCTTCCAAATCTAGGGTTTCTAGAACTTCCCTTTCCAAATTCATGCCAAATCCAATCTTCTCTTTAGGAAACCAAATCCCATCTTCCCTTTAGGAAACAAAATCCAATCTTCCCGTTTAGGAAAGTAGATCCTATCTTCCATTTTTGTAAACAAAATCAAACCTTCTCTTTTAGAAACAAAATCCAATCCCTTATTTTAGGAAATAGGAATCTTAACCCTTCCTAGTCTAAAGCTTTCCTAATTCAAATCCTTCCTAATCTTCTACTTTCCTAAATCTTAAGTTTGCAAAACTTGAATATAAAAATCTTTCATAAATTTTAAAACTCAACTTCCACATCTTTCCTAATTCAACCCTCTTAATTTCATCTCTTTCCAAATCTTAATTTTCCAAAACTAAATCTTCAAATCTTTCTTAAGTTCAAATCTTTCCAAAACTCTAAACTTTCTTAAATTTAAATCTTTCTAAAATTCTAAACTTGCTAAATCTCAAATCTTTCCAAATTCAAAACTTCCTAATTTCAAAACATCCTAAAATGAAAGCTTTCCTAATTCGAACGTTTCCTAATTTGAAAACTTTTCTAAAACGAAACTTTCCAAAAATGACACCTTCCTACTTCGAAACTTCCCTAAACCAAAACTTTCTTAAAACGGAACCTTCCTAAAGTGACACTTTCCTAAAACGAAACTTCCCTAATTCGAATCTTTCCTAAATCCTCTCTTTCTTAAGTCTAGGTTTCCTAAACCTCTATCTTTCCGAAACAAGTCTAAATCTTTCTTCCAAGTTCTATCGTTTCAAATCAAAATCCAATCTTTTTAGTTCCAAAATTCTAAACTCCAAATTCCAATCTCCTATTCTAAGTTCAAATCAAATCTTTTTTCCAATCAAAATCTCTTTCTCCTAATCCAACCTTCTATTTTCTATCGGACTCTTGTCCGAACTACGACTGACCTGATTCCTCCACAAAGATACGTAGGCAGCCCTCATGGGTGCGGTTACAACCTTTTTCAAGCTTCTATTTTCACAATATTTTTCAAGTTTCCAATTCCATAACTCTTTTCAAATCTCTTTTCAATTTCAATTCCAAATCTATTTTTTTCGAATATCTTTTAAATCAAATCAATTTCTTTTCAAATCTATTTTCTAGCTCTCTTTTTCTATTGCATTTACATATCATGCATTATGATTGTTTTTAAACTTCTTTTTTTTTAAAGTGGATATGATTGAACATTTGTTAGTTGGAGACTCTCATAGGTGAATTTAGGGTAAATAGACATGTAGCTACCGCAAGGGCGGGGTAGGGTGATGGCTTAGTGCATCTTCCCTACACGTAACCAACCTCCGAACCTAGGACCATTGTTTTCAAAGACCAAAATGGAGTTTATTTTCAAAAAGGGCTTAAATATTTTCTAAAGGTTGCCAAACAACCTGTTTTCTTAAAACCCCTCTGTTGAGGTAGTATTTTCAAAAACCCTAAATGTAGTCTTCGGATTGTGCTTAGTTTTTAGGTGAGCTAACTCACCTTAATCAAGTTAGGTAGCGACTCCAAATATTTTTTAAAAGCCCTTTATTCAAACCAATTTTCAATTCAAACCTAGTTGCACTCATTCTTCTAGGAGGGTGAGTTCTAACGAGAGAGTACAGTATTTTTCCCACTTGTTTATGTATTCCTCGAGTGTAAAAAATCTGGGTGTGACAACCGTGTCGGGAGCTTTCTTTTAGTCTAACCGGAGACCACGTGGGTTCGGCCCCTTGATTATGTGGTCAAGCCTTAACCGTGTATGTTCATGACCTCAACTTGCATTGTGCATATCATGATCTTGCATTCTTCAAAAATTCGTTTTCAAACTCGTTTTCAAAAACTTGCATCAAAACCTTCTTTCCCAAAACTTGTTTTCAAAATCAGAATCCTAAGGTGATTCTAGCCTTTCCATGGCTAGGGTTGCTTTAGGAAAGTGTTACATTTAAAGTGATCTATATGGTCCATATTTTTAAAATCATTGTTGTTTTCAAAACCACTATCCTAAAGCGATTCTAGCCTTCTTATGGTTAGAATCACCTTAGGAAAGTGAGATATTTTTATAAACTTTCTAAAAACTCCCTTTTCAAATCTCCCTTTCTAAAAACCTCTTTTCCAACATACTTTCTAAAAACTCTCGCCAATCTCCTTTTCAAAATTTCTTTTCAAAATTGCCTTCTAAAAACTCCCTCCAAAAATCTATTTTTCAAAACTTCTTTTTAAACTCCTTTCCAAAACAGTCTCCTCAAAATTCACATTCTAAAAATGCTTCCTAAATCTCTTTCCTAAAAACTCTTTCCAATAATCTCCTTCCAAAAATCCCTTTCTAAAAACTCTCTTTCCAAATTCACTTTCTAAAAACTCCTCTCTAGGATTTCTTTTCAAAAATCTCCCTTTCTAAAAGCTCGCTTTTCAAAAATCTCTTTTCTTAGAGCCCAAGTCAAACCCTAGAACTCACCATTAGGAAACCCGAATTTCCTTTCTCAAAAACATAATTTTCAATCTTGCCTTATGTAAGCACCCCATTTTTAACCACTCAGCAGTTTACAGTTCGTCCAGACTTGTATTCAAGTCAATGTGGACATATTTTGAGTCAAATCAACTTTCCAAGTCTAATCTCGTCTATCTAGTGCTTCACGGGTTCGTCGGGCCCAAATAGAGGCAAAATGACCAAAATGCCCTTGGGGGAATTGCTCTGTCCATTTCCAACAGGCACGTCTTCTCGAAGATGGTAAGTGCCCTTTCATATTCCAATTCCAATCCCTCCCTCAAGAAAGTTGATTCCTCGAGACGATAAGTCTATCCTGTCTAGCACGTTTCCAAGTAAACTTTTTGGAACGGTAAGTCCCTTCAAACCTATCGACCGGGACGAGACACCAAGTCCCCTAGATGGTAGAACGGTCTACCTTTGGTGCCTACTAGCCTGCCAATACAGAAATGTTCATTTTGGCACGCCTTTCCAGAGAGTCAATTTCTCAGGCACTAAGTCCCTTTAGCAGCTTCCCGAGATCAGGCAGTCTTAGGAATGATCGCGAACTGTCAGAGTAGCGGAAGTACTCGCAAACATCGCAACAGTCAGAGTAACTGAAATACTCGCAAACAGGTCGATATAGGGAATTGCCAACAAACCCCTGTATCACAGGACCGCCGTTAGAGTGGCAGAAACACTCAAAACCCAGGTCAACACCGGTGCCTGCTAACCCACTTCGGTGAAAAAAGACCAAACTGCCCCTAGGGCCATTTCCAGCACATTTCTCGAGAAAATATCCAAGTCCTCAGAATGGTACGGCCACCCTTCGAAGATTGTCTTAGAAACAATCCGGCATGATTAGGTGCATTCTGGTCAGTTTCGGGCCAATTTTGAGACTTTCTGATCAAGATAACCATTTTGCTCCTAGGCATCCGAACGCCTCGGGGACCACACCGACTCTGTGTATCAAACCAGTAATCTCCTGAGAATGCTTTTTATAGTAGTCTCAACCTTTTATTATCTTTCCGGATCATTCCAAGTCAGTTTCGGCAGACCTGGTGCGAAATGACCGTTTTGCCCCTAGTGGGCCGGTCGCCTTTTTTGACCACACCGGCTATGGGTATTAAACCAGTAACCTTTGGGAACATTCTAAATGATGTTTCCAAATCTTGAGTCTTCGTCCAGAACATTCTGAGTCCATCCCGATAGTTTTCTGATCCAGTTGACCATTTTGCACCTAATGGCCCGGTCAACCCTTCCGACAAATTTTGTCACCCTTTTTCAAGTCCATTACCCCAATTTGCATTGTGCATATCATGATCTTGCATTCTTCTAAAATTCTTTTTCAAAAGCTTGCATCAAAACTGTTTTCAAAACTTGCATCAAAATCTTCTTTTTCAAAACTTGTTTTCAAAGTCACAATCCTAAGGTGATTCTAGCCTTTCCATGGCTAGGGTTGCTTTAGGAAAGTGTTACATTTAAAGTGACCAATGTGGTCCATATTTTCAAAATCCTTGTTGGTTTCAAAACCACTATCTTAAAGTGGTTCTAATCTTCTTATGGTTAGAATCGCTTTAGGAAAGTGAGATGTTTTATATACTTTTTAAAAATTCTCTTTTCAAATCTCTCCCTCTAGAAATCTCTTTTCAAACATACTTTCTAATAACTCTCTTTTTCTAGAAACCTCTTTTTCAATATATTTTTTAAAAACTCTTCCTAATTCCCTTCCAAAATTATTTTCAAAAACTCCCTCCACAAATCTATTTCTCAAAACTTCTTTTTTAACTCCTTTCCAAAAAGCTTTCTTCAAAATTCATTTCCTAAATACACTCCCTAGGTTTCCTTCTTAGAAAACTCTCTCCCTAAATCTCTTTCCTAAAAACTCTTTCTTAAAAGTTACTTCAAAAGTCTTCTTTCTAAAAACTCCTCTTTAGGATTTCTTTTCCAAAAATCTCCCTTTCTAAAAACTCACCTTCCAAAAAATCCCTTTTCTTGGTGCCCAAGTTAAACTTCAGAGCCAACAAATAGGAAACCCTAATTTTTCTTCCCAAAAACATGGTTTTCAATTTTGCCTCAAAACCTAGGTTTCCAAAATCTCTTATTTTTTACATCAAAATTATATAAGTTTCCAAAACCTATTTTCTACATCAAAACTATAGTTTTCCAAATCTAGGAATTCTAAAACTTCCCTTTCCAAATCCATGTCAAATCCAATCTTCTCTTTAGGAAACCAAATCCAATCTCCCCATTTAGGAAACTAGATCCCATCCTCCATTTTTTGAAACAAAATCAAACACATCTTTTAAAAACAAAATCCAATCATTTGTTTTAGGAAATAGGAATTTCAATCTTTCTAACTCCAAATCTTTCCTAATTCACTCCTTCATAATCTCATACTTTCCTAAACCTAAGGTTTCCCAAAACTTAAACATTTAAATCTTTCCTTAAATTTTAAACTTCCAAATCCTTCCTAGTCTAAAACTTTCCTAACTCCACACACTTCCAAATCTAACTTTTCAAATCTTTCTAAACTCAAACACTTTCTAAATTCTAAACTTTCCAACTTTCTAAACTTCCCTATTTCAAAACGTTCCAAATTCAAAACTTTCCAATTCCAATACTTTCTTAAAACGAAGCCTTTCCTATTTCAAAAACTTTCCTAATTCAAAACCTTTCCTAAAATGAGGCTTTCCAATTTCAATACTTTCCTAAAACCAAATCTTTCCTAAAATGAAACTTTCCTAAAACAAAACTTTCCTAAAATGAACTTTTCTAATTCAAACCATTCTTAAATCCAATCTTTCCTAATCTCCCAAGTCCAACATTCGAGTCAAATCTTTTTTTTTTAATCTCAAGTCCTTTCTAAATCCTATCTTTCCTAAGTCTAGGATTCCCAAATCTCTATCTTTCCAAATCAAAGTCCAATCTCTTTCATTTCAAATTCCAATCTTCTATTCCAAATTCAAATCAAATCCAAATTCCAATTCAATTTCTTCTTCCAATCATACCTTCTACTTTCTATCGGACTCTTGTCCGAACTATGACTGACTTGATTCCTCTAAAGGGATACGTAGGCAACCCTCATAGGTGCGGTCACAATATTTTTCAAGCTTCTATTTCCACAACCTATTTCAAATATCCAATTCCGTACTTATTTCCACTTTCTAATTCTATGTTCTATTTCAAACTTCCAATTCCAAATTTCTATTTTTGATCTCCAAAACTTTCTTTCAAAATCAAATCTATCTCTTCAAATCTCTTTTCTAAAATCAAATCAATTTCTTTTTAAATCTATTTCCAAATCTATTTTCTAACTCTGTTTTCCTTGCAATTGCATATCATGCATTATGTCTTTTAAAATTCGTTTTCTAAAGTGGATAGGATTGGACATTTATTAGTTGAAGACTCTCATAACTGAATCTAGGGTAAATAGACATGTAGGTACCGCAAGGGCAGGATAGGGTGATGGCTTAGTGCATCTTCTCCACACGTAACCAACCTTCGAACCTAGAATCACTGTTTTCAAAGACCAAAATAGAGTTATTTTTCTAAAAAGGGCTTAAATGTTTTCCAAAGGTTGCTAAACAACCGATTTTCTTAAAAACCCTCTCTTGAGGAGATATTTTCAAAATCGTTTTCAAAAACCCTAAGTGTAGTCTTCGGATTGTGCTTAGTTTTTAGGTAACCTAACTCCCTTTAATCAAGTTAGGTGATGACTCCAAATTGTTTTACAAAACCCTTTATTCAGATCAATTTTCAATTCAAACCTAGTCGCACTCATTCTTCTAGGAGGGTGAGTTCTAATGAGAGAGTACAGTATTTTTTCCGCTTGTATGTGTATTCCTCGAGTGTGAAAAATCTGGGCGCGACACCTTAAAACCTAGATTTTCAAAATATCTCCCTTTTACATCAAAATCATAAGTTTCCAAAAACCTCTTTTCTACGTCAAAACTATAGTCTTTCAAATCTAGGGTTTCTAAAACTTCACCTTCCAAATCCATGCCAAATCCAATCTCCCGTTTAGGAAACTAGATCATATCCTCCATTTTTGGAAACAAAATCAAATCACCTCTTTAGAAACAAAATCTAATCCCTTGTTTTAGGAAATAGGAATCTCAATCCTTCGTAAACTTTTAGTTTCCCAAACTTAAATATTTAAATCTTTCCTTAAACTCTAAACTTCTTAATATTTCCTAATCCCGACCTTTCCAAATCCTAGGCTTCCTAAATTCTAAACTTCTCTATTTCAAAACATTCCAAATTCAAAATTCTCCAATTTCAAAACTTTCTTAAAAAAAAACCTTTCTTATTTCAAAATCTTTCCTATTTCGAAAACTTTCTTATTTCAAAACCTTTCCTATTTCAAAACTTTCCTAAAACAGAACTTTCCTAGTTCAAAACTTTCCTTAAATGACACTTTTCTAATCCAAAACTTTCCTAAAATAACACTTTTCTAAAATGAGACTTTCTAAATTCGAACCCTTCCTAAATCCAACCTTTCCTAATCTTCCAAGTCCAATATTTGAGTCAAATATTTTCTCAAATCTTTTCTAAATCGAGTCAAATCTTTCTTAATCTCAAGTCCTTTCCAAATCCTATCTTTCCTAAGTCTAGGATTCCCAAATCTCAATCTTTCCAAAACAAGTCCAAATCTTTCTTCTAAGTTCTATCTTTCCAAATCAAAGTCAAATCTTTTCAATTCCAAATTCCAATTTCCAATCCTTTATTCTAAATTCAAATCAAATCCAAATTCCAATTCAACTCCTTTTTCAAATCAAATCTTCTATTTTCTATCAGACTCTTGTCCGAACTATGACTGACCTGATTCCTCAAAAAGGATATGTAGGCAACCCTTATGGGTGCGGTTACAATCTTTTTTAAGCTTCTATTTCCATAACTTCTTTCCAATTTCCAATTCCATAATTCTTTTCAAATCTCTTTTCTCAAATCTATTTTCAGAATCAAATCAAATCCATCTTTTTAAATCTCTTTTTAAATCAAGTTCCTTTCAAATCTATTTCCAAATATATTTTCAGACTCTCTTTTCTTACACTTACATATCATGTATCAAGTCTTTTTTAAATAATGCTTTTCTAAAGTGGATAGGATTGGACATTTATTAGTTGAAGACTCTCATAAGTAAATCTAGGGTAAATAGACATGTAGGTACCGCAAGGGTGGGCTAGGGTGATGGCTTAGTGTGTCTTCCCTACACGTAACTAACCGCCGAACCTAGGATCACTATTTTTGAAGGACCAAAATGGAGTTTATTTTCAAAAAAGGGCTTAAATGTTTCTAAAAGTTGCCAAACAACCTGTTTTCTTAAAAACCATCTCTTGAGGTAGTATTTTCAAAATCATTTTCAAAAACCCGAAGTGTAATCTTCAGATTGTTCTTAGTTTTTAGGTGACCTAACTCACCTTAATCAAGTTAGGTGGCGACTCCAAATTATTTTCTAAAAGCTCTTTATTCAAATCAATTTTCAATTCATACCTAGTCGCACTCATTCTTCTAGGAGGATGAGTTCTAACAAGAGAGTATGGTATTTTCTCGCTTGTGTGTGTATTCCTCGAGTGTAAAAAATCTGGGCATGATAGAGAGTATTGTGCTTTTTCTGAGCCAAGAGAGCTTGGTTAAAAACCGGGGCGCTAAGCTAGCGACTTCAGTAAGGAAACTTTGAAGGTTAGGCCATTGTTATGTCTCTTCACTCTTCACTCACCCAAAATCTCCTGTTACTTGGTTCAGTTTTATCTACTTTTCAAAATTTTCAAAGTTCAAAAGTTTTTAAAAGTCATAAGTTTGTAAAAATCAAACATTATTTTTAAAGTTTTAAAAAATGTTTAAAGTTTTCAAGAAGTGTCATCACTTGCATTCATTCTATTATTCATGCTCTTGCATTGATCATCCATTTCTATCTTGCGTTGAGTTTTTTGAAAAGTACTAACTCTTTATATTTCTTTTGTAGGTGAACCCTTGTTCAGATTTACTTTATGCTATATGAATGCTTTAACTGCCATGACTGCATGTATGACAGGATGGATGTGTGTTGTTGGGTTCTTTCCTCCATTTTTTAAAATTCCACATACACTTGGTGCGCTCACAATCATATGCATTCATATTAGCATTTTACCTGGTTATTACCCTTCTAGTTAGAAAGGGGAACAGTATATTGGTTGTGGGTAGATGCTATGTAAGTTTCTGAGCTTACGACCTCTTGATAATTCCCCTGCTCGAACCACTAACCAAAGATGGGGTTCCCCTCTTGGGGGGGGATGCCGGAGGTGTGAAGGTTCAACAACTGAGCTTTTTAGGAAGCATTAGTCAAACCCCAACCTCATGCTCATGTAGCATCCCATGCATTGCCGAACCTCTGTCAAATTTAAAACAGGGGCGTCAATTTTAAAACCAAGGAAAAAAAGGGCGACTACTTTACTTTTTCTTATCTCCTGTCTATTTAAACTGCTAATTTCCTGCTAATATATTATTCATGCACTTGCTATACTGTTCATGCATTAATATCCATTTAAAGGCAAGATTTCCAAAGTAACTCAAGTCATTGCATTTTCATGCACATGATCAACCCCTAGAGAATAGCCCAAAGTCAATCTCGCACATTCAAAGCTTACCAAAACTCCTATGGATTTCAAAAAACCCTAAGGGCTCATAGCATGCATGCAAATGAAATCTTTCAAAGAGGGGCCCCAATCCTTCTCGGTTCATGAAGATAGGATTGCCAATAAGACAAAGGGAAACCAAGAAGAAGGGTCCCTCACCGACCCTCATCCAAAGTAAGAAGAAGGCGAATCCGAAGACTCAAGAGTAGTTTAGAAATCCAATGTGTAGAGAATAGGCAAAAAGTCCAACGAAAAATGTTTCTTTTCCCTCTTTAATGTATTTCAATTCTATATACAAAAGAAATTCAAATGCAATAAAACCATCATTTTTACTTTCTTTAATCAATGGATGTGTGAATGAATGAATGAACAGGTCACAGGTAAGTATTGCATACAAGGGAAAACCCTATCTCCAATTGATGAACCAAATCATTATGATTAGTCCCCTCGAAAAATAGGGGTATCCCTATGGCATGCATTGCATAAAAACTTTCTCAATCCAAGCACTAACTTACAATTTGTGCTTTCTTTTACTTTTCTCCTTCTCCTTCCCCCTATCTCTAAAGGTTAAGAGCAGAGGTATCTCCATTCCTAGTTCACCATTGCTCCCGAAAGAAAGAAGAAACAGGTCAGAACTCCACTCAATATCTGGAGCCCGATCTTGACCAAACACCGGGCCCTAATCATGATAACAGAACCAAATGCATTTGCAACTAGCAACCCAGTAACCCGAGAGAAGGTCAATGAAATGAAGGCCAAAATAGATGAGATGTTCAAACTCATGCAAATGATGGCCTCTAAAGGACCCGCTCCTATTCCTTTAACCTCAACATCTCCCCCTAAAGAAACTATGGTCATCCCGGCTAGGGTCACCCTACGTACTAACACTAGTGGTAAAAACAAGGAGGTTCCAAAGATGGTGCATATCGAAGGAGACAAGGAGGACGGCCCCGAAACCATCCTGTTAACAGCTACAAAGAAGAAGGAAACCCCAAACCTCCTCAATTTGAGAATATAGGGATTGGAAGAATCTTTGCGTAACTTGCATGGACATGACACTTTCAGTCGGACATCCTATGACGAGTTGTGCTTCTTCCCCAATCACCCTTGGCCTCCAAAATTCAAAATGTCAGACTTCCAGAAATATGATGGTAATGGGGATTCCATCGCTTATCTACGGCTATATGCGGGGGCACTAAGCGACCATGGAAATGACCCCAAGCACCTAATGTAGTTGTTCCAACATTGTTGGTCTGGGTCCACCCAACAATGGTTCACTCGTTTGGATTTAAGGAAAATCACTACCTAGAATGAATTGGTCACCGCCTTTAGAGCCCAATACTAGCATAACAGCGACCTCACACTGGATATATGGGCTTTAATGATGATGACCCATTGGAAAAAAGAGAGCTTTAAGAGCTATGCACGACGATGGAGAGAGGCAACTGCCCAGGTTAACCCACCGTTAGTCGAGAAGGAATACGTTTAACTATTTGTGAACACTTTCCAAGGGCTATATTATAAAAGACTCTGCCTGAGCATTGGGAAAAGCTTCTCTCAGATGATAATACATGGAAAGATGATTGAAAACGGGCAAAAAATAAGAAGGATCACAAATCCCTACTCGAAGACTGGGGACGGCTTCTTGGCCACAACAAAGAAAATAGCTACTACCCAAGGGGCTGGCAAAAAAGAAGGCAAAGTGTCTGCCATCTTACCTACTCAACAACCACAATATTTCTCACAGTATCAACCTTGGCCACTGCCCTCTACACCTGTTATCATTATACTAGCCACTATTATTCAAGCACTCACCCCCGCACCAGTCGTGGTCCAACTATAGTTTGACCCTAATAGGCCTATCCTATGAAATCGGGGTCTTCGACAAAACCTTACCATGAACTATTGAAAGCTAAGCATGTAAACCCCATACCTATTTGACCTTTATTGAGTCTGTTGCCACCTACCTTCAATCTAACTCTTACTTGTGAATATCACTCCAGAGGATAGGGGCATGATACTAAAAGCTACTTCTCCTTGAAGCACAAGATCTAGAATTTGATCAATGCAAAACTCATCAATACTTAGGAAACAAGTCCGGTCCCTGCACCCAATCTTACAATAAACCCGCTTCCTGACCATACTATTAACAATCGACTTCTTTCTTGACCAGGACGTATGGGAGGTTGAATGGGAAGAAGAGGACTTACCTGTTCCAACGAATTTTCTCAATCCTATTGGAGTACAAGACCCTGCCTTCGAGAACAATGAACATCACCACCAACTCCTAGAAACACTTGGTTACGACCTTGATATAGAGATGATTCAGATACCTGAATTAGAAGACAACTTGCATGAGTACGAGATTGGTTATCATCCTAACGACAAAGGCAGAATTGCACTGAGTGAGCAAGAGATGGGAAATCAGATCTTCCCAAAGCCACCCTTCATCCATGGAGAATGGGGAGAGGAATTCACACACTGGGAAAATGACATGATTTCCCCTTCCCCCATTGAAGGTCTTACTGATATCACTATCTACGATTATAAAGTTATGGGATGGGGAGCCATTGATCTTATAATTCCCGAACCTCTGTTTGAATTGGATGAGGGTGAGCTCAACAACTTGTTCGCTGAAGCTGATGTCCCTATTTCAGAACAAGGAACTAGGCTAGATAATGATGATGCGAAGAACTTGCAAGTCTTGGGAGGAACCCTGGCCAAGAAACCTGAAGAAGTTGATAACACCATAAAATCTAATCCTTATCAATCATCCAAGAGGGAAGTGACTGGCCAAGAGAAAAAAGATCTTGAGAAATTGCAAGTCCTAGGGGATAACCTGGGCACAACTGTCGAAGCTGGAGAGAAAGAGAAAAAAGAAGAAATCCATAACTACACAGTGGTCACTCATTCTTACAATGCTAGGGATGATGCCTCAATCTACCTCGCACAGCTTAATGACACACCTACCAAATGGAGTGTGAAAAGTGTTAGAGTAATCCCAAAGGCTGTCAGAGGGGCTTCTGAAACCAACAAGGAAACAAGATGTTTTCTGAATTTATTCACTTTCGTTCCTATCTTTTACTTTTCCTATCATGTGCTTATGCTTTCAATTAAGGCCAAGCCATGTAAAAAGAAAAAAAATATGTTTAAATGAAAATGTAGGATTCTGTTCATTCCCTTTGACTCATACTCTTATAAATAAATGTTTGCTTTTCGGGATTATTTTCCCAATCTGAAATGCCTCAACTTGAAGGATGGGATAGTTCGAGTGATCCATTCAATGGAGATTAAAGCCTTGAGAGAAAAAATAGAGAGAGATAGAGAGTGGGAAGGAAGGAGTGTGGAGCTCACAACAATTGCCAAGGCGACACTTGAGTAATGTTCAAGCACAGCGATGCACATCTGAGCTCTAAAAATGAAGAAAAGCCCTTATTCTACCCATCCAAAGGAAATAAACATCTCCTTTTGCTAGCCCACTAGAACTGTAAATGATTTCCATTCAAGATACACCCAAACCAAGAATTATCCCCTATATTGGGGTAAGCACATGCTGGTTGATTCAATAGACAGTATAGGGATTTATTAAGGAATATTTTCTAAATATTGTAAGAAGGCTCTATGGTCTAAGAAATATAATTTAAAATGAAGAGAGGCCCTCAATTCTACTACCATATAATAATAAAAAATCCCTTTGTAAAACCCACTCAAGCCAGTTATTTTTTCTTAAGAAAACTGACCTGGTGATCACCACCCACACTGGATTAAGGCAAAAACCCTAAACAGAAACTAATGAACTCTCAATGAAGAGAGTGATTTCCAAAGGATGCGGTGTCGACGACATCTCTAAGAGCACACACATCAGCAAGTTTTTTATTGCAAATAAGAGTCTAAAAGAGCAATAAAAATATATATAAAAAAAAAAGAAAAGGAAGACAGTGGATTAGTGGTGGTCTTGAAGGGAAGCTAAGGCCATCCAAAAATAGAAATGAAAAAGTCGACATCTCTACAAGTTGACACAAGAACAAATTTGTTGATGAAGAATTCTAATCAGAAAGGAGAGAATGGCCCAAAAGAACAAAATGAGTAAGAAACAAAGAAGAAAGAAAGAAATGGAAGTTAAATTGCCACAGGTGATCATGGGCCTTTCGGAACTCTGCAAATGATAATATTTCAGCCTTTATATCCCTTCGTTCATGTATCCCTTAACCTAGCCGATGCTATGGTCCAAATTAGAGTTCTCTCTGATCAACAAAAATTGCCTAGTCCAAATGAGTCTAAAACAATACCAAGACAAGTAGTCTTGATAAATAAATAAATAAATAAATAAAGACAAGAAAGGGTGGCGTGTATCCCTTAACCTAGACTAGTATGGACCCTGGGGCAACCCCGAGACATTCCGCGTAAATAACCTATATACATGTGGTGCTCATGCATTCATGGCACGTATAACTTGTACTTTCATTCAATCCATGTGTAGTTTGTATCTATTCAAGTATTCATCAAAAAGTTTGACATCAACTCAACTCCATTCCTGTATAAATTAATGTATTTATCGAAAAGCATGACATACACTCAAATCCATTCCTGTATACACTTGTGCATTCATCAAAAAGTATGACAAGCATTTAATTCCATTCCTTTATAAACCTATGCATTCAAATACATGATATACATTCATTATATTCCTGTGTAACCTGAGCATTCATAAAAAAAATATGACATGCATTTGTAAGCACCCCATTTTTGCCTGCATGGCAATCTTCGGTCCGACCGGAATCACATTCAAGCCGACATAGATACATTCAAGTCCAAACCAGTCTTCCAGACTCAATCCAATCAATTAATCAATCGCTTTACGGGCCTATCAGACCCAATAGAGGCAAAATGACCAAAATGTCCTTACGGCATTACTTGGTCCAATTCCAGTCGGCATGTCTTCTGAAGGACCGTAAGTCCCTATTTCAACCTCAATTCTAGTTCCAAATCAAGTCCAAACCAATCAAACTCAAACAGACATGTCTTTTGAGAAAGTTGATCCTTTAGACGGTAGGTCCATTCAATTTGGCACGTTTACCAAGAAAACTCCTTAAAATAATAAGTCTGTTCAAACTTGTCGACCGAGATAGAACCCAAGTCTCTAAGATGGTAAAACAGTTCACTTCTAGGGCTTGCTAGCCCGCCAATGTAGAATGTCTGTTATTTGGGACGTCTTTTGAGAAAGTTGATCCCTCAGATGATAAGACCATCCAGCAGCTTCTTGATGTAAGCACCCCATTTTTGACCGCTCAGTAGTCTACAGTCCGTCCAGACTTGTGTTCAAGTAAATGTGGACATATTCTCAATCTAAATCAACTTTACAAGTCTAATCCCATCTATCCATCGCTTCATGAGCCTGTCAGGCCCAAATAGAGGGACATAATCCCATCTAAATCAAAATGCCCTTGACGGCGTTGTTCGTCCAATTCTAAAATCAGGCACGTCTTTCCGAAGACGGTAAGTCCCCTTTCCAATTCCAATTCCAATCCCTCTCTCGAGAAAGTTGATTCCTCAAGATGGTAAGTCTATCCTGTTCGGCACATTTTTCGAAGAAAGCCTCTTTGGAACGGTAAGTCCTTTCAAACCTGTCGACTGGGACGAGATCCCAAGTCCCCTAGATGGTAGAACGGTCCACCTTTGGTGCCTGCTAGCCCGCCAATGCATAAATGTCCATTTTGGCACGCCTTCTGAGAAAGTTGACTTCTCAAGCGCTAAGTCCCTTTAGCAGTTTCCTGAGATCAGGCAGTCTTGGGAATGATCGCGAAACGTCAGAGTAGCAGAAGTACTCGCAAACATCACAACCGTCAGGGTAGCGAAAATACTTGCAAACAGGTCAATATAGGAAATTGCCAACAAACCCCTGTATCACGGGAGTGCCGTCAAAGTGGCGGAAACACTCAAAAGAGATGATCCGGCATGATTAGGTGCCTTCTAGTTAGTGTCGGGCCAATCCCAACAGTTTCCGGTCAAGATGACCATTTTGCCCCTAGGCATCCGAACGCCCTGGGACCACACCGGCTCTGGGTATCAAACCGGTAACCTCCCAAGAATACTTTTATAGTATTCCCGACCTTCCTTTATCTTTCCGAATCATTCCGAGTCAATTCCGGCAAACCCAGTGTAAAATGACTGTTTTGCCCCAAGTGGGCCAGTCGCCTTTTCCGACCACACCGGCTCTAGGTATGAAACCGTTAGCCTTTGGGAACATTCTAAATAATGTTCCCAAATCTCGAGTCTTCTTTCGAGATATTTCTAGTCCATCCTGGCTGCTTTCTGGCTCGATTGACCGTTTTGGCCCTAATGGCCCGGTCAACCCTTCCGACAAATCTTGTCATCCTTTTTCAAGTTTACTACCTCCGGGACACCATTCTAAGGGTTCCTGCCCTTTTTCGGCCTTCCAGGCCATTCCCGGTCCCTTAAGTCCTTTCCGGACCTTCCGAAGCCACTCCTAGTGAAGCTAGGCTAAAAATTATATGGTAGTCAGTAGTACAGGCGCCTAAATCTTCTTAAGATACGTTACGAGCTGACCTTAAAACTTTCCTAACTGGTTGGCACCACTAGTAGTGGGGCCAAGCCAAAATATGGCCTCTGGCCTAGCGCCACTGCAACAGGCGCCAGGTCATTCCTTTGTCTATAAATACAGAGCCTCCTCCAACGTGAAAGAGGTCCTCAAACTCAGCCTGAAAACCCTACTTTTTGATATACACAGCTCGTAGTCTCGCTAAACCCTAGTCTCCTTAGGTTTTCCTAAACCCTAGCTTCCTATACACTCATACACTCTTATATACTCATACACTAGCCTCAAACCCTCAACTGAAGACTTGGATTGCTACAACTACGAAGCTTTGAAGATCGAAGACAAACTCTTGAAGACCGAAGTAAAGTAAGAAAAGCAAAGCGAGTGAAGCAAAGCAAAATAAACAACACATAAGGTAAGCTTTCTCTTTAAGTTTATGCATCTTCCCTCTCTCTTCTCCTCCCTAACCCACTTGGATTTTCTTCTATTTTAATCTCCCATCTTCTTCCCCCCCCTTTCTTGTATGCTTGAAACAAGGGACTTCCCGATCCATGTGTAGGATTAGGCTATTGGAGGGTCACCGTGTCGAGGGCTTTCTTTTAGTCTAACCAGAGACCACGTGGGTTCGGCCCCCTTGATTATGTGGTGAAGCCTTTAACCTTGTATGTTCACGACCCCAATTTGCATTGTGCATATCATGATCTTACATTCTTCTAAAGTTCGTTTTCAAACTCGTTTTCAAAAGCTTGCATTAACATTGTTTTCAAACTTGCATCAAAACTTTCTTTTTCAAAACTTGTTTTCAAAATCACAATCCTAAGGTGATTCCAGCCTTTTCATGGTTAGGGTTACTTTAAGAAAGTGTTACATTTAAAGTGATAATATGGTCCATATTTTCAAAATATTGTTGTTTTCAAAACCACTATCTTAAAGTGGTTCTAACCTTCTTATGGTTAGAATTATTTTAGGAAAGTGAGATATTTTATATACTTTCTAAAAAAATCTCTTCTAAAAAATCTCCTCCTAAAAACCTCTTTTCCAACACACTTTCTAAAAAATTCTCTTTAATCTCCTTTTTAAATTCCTTTCTAATATTGTTTCAAAAACTCCCTCCAAAAATCTATTTTTCAAAACTTCTTTTAAAACTCCCTTCCAAAATCTCTCTTTTCAATCTCATTTTCTAAAAACTCCTCTCTAGGATTTCCTTCCAAAAATCTCCCTTCCCAAAAACTCACTTTCGAAAATCTCTTTTCTTGAAGCCCAAGTCAAGCCCTAGAACTCACGATTAGGAAACCCTAATTTTCCTTCCCAAAAACATGATTTCCAGTCCCTTATTTTGGCTTCAAAACCTAGGTTTCCAAAACCTCTTTTTTTCTACATCAAAATTATATATATTTCCAAAACTCCTTTTCTACATCAAAACTACAGTATTCCAAATCTAGGGTTGTTAAAACTTTGCTTTCCAAATCCATGCCAAATCCAATATTCCCATTTAGGAAACTAGATACAATCCTCCGTTTTTGGAAACAAAATTACACCATCTTTTTTTGGAAACAAAATCCAATCCCTTGTCTTAGGAAATAGGAATCTCAATCTTTCATAGTCTAAACCTTTCCTAATTCACTCTTTCCTAATCTCATACCTTCTTAAACCTTAGGTTTCCAAACTTTAAGCTTCTAAATCTTTCCTAATTCAACCCTTTCCTAGTTCCATCCCTTTCCAAATCTTAACTTTCCAAATCTAGGTTTTCAAATCTTTCTTAAACTCAAACCTTTCTTAACTTCAAGAATTTCTAAAACTCAAACACTTTCTAAATTCTAAACTTTCCAACTTTCAAAACTTCCCTATTTCAAAACATTCCAAATTCAAAACTTTCCAATTTCAAAACTTTCTTAAAACGAAATCTTTCCTATTTCAAAACTTTCTTAATCCAACACTTCTCTAATTTGAAAACTTTCCTAAACCAAAAATTTCCTAAAATGGAACTTTCCTAAATTGGATCTTTCCTAATTCAAACCCTTCCTAAATTCAATATTTCCTAATCTTCCAAGTCCAACATTCGAGTCAAATCTTTCTTAATCTCAAGTCATTTCTAAATCATATCTTTCCTAAGTCTAGGTTTTCTAAACCTCAATCTTTCCAAAACAAATCCAAATCTTTCCTCTAAGTTCTATTTTTCCAAATCAAAGTCTAAACCTTTCAATTCCAAACTCCAATTTTCAATCTTCTATTCTAAGTTCAAATCAAAAATCTATTTTCTATCGGACCCTTGTCCGAACTACGACTGACCTGATTTCTCAAAAGGATACGTAGGCAACCCTCATGGGTGCGGCCACAACCTTTTTCAAGCTTCTATTTCCACAACTTTTTCCAATTTCCAATTCCAAAAATCTATTTTCAAATCTCTATTTCCACTTTCTAAAACTTTTCAATTTCAAATCTATCTTTTTTAAATTTCTTTTAAATCAATTTCTTTCCAAATCTATTTTTAACTTTCTTTTCTTGTACTTGCATATCATACGTCATGTCTTTTAAATCATTCTTTTCTAAAGTGGATAGGATTGGACATTTGTTAGTTGAAGACTCTCATAGGTGAATCTAGGGTAAGTAGACATGTAGGTACTGCAAGGGCGGGGTAGGGTGATGGCTTAGTGCGTCTTCCCTACACGTAACCAACTTCCGAACCTAGATCACTGTTTTCAAAAGACCAAAATAGAGTTATTTTCAAAAAAGGGCTTAAATGTTTTCCAAAAGTTGCCAAACAACCTGTTGTTCTTAAAAACCCTCTCTTGAGGAAGTATTTTCAAAATCGTTTTCAAAAATCCTAAGTGTGATCCTCGGATTGTGCTTAGTTTTTAGGTGACCTAACTTACCTTAATCAAGTTAGGTGGTGACTCCAAATTATTTTCCAAAAGCCCCTTATTCAAATCAATTTTCAATTTCAACCTAGTCACACTCATTCTTCTAGGAGAATGAGTTCTAATGAGAGAGTACAGTGTTTTTCCCGCTTGTGTGTATATTATTCGAGTGCGAAAAATTTAGGCGCGACACCTGAGATTAGGCAATCTCTGAAATGAGCGCACACTGTTAGAGTTATGGAAACACTCACAAACTTCGCAACCATCAGAGGTGCGAAAATACTTGCAAACAAGTCAATATTGGGAATTACCAACAAAACCCCAATGTCATGAGACCAAACACGCCTCTTGGTCATGGCACATTTATCGATAGGCAGGATACATTTAGAAGCTAACTCGTCACACACCATCAGAGTGATGAAAACACTCAAAACGCAGGTCAACACTAGTGCTTGCTAGCCCACTCTAGTAAAAAATGACCAAATTGCCATTTGAGCCTTTCCGGTAAGCTTCTAAAGAAAGTACCTAAGTCCTCAAAGAGGTAAGTCCACCCTTTCAAGATTGTCCCAAAGATAATCTGACATATCGAAGTGTCTTCCAATCTATTCTAGATCAATTACGAGACAATCTAATCAAAATAACCATTTTGCCCCTAGGCATCTGATCGCCTTCGGGAATCACACCAATTCTAGGTATTAAACCAGTAACCTCCCGAGGATGCTTCTAATACTATTTTCAACCTTCTAGCACCTTTTTGGATCATTCCGAGTCTATTCTGGCAAGCCCGGCGCAAAATGACCGTTTTGCCACTGGTGGGCCGGTTGCCTTTTCAAATCACACTGGTTCTGGGTATCAAACTAGAAACCCCTTGGAACACTTTCGATAATGTTTCCAACCTTCAAGCCTTCCCACGGGTCACTCCGAGTCCATTTCGGGGTTTTCCTTGTTCAATTGACCATTTTGCCCCTAGTAGGGCCTGTTAACCTTTTCAAACATTCCGCAATTGTTCCATAAGTCTATTACCTTTGGGACACTCTTTCAAGGGTTCCTGTTGATCCCGGCCTCCTGAATTATTCCTGGACCTTCGAAGTCACTCCTAACGGAGGCAAGCCAAAAATTATATGGTTGTCACTAGGCACCCAAGGGTTAAAAGATACGTTTTTTGCCACCTCAAAACTTTCCTAAATGGCTGGCGCAACAACTAGTGATGCCAAGCTAATAAATGGCCTGGCGCCACTCTTTGTGGTGCGAATGGAAATTTTGCCCTAGCGCCAAGGTTATTTTAATTGCTTATAAATACAGACCCTCCCTCTGTCTCTTTGAAAACAAAGCTTGAAATCTCTCCAAACCCTAATGCTCCCAAGCCTCTTCAAGCCCTAGCCTTCATACACTCAAACCCTAGCCTCTATACACTCTATACATTAAAAAACAAGCCTCCAAACATCCATTGAAGACTCAAGTGCTGCAATTTCAAAACTTTCAAAGTTCAAGTCAAGTAAAGCAAACCAAGCAATCAAAGCAAGAAGAATACGAGGTTGGTTTTCTATTTACTTTTATGTAATCTCCCCTCTATTCTCTCTCCTAGCCTACTTGGGTTTTCTTCTATTTTAATCCTCATCTTCTTGCATGCTGAAAACAAGGGACTCCCCGATTCATACTTAGGGAGGATTGTTGAAGGTCACCGTGCTAGAGGCTTTCTTTTAGTTCAACCTTTGACGGTGTGGGTTCGGCCTCCATGATTATGTGGTGAAACCTAGCCTTGTATGTTCACGACCGTATTGCATTGTAGTTATCATGTTCATGCATTGCATTCAAAATTGCATTCAAAGTTGTTTTCAAACTCGCATCAAAGTTCTTTTTCAAAACTTGCATTCAAAATCTCTTTCTTTCAAACTTGTTTTTCAAAATCACACTCTTAGGGTGATTCTAGCCATTCCATGGTTAGGGTTGTTTAAGGAAAGTGTTATATTCAATGTGACTATCAAGGTCCAAATTTTAGGGGTAAATCCTAAAATTGTTTTTATCAAAATCACAATCCTAGAGTAATTCTAGTCATTCCATGATTAGGGTTGTTTTAGGAAAGTGTTATATTCAATGTGATCATTGTGGTTTATATTTCAAAACCCTAATTGTTTTTAAAATTGAAACCCTAGAATGGTTCTAATCTTTTCATGGCTAAAATCATTTTAGGAAAATGAGATATTCAAGAGGCTTGCAAAAGTCCATGTTAAAATCTCTTTCCAAATAGTTTTGCAAATCTACTTCCTAAAAACTCATTTCAAAAATCTACTTCCTAAAAACTCTTTTCAAATATCTACTTTTCAAAAACTCTTTGTCTTGGAGTCTAAATCAAGCCCTAGAATTCATGTTTAGGAAACCCTGGTTTTCTTATATAAAATCATGACTTCATATTTTGTCACCAAATCGTAGATTTTCAAAACTCAACCTTTCCAATTCAATGTCAAATCAAATCTTCTAATTTAGGAAACCCAAATCAAATCCTCCAAGTTTAAAAATAAAATAAAATCATCTATTTTTGAAAATAAAATTCAATCTTCAACTTTAAGAAATAGAGATCAAATCTTTCCTAATTTTAAGCTTTCAAACTTTTCATAATTTCAAGCTTTCAAATATTTCTTAAATTCAAACTTTCAAATCTTTACAAAGTTCAAATCTTTCTAAATTCAAAACTTTCCAAAATCAACTATTTCCTAAAATGAAACTTTCCTAAAATGGAACTTTCCTATTTTGAAACTTTTCTAATTCAAAGTTTTTCAAAATCCAATCTTTCCTAAACCCTAACTTTTTAAATTATTTCTAATAAAAAAATCAAGTCAAATCTTTATAAGTCTTTCAAGTCAAGTGTTTCTAAATCAAATAAAATTATTTTTAAATCTTTTTCAATCTTTCCTAATTCAAAACTTTTCTAATTTCAATATTTCCTAATTCAAAACTTTCATAATTTGAAACTTTTCAAAATCGAAACCTTTCCTAATTTGAGACTTTCCAAAATCGAAACTCTCCTAATTTGAACCTTTCTAAAATGAAACTTTCTAAAATCAAATCTTTCTAATTCAATTGTATGCTTCAACCCGAGGCTACCTAAACCCTAAGAGGCCAAACCCTAGTTTAGCCCTAACTCTAAAGTTAGGAAGTTTCAACTCTTTCTAAAACTCTTTTTTAAACCAAGATGATTTTCAAGTTCAATCTAAGTCAAGATATTTTCAAAACTCAACTCAATCTTTCCCAAATCAAGTCTAAGTGCTCCTTAAAAGTTTAATCTTTTCAAATCAAAATCAATTTCAAAATCCTCAAGTTCAATTTCGAATCAAAGTCAATTTTAAATCAAATTCCAATGTTCAATTTTCAATCTTCCAATTAAAGTTCCAAATCCAACCTTTTTAAGTCAAATTTTTCGAAGACCTCAAAGTGTCTATTTTTATTCAGGCTCTCAGTTCGAACTACGACTGGCCTGATTCCTAATAAAAAGATACGTAGGCTATCCTTATGGCTGTGGTCACCACCTTTTTCAAGTTTCCAATTCCACTATCTTTTTTTCAAGTTTCCAATTCCACCATCTTTTTCAAGTTTTTAATTTCCACAATCTCTTTCAAATTTCAAATCCTCTTTTCAAATCTATTTTCAAAATCAAATCTTTTCTTGCACTTGCACGTCATGCATCATATCAAACCTTTTTCTAAAACTCTTTTCAAAGTAGATAGTATTGGGCATTGAATAATTGAAGATTTTAATTGAGTGAATCTAGGGTGAATAGACATGCAGGTACCGTAAGGGCGAGATAAGGTAATAGCCTTGTGCAACTTTCCTATACGTAACTAACCTCCAAATCTAGAATCACTGTTTTCAAAAACCAAAAATGAAGTTATTTTCAAAAAAAGGGGTAAATCTTTTCAAAAGTTGCCAAACAGTCTGTTTTCTCCAAAAGCCCTCTCTTGAGGAAGTTTTCTAAAATCCTTTCAAAAACCCTAAGTTTAAACTTCGGATTGCACTTAGTTTTAGGTAACCTAACTCACCTTAACAAAGTTAGGTGGTAACTCCAAATCTTTTTTAAAAGCCCTTATTCAAATCAATTTTTAGTTCAAACCTAGTCGCACTCGTACTTCTAGGAGGATGAGTTCTAGCGAGAGAGTACTATATTTTCTCACTTGTATTTTCTCGAGTGTGAAAAATTAGGGCGTGACAGCATTCTTGTATAAACCTATACATGCATCCATTCATGTTCTTGTATAACCTATGCAATCCGCTATAAATATGTATAAAACACGGTCCATAAGCATACATATTATAAATATATTGTCCATAAAGGCCAACCCATGGCATGAAAATGAAAATATACATACACAATTACATGTCTGACAAAATGTCCTGATCAAATTACAAGAAGGAAACACAAAAAGGGGAACAGTCTGCAGCAACACATCAAGGAGTTGGATCCTTGCCCAGATAGAAGTCCCTAATGTCTGGCACATAGGGAGAATGTTAGCTAGAAGAAGCTTCAGCATCATAAGGGCCTTGATAAAAATAAAAAATAAAAAAAGAGGGAAGTTGGGACCAGAATATTAAAGATATATGAAGAAAAGAAAAATAAGTCACAATAAAAGCATACCCAATGAGCCTCCATCATGGATATTCGAGCCGTCAGGGCATCTACCTCAGCATGGTACCGGTCCCAGTCTAGGGCCTAGCAAGCTGATGCATAATCCTCCTAGGTAACAAATCCCTGGGCATGGCGCCAAAGATCAAGGACCTCGTGACCTACTACTTGTCCCCCAATTGACTGAATGTGCCAATCGACCTTGCCCTAAAATGGACCTCATAGTCTATGTCTGGGGAAAGCAACAAGCGAGTACTAGGCACACTAACCATATCAGGAATCTCAAGCTTGGTGCAGTAAATCCCAAACATATACTAAGGAGGATCCTTAGCAGCATGAAAGTCTGAATGGAACTGTCTCTAATGATGCTCACCTAAGTATATCTCCCAAAATAGGTGGCCGGTAAAGATGACCTTTGTCCCAAATAAACGGATAAGGTCCTTCATGCCCGTAGACCAAAGAGACCAAGCATAAGGCGTCCATTTTACATTTCACAACCGCAACAACTCTAAGTTCGCTCGTAGGACAACAAAATCTGTGAGTAACAATTGCTACAATATGTGTTGTCAAGCCCACCTCGTGGCTCGGGCAAAGGCATCAACTGCCAAAACCTCCGGTCATCGCATTGGCAAGTACTCATAGCTCCACCATATTAGGAAGGGTCAGAAGCCAATGAGGCTATCCCATGGCCCAGAGGTCCTGACTCGCATACCTCACAGGAAACCAACAAAGGTAAAAGATCCCTAGTCAACATATGCCAAAGCATCCAAATCTGTCATTAGGCTCACCAAAGAAAGCAGGACTGTCGACTTGTTGTTGTTGCAAAAACAACTAAAGACTACATACAATACCAATCGGCGGCTCATGATGATCTGGTCTACTGAGGAAGGCTCGAGGGAAAAGGTTATCTTGTTGGGCATAGGACTGAAGATGTTTTGTCGAGCCGGTAAGCTCAGAAGAAGACGAGTCTCTATAGAGGTGACTGGCCTCAAAACAATTTGCTCACCCTTAAAAGATATGCCTGTGATCATAGTTTAATCCACCGGGGTGGGTCCAAGCTCAAAGCCCACTAAATGTAAGGACTCAGTCTCCCCAAACCACTGCTCTAACAATCCAGTTGGTAGCCTATGATCTAAATGATCAGATTGAAGGTTCATAAAGGCTCCAAAGCCAATATGAAGAAGAAAATCCTGATAAGACTGGGCCGATGTTTGCATGGCTCTCAAAGTAGAAATAATGACCCCACAAAGAGAATTATGAGTAGCAAGTGGTGTCACGCCCCGTTTTTGGACTAGACCATGCCCTCTTGGCTCGAGAACAAGCATAGTGCTCTCTCATTAGAACTCATCCTCCTAGAAGGACAAATGTGACAAGGTTTTGAATTTTTGAAATGGAATTGAGTAGGACTTTTTGAAAAGGTCTTTGGAGTCACCACCTAACATATTTAAAGATGTGCTAGGTCATCTATACTAAGTAAAACCCGAGGGTTAAACTTAGGTTTTGGAAAGTATTTTTGAAAGACGTCCTCATGAGAGGGTTTTAGAAGATAGGGTTGTTTGACAACCCTAAAAATGTTGCAAAGTCTTTTTGAATTTTGACTCCAGTTTTGGTCTTTTAAATATAATTTCTTAAGTTCGGGAGTTGGTTACGTGTAGGGAAGATGCCCTAACACTATCACCCTACCTCGCCCTTCTGGTACCTATATGTCTATTCACCTTTTACTCACCTAATTATGACTCACCAGTTGTCTATGTTTAATGCCATCCACTTAGAAAATATTTAAAAACAAAGTTTGAAAAAGAATTTGAAAGATGGAATTGAGTTTGAAAAATGGTTATGGAATTGGAAATTTAAAAAGGGTTGTGACCACACCCCATAAAGGGTTGCTTGCGTACCTCATTAAAGAGAATCTAGTCAGCCGTAGTTCGGACAAGAGTCCAAAAGAGTTAAAATTTTGAAATGGGTTTCTATTTTCAGAAAATTTTCATTTTTAGGAAGTTTCCTTTTCGAGAAACATTGAGTTTGAAAATATTTCCTTTTCAGAAAAGTTTGACTATGAAAGATTTCCTTTTTAGGAAGATTGGACTTTGAAAATAATTCCTTTTTAGGAAGGTTTGATTTTTGAAATGTTTCCTTTTTAGGAAGACTTCATTTGATAATATTTCCTTTTCAGGAAGGCTGGATTTGAATTGAAAAGATTAGATTGGAAAAAGATTCGATTTGAAAATTTTGAAAAGATTTTATTTCCTTTTTGAAAAAGATTTGATTTGTTTTCTTTTGGAGAGATTTGAAAAGAAGTGGAAAATTTGAAAGGGTTTCAAAAGATTTAGAAAGATTTTGTTTCCTTTTTGAAAAAGATTTGATTTACTTAAAAAATGTAAGTTTGTATTGTTTCCAAAATGGGAGGAGTAGATTTAGGGTTTAAATTTAAAAGGTTTGAAAAAGGAGTGATTTGAGGGATTTTAAATGGAAGGTTTTGATTTGATTGATTTCAAAAAGGAAAGTTCAAAAAGGAAAGGTTTGATTGATTTAGAAATTGAGGATTTTAAGGGTTTAAAAAATTTATGATTTTGGTTTGAAAAAGGAAGGTTTCTAAGTTGGCAAAAATAAGATTTTTCTAGGATTGGACTTCTAGGGCTTTAACAAATGTAAGTTTTGTAAATAGTTCAAAAACTAAGTCTTTTGAAAACATGTTTTAAGGCTTGAGACCCGAAATTGGATTTTAGACATGCAAATGAATATCACACTTTGCCTAAAGCCATTCTAGCCAATAAACGGCAAGAATCACTTTAGGCTCGTGACTTGAAAGACAACAAAGGCACGAGGCTAAAAAAGTAGTCCTTTTTGGGTCGTTTTGAATGTCACACATTTCTCGAAACAGCCCTAATCATGAAAAGACTAGGATCATTCTGAGACTGTGTTTTTTAAAAGAAACAAATGTAGGCTAACAGAAGCCATTTAAAATGTTACACTTTTCTAGAAAAACCCTAACCATGAGAGGGATAGGATCAACCTAGAATGATGGTTTTGAGAAAACAATTTTGAAAATGACTTTAGGAGATAAAGAGATGGCAAGAATGCAAATGCATGATAACGATACTAACCGCATAAAACATACAAGACTAGGTATCACTACATTGCAAGAGGACCCTAGGGCTATGCCGTGAAGCAAGTGAAAGCCAAGAAAAGAGTCCCAATCAGTAATCTTCTCTTGTTCATTCTCGATATGGACTTAACGTCCCCTTATTCCAAGTAGGCAAGAAATGGGGGTTTAGAGATAGGAGATTAAAAAATAGGAGAACCCAAGTGGGTTCAGAGGGAAAAGACAAAGTGAGGGAGTACGAAAAGGTAAACTAGAGATTATCTTGTCTCATTTCTTCTTTCTTGGATGGAGGCTCGGGCCTTGGACTCAGGAAGACTTCAGGAGCTTTCGAGTAGCGGGGTGGACCTTCGGTGGTGCTCGGAGGCTAAGGCTTCGAAGCTTTAGGCTAGGGCTCAGCCGGCAGGACTTTGAGAGAGAGAGAGAGAGAGAGAGAGAGAGAGAGCGAGAAAGAGGGCTTCGAGAGCTGTCTAGAACAAAGGGGGAGAGTTTCTAGATAAATTTTTTGACCAAAATAGTGAGGGGGGAGGTTTGTATTTATAGTGCAAAAGTAAGAGGGTTGTGCGCCACTCTTAGTGGAGCATGGCTTAAAGTTGGATGTGCGCCACTAAGAGGGGTGCAAGGGCATTAATAAAGGCTGGAAAAAAGGCTAGATATGGGGCTTGTCATTTCATAACTGATTTTGAGGGGTTATGCACCACTATTAGTGGTGCACGGCTAATTAAAGCGTGCACCACTAATAATGGCACAGGCTCATTGATGGGGGCTAAAAATGGGGGCTAATCAGAAGGCTAGTTGATTTGTTACCATCTTTGACAGCTAGTATGCTCTTCTAAAAGTGGCTCAAGACTAAAAATTGGTCATGCTTCACTAAGAGTGGAACAGGGAGGCTCTGGTTTGAAAAGGAAAGTATCGGACAGCGAGACTCGGCCAGAAATGAAAGGGGATACTCTGGACAGTGTCCCAGAGGTTACCAGTTTGATTCCCAAATTCGGTATGGTTGAAAAGAGTGACTGGATGGCGGTCAACTCATCCCGAGGGTTCTAGGGTTGACCAAGACTGACCGAGGTTGATAAGGTTGACCAAAGTTAACTGGGTTGACCAGAGTTAACTGGGGTGTTACCGGTTTGATACCCAGAGCCAATGTGGTTTCTTAAGGCATTTGGATGCCTGAGGGCAAAATGGTCATTTTGACAGAGGAACTTCTGGGAGAGGACCAAAGTTGATGGGGCGCCACTAGATATGCCAAACCATCTAGGCACAGCCTTGGAAGGTAGTCTTACCATTAAGAGAACTTGGTACTTTCTCGAAGAACATGTAGGCCCACTGGGGGTAAAATGGTTATTTTTCACCTAGGCGGGTTAGCAAGTGTCGGTGTTGACTGGTATGGATCTAGTTTGGACTTCTATCCTAGGAATTGGTACTTTCTCAATGGATAGGTTTGAAAGGGTCTTATCGCCTTGAGGGATAAACTTTCTCGAAGGTCGTGCCAGACTGGGATGGTCTTCTGTTCTTGAGCGGTTTGTGTTTTCTCAAAGAACGTGTCAAACTTGGATGGTCTTTCGTCCTTGAGGGATTTGTGCTTTCTTAAAGAACGTGCCAGATTAGATAATATTCTACATTGGCGGGCTAGCAGGCATCAAAAGTGAACCGCTCTTTTATCTCAAGGACTTAGGTACTTTTCAGAGATTAGTGTGAAAGGGGCTTTACCGATTTGGGGAATAAACTTTCTCGGTGATTGTGATGTACTAGATTGAATGGTCCTACCATTAATGAGGGATCAACTTTCTCGAATGACGGGACAAATGGATTTGACTTTGAATTTGAATGGACTCATCGTCTTATGGAAGACGTGTCGAGCTAGATTGGATTGACTAATGCCCGTGGGCCATTTTGGTCATTTTTCTTCTATTGGGCCTTGTGGGATCACGAAGCGGTTGACAGATTGGGTTGGACTTGAAAAGTCAGTTTAGGCTTGAGTATGCTTATGTTGTTTGTAAGTGCTTCCGATCGGGCCGAAGATCACTGAGTGGCCAAAATGGGGTGTTAATAGCTGCTTCTCTTTTTTATCTTTATCTGTTAAAGACAGAAAATGATAAAGTGAGTACCCAATGAAGGTCGCAAGGGGGTCAAAGGGACTGGAGGTTTGAAAATTTGAAAACTAGAGGTTGAAGCTTGAAAATGGAGTTAGGAGGCCATTTAAAATTGGTTTTGACGGGCAAAAGGCTGAGGCGGTCCCAGCCTAGGCTGTGTGCCACTCTTAGTGGCACCAGGCATAGGTTTTTTTATGCACCACTGGCTAAGGCTTTGTGTAGCAAGGGTGGCCTCGATGCTTCTTGTAGGAGGAAGTTGTTACATACTGCTCATACGATTATCCTTCTATCCACTAAGGCGGCAGAGCCATCACATGTCGGAGCAACTAGTGGTGGATATATCTTACTTTTTCATTTGATTTTTATTTTGATGACGATAGGGGTCATATTGTTCTCGCTTCTTGTTGTCCATCCAAGATTATGTCTCTAAGTTCCTGCAATTTGGAGAGAGCAGTTTCTTTAATTTGTTTTGTTATTTTCAACAAATGGTTTGCAGCATTCATAGTCGTTTTGACTTTTGAATAAGCTTTTCCCTGTAGAGTTAGACTAGCATTATGATTCACTGTTTTTGATGGGGACTTGACAGGTCTTATTTATAATGTTCTTTACAAGGCCTCGCTTATTTTTTTACTATGCCTAGCCGATCTTAAGAATGCCTTTCCATGATCCCCGTGACCTCTTTGTTTGATTTCAACTATCGACACTTTGAAATATCTTTGCTGAGAACTAAGATCCAGAGTTTGAGGAGTTTTATTTTTTAATAGCTCGTTTTGCTACTAGTGCCCTTGTAGGTTTCACCAGCACCAGCCTTGCCATTGTTGCACTAAGGCACCCTTTGCAGGTTTTCACCTAGTCAGTAGCTTGTATCTTCCCATGCCCCTACTATTTTGCCCATGACGCCCTTTCAGGTTTTCATTATGTCCTCAGGGTTATAAATTTTTTTTTAAGAAACAGGAGTTTAGAAGGCATAAGTTATGTTCCTACCATCTCCTTCACCCTTTTTAAGCATTATCCTCATTTCTCGCGAGGAGCTCTTTCGAACTGACCAATCCATTTCAATTAGAGAGGGCTTTATCAGGGTTATATTATGGGTTTGGTTTCATAGGTTTTTGGAAAGGAAAAGGGTAGAGGCTCCAACCTATTGTTCTACTTTGGGTTTCAAGCCTAAGACCGTTTTCTTTGAGTGAGCTTTTTGCCTTAGACTCTTTAGGGAGGAATTTCCATACTTTTGCTTACAGTAACCGGCCACCTTTTTTTTTTTTTTTCCCAATGTGGGTGGCAGTCTAAAGGCTAGGTGGATACTTTTTGAATGAAAATGAAATGGCTCAAATGGGTTTTTCCATGGTTGTTTTTTGAACTATATGGGGACAAGAATGATGGCCCCTCTTCATTTTGGATTGCACTGCTTAGTCTGTAGAACTTCCATTATGCAAATTCAAACTCTGCCTTAAAAGTCAAAAGAAGATGATAAGAGCTGTAAAAGATACACCCTTTATTACTTATGGAGGTCGCCTTTGCTACATGAAATAACGCTTGACTGCATCAGAGTTTAGTTGGTTTGGGAATTCTTGACTGTCAATTTCTTCCAGAATGAGTGCTCCTCCAGTTAAGACCTTCTTTACTATAAATGGCCCTTCGTAGTTAGCGGCGAACTTTCCCCGGGCTTCCTTCTAGTTTGGGAGAATTTTCTTTAATACAAGATCCGCTAGTTGGAAGGATCGTGGTCGAACCTTTTTATGGAAGGTTTGGATCATCCACTTTTTGTAGTACTAGGCATGGTGGATAGCTGTCAACCGTTCTCATCCAGTAGGCAAATTTGAGTATAGCAATCTTGAACCCACTCTGCTTCTTCTAGCTTTGTTTCCATTATGATCTTCAGGAATGGAATTTCCACTTCAACTAGGAGAATGGCTTCTGTCCCATAGACTAGCTCATATGGGGTTCCTCTAGTTGATACTCTCATGGTTGTCCGGTAAGCCATCAGTGCAAAGGGAAGCTTCTCCTACCAGTCCCAGTGGTTGTCAATCATTTTTCAAATAATCCTTTTGATATTCTTATTAGCTGCTTCTACTGCTTCGTTCATCTGCAGATGATAAGCAGCAGAATTCTAGTGAGTAATATGAAACTTGGAGTAGAGTCGAGACATCATCTTATTATTCAGATTGGAGGCATTATCTGATATGAAAGACTCTAGAATTCCAAACCAGCAGATAATGTGATTCCTAATGAACTTGTCGACTACCCTCTTCGTAACTTGGGCATACGAGGCCGCTCCTACCCACTTGGTGAAGTAGTCTATAGCAACCAGGATGAACTGGTGGCCATTAGGGGCCTTGGGAGTGACAGGGCCTACCATATCTATCCTCCACATGGAGAAAAGCCATGGTGCTGACATAGACTGGAGCTTAGTTGGTGGGGCTTTGATCATATCCCCATGTATTTGACACTTATGGCACCATAAAACATATCAGATGTAGTCTGATTCCATAGTTTACCAGTAGTAACCTGTCTTGATAATCTTCTTGGAAAGGGTATGGCCATTCATGTGTGGGCCACAGGTTCCCCCATATATCTCCTTCATGATTTTCCCAACCTCTATAGCATCTACACATTTCAATGGGCCAAATAAAGACATTTTGAAGAGCTCATTCCTGCCATAAAGTAGTGCTTGGCTATTATGCAGATGGTTTTCCAATTGTTGTGAGAGGCTTGGCTAGGAAACTCTTTTAGCTGCATGTATCTTATAATGTCATAAAATCACGGTCAACCGTCTGCCTCAATGCTAGCATGAAGACAATAAGAGAGGACATTTCTGATGAAGATCTAGAATGGCGGGATCTCTGTTCCATTGTCTACCTTGATGGTTGTAGCCAGGGTGGCCAAGGCATCATCAAAGCTATTCTCTATGTGAGGAATGTGGTGGAAGTCTATGTTTCAAAACATTTGGCATAGGTATTTAACCTGCTGGTGGTATGGGAAAAGCTTGGCATCTTTGGTTTGGTACACCTCCTTAAACTGCTGAATGACCAAGTCAGAGTCCCCAAATACGACTAGCTTGTCGACTTTCATCTCTATGTCTAATCTTAAGCCCAGAACACAAGCCTCATGTTTGGCAATGTTGTTGGTGCAAAGGTCCAATTTTAACTTGACTATGATAGGGTAGTGACTCCTTATTTTTGATACTACTACTACCTCAATTCCGACTCCTTTTTTGTTTGAGGCCCCATTGAAGTACATTTTCCAACCTGGCTCTTCTGTCTTCTTGATTTCAGTTTTAGCATATAGTATGTCCTCGTCAAGGAAACGAGGCTCCATTGACTGATAATCTTTGTTTGGATTCTCAGTGAGACAATCAGTTATCACCTGCCCCTTAATTGCCTTGAGAGTAGCTGTTAGCACTCCATTTTGGCCACTCGGCGATCTCTGCCCCGATCGGAAGCATCTCCAAGCCAATACAAGCAGACTCAAGCCCAAACTGGCTTCCCAGATCCAGTCCAATCAAACAGCTGCTTCGTGGGCCTGCTGGGCCTATTAGAGGCAAAATGACCAACATGCCCCTATTGCATTAGACAGTCCAATCCAGCCCGGTATGTCTTCCATAAGATGATAAATCAATTCAAATTCAAAGTCAAATCCAATTATCCCATCATTCGAGAAAGTTGATCCCTCATTGGCAAATCATTCAATCTATTACGACACGATCACTGAGAAACTTTATTTCCCGGATCACTAAAGCCCCTTTTACACTCATCTCCAAAAAGTACCTAAGTCCCTGAAATGGAAGAGCGGTTCACTTCTGGCTCCTGCTAGCCCGCTAATGTAGAATGTTCGCTAATTCGGCATGTTCTTTGAGAAAGCACAAACCCCTCCAGAATGGAAAACCGTCCCAATCTGGCACGACCTTCGAGAAATTTTATCCCTCAAGGCAGTAAGACCCTTTCAAGCCTATCCACTGAGAAAGTACCAATCCCTCAAATAGAAGTCCAAACCAAATCCAGACCGGTCAACACCAACGCTTGCTAGCTCGTCCTGGTGAAAAGTGACCATTTTGCCCTCAGCAGGCCCAACATGTTCTTCAAGAAAGTACCAAGTCATCAAAATAGTAAGACCACTTTCCATGGCCGTCCTTAGACGGTCTGGCATGTCTAGTGCCATCCAGTCAACCCCGGTCCTTTCCCGGAGGTTCCTTAGTCAAAATGATCATTTTACCCCAAGGCATCCAAATGCCCCAGGAGACCACACCGGCTCTGGGTATCAAACCGACAACTCTAATCAACCCCAGTTAACTCTGGTTAACCCAATTAACTCCAGTCATATCTGGTTAACTCGATCAACCCTAGTTAATCTTGGTCAACCCTAGAATTCTCAGGATGAGGTGGCCTCGATCCTTTCACTCTCTTCAACCATATCGGCTCTAGGAATCAAACTGGCAACCTCTAGGACACTTTCTAGAATGTCCCCTTCCATTTCTGGCTAGGTCCCGCCATCTGACACTTTCTTTTTTCAAGCAAGAACTTTCGTTCTCCACTCTGAGTGGAGCATAACCAATTTTTAGCCTTAAGCCACTTCTAGAAGCGCACACTAGCTGTCATAGACAATTACAAATCAATCAGCCTTCTGATCAACCCCCATTTTTAGCCCCCATCAATAAACCTGGGCCACTTTTAGTGGCACGTAGTTTGGCTTTTGCCTTGTGCCACTAATAGTGGCGTATAACCTCCAGAATTAGTTATGAATCGACCAGCCCCATATCTAACCTTTTTTCAAGCCCTCATTAAATACCCCTAGCGCTACTATTAGTGGCGCACGACCAATATCAAGGCATGCTCCACTAGGAGTGGCGCACACCCCCCCTACTTTTGTACTATAAATACAGACCTCCCCCCTCATTGTTTTAGGTCAAAAAATTTATTCATAAACTATCTCCCTCTATTCCAGACAGATCTTGGAGCTCTCTCTCTCTCTCTCTCTCTCTCTCTCTCTCTCAGTCCTGGCATTCTTAAGTTCAAAGGGCATTACCTTGTAACAAAAGATACCCCTTGGAGCAATGAAGGCGATCTTCTCTTGGTCATCTTCATGGAGTGAGATTTGGTGATACCCATAATAAGCATCTAGGAAGCTCATTCTCTTGAAGCCGAATGTCGTGCCCCAATTTTTTGGACCAAGTCCTTTTGGGGTCGGGAAAAACCACAGAACTCTGTCATTAGAACTCATCCTCCTAGAAGGACAAGTGCGACTAGATTTAAACTTGAAATAGGTTCGATTAAGGGCTTTTTAGAAAAATAGGAGTTACCACCTAACTTGATTAAGGTGAGTTAGGTTACCTAAAACTAAGTGTTAATCCGAAAATTAAACTTAGGGTTTTTTATAAAGGTTTTGAAAAACTCCCTTGAGAGAGGGTTTTTGAGAAAATATGTCGTTTGGCAACCTTTAGAAAATTTTTAGCCCTTTTTTAAAGAAACTCCATTTTAGTCATTCGAAAATAGAAATCTATGGTCTAGGGGTTGGTTACCTGTAGGGAAGATATCCTAAAATCATTACCCTACCCTGCCCTTTCAGTACCTATATGTCTAATCACCCTTCGTTTACTCACTAGAATAACCGGTTACCATTGTCCACTTAATATCCACTTTAGAGATTTGAAAATGGGGTTTAGTCCTCAGTTTTTGGATGAATGATGCATGTGCAAGTTTTGAAAGAAGTTCGAAAACATGGGAGTTTTGAAGGAGTTTGAAATAGAAACTTTGAATTGATAGAAATTTTTGGAAAGGGGATTGGGGTTGAAATAGAAGTTATGATCATAATATTTTAAGTTGCCTACGTATCTCATTTGGCGAGAATCAGGTCATTCGTAGTTCGGGCAAGAGCCCGAGGAAAAATAGGCGTATTAGGGCCTTTAGAAAGTTTTAAAGACACTTTGAGGTCTTTGAAAAAGTTCGAGGATACTTTGCGGTCTTTAGAAAAAGAGAACTTGAGAATTTTGATTTGGAATCGAATGTTGGAGTGTTTTAAAATAGAACTTTGAAACTCTCGAACGGTGTTTTGAAGTGTTTTGAAATGTTTTCGGAATAACTCAAGGGAATTTTGGAAATGCTTTGAGATAACTCAAGAGAGTTTTGAAAATTTTTTGAATTGTTGTTTTGAAAACCTTGGAGGTAGGGTTTTGAAGTGCTTTAATAAATTGGTCTTTGAAAGGTTTATGAAAGTGGTCTTTGAAAACACCTAGAACTTTGGAACTCTAATATGGACAACCTTGAAGGTTGAACTTAATGTATCACCCTCACTTGGAATCCCTAACCAAAAAAGAGGTAAGGACACCTTAGGGTTGTGAGTTCTTGAAAATATTTTTGGAAATAATTTAAAGGTAGAGCATAGGAGTATTTGAAAAGGTTATGGAGTTAGTTTTTTAAATCTCAAGAGAGTAGGACGTTTTGGAAAAATGGTTTATGAGAATAGTTTTAAATTGAAAGATCATTTAAAAGGGGTCAATGAGCTGGAACCCAGATTTTTCGCGCTCAGATTTTTTACACTCGAGGAATACACACACAAGCAAAAAAAATACTGTACTCTCTTGTTAGAACTCTCTTGTTTGAATTGAAAATTAATTTGAATAAAGGGCTTTTGGAAAAAGTTTGGAGTCGCCACCTAACTTGATTAAGGTGAGTTAGGTCACCTAAAACCTAAGCATAATCCGAAGACTACACTAAGGTTTTCGAAAAATGATTTTGAAAATATCTCCTCAAGAGAAGGTTTTTAAGAAAACAGGTTATTTAGAAACTTTTGGAAAACAGTTAAGCCCTTTTTTCAAAATAACTCCGTTTTCGTCTTTGAAAACAGTGATCCTAGGTTCGAAGGTTGGTTACGTGTAGGGAAGACCCACTAAGCCATCACCGTACCCCGCCCTTGATGTACCTTCATATCTATTCATCCTAGATTCACCTATGAGAGTCTTCAACTAATAAATATCCAATCCTATTCACTTCAGAAAATAATTTTGAAAAGAATGATGCATGATATGCAATTGTAAGAGAGAGAGTTGGAAAATAGATTTGGAAAGGAATTTGAAAAGAAATTGATTTGATTGAAAAAGAAATTTGAAAAGATAGATTTAAAATTAGAGAGTTTTAGAAATTGAAAATAGAAATTTAGAATTAGAAAAATAGATTATGGAATTAGAAACTTGAAATAGATTATGGAATTAGAAGTTGGAAATAGAACATAGAATTGGAAATTGGAAAGAAGGTATGGAAATAGAAGCTTGAAAAAGATTGTGACCGCACCCATGAGGGTTGCCTAAGTATCCTTTTTGAGGAATCAGGTCAATCTTAGTTCGGACAAGAGTTCGATAGAAAATAAAAGGTTTGATTGGAAAAAGAGATTTTGATTTGAAGAAGGATTTGATTTGAACTTAGAATAAAATATTGGAAATTGGAATTTGAAATTAGAAAGATTGGACTTTGATTTGGAAAGATAGAACTTGGAGCAAAGATTTGGACTTATTTTGGAAAGATTGAGGTTTAGGAAACCTAGACTTAGGATAGATAAGATTTAGGAACGACTTGAGGTTTAAGGAAGCTTAGACTCGAATATTGGACTTGAAAGATTAGGGAAAGATTGGATTTAGGAAAGGTTTGAATTAGGAAAGTTCCATTTTAGGAAATTTTCATTTTAAGAAAGTTTTGGTTTAGAAAAGATTTCGAACTAGGAAAGTTTCAACTTAGGAAAGTTTTGGATTAAGAAAGTTTCATTTTAAGAAAGGTTTTGAAATAGGAAAGGTTTCATTTTAAGAAAGGTTTTGAAATTGGAAAAGATTTTGAAATAAGAAAGTTTTGAGTTTAGAAAGTTTTAGATTTAGAAAGATTTGAAGTTTATGAAAGTTTAAAATTTTGGAAAGATTTGAAGATTTAAGTTTTAGAAATTCTTGAAATTAGGAAATGTTTGAGTTTAAGAAAGATTTGAAGATTTAGATTTGGAACGTTAAGATTTGGAAAGGTAATGTTTAGAAACCCTACATTTGGAAGACTATAGTTTTGACGTAGAAAAAGGGTTTTGGAAACTTATGGTTTAGATGTTAAAAAAGAGATTTTGGAAACCTAGGTTTTAAGGCAAGATTGAAAATCATGCTTTTGAGAAAGGAAATTAGGGTTTTCTAATTGTGGGTTCTAGGGTTTGACTTGGTCTCTAAGAAAAGAGATTTTTGGAAAGAGTTTTCTAAGAAAGGAAGATTTTTGGAAAGAAATCCTAGAAAAAAGTTTTTGGAAAGTGAATTTTGAAGAGAGTTTTTGGAAGGAGATTGTTGGAAAGAGTATTTAAGAAAAAAATTTAGGGAGCATTTTTAGAAAGTGAATTTTGAGGAGAGCGTCTTTAGGAAAGGAATTTAAAAAGAAGTTTTGAAAAATAGATTTTTGGAGGGAGTTTTTGAAAACAATTTTGGAAAGGAATTTAAAGAGAGTTTCTAGAAAGCATGTTGGAAAAGAGATTTTTAGGAGGAGATTTTTGAAGAGAGATTTTTTAGAAAGTATATAAAATATCTCACTTTCCTAAAGCGATTCTAATCATAAAAAGATTATAACCACTTTTAGACAGCAATTTTGAAAACAACAAGGATTTTGCAAATATGGACCATATTGGTCACTTTAAATGTAACACTTTTCTAAAGCAACCCTAACCATGAAAAGGCTAAAATCACCCTAGGATTGTGATTTTAAAAACAAGTTTTGAAAACGAAGATTTTGATGCAATTTTGAAAACGATGTTAATGTAAGTTTTGAAAAAGAGTTTGAAAATGAATTTTGAAAGAATGCAAGATCATGATATGCACAATGCAAGTTGGAGTCGTGAACATATAAGGTTAAGGCTTCACCACATAATCAAGGGGGCCAAACCCACGTGATCTCTAGTTAGACTAAAAGAAAGCCCCCGACACGGTGACCTTTCAATAGCCTAATCATACACATGGACTGGGAAATCCCTTGTTTCAAGCATGCAAGAAAGATAGGGAAGAAGATGGGGATTAAAATAGAAGAAAACCCAAGTGGGTTCAGAGAGAGAAGAGAGAAAAGGGGGGGGGGGGGGGGGGATGCGTAAACTTAAATAGAGAGCCTACCTTGTGTTTTCTTTATTTTGCTTTGTTTTGCACGCTTTGTTTTTCTTGTTTTGCTTCGGTTTTCACTTCAGCCTTTGTCTTGATCTTCGGGAACTTGTCTTGATCTTCAAGAGCTTCGGGGTGCAGCACTTCAAGTCTTCAATAGAGGCTTTGGAGGCTAGTGTATGAGTGTACGAGAGTGTGTATGAGTGTATAGGAGGCTAGGGTTTGGTGTATGGTGGCTAGGGTTTGGAAAACCTATAGGAGACTAGGGCTTAGAAAGGCTACGAGCTCTGTGAATCAAAAAGTAGGGTTTTTAGATTGAGTTTGAGGACCTCTTTTACAGTGGAGGAGACTCTGTATTTATAGAGAGAGGAATGACCTAGCGCCTATTGTAGTGGCGCCAGGCCAAAAAACCTTCTGGCACCACTAGGAGTAGCACCAACCACTTAGGAAAGTTTTAAGGTCGGCAAGCAACGTATCTTCAGAAGATTTGGGCGCTTGTCCTAGTGATTACCATGCAATTTTTAGCCTGGCTTCACTAGGAGTGGCTCCAAAAGGTCCAGGACGGATTTAAGGGACCGGGAATGGCCCTAAAAGCCAAAAAGGGACAAGAACCCTCAAAATAGGGTCCCGAAGGTATTTGACTTAAAAAAGGATAACAAGAATTATCGGAAGGGTTGACGGGCCATTAAGGGCAAAACAGTCAATTGGGCTGAAAAGCTGCCGGGACGGACTTAGAATGTCCCGAAAGAAGACTCGAAATTTGGAGACATTATTTAGAATGTTCCCAAAGGTTACCAGTTTGATACCCAGAGTCGGTGTGGTTGGAAAAGGCGACCGGCCCACCAGGGGCAAAACGGTCATTTTGCACCGGATTTGCCGGAATTGACTCGGAATGATCCGAAGAAATCATGAAAGGTTAAGAATGCTATAAAAATCATTCTCGGGAGATTACCGATTTGTTACCCAGAGCCGGTGTGGTCCCTGGGGCGTTTGGATGCCTAGGAGCAAAATGGTCATCTTGATTGGAAAGTCTCGGAATTGGCCTGAAACTGGCTAGAAGGCACCTAATCATGCCATATCATCTCTAAGACAATCTTGGAAGGGTGGACTTGCCGTTCTGAGGACTTAGGTACTTTCTCAAGAAACGTGACAGAAATGGCCCTAGGGGCCGTTTGGTTATTTTTCATCGAAGTGGGCTAGCAGGCACTGGTGTTGACCTGGGTTTTGAGTGTTTCTGCCACTCTGACGGCAGTCCCGTGGTACAAGGTTTGTTGGCAATTTCCTATATCGACTTGTTTACGAGTACTTTCGCTACTCTAACGGTTGCGATGTTTGCAAGTACTTCCGCTACTCTGACCGTTTGCGATCATTCCCGAGACTGCCTGATCTCGGGATGCTACTAAATGGACTTAACGCTTGAGGAATCAACTTTCTCCAAAGGTGTGCCAAAACAGACATTTTTGCATTGGCGGGCTAGCAGGCGCCAAAGGTGGACCGTTCTACCATCTAGGGGACTTGGGGTCTCGTCCCGATCGACGGGTTTGAAGGGACTTACTGTTCCAAAGAGTTCACTCAGAAACGTGCCGAATTGGAGGGTCCTACCACCTTGAGGAATCAACTTTCTCGAAAGGTATGCCGAATTTAATTGGAATTAGAATTGGAATTGGAATTAGAAATGGAATTGGAAAGGAGACTTATCGTCTTCGGAAAGATGTGCCTATTGGAATTGGACCGAACATTACCCCCAAGGGCATTTTGGTCATTTTGCCTCTATTCGGGCCCGGCGGGCCCACGAAGCAGTTTGATTGACAGGATTAGACTTGGAAAGTTGATTTGACTCAAAATATGTCCACATTGACTTGAATACAAGTCTGGACGGACTGTAGACTGCAAAGCGGTTAAAAATGGGGTGCTTACAAGTACACTAACCTAGGTTGGGTTGGCCTAAGGTTAGGGGGAACATATGGTTAACTAACTTGGGTTAGGTTGACCTAGGGTTAAGGTGGCCTACGGTTAACTAACTAAGGTCGGGTTAACCTAGGGTATGGACAACTAGGGTTAAGTTGGACTAGGGTTAATCAACTAAGGTTTGGTTAACCTAGGATTAAGGTGACCTAGGGTTAATCAACTAGGGTTTGGTTAACCTAGGGCTAAGGTGACCTAGGGTTAACTAGCTAAGGTTGGGTTAACCTAGGGTTAACTAACTTGGGTAAGATTAACCTAGGATTGGATTGGAAGATGGTTTTGAAAAGTGATTTTATGAATTTTTTAAAAGAGTTTTAGAAAACAAATCATGTTATGCAAGGGACTTTTGGTAGACAACCCTTTTGAAGATCATTTCCATAAAAATTTTGACTCTAGCCAAGAATATGGTTTATATGGTCAGTGTTTGAAACCCATTCCGAAGAAGATTTTCTTGGGACCATTATAACCTTTATCATGAAAAGAGTAGGAATTTAAAAAATCAACACAATAATGAAAACTTTTAAAAAATCATTTTTAATGCAAAGATGGAGAGAATGAACTTTTGAAAACCATATTTTAGAAGAAGATTTTGAAAACTGTTTTCCAAAGAAAATTATTCAAACAAGTTAAGGTTCATATGGCCAATGTAAAAGGAGTCCACTCAAGAGAGGAATTTGTGGGGCCATTCCAACTACTAAACTTGAAAGAATAACAACCTTAGGGATCAAAGAGATTGAAAATCATTTTTACATAAGAATAAAAAGATAAGGGAACCATCCTAACAATTTAGGGCTCCTATAGCCAATATAAAAGGGAGACCACTCAAGAGAGGGCTCCACGGGGCCATTCCAACCACCAAACTTAAGAAGATAGAAACCTTGGGAGTTAGAGAGTTTGAAAACCATTTTTATGCAAGTTAGAATGCAAAAATGCAAAAATGTGAGTTAGCAGTTAATGGAGAGGTTTCTTAAGGAATAATTTCTTAGAGTCTTATTTTAAACTTCAAGGGGCCAACTCTTAAACCACTTTTAAGAGAACATTTGAATAAGAGGCTTGAAGATGACATAGAAATGAGGACAGTGAAGACTTGATCAATATGGTTATAAACATACAGACAAAGGCAAGCATGCAAAACATGAACTATATAACTATATGCAAAAGGGGTCATGTATTCATACAAAGCTTTTGGCTACACCACATAATCAAGGAACTCCAAGGTCATACCATCTTAAAGTAGGCTAGTGAGAGATCCCCCTAAATTGTGGCTCTTACTAACTTTCCTCTAGGCATGAACTAAAAGCCCTCTTGCTTCAAGCATACAAGAAAGGGGGGTAGACGTTGGGGATTAAAATAAAGAATAGTCTAAGTAGGCTATGAGGGAGAAGAGAGGAGTGGTGGAGACAAAAACATAAAAGAAATACCACATTTTGCCTTCAATACACTTGCAATCTTCTATGAATGTTTTGACTAGAGCTAGGATGGCTTTAAGTGTGCTTGAGGGGCTGGAATGAGGTATTCTATGACATGGGAGGCAATGTAGGTGAAGTGTGGTTAGGGGGAGGTGGAATCTACCTTAAGTGATTAAAGTATGAGAGATATATAGGAATTCGAGATTTTGGAGCGGTTTTTGCAGAGCTTCGCTATCAATTTTGATTATGAAATATGCAAAGGGGGAGGTATGTATTTATAGGCAATTTTGGAGAGGCCTGACTCATGTGGTACATGCGCCTGGGCAAAATTTCCCCTGGCACATGTAGCACATGCGCTAGTATTGTTCCATTATCAGAATGCCACGTGGCACCCAATGTACTGGCTTAATCTTAATGGTTAATCGAAGTTTGGTCGATCTAATAAAAATCTAAGCACATGAAGCAAACGCTCTACCACTGGGAGTGTTCGTTTAAACTTTGCCTCGATAATTGAGCCAATCGGGAAGGTTTCAGAGGAATTGGTTACGTCTACGGTGTTCTCCTAGAGTTTCTTGTGAACTTTCAAGTTTTCAAAAAGTTTGAATAGTGTTCGAGATATCATCTCGAGAAGTGTGCATGAAATCGCATCTCTGCAAAGCATTTGTGATACGCTTCGCAGGGGTTTAAGAGTAGCTATTTTTGTGCCGCATGATCGAGGCCTTCGGGAAGCGATCTCCCCGATCGGACCATACCGATAGAAAGTACTCTGGAAATGCTTTTGAAAATTCTCTAATTTACGCATTTCTCAAGTCGTTTGACGGTGCATTATAATCAGGGAATCGGGAAAAAAGTCAATCTTGGAGGAGCGTCTCAGGCGTTGTTGAAAGTGGCAATTTTCAAGCCACGTGATGAGGGATTTCGGGAAGCGATCTATTCGATCGAGCTGTGTCGATGGAAAGACCTATGAATGAGCTTTTGAGAATTTCCTAATTTATGCATTAGACCTATGAACAAGCTTTTGGGAATTTCCTGATTTACGCATTTTTCAAGTCATTTGACGGTGCGTTATAACTAGGGAATTGGGAGGAAAGACATTTTTGGTGGAGCGTCTACGAGACACTCTAGGAAACTTTTATTGAGTCGGGAGTGTTTAGTGTCGTAACATCCTCTTTAGGTTAAACCGGGGTGTATGACAAGAATTGTCGTTCAATATTCTAAGAGCGGTGTTGCTTCGGGGCACGTTCGTGTTGTCAGGGGCAAAATGGTCATTTTGGTCGGGTTCGGTTGAAAATGGTTAGGAATGGATCGAAGTGTTATGTTAAGCATGTCGGGTCATTCAGGACTGATCCCGGGAGAGTCTTTCACTGTTCGGTGGAATTTGTGCAATGTTGGGAGTGTTCAGGGATAAAACGATCATTTTGACTGAAGTTAGCCAAAACGAGACCAGAATTGGACAAAATAGCGTGCTGAGTACGTCCAGTTGCTCCGTAACACTTTGGAAAGGTGGACTTACCATTTTGAGAGATTTTGAACTTTCTTAAAACGTGCCTGGAGGCCCAAGGGGCAGGTTAGGTCATTTTTCACCGAGTCGGGATAGTATGCGCTGGTGTTGACCTAGGTGTTGGTTCCTGAGACCACCCAGTCTTGGAGAACTACCTATGCGGTGTTGGTCCCTGAGACTGCCCAGTCTCAGAGAGCAACCAGTAGGGTGGTGTTGGTTTCTATTTTGGCCAGGTTCCATTGAAAATGGTTAAGAATGGATTAGAGTGTTATGTTAAGCGTGCCGGGTCATTCAGGATTGATCCCGGGAGAGTCTTTCACTGTTTGGTGGGATTTGTGTGATGCTGGGGGTGTTCAGGGGAAAAATGGTTACTTTAACTGGTGTTAGCCGAAACGAGACCGAAATTGGACAAAATGGCATGTTAAGTACGTCCAACTGCTCCGTAACACTTTGGAAAGGTGGACTTATCGTTTTGAGAGATTTTGAACTTTCTAAAAACATGCCTGGAGGCCTAAGGCGCAAGTTTGGTCATTTTTCACCAAGTCGGGCTAACAGGCATCGGTGTTAACTTGGGTGTTGGTTCCCAAGACCGCCCGGTCTCGGAGAACTACTTGTGCAGTGTTGGTCCCTGAGACTGCCCAGTCTCAGAGAGCTACCTGTAGGGTGGTGTTGGTTTCTGAAAACGCCTTGTCTCAAAAAGCTACTTGTGATGGTGGTGTTAGTCTCCGAGAATAGCTAGTCTCCGAGAACTATCAAATGACAAACATTCTAGATTGGCAGACAAGCAGGCGCCAGAAGTGAACTGTCTGGAATTTTATAAGGTGTTGGTCCCTGAGATCACCTAATCTCTGGAAGCTACCTGAATGACGTTGGTTTTCGAGACCGCCCAGTCCAAGAAAGCTGCCTGGAATGCCTAGGGACATGATGGTATTTATGGCTTCGATTGGGCCTTGTGGGTCCAGGAAGCGACTAGTTGACTGGATTGGAGTTTGAAAGACCCGTCTTAGGCTTGCATATGTTGTGATGTTTGAAAACTGGGTCCTGTTGGGCTAGAGATTGTAGAGCGTGCAAAAAAGAGGTGCTTACACCAGCCGTGGCATCCACTAGTTGGTCGATCTTAGGCAGGGGAAAAGGGTCCTTGGGGCATGCTTTGTTGAGATTATTGAAATCAACACAGACTCTCCACTTGCCGTCTTTCTTATTCACAACGACTGTGTTTGATAGCCAGCGGGGGTAGTAGACTTCTCTAATTGCATCAGCATCAAGGAGCCTTTCGACCTCTTCTATGATGGCCTCTACATGTTGCGTAGCTGCCCTCCTTCCCTTCTGGACCACAGGTCGGCACTGAGGGTCTACGCTTAATCTATGACAGGCGATCTTGGCATTGATTCCAGGCATGTCGTAAGGCGTCCAGGTGAAGATTTTGTTATAGCTCATCAAGAGCTCGATCAACGAAATCTCTTCGGTTCAGGATAGGGAAGCACGAATTCTCTATGTGGATTTTCTTCAGGTCTTCGACGACTTTCTTCTTCGGTATCTACCCAACCTCATCAATCGTGGGTATATCCTTGTGAAGCTCCATCATCAATACTTTACCCGCTTTTGCTTTCGAAGCGCATGCCGTAAGAAAGCAGTGCTTTGTTACAACTTGGTCCCCTCTTATCTCTTGCACCCCCTCTGGAAAGGGGAAGCGAATTAGCTGGTGGTAGGAAGAGGGGATAGCCTTCATGAAATGCAACCATATTCGGCCCATGATTGCATTATATAGGGATAACACGTTGACCACCAGGAATTCTATCTATAGGGTAATCCCTCCCGTAGTTATAAGGATGGTCACCTTCCCAAGTGGCCAAACTGGGTTGGAGCTAAACCCGATCAATGGATTGAGCGACGGCTGGAGGTCGGCGTCCTTTAGTTCCAGCTTCTTAAAGAGGTCATAGCATGTAACCTCGGAGGAGCTTCCCTAGTCAATGAGCAGCCTCTTCACATCACAACCTGCTAGGCACAGAGTCACAACAAGTGCGTCATTGTGGGGGGTCTTAACTCCCACGAGATCTTCGTCAGTAAAAGTTATAGCCGGTATCACTGCCGACCTTGACTTTTTTGGGAGGGTCTATCTGCAACACCTCCCTCAAGTGCTCGACCTTTTGAATATTGGCCCGGTATCTATGTCGGTCGATAGCTTCGAATTCTATCGATCTGTGTAGCACATTGATCAGCCGAACCGATTCAGCTTCGTCTTCTTTTTTAGGGGGGGCAATTAGCTTGGACTGCTTGGCCTCCCGTTTCGTCTTTTCCCGCCTGGTGGCGTAGACTCCTCTTCTCCCTAAGAGGTTGGTACTCATGTTTACTTGGACCTTTCTACAAACAGCACTAATTGTAAGTGGGATTTCTGGGAAAGCTTGACTGATCACTCAAACCACTATCAAAGCGTCTCCAACCTGTTGTAGAGAAACAAAGGAGTTAGAATGGGCCGACCCTCTATGGGCCGATCACACTCCGACGGTCAAGTTAGCAATTTTAACTAGAGATCGAACGAGAATAAAGATTGGGAATACTTAAGAAATTAATTCACCATACCTTGCTTCTTCAAGATGTTGTGTTTTTATAGTGTAGTGCTCTCAATCGAGCCTACTTATGTATTCATGGCCTACCTTGTAGGCTTATGCCATTTAGAGTGGGCTGACTAGACAAGAATACACATTTTTCACCATGCTTCAACTCAACTGACCGGATGTAAGCATGGCCGTCGCGTGTTGTCTCTCCTCCGTATTGAATGCGGGTCCGTTTCTCGTTAAATGGAACCGATAGAGCATTAAATGTCCTGCAATTCCTGACTCGGGTGATCTGGCTTAGGGCCGGGTAATATTTCTATTTAGACTGACCTGAAGTGCGGGTTTGAGTTACCCTGATAAAGTCTAGGCTGCTGCTGGCCCTCATGATTCCTCTTTATATTCATTGGGCCTGCCCTGTTGGGCTAAGCTGGGGTTTCTTGACCCACAGTTACTAGTTGATGTTTGCAGACTAGTAACTTATGTGATCCACTCATCTTAAGAAAATGTTATTGACATCTAATTAGGTGTGAGTGCAACAGTTGAACCATAATCTATATTATTATGCTATTATAAAGCAAATACCGTAGTTTAGTATGTGAAGATTTTTAGAAATAATATATACCCAAATGAGAAAATGTTGGGTAGAATAGTAGTATTACGTCATTATGCTGATTTGGTATAACAAATCAATAACATATAACTATATAAGTGTTTAAAATCCTAATCATCTTGTATAAATTCTAATCATAAGAAGTGTTAAATTTTAAATTTAAATTTTTTTACTTAAAAAAATAATTAAAATTTAAAACACTTATGTGTTGTTAAATTATTATATCACCTCAATATAATAATTAGAGTTTTAAACACTTATAGTGATGACTTGGTACTACTGCACCTAATATTTTTTACCACGAACGAACGGTGGTGCGGTCACTTCACCGACATCTTTATCACTATGGATTCCACACAGATAGTCTCTTTTTTTTTTCTTTTTTTTTCTCTCTTTCTCTACGTGTGGCAGGGAGGACGCCAGCAGGAAAACAAAAACTTCGTTATCATCATTTCGTGTCCATTGCATCTCCACGGCCCAGGGGACCACCTTCACTGATTGCTAGCTAAAGTCCCCACACAACTGCCAATACTTCCGTCAGCAATTTTGGACACAACCAGAGTTTCACAAGTACCAATTTCACTCGATTTTCCTGCAGTCGACATTTTTGTCCAACTAATGATTTTTGTCAAAATAATTAATAATTGCTATTTATTTTTACCATTTTTCTTGTCTGGTTATTGTAGGACATTTTCACTAGTACCATGTTACACGTACTCATTATTTTATTGTGTTTTCTCAATAATCATAGTCTTTTTTTATTTTTTATTGACAGTTCAATTTTTTTAAAAGAAATAAGTCTGTAAATTTCGTGTTCAAAATTAAAAATTAAACATTAATTTGAAAGTTCTCCATTTTTACATTTTTAGATGGATTATTCAAGTGCCTTTAAAAGATTTAAATACCTTACATTTCAAAAAGACATCATTCTTGAATATTATAAAACGAGAATTTCTTCTTATAAAATTTATATGAAAAATATCTACTGAGAATGATACAGCAATGTTTTCTTTTCCAATTATAAATGCGTCCAATAATTAGTTTTCATTTTAAATGAAAGGATTACAAACCACAGCAAGCTTATCGTGCTCCAAGAGGACTGAAAATTTTTAAAAGGTTTCTGAAAATTTGTATTTCACATAGATATCAGCCTCTTGCCATTTAGGTAAGGCAGTATCTTGTGATTTGCTACTTACCTATCCACACTTTTAGCACTCTTCGCGTACTTCATATCTAATCTCTCTCTCTCTCTCTCTCTCTCTCTCTCTCTCTAACATGGAACTCTTCTCTCTCCAAACGCTCCTCTTCTCTTTCTTCCTCATCTCTCTCTATGTCTGCCTCTTCTTCCTTGGGCCAAAACCCAAACCAACAACAACTACAGGCTTCAAAATCTACCCGCTTGTCGGAACACTACCGGAATTCCTGCAAAACCGCCACCGCTTCCTTGACTGGACCACCGAAGTACTCTCCCGCTGCCCCACCAACACGGCTGTCTTCCACCGCCCCGGAAAAGTCCATGGCATCATCACTGCCAACCCCTTGAACGTTGAGCACATGCTCAAGACCAATTTTGAAAACTACCCGAAAGGCATCCGTTTCATTATGCTTCTAGAAGACTTTCTCGGCCGAGGCATCTTCAATTCCGACGGCGAGCTATGGAAGGTCCAGCGCAAAACGGCAAGCTACGAGTTCAACACAAAGTCCCTCCGAAACTTCGTTATGGAGAACGTAACGGTCGAGATAGGAACCAGGTTGGTTCCAATCCTCCTTAAAGCCGCCGAAACAAACCGCGTTTTGGACATTCAAGATGTTTTAGAACGGTTCGCTTTTGATAATATATGTAAGTTAGCTTTCAACGTTGATCCGGCATGTCTTGGAGGCGACGGCACCGCCGGCGGTGAGTTCATGCAAGCGTTCGAAGAGGCGGCGACGCTCAGCTCCGGGAGGTTTATGTATGCCGTACCATACTTGTACAGAATCAAGAAGTATTTCAACATGGGTTCAGAGCGCAGGTTAAAGAAATCAATAGCGACCGTTCATGAATTTGCAGATAAGATGATCAGGTCCAGAATGGAAGAGAGATCTGAAAATCGAGACGAAGACTTACTATCCCGTTTCATCGGAGCAGAGGAGAACTCGGCCGAGTTTCTCCGAGACATCATCATCAGTTTCATCCTCGCCGGCCGGGACACGACCTCGTCGGCTCTCAGCTGGTTCTTTTGGCTATTGTCATCAAGGCCAGACGTAGAAAAAAGCATAATACAAGAGCTCGAATCAATTCGGGTTCGTAACGCCAAACCTACCGGCGATACTTATAGTTTCGACGAGATACGAGAAATGCATTACCTCCATGCAGCGATATCGGAAGCGCTACGACTGTACCCGCCGGTGCCGGTTGACACAAAGGCGTGCTGGGATAGCGACATCTTGCCGGACGGCACGTTTGTGAAGAAGGGTTGGTTTGTGTCGTATCACACGTATGCCATGGGAAGGATGGAGAGCATATGGGGCCATGATTGTTGTGAGTTCAGGCCAGAGCGGTGGCTTGAAAACGGAACCTATAAACCGGAGACTCCATTCCGGTTCCCGATTTTTCATGCCGGTCCGAGAATGTGCCTCGGCAAAGACATGGCATATATTCAGATGAAGTCGATTGCAGCGTCGGTGTTGGAGAGGTTCGAGATCGACGTACAGGATAAGGACAAGTGTCCCGAGCATTTGTTGTCTTTGACTCTTAGGATGAAAGGTGGGTTGCCCGTGATGGTGAAGGAAAGAAGTGTGGAACTGATCAATTGATTTTTACTTCTTGTACAGCATTAACTATTAAGTTACATTCGATGCTTATGGTTGTTGAAAACTAATTACAGAATATATTATTTGTCAATTTGTCTCATTTGTTTTTAAGTTTGCTTTTGGGATTTCATTTATTGGGCAGCCGCGTAAACTTGGCCACCAAGACTTGGAATTATACTTTTCGATTGAAGTTTGTGTCATTTTTCATATTTTTCTAGAATCTGTCTAACACGGTAAGTGGCTATCCGTCATATTAATTGGGTCTTATGAACACTTTATCCAAAGGTCTTTTCTTTTGTGATGTTTAACTTGTCCAGATCTTTCAATTCTTCTTGTTTTTCTGCTTCTTCTGAGTCTAGTTCTTCCGCCTTATTCTCTCGTGTAGATCATTTGTGTGAAGTTTTTTCTTTTTTTTTTTTTTTTTTTTTTTATGTTTTTGAAGAAGCAAAAAAGTCAATTGCTCAATATCCATTCATCAATTCATATATGGTTTTTACGAAACCTTCATCCTCTCGTCTTTTAGAGTTAAACAGCTTCTTGGTAAACCTTTAAGTCAAAAACAAAGGAATTCACTCAATCCTCTCAATTTGATCACCATTATATCCCTGCTGATGGTAAAGAACATATTGTCCTCTCATTGTGCCCAACTCTTTTCTCCAATAATGGAAACGTGAAGGGTTCACTCACCTCCATTGAGGAGTTGTCCGACTTGCTTTAACTTTTCATGGGCAAAAGGCATGCCTTGTGTCTCTCGTGTGGCTCTTCTTGATTCTTGATTTCTTGAATACCAAAATGTCTGTATTGGAACAATCCAAACAACTTTGAATACTAGAACTGTCTTTGTAAGTTTGTTTCCCAACTACAACATGTCTCTTAAAGATCCTTGTCGCTCTGAAGCTCTCAAAGTCTAGGTTCAAACTGCTGGTGCTAAGCAACTTTCACACTCTCATGCTGCAACCTTACACTACCAAGTGGTCCATAAATAGTAGAATTATGCTTTTAGTCTACCTGTTTCTATAACAACTCTAACAACTGATGCACTTCTCATTCAAGTAAATTCTACAGCTGCACCTAGCTGTACTTATGTCCCCAGGCAAATTACTCAAGGAGAACTTCTTAAGCTTCTTCTGGACACCTGGCTCACTACTTATGAAAGATCTGCTATTACTTCTAAACCACAAAAATTGCAAGCCACTGAACGGCATTTTACTTTTCATTCTAATGGCATTGTTGAAATAAAATTTTCCAAGTCACAACCAGTCCCTCAAGCCCTTGTTTGTCCTATTTTTCCCACTGAACTCAACATTATTGAACTCATTCCTATTGCTTGGTCTACTCATGATGGACAGCCTGTTTATAATCAAACCATGCCCAATGGGAACATTTGGTATGATGTTGTCATTGTCAGACTTGTGTTCAAGATGAGGAAGAAGAAGAGGATGAGCCAATTCATTGCCAACGTCATCGTTGTCACCAGCAGCCTCTTTCCATTTTAATCCCCGTTTCTTCATCTTCACATCTTTTAACCCAAGAGTGTTATGTTTTTTATCCAACCTCTCTTGCCTATAATGCTGAGTTTCCTGCTCTTGGAATTTTGAGCACCCTCAACACAATACATTACATATTTGAAAAATCAAGAATCATACTGCTCTTTAAGAAGATGGCTCTGCTCACCCTTTGTCTACTACTAAAGCTACTTTAAACTAGAAAGCTAAAAATTCCAAAGCCCAAAATCAGGCTCTTCAGCATTTGCATACTTAGCATGTTGCCTTGTCCACAACTGTTGAGTAGAAGTTCACTACTCTTGAACTGCTAATTCTTGAAGTCAAAAAGAAGATTGATCACCTTCATCGAGAACTCCTCCATATTGCTAGTATTGTCTCTGATTTTAAGACTGCTTCTTCACTGATCTCACAACAGGAAGCTGAAAAGAAACATCTCCAAAACCAGTTTCAATCTTTAAAAAACCAACATGCTCACCAAGCTCCACCCTTCAAAGTAGCTACCTCTCACCCCATTTTCAAGGCCCATCTGATCCTTTCTACCAATCCCTTCTGTCTCAACCCATACTATTAATTTCTCAACCACCCCCTTTGCAACTTCTTACCATTTTTTCACCAAAATCAAACCCTTTTATTCTTGCCTCAGTTTTCCCTCAATCACCTGTTAAACCACCCAAATATAAAACTGTACATTCATCCCCCTCACCATCCACTTCCTTACCACTATCTACCTGATCCTTTTATCGGTGCTTCCTCCAAATAACCTCAGAATATGTATACCTTCAAATAAATCAATCCCGTCTCTTCTTTTCTACGTTATATCTCTTTTTAGCTTTCTACACATGCACTTATCACTCTTTGTACCCTTGATGATGACAGTAACCAAAGCTCTATTAATTCTTCTTCTAATAAGGATTCGTCCTCCACTACCATTGATGCCAGTATACAAATTATACACAGTGAACCCCTTGAACAGTATCCCATCATTGATGACCCTGATCCTGTTGCTAACCATGATACTATCCATGATTTTCACAACCATAACCCCTTTTTTGACATCAAGAAATTTTTTATTCTTGACAATGTCTCTCCTTCCAAATAGTGGGATCATATCTTTGAAATGTCCACATGGTGTAGTACTGAAATGCAGCATTTCAATACTACGTTTCCTGTTATTTTGAGAAAATTAGAAGCTCGCTTTCAAGGCCGACTTCGCGAATGGTGGATTGCTCTTGAGGAATACCGTCAACTCTAGGTCAAACAATTGCCTAGCCTGAACCAATTCATGCCATTTATCTACAATGAGTTTTTAGGAACTCTAGATCACTATGGTATCCAAGCTTGTGAAGAATACCTAAAACTATGTTGTTGCTCTTTTCAACGCAAGGATCTTAAAAAGCATTATAATCAAATGTCCAAATGATTTTATGTGCTCAACGGAATAGATGATTGTAAGCACCCCATTTTTGCCTACTCAGCAATCTCTGGTCCAACCGGATCTAGTTTCAAACATCATAACACATGCGAGCCCAAGCTAGCTCTTTCAAACTCCAATTCAATCAACTGGTCGCTTCCTGAGCATATAAAGCCCAATAGAAACTGAAAAGACCATATTGCCCCTAGGCACTCCAGGAAACTTTTCGAGACCAGACAATTTTTTGAGACCGGGCGATCTCGGAAACCAACACCACCCAGGTAGCTTCCCGAGATCCGGTGATCTTGGCGACCAACACACTTCTGGCACCTGCTGGTCCGTTATTGTAGAATGTCCATCATTTGGTAGTTTTCTTAGACTAGGCGATCTTGGGCACCAATACCACCCTACAGGTAGCTTCTTGAGATCGGATGATCTTAGGAACCAACACCACCCTACAGGTCGCTCTCTGAGACCAAGAGGTCTCAGGGACCAACACTGCACAGGTAGCTTTCCAAGACCGGGCGGTCTCGAGAACCAACACCTAGGTTAACAACAACGCCTGCTAGCTGTTGCGCCTCGTTTGCGGATATCGGGCCCTCATGGCTTGGGGAGAAAGGTACGGTGCTCTCTCGTTAGAACTCATTCTTCTAAAATGACGAATGCGATGAGCTTTGAATAGAATTGATTAGGGCTTTTTGAAAAGGTCTTTGGAGTTGCCACCTAACATATTTAAAGATGTGTTAGGTCAACTACACCAAGTAAAACCCGAGGGTCAAACTTAGGTTTTGAAAAGTATTTTTGAAAAACGTCCTCATGAGAGGGTTTTAGAAGTTAGGGTTGTTTGACAATCCTAAAAATTTTGGAAAGCCCTTTTGAAAATCAACTTCGGTTTTGGTCTTTGAAATAGAAATTCTTAAGTTCGAGGGTTGGTTACATTAGGGAAGATGTCCTAATACTATCACTCTATCCTGCCCTTACGGTACCTATATGTCCATTCACTTTTTACTCACCTAACTATGACTCACCGATTACCTATGTTTAATGCTATTCACTTAGAGAAATTTTGAAAATAAAGTTTGGAAAGAGTTTGAAAGATGGAGTTAAGTTTGAAAAATGGTTATGGAATTGGGAATTTGGAAAGGGTTGTGACTGCACCCCATGAAAGGTTACCTATGTACCTCATTAAAGAGGATCAGGTCAACTGTAGTTCAGACAATAGTTCGAAAGAGTTGAAATTTTGAAATGAGTTTCTGTTTCTAGAAAGTTTTCATTTTTAGAAAGTTTTCTTTTCAGGAAAGTTTGAGTTTGAAAATGTTTCCTTTTCAAGAAGACTAAATTTGGAAATGTTTCCTTTTTAAGAAGATTGGATTTAGAAATATTTCCTTTTAAGGAAGATTTGATTTTTGAAATATTTTCTTTTTAGGAAGATTTGATTTGATCTAAAAAGATTGAAATTTGATTTGAGAATTTTGAAAAGATTTGTTTCCTTTTTTAAAAAAGATTTGATTTGTTTCATTTCGGAAAGATTTGAAAAGATTTGGAAGATTTGAAAGGGTTGAAAAAGATTTAAAAATGTTTTGTTTCCTTTTTTAAAAAGATTTGATTTATTTGAAAACGGAAAGTTTGGATTGTTTTCCAAAATGGGAGGAATTGATTTAGGGTTTAAATTCGGAAGGTTTGAAAAAGGAGTGATTTGAGGGATTTGAAATAGAAGGTTTTGATTTGATTGATTTCAAAAAGGAAAGTTTGGAAAAGGGAAGTTTTGATTGATTTGAAAATTAAGCATTTGGAGGGTTTTGAAAAAGGTATGATTTTGGCTTGAAAAATGAAAGCTTCCAAGTTGGCAAGAACAGGATTTTCCTAGGATTGGACTTCTATGATTTGACAAACACAAATTTTGTAAATGGTTCAAAAATCGAGTCTTTTGAAAACATGCTTTAGGGTCCAAAACCCTAACTTGAATTTTAGACATTCAAATGAATATCGCACTTTGCCTAAAGCCATTCTAGCCATTAGAAGGCAAGAATCAATTTAGGCTCCTGACTTTGAAAAACAATAAAGGCACGAGGGCAAAATGTAGACCTTTTTGAATGTCACACGTTTCCCGAGACAACCTTAGTCGTGGAATAACTAGGACCATTTGGGGATTGTGTTTTTTGAAAAGAAACCAATATAGGCTACTAGAAGCCATTTCAAAATGTCACACTTTTCTAGGAAAACCCGAACCATGAGAGGGTTAGGACCAACCTAAAATGGTGGTTTTGAGAAAACAACTTTGAAAATGATTTTAGGGGATAAAGTGATGGCGAGAATTCAAATGCATGTCAGCGAAAATAACGGTATGAAACAAACAAGGCCAGGTATCACCACATTACAACGGGGGCCCTACGGCCATGTAGTGAAGCAAGTGAAGGCCTTAAACAGAGTCCCGATCAGTAATCTCCTCTTGTTCACTCTCGACATGGACTTAACATCCCCTTGTTCCAAGCATGCAAGAAAGGGGGGTTTAGAGATAGGAGATTACAAAAGAGAAGAACCCAAGTGGGTTCGGAGGTAGAAGAGAAAGTGGGGGAATACGGAAAGGTAAACTAGAGATTACCCTGTTCCGTTTCTTCTTTCTTGGATGGAGGCTTAGGCCTTGAACTCAAGAAGACTTTGGGAGCTTCCGGCCAGCGGAGCGGACCTTCGGTGGAGCTTGGAGGCTAAGGCTTTGAAGCTTTGGGCTAGGGCTCAGCCGACAAGACTTCGAGAGAGAGAGAGAAAGAGAGAGAGAGAGAGAGAAGGCTCCGAGAGCTATTTGGAACAAAGGGGGAGAGTTTCTGGGTAAATTGTTTTGACCCAAAATAGTAAGGGGGGAGGTCTGTATTTATAATGCAAAAACAAGGAGCGTGCGCCACTAATAGTGACGCGGGTTTATTAATGAGGGCTAAAAAAAAAAGGGCTGATCAGAAGGATGGGTAATTTGTAACTGCCATTGACAGCTGGTATGCACCTCTAGAAGTGGCTCAAGGCTAAAATTATTCATGCACCACTCAGAGTGGAGCAGGGAGGTTCTGGTATGAAAATGAAAGTGCCGGGCGGGGGGACCTGGCTAGAAATTGAAGGGGACATTATGGACAGTGTCACAGAGGTTACTGGTTTGATTCCCAGAGCCGGTATGATTAAAGAGAGTGACCAGATCACGGTCACCTCATCCCAGGAGTTCTAGGGTTGACCAAGATTGACCGGGGTTGACTGGGATTGACTAGAGTTGACTGGGGTGCTGCCGGTTGTAAGCACTCCATTTTTGCCTGCTTGGCAATCTCCTGTCCGACCGAACTTATATTCAAATTGACATAGACATATTCGAGTTCAAATCAACTTTTCAAACTCAATCCAATTAATCAATCACTTCGCGGGCCCGCTGGGTCCAATAGAAGAAAAATAACCAAAATGTCCTTGTGGCATTGCTCAGTCCAATTCTAGTGGGCACATCTTCCTAGAGACGGTAAGTCCCCGGTTTAATATCAAATTCAACTTCAAGTCTAATTCCAATTCCAATCAAATTCGGCAGACCTTTTGAGAAAGTTGATCCCTTAGGCGGTAAGACCATCCAATCTACCATATTTTTTGAAAAAACTCTTCGAAACTGTAAGTCCCTTTAAACCCATTGATTGGAATGAGACCTCAAGTCCTCGAGATAGTAAAACGGTCCACCTTTGGCACCTGCTAGCCCGCCAACGAAGAAGGTCCATTATTCAACATGTCTTTCGAGAAAGTTGATTTCTCAAATGGTAAGTCCACTTAGCAGCTTCCCGAGTTGAGGCAGTCTCCAAAATGAACACGAACCGTTAGAGTGGCGGAAACACTTGTAAACAGGTCAACATTGGGAAATTGCCAACAAATTCCCTATGTCACGGGATCGAACTCGCCTCTTGATTGTGACATGTTTACTAAAGGATGAGATTCCTTTTGAAACTAGCTCGTCATAGACCGTCAAAGTGATGGAAACACTCAAAACCCAGGTCAACACTAGTGCCTGCTAGCCCACTTTGGTGAAAAATGACCAAACTGCTCCTCAGGCCATTTTCGGCATGCTTTTCGAGAAAGTACCTAAGTCCTTAAAACAATAAGTCCACCCTTCCAAGATTGTCCCAAAGATAATTTGGCATGTTTAAGTGCCTTCCAGTCGGTTCTGGACCAATTCCGAGACCATTCGATCAAAATGACCATTTTGCCCCTAGGCATCCGAGTGCCCTCGGGAACCACACCGGCTCTGGGTATCAAATTGGTAACCTCTTGAGAATGCTTTTTATAGTATTCCTGACCTTTCATTATCTTTTCGGATCATTCCGAGTCAATTTCGGTAAACCCAGTGCAAAAATGACCATTTTGCCCCTGTGAGCCGATTGCCTTTTCCAACCACACCGGCTTTGGGTATCAAACCGGCACTCCCTTGAAGCACTCTAGACAGTGTTTCCAACATTTAAGTCCGCTCGTGGATTATTCTAAGTCCATTCCGGTGGTGTTCCGGTCTAGTTGACCATTTTGCCCCTAATACCCCGGTCGACAAATCCGACCTTATTTTTCAAGTCTGTTACCCCTGGGACACTATTTCAAGAGTTTTTACCCATTTTTGGCCTTTCGGACCATTCCCATCCTTCCGAAACATTCTTGGACTTTTTAGAGTCATTCCTAGTGGAGCTAGGCTAAAAAATGCATGGTAGTCACTAGGATAGGCACCCAAATCTTCTACCTTGTGTATCAAGGGTCGAAGATATGTTTCTTGCCACCTTAAAAGGTTTCCAAAGTGGCTAGTGCCACTAGTAGTGGCGCCAAGCCAAAAAATGGTCGCAAAGCCAAAAAATGGCCTGTCGTGGCGCTAGTGGAATTTTAAGCCTGCCAACACTACAATAGGCGCCAGGTCACTCTTGGTTTATAAATATAGAGCCTTTTCCCTATGTGAGAGAGGTCGGCAATCTAACTCCAAAAACTCGATCTCTCAATATACAGCCCCCAAACTCTCTCTAAACCCTAGTTTTTTAGGCTTCTTCAAACCCTAGGCCCCACACACTTTAATCCTAGCATACATACACTCAATACGCGCCTACACGAGCCTCCAAGCTGACCATTGAAGACTCAAAGTGCTGCAATCTCGAAGCTCTTAAAGATCAAAGCGAAGTAAAGCAAGCAAATCAAAGAAGATACAAGGTTGGTTTTTATTTACGTTTACGCAATTCCCCCCCCCCCCCCCCCCCCCCCCCCCCCCCCCCCCCCCCCCCCCCCTCACTTCTCTCTCCTAACCCACTTGGGTTTTCTTCTATTTTAATCCCCTATCTTCTTCCCCCCTTTCTTGCATGCTTGAAATAAGGGAATCCTTAATTCATATGTGTCATGCCCAGATTTTTCGCACTCGAGGAATGCACACACAAGCGGAAAAAATACTGTACTCTCTCATTAGAACTCACCCTCCTAGAAGAATGAGTGCGACTAGGTTTGAATTGAAAATTGAGTTGAATAAAGGGCTTTTGGAAAAAGTTTGGAGTCGCCACCTAACTTGATTAAGGTGAGTTAGGTCACTTAAAAACTAAGCACAATCCAAAAACTACACTTAGGGTTTTTGAAAATAATTTTGAAAATACTACCTCTAGAGAGAGTTTTTAAGAAAACAGGTTGTTTGGCAACCTTTGAAAAATATGTAAGCCCTTTTTTGAAAATAAACTCCATTTTGGTCTTTCGAAAACAGTGATCTAGGTTTGGAGGTTGGTTATGTGCAGGCAAGACGCACTAAGCCATCACCCTACCCCATCCTTGCGGTACCTATATGTCTATTTATTCTAAATTCACCTATGAGAGTCTTCAACTAACAAATGTCCAATCCTATTCACTTTAGAAAATAATTTTTTAAAAAGACATGATGCATGATATGTAAATGCAAGAATAGAAGAGTTGAAAAGTAAATTTAGAAAAGAACTTGATTTGATCTAAAAAGAAATTTGAAAAAGATGGATTTGAAATTAGAAAGCTTTAGAAATTGGAAATAGAGATTTAGAAATTGATTTTTGGAATTGAAAACTTGTAAATAGATTATGGAATTAGAAACTTGGAAAAGGTTTTGGAAATAGAAGCTTGAAAAAGGTTGTGACCTCACCCATGAGGGTTGCCTACGTATCCTTTTTGAGGAATCAGATCAGTAGTAGTTCGGAGAATAGTCCGATAGAAAATAGAAGGTTTGATTGGAAAAAGAAGTTGAATTGGAATTTAGATTTGATTTGAATTTAGAATAGAAGATTGAAATTGGAATTTGGAATTGAAAATATTAGACTTTGATTTGGAAAGATAGAAGTTGGAAGAAGGATTTGGACTTGTTTTGGAAAGATTGAGATTTAGGAAACCTAAACTTAAGAAGATAGGATTCAGGAAGGATTCGAGATTTAAGAAAGATTTGACTTGACTTAGAAAGTTTTGAGAAAAGATTTGACTCGAATATTGGACTTGGAAGATCAAGGAAAGGTTGGATTTAGGGAAGATTCAGATTAGGAAAGGTTCAGTTTTAGGAAAGTTTCATTTTATGAAAGATTTCAAATTAGGAAAGTTTTGAAATAAGAAATGTTTCGTTTTAGGAAAAAGGAATGTTTTTGAAATAGGAAAGGTTTCGTTTTAAGAAAGTTTTGAAACTAGAAAGTTTTGTATTTGGAACGTTTCGAAATAAGGAAGTTTTGAGAGTAAGAAAGTTTTGAGTTTAGAAAGTTTTAGATTTGGAAAGATTTGAAGTTTAGGAAAGTTTAAACTTTTAGAAGGATTCAAAGTTTGAGTTTTAGAAAATCTTGAGATTTAGGAAAGGTTTGAGTTTAAGAAAGATTTGAAAACTTAGATTTGGAAAGTCGAAATTTGGAAAGGTGTGGAATTAGGAAAGGATGAAATTAGGGAAGATTTGGAAAGTTAAAGTTTAAAGAAAGATTTAAATATTTTAAGTTTTGGAAGCTTAAGGTTTGGGAAGGTAGGAGATTAGGAAGGATTTGAATTGGGAAAGGTTTAAACTAGGAAGGATTGAGATTCCTATTTCCTAAAACAAGGGATTGGATTTTGTTTCTAAAAGATGTGTTTTGATTTTGTTTCTAAAAATGGATGATGGGATCTAGTTTCCTAAATAGGAGATTAGATTTGATTTCCTAAAGGAAAGATTAGATTTGACATGAATTTGAAAAGGGAAGTTTTAGAAACCCTAGATTTGGAAGACTATAATTTTGACGTAGAAAATAGATTTTGGAAACCTAGGATTTTGGTGTAAAGAAGGAGATTTTGGAAACCTAGGTTTTAAGGCAAGATTGGAAAACATGTTTTTGGGAAAAGAAATTAGGGTTTCCTAATTGTGGGCTCTAGAGCTTAACTTGGATACCAAGAAAAGGGATTTTTGAAAAGTGAGTTTTTAGAAAGGGAGATTTTCGGCTGGAAATCCTAGAGAGGAGTTTTTAGAAAGAGATTTTTGGAAAGAGTTGTTTAGGAAGGAAACATAAAGAGCGTCTTTGGAGAGTGAACTTTGAGGAAAACATTTTTGGAAAGGAGCTCTTAGGAAAGATGTTTTTGGAAAAAGATTGTTAGAAGTGAGTTTTTGAAAAACAATTTTGGAAAGGAGATTGAAGCGAGTTTTCTAAGAAGGAAATCTAGGGAGTGTTTTAGGAAAGGAATTTTGAAGAGAGTGTTTTGGAAAGGAGTTGAAAAGGAAGTTTTAAAAATAGATTTTTGGAGGGAGTTTTTGGAAAACAATTTTGGAAAGGAATTTGAAGAAGGAGATTGGAGAGTGTTTTTAAAAAGTATGTTGAAAGAAAGGTTTTTAGGAGAGATTTGAAAAGAGAGTTTTTAGAAAGTATACAAAATAGCTCACTTTCCTAAAGCGATTCTAACCATAAGAAGGTTAGAACCACTTTAAGATAGTGGTTTTGAAAACAACAATGTTTTGAAAATATGGACCATATTGGTCACTTTAATTGTAACACTTTCCTAAAGCAACCCTAACCATGAAAAGGCTAAAATCACCCTAGGATTGTGATTTTGAAAACAAGTTTTGAAAAAGAAGGTTTTAATGGAAGTTTAAAAACGATGTTAATGCAAGTTTTTTAAAACAAGTTTAAAAATGAATTTTGGAGGAATGAAATATCATGATATGCATAATGCAAGTTGGGGTCGTGAACATACAAGGTTAAGGCTTCACCACATAATCAAGGGGGCCAAACCCACATGGTCTCCGGTTAAACTAAAAAAAAGCCCCCGACACGGTGACTCTCCAATAGCCTAATCCTACGCATGGACTGGGAAGTCCCTTGTTTCAAACATGTAAGGAAAAGGGGGAAGAAGATGGGGGATTAAAATAGAAGAAAACCCAAGTGGGTTTGGAGAGAAAAGAGAGGGGGAAGATGCGTAAACGTAAATAAGAAGCCTATCTTATGTCTTCTTTATTTTGCTTAGCTTTACGTGCTTTGCTTTGCTTGTCTTTCTTCGGTCTTCACTTCAGTCTTCGTCTTGATCTTTGAGTGTTTGCTTTGATCTTCAAGAGCTTCAGATTGTAGCACTTCAAGTCTTTAAAGGAGGCTTTGGAGGCTAGTGCATGAGTATATGAGAATGTATGAGTGTATATAAGGCTAGGGTCTGGAAAACCTAAAGGAGACTAGGGTTTTGGGAAGCTACGAGCTCTGTATATCGAACAGTAGGGTTTTTAGACTGAGTTTATAGACCTCTTTCACGCTGGAGGAGGCTCTGTATTTATAGACAAGGGAATGACTTGGCGCCTGTTGTAGTGGCGCTAGGCCAAAAATGCTTCTGGCGCCACTAGGAGTGGCGCTAGGCCAAATATTGGCTTGTAGTGGCGCCAACTAGTTAAGAAAGTTTTAAGGTTGGCAAGCAACGTATCTTGAGAAGATTTGAGTGGTTGTAATAGTGACTACCATACAATTTTTAGCTTGGCTTTACTAGGAGTGACTTCGGAAAGCCCGGGAAGGATTTAAGGGACTGGGAATGGCCTAGAAGGCCGGAAAAGGGCAGGAACCTTCAGAATAGGGTCCCAAAGGTATTGGACTTGAAAAAGGATGACAAAATTTGTCAGAAGGGTTTACCAGGCCATTAGGGGCAAAATGGTCAATCGAGCCGGAAAGTTGTCGGGACGAACTCAGAATGTCCCGGAAGAAGAATCGAGATTTAGAAACATTATTTAGAATGTTCCCAAAGGCTACCGGTTTGATATCTAAAGCCGGTGTGGCTAGAAAAAGGCAACCGACCCACCAGGGGCAAAACGATCATTTTGTACCGGGTTTACCGGAACTGACTCGGAATGATCTGGAAAGATAAAGGAAGGTCAGGAGTACTATAAAAAGCATTCTCGGGAGATTACCGGTTTGATACCCAGAGCTGGTGTGGTCCTTGAGGCGTTCAGATACCTAGGGGCAAAATGGTCACATTGACCGAAAAGCCTCGGAATTGGCCCGAAACTGACTAGAAGGAACCTAATCATGCCTGATTGCTTTTAAGACAATCCTAGAAGGGTGGACTTACCATTTTGAAGACATAGTACATCTCGAGAAACGTGCCAAAAATGGCCCTAGGGGCAGTTCGATCATTTTTCACCGAAGTGGGCCAGCAGGCACCGTGTTGACCTGGGTTTTGAGTGCTTCCACCACTCTGACGGCAGTCTCGTGATATAGGGGTTTGTTGGCAATTCCCTATATCGACCTGCTTGCGAGTATTTTCACTACCCTGACGGTTGCGATGTTTACTAGTACTTCCGCTACTCTGACGGTTCGCGATCGTTCCTGAGACTGCCTAATCTCGGGAAGCTGCTAAAGGGACTTAGCACCTAAGAAGTCAACTTTCTCGGAAGGCGTGCTGAAACTGACATTTCTGTATTGGTAGGCTAGCAGGCGCCAAAGATGGACCATTCTACCATATAAGGGACTTGGGGTCTCGTCCCAGTCGACAGGTTTGAAGGAACTTACCATTCCGAAGAGACTTTTTTCAGAAAATGTCCCGGATAGGATAAGCTTACCATCTCGAGGAATCAACTTTCTCGAGAGAAGGATTGGAATTGGAATTGGAAAGGGGACTTACCGTCTTCAGAAAGACGTGCTTGATTTGGAATTAGAAAGGGGACTTACCGTCTTCAGAAAGACGTGCTTGATTTAGAATTAGAAAGGGGACTTACCATCTTCGAAAAGACATGCCTATTGAAATTAGAAAGGGGATTTATCATCTTCGGAAAGATGTGCCTAATTTGGAATTGGACCGAACAATGCCCCTTAAGGGCATTTTGGTCATTTTGCCTTTATTTGGGATCGGTGGGCCCGCAGAGTGATGAATAAACGGGATTAGACTTGGAAAGTTGATTTGACTCAAAATTTGTCCACATTGACTTGAATACAAGTCTGGACGGGCCGTAAACTGCTAAGCGGTCAAAAATAAGGTGCTTACAATGTGTAGGAAGAATGGTTAAAAGTCACCGTGTTGGGGGCTTTCTTCTAATTTAACCTTAGACCACATGGGTTCCCCCCCCCCCCCCCCTTAATTATTTGGTGAAACTTAAAGCTTATATGTTCACGATCCTACTTGCATTATGCATATCATACTCATACATCTCTTCAAAACAATTTTCTAAACTTGTTTTCCAAATTTGCATAAAAAATCTTTTTCAAAACTTGCATTAAATCTTCTTTTTCCAAACTTGCTTTCAAAATCACAATCCTAAGATGATTCTAGCCGTTCCATGATTAGGATTGTTTTAAGAAAGTGTTACATAAGTTTTGGGTGTAAACCCTAAAATTATTTTCGTTAAAACCACAATCTTAAGGTTATTCTAGCCATTCTATGGTTAGGGTCACTTTAAGAAAGTGTTATATTTAATGAGACCAATATGATCCATATTTTCAAATCTTTGTTATTTTTAAAACCACAATCCTAGAATAATTCTAATCTTCTTATGGCTAAAATCATTTTAGGAAAGTGAGATATTTTTAGAGACTTGCAAAAGTCCATATTCCATTCCCTTTCTAAATCGCTTTTTCAAATCCCTTTCCAAACTTCTTTTCCAATCTACTTCCTAAAACGCTTTAAAAAATCTCCTTCCTAAAAACTTTCTTCCCAAAAGTTCCGCTTTCTAAAACTTCTTTTCAAACTCTTTTCCAAAAACTCTTTTCAAAGTTCTATTTTCTAAAACACTCTTCAAATTTTCCTCCTAGAAACTCCCTTAAAAGATTTACTTTTTAAAATCTCCTTCTCTTGAAGCCCAAGTCAAGCCCTAAAGCCAATAATTAGGAAACTCTAATTTTCACTTTCCTTTTTCACATCCAATCATAGCTTTCCAAAATTCTATTTTTGTACATCAAACTTTTAGGTTTCGTAAACTTCTTTTTCATGTCAAATCATATTTTCTAAATTTAAGTTTTTCAAATCTCATCCTTTCCAATTCCATGTCAAATCTAGTCTTCCAACTTAGGAAACCAAATCCAATCCTCCATTTATGGAAACAAAATCAAATCATCTCTTTTTGGAAATAGAATTCAAATCTTTCTTAATTCAATCCTTTCCTAATTCTAGACTTTCCTAATGTCAAACCTTTTCAAATTTCAAACTTTCCAATCTTTTTAAATTTAAACCTTTCATAATTTCTAAACTTTCTAAATCTTTCTTAAATCAAACTTTTCAAATTCCAAATCTTTTTTAGATTGAAATCTTTCCAAAACCAAAACTTTCCTAATTTCAAAGCTTTCTAAATTCAAAACTTCTTAAGTTAAAACTTTCTAAATTCAAAACTTTCCTAAGTTGAAACTTTCTAAATCCGAAACTTCCTAATTTGGTGCTTTCCTAAAATGGAACTTTCCTAAGTTTAAACTTTCCAAAGTTCTAAAGCTTTCTAAAGTCCAATCTTTCCTAAACTTTACCTTCTCTAAATCCAGTCCAAATCAAATTCTTTTCAAATCAAACTTTTTAAAAACCTCAAAGTATTTATTTTCAATCGGACTCTTGTCCAAACTACGATTGACTTGATTTCCAAAAAGAGATACGTAGGCAACCCTCATGGGTGCTATCATAACTTTTTTCAAGTTTTAAATTCCATAACTATTTTCTTAAACTTCCAATTTCATAATCTATTTCAAGTTTCTAATTCCAAAATCTATTTTCAAAACTCTATTTCTAATTTCTAAAACTTTCTTTCAAAAATCAAATCTATCTTTTCAAATCCATTTCAAAATAGAATCAAGTATTTTCAAATCTATTTTCAAAATCAAATCAAATTCTTGCACTTGCATATCATGCATCATGTCAAACTTCTTTTTTAAAATTATTTTCTAAAGTGAATAGTTTTGGGTAATCATTAATCAAAAATTTCGAATGAGTGAACCTAGGGTGAATAGACATGTAGGTACCACAAGGGTGGGGTAGGGTGATGGCTTAGTGCGTCTTCCCTACACGTAACCAACCTCCAAACCTAGATCACTGTTTTCAAAAATCAAATGGAGTTATTTTCAAAAAAGGGCTTAAATATTTCCAAAGGTTGCTAAACAACCTATTTTCTTAAAAACCCTCACTTGAGGAAGTTTTCAAAACCCTAAGTGTAATCTTCAGATTGTGCTTAGTTTTAGGTGACTTAATTCACCTTAATCAAGTTAGGTGACAACTCCAAATCTTTTCCAAAAGCCCTTATTCAAAATCAATTTCAAATTCAAACCTAGTTGCACTCGTCCTTCTAGAAGAATGAGTTCTAACGAGAGAGCACTGTGGTTTTCTCACTTGAAATTTTCAAGTGCGAAAAATTGGGGTGCAACACCGATTTGATACCCAGAGTCGGTGTGGTTTCGTAAGGCACTTGGATGCCTAGAGGCAAAATGGTCATTTTGATTGGGGAACCTCCAGGAAAGGATTGAGGTTGACTAGCTGGCACTGGACATGCCAGACTGTCTAGGGATGGCTATGGAAGGTGGTCTTACAATTCTAAGGACTTGGTACTTTCTTAAAAAACGTGCTTGGCTCGTTAGGGCAAAATGGTCATTTTTTACTAGAACGGGCTAACAAGCGTTGGTGTTGAACGGTCTAGATTTGGTTGGGACTTCTGTTCGAGGAATGGGTACTTTCTTGGTGGACAGGCTTGAAAGGGTCTTACCGCCTTGAGGGATAAACTTTCTCGAAGGTTGTGCTGGAATAGGACGATCTTCCGGTCTTGAGGGGTTTGTGCTTTCTCAAAGAATGTGCCGGACTTGAATGGTCTTCCATTCTTAAGGAGTTTTTGCTTTCTCAAAGAATGTGCTAGATTAGCGGACATTCTACATTGGCGGGCTAGCAGGCGCCAGAAGTGAACCGCTCTTTCATCTCGGGGACTTAGGCACTTTTTAGAGATGAGTGTGAAAGGGGCTTTACCGATCCGAGGAATAAGCTTTCTTGGTGATCGTGCCATACTGGATTGAATAGTCTTACCGTTAATGAGAGGTCAACTTTCTCAAATGACGGGACAACTGGATTTGACTTTAAATTTGAATAGATTTATCATCTTATGGAAGACGTGCCGGGCTGGATTGGATTGACTAATGTAATAGTGACATTTCGGTCATTTTACCTCTAATGAACCCAGCAGGCCCGCGAAACAATTGTTTGATTGGACTAGATCTGGAAAGCCAGTTTGGGCTTAAGTACGCGTGTGTTAGTTTGAAGGTGCTTCCGGTCGGGCCAGAGATCGTCGAGTGGCCAAAATGGGGTGCTAACAGCTGCCCCTCTTTTTCTGTCTTTGCTTGCTAGAGATAGAAAACGATAAAGAAAGAGCCTTATTTGGGTTGCGAGGTGATTGGAAGGACTGGATTTGATGAACTAGTTTTTGAAGTTGAAGATGATTTTTGAAATGACTTTTTTTTTTGTTTTTTTTTGTAAAACCTTTGAAAGCATTTTGAAATGGGGCTTTTGAAGGGAAAACCTGGGAAACCGAACATTTGAATTGGATAGAAACTTTTTGAAGGGAAAAGTTTTAAAAACTGGGAAATTGATTCGAAATAGGGCTTCTGAAGGAGGAAGCTTGGGAAATTGAGATTTTTTTAACTTGAACCATTTTAGAGAAAAAGCTTTAGAAAACTTTTTAAAACAGTTCTGAAACGAGACTTTTGAAAGGGAAAGCCTAAGAAACCAGGGTTTAGAAACTTTGACTTTTTGTACAAAAGTTTAGAAAACTTTTGACACAGGGCTTTTGAAGGGGAAAGCCCGAGAAACTTTAACAAGCACATTTTTTGAAAAAAAAAGTTAGAAAAGTTAGGCTTGAACTTTTTTTTTCTTTTGCAAGGGAAGAAAGTCCAGGAAACCCCGTCATTTGACAGGAGATAAAAACTTTTGGAGGAAAAAGTTTTAAGGAACCAATAGGATTGATTTTGAATCTAAAACTTTTGAGGAAAAAGTTTGAAACCAGAATTTGATTTTTTGAGTTAAACTTTTGAAGGAAAAAGTTTGAAATCAGGATTTGAATTTTTTTGATGTAAGATTTGAAATTTTTGAAGTTAACTTTTGAAGGATAAAATTTGAAACAAGACTTGAATTTTGAGGTAAACTTTTGAAGGATAAAGTTTGAAACCAGGAACATTTTTTATGATGAAAGTTAAAACCTGAACTTTTTGAGGATAAAAGTTGAGAAAACCGAGAATGATTTTGAATAAAAACTTTTGAAGGAAAAAATTTGAAATTAGAGTTTGATTTTGAATTTTAAAACTTCTGAGGAAAAGTCTAAGAAATCTAAAAAATTATTTCAAAAATAATTTTGAAGGACCCCTTCTATTTTTTTTTAATACGTACTTCTTACCTTTCGATGAACCCTTATCGGGTCTCTTTTTTCCTGCCTTGTCTTCAGGATGGCTGACAAGGGGGATGATGATTTATGCAACAGGTGATGGCTGAGCTGACAGTAATGAGAGCTGTTTTTGGCCCAGGATAGGACTAGCACTACTGTCATTCAAGTTGATGGAGGTGACTGGTACACTTTGGTGATCATACTAGGAATCTGCAGAGCTAGGTTTTATTGTGGTAGAGTGTAAACAACTGCACAGTTGGCTTGGAGAGGATGGAACTACAGAGTGAGTTATTCCTTCTTATCCTCCTTACTCTCTTGATTAAATTTCACTTTCTGTTTTTAGAAGGCCTTCAAGAGGCTAGTAGCTTTTGAGTATTGTTTTTGAAATTCTTTGGGTTACTGGCGAGGAAGGGGCCCATGCAAGGCTTCTTAGGAAGGATGCCCTAGACAAGGTTGCTGGAAATGAGCTAAACTTGAGGAGTCATGGGAGGTTGTTCTGTGTTTGTAGTTCTTTTATGATAAATTGACTATTGAGTTTTGATTTTGGCAGACACGATAGGATTCTTGTTGATGTGTCTCTGGAAGGATTTTGCTTCTCCGAGAGTCTTGAACTGGTTTATAAAGGAGGTGAGATCTCCTTTAATGGGTTTGAAGTATCTTGAAATTTGAGCATCTTCGATTGGTTTTTTATTTGATCAGGATGGTAGGCCATTGCCTTAGTCTTCATGCCTTGGAAAGGTTTGAATTAGGACAGACTGGGAGGTCGAGAGTGGGACATTGCCCCATTCTCTGTTTCTTGTTGGCTATGGATAGCAGCCTAGGCTGTGTATTGTTTCTCTTATGTTCTCTTCTTTTTTTAGGGCCTACATGGCGTGAGAATTCCATCTAGTTGAACTTCTTCTCTTGAGCCAATCACCTAAGGATTTTGACTTGGATGAGGAGTCCGCCTCTTGCCATGCTTCTATTTCTGGAGGCCTTTCCTTCGATGAATGGTTGGGTTTATGAAGGATGGACACAGATGCATGCCCCAGTCGGTTTCGACTTAGCTAGCAAGATGATGGATCTTGTCGCGGCATCGAAATGTTGTATTTTGGAGATGCCTTTGAAACTTGGGAAAGCTTCAGGAGGTGCCCCTTGAACTTGTACCTATCTTAGTATCTCCTTAGCAAATATCAAGATATAACAGAGTAATCTTAATAAATGACTTATGACATTCATACTTATCATTTTGCCATGCTGAGTTTAGAAATCTATTACCAATGTAGGTTTTCCACAGGTTGGCATCCCCTGACCCATTTGTTGAGGCGTGAGACTTTGCTGCTTCGTTGAGGTCGTCTTGGATTGCTAACCAGGAGATTTAACTAATTTTCTTTTCTTTTCTTTTCTTTTTTTTTTCTCTCATTTAAGCCATTTTTGCCACCTGTGCCCTTACGGGTTTTCACAGATGCCGACTGTACCATTGTTGTACGACAATGCCCGTTTTTGGGTTTTCATTGCGTCGGTAGTTTTGTATCTTGCCATGAACCTACTCTTTTTTCCATAGCACCCTAGAACGTTTTAACTATGTCCTTAGGCCATGCATTTTCTTTTGATTTCTCTCATTGATGCCGATGAAGATGACTCATTGCTTGTTGTTGACTGATGTTGTTACTTTGGTCGAAGACTGTTGATGTTGCTTTTGACAAGGGTGCATTGATACACACTTGTTAAGTTGGGATAGAAGTTGTCTTCTCATAACTCCTTCTACTAGGTAGAGCATTTTCCAATGTAACCATCTTACTTTGAATAGCAATGACAACAATGACTAATTTGAAAGGTTTTTTTTGGACTGTAACATGAGCTAGGTGTCGGGTTTTTGAAAGAATAGGATAGAAGGCTCAGACCTAACATTCTACTTGGCTTTGATTCGCGTGATCACTTTTAACAGTTTCATCCCTTTTTTACCATTTGCTTTTATGACTAATGCTGAGGTCGTTTATTTGATGACTTCAACCTTTGCATCGCTAAATTTTCCTTATTCATTTTCTCCCACTTAACTGAAGAAAAACTGTCAGACTCTTCTTATTCATTTTCTGCCACTTACCTAGTAGAAAACGACAATGCTTGAGCTTTTTTTTTTTTTTTGGACATGTAAAACTACCCTTTTTTTCTTTCCCTGCCCCTATGCTATAGCTTTCGACCCATTGTGAGTGGTGATAACTATATGGTAGCTTTTGACCCATTGTGAGTGGTGATAATTATATGGTAGCTTTCGACCCATTGTGGGTTTTCGTTTAACTGTATGGTAGAGGAATTGAGAGCCTCTCTTTATTTTGATCAATGTCATCATTGCTCTATCAGAGTTTCTAATTATACAGAGTAGTGTTTTATCAAACTTGAGTTAATGGGTACTGGGAAAACTTCCCTGTCTGTCTCTGCCATGATCAATGACTTTGAGTTTTCATTGTTGGGAGGGAGCTTTGCTTCTAGTTTTTTACCAAGCTGAAGAAGTCTTTTGGTGACGAATTCTCTTGTCGAGGTTTGATTTTTCTGGTAAAGGATTTGGAGATGCGTCTTTGCCTATACATGATATGTTGTTCTCTAAGAGGCAAGCTTGCTCATACCACTTCGATGGTTTGAGTTTCCTTGAGGATTTGGAGAGAGGGGGGTGTTGCACCCTGTTTTTGAATGATAGGCCCTCTTGACCCGAGGGGGGAGGGGGAATTTGGTACGGTGCTCTCTCGTTAGAACTTGTCCTCCTAAAAGGACCTATGTGATGGGGTTTGAATTTTTGAAATGGACTTGATTAAGGCTTTATGAAAAGTTCTTTGGAGTCACCACCTAACATAGTTAAAGATGTGCTAGGTCATCTACACCAAGTAAAACTTGAGGGTTAAACTTAGGTTTTGAAAAGGTTTTCGAAAAGCGTCCTCAAGAGAAGGTTTTAGAAGGTAGGGTTGTTCGACAACCCTAAAAATGATGGAAAGCCCTTTTGAAAATTAACTCTAGTTTTCATCTTTGAAACAAAAATTCTTAAGTCCGGGGGTTGGTTACGTGTAAGGAAGATGTCCTAAGACTATAACCTTACCCCGCCCTTGCGGTACCTATATGTCTATTCACCTTTTACTCAACTAATTATGAGTCCCTGTTACCTATTGTTTAATGCTATCCACTTAGAAAAACTTTTGAAAACAAAGTTTGAAAGATGGAGAGGAGTTTGAAAAATGGTTATGGAATTAGGAATTTGGAAAGGGTTCTGACCGCACCCCCTGAAGGGTTGCCTACGTACCTCATTAAAGAGGATCTGGTCAGTCATAGTTCAGACAAGAGTCTGAAAGAGTTAAAATTTTAAAATGGGTTTCTATTTCTAAAAAGTTTCCATTTTTAGAAAGTTTCCTTTTCATGAAAGTTTGAGTTTAAAAATGTTTCCTTTTTAGGAAGATTTGACTTGAAAATGTTTTCTTTTCAAGAAGATTAGATTTTGAAATGTTTCCTTTTTAGGAAGATTTAATTTGAAAATGTCTCCTTTTTAGGAAGATTTGATTTGATTTTGAAATGTTTCTTTTTACGGAAGATTTGATTTTTGAAATGTTTCCTTTTTAAGAATATTGGATTTGGAAATGTTTCCTTTTCAGGAAGATTTGATTTTGGAAATGTTTTATTTTCAGAAAGATTGGGATTTGATTCGAAAAGATTTGATTTGATTTTGAAAAAGGCAAGGTTAGATTGTTTCCAAAATGGGAGGAGTTGATTTAGGTTTTAAAATTTGAAGGTTTGAAAAAGAAGAGATTTAAGGGATTTGAAAAATGTATGATTTTGGTTTAAAATTGGAAGGTTTCGATATTGGCAAAAACAGGTATTGGACTTCTAGGGTTTGACAAATGAGAGCTTTGTAAATAGTTCGAAAACCGAGTCTTTTAAAAACATGTTTTAGGGCCCAAAACCCTAACTTCGATTTTAGACATTCAAATGAATATTGCACTTTGCCTTAAGCCATTCTAGCCATTGAAAGACTAGAATTGCTTTAGGCTTATGGCTTTGAAAAACAATAAAGGCAGGAGGCTAAAAATATAAACATTTTCAGGTCATTTTGAACGTCACACATTTCTCGAAACAACCCTAATCGTGAAAAGACTAGGATCATTCCGAGATCATGTTTTTGAAAAGAAACAAATGTAGGCTAACGAGAGCCATTTAAAATGTTACCCTTTTCCAGAGAAACCCTAACTATAAAAGGGTTAAGATCCACCTAGAATTGTAGTTTTAAGAAAACCATTTTGAAAATGATTTTAAGAGGTAGAGAAATGACATGAATGCAACGATAATAACGGCATGAAACATACTAGGCTAGATAACACCATATTGCAAGAGGGCCCTAAGGCCATGCTGTGAAGCAAGTGAGGGCCAAGAAGAGAGTTCGGATCAGTAATCTCCTCTTGTGCACTCTCAATATGGACTTAATGTCCTCTTGTTCCAAGCATGCAAGAAAGGGAGGTTTAGGGATAGGGGATTAAGAAAGGGAAAAACCCAAGTAGGTTCGGAGGGAGAAGAGAGAATAGGGGAGTACGGAAAGTAAATGAAGGATTTACCTTGTCTCGTTTCTTCTTTTTTTGATGGAGGCTCAGGCCTTGGACTTGGAAAGACTTTGAGAGCTTCCGAGCAATGGGGCAACCTTTGGTGGGGCTCGGACACTAGGGCTTCAGAAGTTCAGACTTGGACTCGGCCGGCGGGACTTCGAGAGAGAAACAGAGGGCTCTGGGAGCTATCTAGAATAAAGGGGGAGAATTTTTGGATAATTTTTTCACCCAAAATAGTGTAGAGGGAGGTTTGTATTTATAGTGCAAAAATGGGAGAGTGGTACGCCACTCTTAGTGGCACATACTACGAGTGGCCCAGGAAGGTTAAATGACGGCTTAAAAAAAGGCAAGATACAAGGCTGGTCGATTTGTAACTGATTTTGGGGGGTTATGTGCCACTATTAGTGGCGCATGACTAAAGAATGGTCATGCTTCACTTGAAGTGGAGCAGGGAGGTTTTGGTTCGAAAAAGGAAGGTGTCAGCCGGTGAGGCCCGACTAGAAATGGTAAGGAATACTCTAGAAAGTGTTCTGGAGGTTTCCGGTTTGATTCCCAGAGCCAGTATCGTTGAAGAGAGTGACCGGATTGCAATTGCCTCATCCTGGGAGTTTTAGGATTGACCAAGATTGACCGGGGTTGACGGGGTTGACCAGAGTTGATTGGGGTTGACTAGGTTGACCAGAGTTGGCTAGGGAGTTGCCGGTTTGATACTCAGAACCGGTATGGTTTCCTAGGGCATTTGGATGCCTAGGGGCAAAAAGGTCATTTTGATCGAGGAACTTCCAGGAAAGGACCGGGGCTGACTGGATGGCACTGGACATTCTGGACCATCTAAGGACGGCCTTGGAAGGTGGTCTTACCGTTCTAAGGACTTGGTACTTTCTTGAAGAACGTGCTAGGTCTGTTGGGGGGCAAAATGGTCATTTTTTCATCGAGACGGGCTAGTAGGGGTTAGTATTGACTGGTCTGGATCTGGTCTGGACTTCTGTCTGAGGAATTGGTACTTTCTCGGTGGACAGGTTTGAAAGGGTCTTACCGCCTTAACGGATAAAATTTCTTGAAAGTCTTGCTAGACTTAGACAGTCTTCCATTCTTGAGGAGTTTGTGCTTTCTCAAAGAACGTGTTGGACTTGGACGGTCTTTCATTCTTAAGGGGTTTGTGTTTTCTCAAAGAACGTGCTGGATTACCGGACATTATACATTGGCAAGCTAGCAGGCGCCAAAAGTGAACCACTCTTCCATCTTGAGGACTTAGGTACTTTCCCGAGATGAGTATGGAAGGGGCTTTATCGATCTGAGGGATAAACTTTTTTGGTGATCATGGCGTGCTAGATTGGATGGTCTTATCGTCAATGAGGGATCAACTTTCTCGAATGATAGGACAAATGAATTTGACTTTGGATTTGAATGGACTTATCGTCTTATGGAAGACGTGTCGGTCTGGATTGGATTGACTAATACAACAGGAGCATTTCAGTCATTTTGCCTCTAGTGGGCCTAACAGGCCTGTGAGGCAGTTGACAGATTGGATTAGATCTGGAAAGCTGATTTGGGTTTAAGTATGCTTGTGTTGATTTGGAGGTGCTTTCGGTTTGGCCGAATATCACCGAGTGGCTAAAATGGGTGCTAATCGGGGGTTCCTTTTTTAACCAGTAGAATTGCCTTATTATAGTAGATCAATGAGTGTGGTGTTGCCCCAATTGACACTCTAACTGGGACTTTGTGAAAGGGTAGCTGCTTATGCCAACCTTTGTGATCCTTTTGACATTTGTATTCTAATGACTCAATGGCCTCCTTTGTTTATAGATGGTTGGATATTGAGCTGTTGTAATTGATTTTGAATTTCTACTATCATGTGCTGTTTTAGGTTGCTGGCACACTATGTGACAATCTGTAGAAGACCTCTGGGGAGTCTTAAGGGTCAAAAGATGCCATCGTTTAGGATACCCTGCAAGTTTCATTTTTCTAGAAAAAAACAAAGATTTTAGCATGGCAAAGAAAGCATTTCATGATCAGGAATCCTCTATTTTAGATTAGCCTGTTATACACTTCATATTTACATGACACTTCGACAAGCTGAAACTAAGGGTTCCTCCCATAAGTTTTACCAAGGCCTTCAGGGTTTGGGAATTTGATGGATGGTCCAGTCGGCCAATTTCTTATCCGATACTACTAGATTGGCGAAACCTTGAGGAGAGTGAGCCAGTAGAAGATGATCAATGTCTAGGATTGAGGCATCGATTTTTAATTGATGATCAAGGATGAAATGGCACTTTTTTTTCTTTTGTTTTTTATTTTTGTTTTTTTGTTTTTTTCGGTGGATCACCCCGTAGCTATGCGCCTAGTCCGTTCTTAGGTTGGTACCTTTTGCTACTGAGGTAGTTGGTGAACATTTTCCTAACTATCAAGTGACTGGAGGGTTTTGTAATGTCGATGCATGGATGGTGATTGTCATGACATGGTGTGGAGGTTGCTGCTTGAGAGGTAACATTTTGTTGATGAGCAGTCAATCCCTTCTACTCTTCAATGGGCTCATCCTTGCAAGAGTTATGAACTGGGTGGGACTACGAAGATATTATATAGCTTTGGCTGTGCTCTTGGGCCTGGAAAAAGAAAAAAAAAAGCAAATGGAATTAGCATGTGGAGTTAAAGACCTTACGTAATACATATCCTATAGAGGTCCCTTCTTCACGGGAATCTAGGCATAATGCTGAGTCTATTTTGGAGGTGGAGTGTGGCCCCGGTATGCAATACAATACCTTTTCAGTATGGGAGTGATTAGAGAGATTTGAAATAGAAGGTTTTGATTTAATTGATTTTAAAAAGGAAAGTATGGAAAAAGGAAGTTTTGATTGATTTGGAAATTGAGGATTTTGAGGGTTTTGAAAAAGGTATGATTTTGGTTTGAAAAAGTAAAGCTACCGAGTTGGTAAAAATAGGATTTTCCTAGGATTGGACTTCTAGGGTTTGACAAACACAAATTTTGTAAATGGTTCGAAAACCGAGTCTTTTGAAAACATGTTTTGGGATCCGAAACCCTAACTTGGATTTGGGACATCCAAATGAATATCTCACTTTGCCTAAAGCCATTCTAGCCATTAGAATGCAAGAATCACTTTAAGCTCATGACTTTGAAAAACAATAAAGTACGAGGCCAAAATGTAGACCTTAGTTATGAATGTCACACATTCTCTGAGACAACCTTAGTTATGGATAACTAGGATCATTTCGGGATTGTGCTTTTTGAAAAGAAATCAATATAGGCTACTAGAAGCCATTTTAAAATGTCACACTTTCCAAGGAAAACCCTAACCATGAGAGGGTTAGGACCAACCTAGAATGGTGGTTTTGAGAAAACAACTTCGAAAATGATTTTAGGGGATAAAGTGATGGTGGGAATTCAAATGCATGACAATAATATTAATGGTATGAAACATACAAGTCTAGGTATTACCACATTGCAAGGGGGCCCTAGGGCCATGCCATGAAGCAAGTGAAGGCCAAGAAGAGAGTCTCGATAATTAATCTCCTCTGTTCACTCTCGACATGGACTTAACGTCCCCTTGTTCTAAGCATACAAGAAAGAGAGTTTTAGAGATAGAAGATTAAAAAAGAGAAGAACCCAAGTGGGTTCAAAGGGAGAAGAGAAAGTGGGGGAATACGAAAAGGTAACTAGAGATTACCTTATCTCGTTTCTTCTTTCTTGGATGGAGGCTTGGGCCTTGGACTCAGGAAGACTTCAGGCGCTTTTGGGCAGCAGAGCGGACCTTCGATGGAGCTCAGCGGCTAAGGCTTCAAAGCTTCGGGCAAGGGCTCGGCTGACCGGACTTCAGGAAAGAGAGAGAGAGAGAGAGAGAGAGAGAGAGAAGGCTCCAAGAGCTATTTGGAACAGAGGAGGAGAGTTTCTGGATAAATTTTCTAACCTAAAACAGTGAGGGGGGAGGTCTATATTTATAGTGCAAAAACAGGGGGTCGTGCGCCGCTCTTAGTGGCACACGTATTGATCTTGGCCCTGCGCCACTAAGAGTGGCATAGGGAGACATAATGAGGGTTTAAAAATAAGGCTAGATACGGTTTTGGTCAATTTATAACTGATTTTAGGGGGTTACATGCTACTATTAGTGGTGCAAAGCTAAAATTAAAGCCGCGCCACTAATAGTGGCATTGGCTTATTAATGAGGGCTAAAAAAAAAAAGGACTAATTAGAATGCTGGTTAATTTATAACTATCCTTGATAGCTAGTGTGCGCTTTTAGAAGCGGCTCGAGGCTAAAAATTGTTCATGTTCCACTCAAAGTGGAACAAGGAGGTTCTGGTTTGAAAATGAAAGCCCAAACGGGGGGGCCCAGCCAGAAATGGAAGGGGATACTTTGGACAGTGTCCCAGAGTTTTCCAATTTGATTCCCAAAGCCGGTATGGTTAAAAAGAGTGACCGGATCACAGTCACCTCATCCTAGGAGTTCTAGGGTTGACCAAGATTGACCGGGGTTGATTGGGTTGACCAGAGTTAACTAGGATTGACCGGGTTGATTGGGTTGACCGGGTTGATTGGGTTGACCAAAGCTGACTGGGGTGTTACCGGTTTGATACCCAAAGCCGGCGTGGTTTCCTAGGGCATTTAGATGCCTAGGGGCAGAACTGTAATTTTGACTAGAGAACCTTTAGGTAAGGACCGGGGTTAACTGGCTGGCACTGGACATGCCGAACCGTCTAGGGACAGCTTTGGAAGATGGTCTTACCATTCTGAGGACTTGGTACTTTCTCGAAGAACGTGTCGGACCTGCTAGGGGCAAATAGTTATTTTTTCCCACGATGGGCTAGCAGGCGTTGGTGTTAACCAGTCTAGATTTGGTTGAGACTTCTTTCTGAAGAATTGGTACTTTCTCGGTGGACAGGCTTGAAAGGGTCTTACTATGTTAAGGGATAAACTTTCTCAAACTTCGTGCCAAACTGGGGTGGTCTTCCATTCTTGGAGGGTTTGTGTTTTCTCAAAGAACGTGCCAAATTAGCGGATATTTTATATTGGCGGGCTAGCAGGTGTCAGAAGAGAACTGCTCTTCCATCTCGGGGACTTAGGTACTTTCCGAAGATGAGTGTGAACTGGGCTTTACCGATATGAGGAATAAGCTTTCTTGGTGATCGTGATGTACTTGATGGAATGGTCTTATTGTCAATGAGGGATCAACTTTCTCGAATGATGGGACAATTGGATTTGACTTTGAATTTGAATAGACTTATCGTCTTATGGAAGATGTGCCGGGCTAGATTGGATTAACTATTGCAACATGGGCTTTTTGGTTATTTTACCTCTAATGGGCTCAGCGGTCCCGTGAAGTGGTTGTTTGATTGGACTAGATCTAGAAGGTTGGTTTGGGCTTGAGTACACTTGTGTTGGTTTGGAGGTGCTTTCGGTCGGGCCAGAGATTGCCAAGTGGCCAAAATGGGGTGCTAACACTAGCCCGACTTGGTAAAAATGACCAAACCTGCCCCGTGGGCCTCCAGGTACATCTTTGAGAAAGTTCAAAATTTCTCAAGATGGTAAGTCTACCCTTCCAAAATGTTCCCAGACAGCTTGGCGTGCTCAATACACCATTATGTCCAATTCTGGTCTCACTCTGGTCAACTTTAGTCAAAATGACAAATTTGCCTCTAGGCACCCCAACACAATGCAAATCCTGCCAAATGGTGAAATATCTTCCAGAACCATCCTCGAATAGTCTGGCATGCTTAAAATGCCATTTCGACCTATTCTAATCCTTTTTAACCAATTCCGGTCAAAATAACTATTTTACCCCTAGCGGCCTAAATGTGCCTCGCCAACCACACCGGCCCTAAGTACGAAACTGGTAGATCTTATCATACACTCCTATTTAATCCAGGTGAGCCTCATGACTCTAAACATTTCAAACTCAATGAAAGTCCCCGAAACGTCTTGCAGACACTTCGCTGGGTTGTCTTTTCTCCCGATTCCCTAGTTATAACGCACCATCAAATGACTTGAGAAATGCGTAAATTAGAGAATTCCTAAAATCTTAACCATAGGTCTTTCCATCGATATGACTCGATTGAATAGATCAATTCTCGAAGCCCCCGACCGCATGGCTCGAAAACTGCCACTTTCAATAACCCCTAGAGCATCTCACAGATGCTCTGCCAAGGTTATCTTTCTCTCCAATTCCCTGATTATAACACATTATCAAATGACTTGAGAAATGCGCAAATTTAAAAATTCTCGAAAGTAATTCCAGAGCACTTTCCATTGGTACAGTCTGATCGGAAAGTGTGTTTCCCAAAGACACCAATCACGTGACCCAAAAATGACTACTTTCGAACATCCATGGAGTGTATTACAGATGCTCTGCAAAAATGTGTTTTTATGCACACTTCTCTAAATGATATCTCACTCTTTTGAACACCTTTCAAGCTCCCAAAAAATTCTAGATTCTTGAGAAACACTAGGAAAACATTGTGGACATGACTGATTTCCCCAAATCCTTATCGGATTGTATAATTATCGATGCAAAGTTTAAATAACATTCCCTGTAGCGAAGCGTATGCTACATGTGTTCAGATTTTGATCAGATCAATCAAACTTTGCTTGCCTCCTAAGATTTAGCCAGTATAGAGTGTGCCACGTGGCCTTCATTCTGTGGAACAGCACAGGCACATGTAGCAACGAAGCTTTGCAGAAATATCCTCTAAACCTTGACTTTCCATATACATCTCACCCTCCAAACACTTAGGCTAGATTCCACGTCCCTCTAGCCCATACACTACACCCAGAAAGCTATTAATGTCATAGAGGGTCCTATTCCAGCCCCTTTAAGCCTCTCTGAGGCCCTTCAAGTTCAAGTTATAGCATCCATTGAAGTTTGAAGGTGTTTGAAGGCAAAAGGTGGTATTCCCTTTTGCATTTTTGCCATCCACACTCTTCTCTTCTCCTTTCTAGCGTACTTAGGCTATTTTATATTTTAAACCCCCATATTCTATCCCCCTTTCTTGCATGCGTAAAATAAGAGAGCTCCTAGTTCATGCCTAGAGGAAAGCTTGTGAGAGTCACCATGTAGGGGGATCTCTCACTCGCTTACTTTAAGATGGTATGGCTTTGGAGCGCCTTAATTATGTGGTGTGAACTATAGCTTTGTATGAATTCATGACCCCCTTGCATATGGTTAACATGTTCATATATTGCATGCTTGGCCCTATTTTCATGTCCTTCACCATTTTGTAAAAATTTTTACTATCTTCATTTCTATGTCTTCTTCATAATTCATATCCAAGTGTTTTCCTAAAAATGGTTCTAAGAGTTGGCTCCTTGAAGCCTAGATCAATTTCCATATCTTAGAAAGCCCCCTTTAAGCCCCTTGACTTCATTTTGCACACTGGTATTTCTTTGTATAAAATTGGTTTTCAAACTCATCTCTTCTATATTGATTTTTGTAGAATCCACTCTCTTGAGCCTGGTGGTTGAAATGGTCTCTTAGAACCCTCTCTTAAGTGCTTTTCTCATTATCTTGACCATATAAGCCCTAGTTCACTAGAATTGGTTTCTACACCCAAAATATAGTTTTCAAAACAACCATCTTCAAAAAGGGTTCTCCAAGTTTCATTCTCTTTAATTTGCACGAAAATGATTTCCCTAAACCACTATTTTCTTGATTTTTAGTAGTTTCACTCTCTTGGATATTGTGGTTAGAATGGTCCCATGGAGTCTTCTTTAGAGTAATTTCCTTCAAATCAACCATATGAACCTTTATTCTTTAGAGTGGTTTTCAAAAATTTACAAGTGGTTTTCCAAAACAAATTTTCAAAGGCTCATTCTCTTTAATTTTCAAGTCTTCAAGACTATCTATTGAACGTTGATTTTCACAAGTTTTACTCTCTTGAGTTAGTGGTTGAAATGGTTCCAAGGCAACCCTCTCTTAAGTAGTTTTCAAATATTAACCATGTGAACCGAACACTCACTTGAGTGGTTTTCATAAAATGGTTTTCAAAACACATCTTCAAGTTGCATGCATAAAATCACCTTTCCAAAACCATTAGGTCAAAACTCTAGTTCAAAACCACCTTTCAATACCACCTTCCAACTCTAGGTTAACTTGACCCTAGTTGTCCAACCTTGGGTTAACCTAACTTAAGTTAGTTAGCCTTAGATCAACCAAACCCTAGGTTAACCTAACCTTAATTAGTTCACCCATGGCCACCTAAACCCTAGGTTAACCTAACCCAAGTTAGTTTATCCAAGGTTAATCTAACCTTAGTTAGTTAATCCTAGGTCACCTTAACCCTAGGTTAACCTAACCCTAGTTAATTAACCCTAGGTCAATCTAACCCTAGTCCAACCTAACCTTAGTTAACCCTAGGTCACATTAATCCTAGGTTAACCTAACCCAAGTTAGTTAACTCTTGGTCAACCAAATTCTAGGTTAGCCTAACCTTAGTTAGTTAATCCTAGGTCACCTTAACCCTAGGTTAACCTAACCCTAGTTAGTTAATCCTAGGTCAACCCAACCCTAGTCCAAGCTAACCTTAGTTAGTTAACCCTAAGTAAACCCAACCTAAATTAGTAAGCTTCAATGTTCCAATTCAAAGACTCTTTTTTAAATATTCCTTCAACCAAAAAAAAGCCATTCTCATAACACCTCTTCAGAAACATTCTATTCTCTTGAGATTTCAAAAATTAACTCCAAAACCTTTTCAAATATTTCTATACTCCATCTCCAAAAATGTTTTCAAGAAGTTCTCTTAAACTTGTCTCAAATGGTTAGACACTTAACATTTTTCAAAAACTATTTTCAAAAATGCTTTCAAGAACTCACAACCCAAAGGTATCCCTACCCCTCTTATGATTAGGAATTCTAAGGGAAAGGGATACATTAAGTACAACCTCCAAAATTGTTCAAATTAGAGTTTCAAAACCCTAAGTGTTTTCAAAAATCCTTTTTAAAAGTCATTTTTAAACATCACATTCTTGAAACAACTCTAGTCCTTCCATAGTTAGGATTGGTCAAGTACAAGTCAAATATTCAAGAAGGATTCTATAACCCTAAACTTTTAAAAAAACCAAAAGGGAAGTTTCTAGCTCTCTTTTCCTAACTTGTTTTCAAGGCTCATAGCCCTAAAAGAATTTAATTCTTCAACGACTAACCTCTCAAAGGTAATGAAACATTAAACATGCCTTTCAATAAGGTATTCAAAAATAACTTTCAAAAACTTTTTAAAGACAAGTTCCCAAGAGCATTTCCAAGCCAAATTCTACCTCCAAAGTTTTCAAAACAAAACTTCAAAACATTTTCCAAACTCCCTCGAGCTATTCTAAAACACTTCCAAAACTCCCTTGGGTCGATTCAAGAACATTTCAAAGCTGCCTTGAGTTAATTTCAAAACATTCAAAATCATCTTCAAATCCGATTTCAAAAATACTTCAAATATACCAACTCTTATTTCAAAAGCATTTTTTAAAACACTCTCAAGTTTTCTTTTTCCAAAGACCTCAAATGTGTCTTCAAAACATTTCAAAGGCCCCAATATGCCTATGTTCTATTGAGCCCTTGCCTGAACTATGAATGACCTGATTCTCACCAAATGAGATACGTAGGCAACCTAAAATTGTACGATCATAACCTTTATTTCAACCCAAGTTCCCTTTTTCAAAATTTCTACCTTAAATCCCTCCAAAACTTTCTATTTTCAAACATCTTTTCAATAACATGAATCATGCATTATTCACCTAAAAATTGATGACCAACCCCTCTTTTCAAAACTCTAAAGTGAATATGGACAATTAGTAACTAGTGATTCAAGTGAGTGAACCTAGGGTGATTAGACATGTAGGTACTGAAAGGGTGGGGTAGGGTGATAGTCTTAGGATGTCTTCCCCACACGTAACTAACCCCCGGACCATAGATTTTTATTTTAAAGACCAATCCGAAGTCAAGTTTTCCAAAAGGACTTTATAAACATTTTCAAAAGGTGGCTAAAACCCCTTTTCTAAAAGCCTTACCAAGAAGAACATTTTCAAAACCTTTCCGAAAATCCAAAGTCTAGTCGTCATATTTCACTTAGTTTTAGGTGACCTAACACATCTTTAACTATGTTAGGTAGTGACTCCAAACTTTTTTCAAAATCCCTTAAATCAAATCAAGTTTTCAAGATCAAACCTAGTTGCACTTGTCCTTCTAGAATGATGAGTTCTAACAAAAGAGCACCATGCTTTTTCACGAGCCAATAGGGCTTGGTGGTGTCCAAAAATTAGGGCGCGACAATGATGCAAATCTGAAGCTAGCATTTCTCAATTCCCTTTTGGATCCCCTTGGAAATGAAACCTAAATACACTTCTTGATGCTAAAGGGATAACTCTCCAAAATGCCTCTCTTGGATAACTCTTTCAACATTCCCTTACAGCTCCTGAAAAAATCTGCAATCAATGAAAATTTCTTATTCAGAATGAACAAACTAGCAAAAAACTTGGAACAACCGTGATCGCAGAGATTTATAAATCAAGTATCCTTTTGACAACACTTGTGACTACAAAACCAAAAAGAGATCCCATTTATGAAAATCCCATTTCTAGAAGAAAACCTCCAAACTCTCATTTTCATCCAAACCTGCTTTTCAAAAACTTTCCAAAAATGGCAAATGGCGCTTCATGAGAAAAAAGAAGTTTCATGGAAAAACGTCTGATCGATGTCTCCTTTGCAAGCAACAAATGAAATTTTGCAAAAAATTATCCTAACAAGAAGAAGAAGGAGAAACTGCTCAGTCATCTTCAAAAAATAGATGAATACCCGGAGTCTTCTGATATTGGATTCATTTATTCGCTGGATGATGAATCGACTCTTGATTCAGTCCTTGCCATTGGATACTCTGAATCTGAACTTGAAGCTGATGAATTTTTTACACTAGAGCCACTTCAAAACTTGGCACTTGCTCAACCCACTCTGCTAGCCAAAGTTCAGATTCTTCTTGATAAGTATTACAGACCTTTGTCTATATTGCCTTTTTTGATACTAGTGCTAGATCAACCATTTTAAATCCATCTCTCCTTCCTGATTCTTCTTAGGAACCCTACTACCAAGCTTTTCGAGTCACTATTAGTGACAAGTTTGTCGTTGATCGTATCAACAAACCCATACTAATACGGTTATTTCCAAATCTTACCATTGAACATCGAGTTCTTGGCTTTGCCCTTCCCAAGAAATATTTTTTATTTGGTTTTGATATTCTTCATAACCTTCCCCGTTTTTGATGGACCCCTGAAGGTCTTGCCTACCGTATCCATTTTAACCCTTGGACCTAAATACCCTATTTCTATTTGACTGAAGTTTTTGGTTCCATTCAAACTCAGTTAATAGAAACCTCTTGTGCAGAATCTCATACTGACTTCCTTACCAAATGCTCTGCTCCATTGTGGAAGAATCTTGACTTCTTTATCTTATTCCTTTCAAGCTTAATGAAGATGTTAACTCTACCAAAGCTAGTCACCCTGGTATGTCTCCTGAACATCTCGCCCTAACTGTTCAAGAAGTTAAACAGTTACAAACTAATGGGTTGATTGAACCAACTTCCTCACCATGGGCTTGTGAAGTATTTTATGTCAACAAGAGGATAGAAAAAATTAGAGGAAAATTATGACTTGTGGCCAATTATCAACCCTTGAATCATTTTCTTGTGGATGATAAATTTCCTGTACCCAACCACCCCGTTCTTTTCTCCCATTTATCCACCTAACCGCCCTGCTCTTTTCTCCTATTTATCCAAAGCCAAATGTTTCTCAAAATTTGATCTAAAGTATGGTTTTTGGCAGCTTCGTGTTTTACCTTTAGAAAGATACAAAACTGCTTTTTGCATTTTTGATCACCACTTTCACTAGACTGTTATGCCTTTTGGCCTCATAACAGTCCCTTCCTTATTCTAGAAAGCAATGGTCAAAATCTTTGAACCAATCATTCATAATGCTCTTGTTTATATTGATGATATCTTGTTGTTTTCTCCAACCATTGATACTCATGGCCAACTTTTGTCTTAATTTCATGATCTTCTCCAGAAATATGGTGTCATACTCTCCCAAAATAAAGTGCTCATTGGTAAAACTTTCATTGATTTTCTTAGCATGCAATTTATGATGGCAAATTTCAGCTCCAACCCCATATTGCTACCCGTCTCCATTCTTTTCCAGATATCCTTACGTGTGTGAAAGAAATTTAGAGTTTTTTGGGGATTGTTAACTACATGCTTGAGTTCATCGCAAATGAGTCCTCTTACACTGCTCCTTTGTCTCTCATGCTAAAGAAAAAATCCACTTCTTTTGTCTAAAGAACAAACTCATGCTGTCCAAAATCTCAAGACCTTTGCCAACACACTTCCTCCCTTACAAATTGCTTCATATGGCAAAAAGATTCTTCAAACCGATGCCAGTGATCACTAATGGGGTGATGTTCATTTTGAAGAGAAAGATAATGTGAGACATTTGTATGGCTATAAAAGTGGTGCTTTTAGGGTACAAACTTTACACAGATGAAAAGATGTATGAGTTATGAGGCGACTCTTCATCTTCATGAGTCTGCTTATTGATCATGTTATCTTTAAGCCTTTGCGTTTGTCTCCATGAGGCGACTCTTCATTTTAATAAGTCCACTCATTGTCTACTTGGTCTCTAGGCTTTTTGCTTCTATGTTTATGAGTCGACTCTTCATTTTCATGAGTCCGCTCATTGATCATTTTGTCTTCAGGCCTTTTGCTTCTATGATCAAGAGGCAACTCCTCATTTTCATGAGTCTGCTCACTGTCCATTTAGTCTTTAAGCCTTTTGCTTTTGTAACCATGAGGCAACTCCTTATTTCCATGAGTCTGCTCATTGCCCAGAAATTTACTTTCTGACTTCTAATGATCTAGCTCATCTCAGCACTAGTATAAGATCTTCAAGGAGTATTTCTTTGGGGTATGATGATCAATTAAATCTCTTTAACTCATCAGAGTTAACTTCTATTCAATTTGGATTGAATCAATCATTTGACACTCATCTTCTCTTGACTCTCAAACAGTCAGAGCTTCATTATATCAATGTTGATCTTATCTTCTTCATTTGCAAAGCTTCTTTTTCATTGTAGAACACTCTCTTTCAATGTTAAGCTTCCTCAATTATGTAGAGCTTCACAATGCTTTATTGCCAATTTCTTCTCTCAGCTAGAAATTATTCTTTCTCCTTTAAAAACATTTTAATGAGAGTTTTACAAGCTTGATGAAATCTTTCATACATCTAGTCTTCATTGATTCTTTATATTGTAGAAGAATTCTTCACTTGGATTCCATGTAAAGATCAGACAATCATTATGAGTTTTCTTCTCAAGCAACTTCAATCACATAAGCTGGAACTGAACTTTGCATACTTGATGAAGTTTTCTCTTGAGCATTTTTAACATTTTCAACAATCAATTTATCTCCAACTGATCATTGCACATTTTGATGAAGTCTTCTTATTTCTTAAGTGCAAATCAATCTTTATTGAGTCTAGGCATACTTAATAGAAGCTTCATTTGAACACCTTCAATCTCTTCGAATGTAAAACATTTGTTTGAAGTAGAAGTAGGCGTCAATCCTCTGTTTGGTTCATTGCATAGCTCTTGAATTTGTTATGCATTCTCTTTGACATGTATTAGACTTAAGATTGAACTTTAAGTCTAAATTATGAACTTTGTTAATCTGCACACTAAGTAGATTCATTAGTAAAATAATACAAGGTTTAGTTATCATCAAAATCAACATAGGGTCAACCTTGAGTCAACAATCTCCCCCTTTTTGATGATGACAAAACCTTTGCAAAATAAATTCATATATGATTAAATGAAAGGAACAAAGTTAAATAACATACCAATACAGAAACTCCCCCTTTGTTTTGTAATTAAGCACATGGAGCTTGAAAGACAAAAGACTTTTCCAAGATAACTTTTAGAAAGTTTTTGTCAGTAAATTTAAAAACAAAGTGAGGGAAATAAATCATGATGATTCATGTTACTCCCCCTGAGAACATGCTCGACATTTATCAAGTAATAAGCAATTCATTTTATTTCCATTCATCAATTAAATATACTCTTCATTTTGTCCAATTCATGTTTCCCAATAAAGTTTATTTATACTTAATCTTGAATAAATACTTCCAATACTTCTTCCCCTTTTTAACTTAGACACAATTTATCTTGTCCAATACAATTTTGCTCCAAACAATACTATTCCTGAATTATCATTTCTAATGTTGCCAATACTTCTCCCCCTTTTTATCAATACATCAAAAAGAGAATGAGAATGATACCAATAGAATGAGAATGATAAACAGGTACAATAGCAAAAAATATTAAAAAGAGAATAGATTGTATAAACAAGGAATCAATCAAACAAGCAAGTTATCAGAGTAATCACATTTGATACCAAAACAGAATTATATTTCATTGATTGAAGATAGTGATTACAAAAGATGTGATTACAAAATTTGTACAGTTGTCATGTCCATAAAAAGTATGCCAAATATAATCAAAATAATCAGTCAAAACAAAAAATATATTATAATAGGACCATGAGAGTGACAGAGCCATGACAAAAACTTTGAGGTTGGAGGATTTTGGAAGGAGTTTTAAGGAGATGGGGAGGGAGAATGGGATAAATCAACAGGATCTAAGGCAGTGTTGGATGGACCAGAAAAGGGTGTTGATCTCAGACCATAGGGCCTCCTTTGAACAAATCTAGAGGTTGAGGTAGATGGTTTGGCTTTCTTTGCTCGAACAGTCTTCTTTCTTGGTGCATCATCCTCAAATTCATCCTCTGAGAAATTTTCTGCAGGCTCTTCCTCCTAAGATTCCAAGTCTGTATCCTCCAAGTCTTTCTCTGTTTCCTTCTCTTATTCTTCCTCATTCCTTTCTTCATTTTCTGGTTCTCTTTCCTTTTCCTCTTTCCCCACTGAAATTCCTTAAGCCCTTTACAGTTGGACCATATCTTTCTTAAGGTCTTTCAACTTCAGCATCCCTTCATTAATCTTGTGGTTCATGCTCTGAAGCATGTCCATCATGTTTCCCAGAAGTTCATCAATGGAAGAGGCATCAAGGGTTTGGGCTAAGGGTTTTCTAGGACTAGAGGCAGATGCTCTTTTCTGAGAAGATATGGTAGGGGCAACTTTGTTTGGCCTTGGAACCCAATGGCCATTGACTTTCTTATATCCCATCCTACTCAAGGTGTACTTGTTGTATTCATTTTTGTAGGGATCAGACTTTCTATATGTCACACCCAAAAGATTTACTTGAAAATGTTTAAAAATCTTGGTGAGCAGCATTCCATAGGGCAGGTTCTTGGATGCGGTGGTAGCAACATTGGCCATATTGGAGAGAATGTAGTATGGCACATCAATTCTGGTGTTTGAGGAAGGCCCATAAGAAAAATAGGTTCTTCTCACTTACACGCTCAAAGCCTCCAACTTTGGGTAAAAATATGGTTGTCACAAAATGGTGGACTAATCTCAATTCAACAGGAAGGTTATTGGCCATGGGTTGCGTGGATTCGGGCATGTCATGATCAAACAGAACATGAAGTTGTTCCTTTCGACTGACGGTCTCAAAATAAGTTTCTCCACCATACCCAGTTCCCACAATTTCTACTAGAGTCCGTCCATTCAAAGTGATCTTCACTCCATTCACAAAACTGGTAATAATGTTACTTCCAACCTTCTTCACCAAATTAGAATAGAAATGAATAACCAACTTCAGGTATACATTCCCTCTAATAGTTGTGTAGGATTCCCACCCTAGATTCTCAAGAGTGTGAAGGAAGTAAAAGTTCTCACTTTTGAAATAAGTATGATCTATCCAGCATCCATTCAAAACTTTACAAAGACCGAAGATGTTCATGTACCTTTCCTCCGCTAATGCATCTATGAAATGTGTTGAATCCCATCCAGGTTGCTCTGCAGGAGCCCTTTCCTCTGGTTCTCTATTGACTGGTCCAGCCCTTTTCCATTTTTGAGTACACGACGAAGGGTCGTTAGGGTTTTCTCGGCCTGGTTCTATTTTAGGAGCCATAGTAGGATTAAGGGATGCTGAGAGAGGATGGAAAGAGGTCGATTAGGGTTTATAAAGGATTTAGATGAAGATTTGCGATGGTTGAGAGTGACGGTTGGGTTTTGGTGCGAACAGGGGAGCGGGAGAGAAAATAGTGAGAGTGAATGAGTGAGAGGAAAATTTCGAATGTTTGTAAAGTGGGCTTCGTCAAAGTATATAGACCCAAAGCATGAGGCGACTCATGAACTGAATGAGCCGACACATGCTTTGTTAATGACATAATTTGAGTCCACTGTTGTGATGAGCCGACTCTATGAAATAAAGTGTTGACTCTTTCACCCAGACCGAGCATGTGAATCATAAGGATTTCATGAAATGATCTTTTTCAAGTTTTAAGATAAAGATTGTCTTAATATGATCATATAATGCATCATGAATTCAAGAAAAACATTTCATATGAATGATAAACACAATTAAACATTCAAAACACAAATTTCACTCAAATCAAACACATTTTAAGATAAAGGATCACTCATCCCTAATTCTTTTCTAATCATACAAAAACGATCTTCACTCAATGGTTTAGTAAAGATGTAAGCTAATTGCATATTTGTGCACACAAAGTCAAGTTCAATATCACCTTTTTGTATATAATCACGTATAAGTGATATCTAATTTCAATGTGCTTTATGCGAGAGTGTTGAACAGGATTTTTGGTTAAGTTTATAGCACTAGTATTATCATATTTAATAGGAATATGATCAAGCAATATTTCATAATCTTCCAATTGTTGTTTGATCCATAACACTTGTGTACAACAACTCCAAGCTGCTACATATTCAGCCTCAGCTGTGGAGAGAGCAACTGAATTTTGTTTCTTGCTATACCAAGATACAATCATGTTGCCTACGAGTTGGCAAGAGCCACTTGTGCTCTTCCTATCAACCCTACTCCCCGCATAGTCAGCGTCAGTGTAAGCATTCAAATTAAAACATACATTTCTTGGATACCATAATCCAAGATTTGGTGTGTGCTTAAGATAACGAAATATCCTCTTTACAGCAATCACATGAGATTCTTTAGGATTGGATTGAAAGCGAGCACATAAGTAAACACTAAACATTATGTCAGGTCTACTAGTAGTTAGATACAATAGAGAGCCTATCATACTTCTATAAAGTTTAGTATCTACTAACTTACCTTTCTCATCGCTATCCAATTTAGTTGTAGTACTCATTAGAGTACTTATGGGTTTTGCATCTTCCATGCCAAACTTTTTGATTAAATCCTTGATGTACTTGGCTTAATTGATGAAGATGCCTTTCTTCGATTGCTTGATTTGAAGTCTGAGAAAGTAGTTGAGCTCTCCCATCATACTCATCTCGAATTCTTCTTGCATACATTTAGCAAATTCTTCGCAAAGCAATTCATTAGTAGCACTAAATATAATGTCATCTACATAAATTTGTACTACAAGCATGTCACTATTTTTTATTTTAATAAAAAGAGTGGTATCTATTTTTCTTCTAGAAAAACTTTTTTCAATCAAAAACTTACTCAATCTTTCATACCAAGCCCTTAAGGCTTGCTTCAAACCATTCAAAGCTTTTGTGAGTTTGAAAACATGGTTAGAAAGTTTTGGATCTTCAAAACCAGGTGGTTGTTGAACAAAATCTTCTTCAATGATAAAACTATTTAGAAATGCACTTTTAACATCCATTTGATACAATTTAAAATCTTTAAAACAAGCAAATACAAGTAGTAATCTAATGGCTTCTAGTCTTGCTGCAGGAGCATAGGTTTCATCAAAATCAATGCCTTCCTTTTGACTATAACCTTGAGCAACAAGTCTTACCTTGTTCCTCACCACAATTCCATATTCATCCATTTTGTGTTATTCATTAGTAAAATAACACAAGGTTTAGTTATCATCAAAATCAACATAAGGTCAATCTTGAGTCAACAGTAATGAGAAGAAGTTCTGGGATCAATCGGTCCAACCAATTGTGCCTTTTGGAATTCCAAAGAAGATAATTTTATAACTCAAATCCTTCGACTACGTCACGAGTCTCAAATTCGAAAGATTTAGCGATTAAAACTAAGTGTTCTTCAGAACTTCAACTTCTAGAATAAATCGGGATTGTTAGATTTAAGGACAAATACTATCTATTCATGCAGCGCATTTACTGAATATAAACTCATGCGTAAACGTTACCGAATATAATCAAACATCCAAGTTATCAAAGATTTCTAGAATGAAGAAGAAAAAAGAAAGATAAAAATAGAAAATTTAACTTTGAAACCCAAAATCTCACCTCCTTTGTTCATCTAAGACCTTCAATTGGTCTTCACAATCAATCCTGAGATGGAAAGCTTTAGCTACTCATCTCCATCCATGAAAAACTTTAAAATTATTGAATGAACACTAAAAATATCAATCTAATACAAAAAAAACAAAAGAAATCTTGAATAGACTGCAAGGAATCTAGAAAACTTGCATTAAAACTTGTATTGAAGTGAATCTGACTACAAAGAAGCAATAACCTAATAAATCTAAGCTATTTTAGTGTAAAACCTATAAAAACCCTCTACAATGGTCGCCTTTGGATGCATCCTTCAAACATAAAACGAGTAGTTATTTATAAGGATCATAGTCCAAACCCTAGATGAAGTCAGAAATTCACCTTTGCATTCGAACGGCAAAATGGGCATTCGAACGCCTCTGATAATTTTTCTTCGCTGCTCGAACTCCAAGACGCAGTGTTTGAACGCCAAGCTAAATTGGATTTGCATGCTCTCTTGCCATTCAAACGCTGGTTTTGGCATTCGAATGCTAGGCCATTTTTTCCTCCTTTTGGTTTCTACTTGCCTCTTGCCATTCAAACTCTGAGATTGCCGTTCGAACGCTGGAGCCATTTTTCACTATTTTTAGTTTCAACTTGTTTGAGGCTGTTAGAGTTAGAATTTGGCAATGCTCATTAGGCGCAAACATATGTAACTTGAGGAGAGCTTTTCAACAGTGTATCATCCATCTCATTTCGATCTACGAGTACAAAATTGCACGTTTCCCAAGACAGGGTCCTGGCAACGTTCCTCGACAAGCCATGCATGCAGATCGGATTACTTCTTTGACTCTAAATCAACTCCCTTAGTTTTAAATACCTGAAATATGATTGAGTATGAGGTTAAATACAATATATAGCAAAGAGATTATAATTAATCCTAATCCATGGCTAGTAAAGGTCATTTAACGGTGATAGACTGCACTTATGTAGTCTAATCAAACACCTGGGACACATGGCAATGAAATGTACTCAGAATCTCATAGCAACATCATTAGTAGGCAATACGGCTAGTGGAGCAAGAAAACAATGGGAGTTGCACAACGGGGACAAACCGCGACGCCTAAATCATACACTCAAGCTCGAGGCTATGCCATGACATTGAGGGATGCATAGGTTACTCCTAATGTGGTAACATGTATGTTATCTATAGCTGATAAAAGGCATATGTGTTTCGACAAGGTAAGAGAATTTTAGAACGAAGTTCTTCAAGGAGGGGAGAGTCGTGAGACCTTAATCTCATAATTTCATAAGTAACTAATTATATTTATTGTATAGCTAATTGATATGTAAAATTATGTGGGTGCATGTGTGTGTGGCATGTGGCAAGTGATGCGTTAGGTGGTGAGTTAATTGGTGAGTCAATAGTGAGCTAGGTGGTGAGTTGGTTGGTGGATTAATTGGTGAGTAGGTTAGTGATTCATTGGTGACATGTGCATGAGTGTGCATGTGGAGTATTGTCTTGTAAATAGAGAGAGAGATTTGGCAGCCCAATTCTCATTTCGGTGGAGAAAAAAAGAGATAAGATAAGAGAGGGACAAGGCTAGCAGGGAAACAAAGAAAAAGAAAAGAAAGGAAAAAAGAGGAGAGGGAGAAAGTGGGAACTTAACTAGTGAGAACAAAGGTTAGTGGGAAAGAAAATAGGAGAGAGAAGAAGGAAAGAAAGAGAGAGGAAAGAAAGAAAAGTCAAGTCAAGTCAATGGGGGAGGGCTGGCTCATTCGTATATAGAGAGAAAATAGAAGAGAAATAGAGAAGAGGAAGAAGAAAGAAAGGAGGAGAAAAAGGGAGAAGAAGAAGAAGAAGAAGAAGAAGAAGAAGAAGAACTGAGGGAAGGGCTTGCTACATCTTGTTTTCAAGATCCAAGGTGAGTTTCAACATGTTCTTACTTGATCTATTTCATTTTCATGGTTTAGTATATGCTAGCATATTTGATGCCATGAGAGGAGGTAGAGGAAGATGATGGAAGAGAGGGGTGGTTAGGGGTTTTCATGGTGGAAGCCCAAAATCTTCATGTTTGTGATGGATTGGTTTAGCTAATAATATTATTTATAGCTGAATCTTTAAACACTCAAATTTAGAGTTATAATAGTATTTTGATATTTGATCTTACTAAAAAATGTTGTATTTTCGAATTATGGGGAAGTTTAGAAGTTGGACTATTATTGCTCAAATTTGTTACCTTGATCTACGACCCCTACCTTGACAGCAACATCTAACCTAGTTAGAGTGGTCAAAACATTATAAAACTTTTACTGTATCTATTAGAAATGTGGATGAGAGTATATATCAAATTTCAGGTCAATTTGATCTCATTTTCCTATGTTAAGAACCGCTCAAAGATGGACCATCTGTAGTCGAATTCTCACTTCTACAACACTGCTTTGTATTATAAAATACCAAATAAATACTTAGGCTTGTTCAAAAAATATAAAATCTGGTCTGGATACTCTTTGAGATGTCTAGTTTGTATTCCCTAAGTTTTGGAATTTTTTTGATATAAGCTTACGAAGTTGTATCAATGTTATGAGGCCTGTGTCAGTTTTAGTAGATTAGAGAACTTAGTGAATTTTGTTACTTTTAAGCCTATTTTCAAATGATTATGTTTAAGGTGTATATTTGGTGTTGGAGCATTATTTATGAATTATTTTTTATGTTCAATATTTATTGATGAATTATACAATGTGTTTTTGAAACTAACATGGTTGTGGTGATAGGAGGTAAAGGAGGTCAAGAACCTTCAACATCAACCAAGGAGTAACTTCATCGGGTGTGAGTGCGGTGACAGGTGGGAATATAAGATAGTCTTATTTATATTGAATGGATTGTTTGTTTTCTATATGTATGGTGGCGGTGAATTCATATGAGATGTTAATGGTATTCATATATAAGGTGAAATTGATACTTTTACATATGATAAGTTATATGAAGTTATTGGTGATTATAGATATATAAGGTGGCATTGTATACCATCCATATTATATGCCTTGGATTGCATTGGAAGGAGTTAGTCATGATGGGCTAACCAAAGGCTTAGTCATGGTAGACTAGCCTAGGGGTGCCATGGTGGGCATTCCTTGATAACGAACTATCGATATATTAGGCCAACGATATCTAAATTGCACGCACATTCGGGTGTTTCATGCATTGCATCACAAGATATTATTTATTGGTAGATTATCTATTGATAGCGGATTCTATGATTATGTATATAATGTTCTTTATAAGTTTGATTATTTATCGTGAGCACGTCGACAAATAGCTCATACCCACACAGACTATTTTAAGAAGTAACGTGGAAATGATGATTTGGTTTACGGTAGTCTTGGTCTTTGTCGCGGTGGTATTCTTGTCAGTGTCAGGATGTCATGTCTAGGAGCTTGGGAAAACTCTTGTTGTTTTGTTTTTAGTTTCTTGTCATATTTGTTAAGACATTAGGATTTGAGTTATATTTATATTTTGTTTTATGTTAGCTTGAGTTTTATGAGGGTTTGTTATGTACCTATCTTTGCAAGATGTGTGTAAGGTTATGAGATGATTTACTTTAATGTACTTTATATTTATGTATGTTTGGTCCATGGTTATATAAAGCAATGATATTTATTCTGCTGTGTTCTATTTTCGGATATAGATTAAGGTATCGTTTACAGGTACGGTTACCTTTGCGATCATATCTCACCTAATGTAACATTAATTATGTCTAATTAGGATGGAGGTGTGACATCTTTTGGATATTTTATATTGATATTTATGTATATAACTATGTATAGAATGTATTTATATTATCTTTTGTAATTTTATATTAATATTTTTAGTAATAAGTTAAACAAAAATAAAAAACACATTATTATGTTTTAGGTTACCAAACATGTTTTTTATTTTATTTTATTTTATTTTTGTTAGAAAACAAAAACAGAATACAAAAAAATTAACAACAAAAACACACAACAAAAAATTGGAAACTAATAGCGTTACAAAATGGCCCTTTTAGTAGAGGTAGACATTAAATGAGTCTAAATTATGCAAAAACAATAAGAACAATATAAACATTATAATAAAAGTACATAAATTTAAACAACATATAAATGGGTCAACTTTGGGTTCGTGGGTTTACATTGACCTGTTAGTAACCCGCCCATAATCAAACCGTTTGCTAATTGGGTAAGTTTGGGTTGAAGCCATTTAAACTCAAATCCGTTTAAGCCCACCCATTTGCCACCCCTAACTAATCATCTCCCTACTCCTGTCAAACGCAGGTCATCCACACTTAGAGTATTCAAAAAGGTTTAATTACTTGCCACCAAATCTTGACTTGGCAAGTGTCAAACTCTTGAGCTCGCAAAAAGAGTCTAAGAGCCCTAACCAATTGGGCTAATGTGGTTATTTTGCACATGCATCTCAAATGACACATGAACCTATAAAAAATAATAAACATAATCATATCCTAATAGTATTTTATTAACAAAGTTTTTAATTCAATTATTTCCTAACTGTTTTTATAATTTTCTAGTACTGTTGATCCAACACTAAAAAAAACAAAAAAAATAAAAATAATAATTAAATTTGTCTTGGAAATTCTTAATTTTGTTGTCACTGTAAGTAAAGAGGTGCTGTGACTTGTGAGCACTTAGCATCACTTGAGCAAAATGGAAATAGCCAACCATACAAAAAAATAGAAACGTGATCTAAAGCTATTATAAGAAATGGCAAATGCTAGACGATATAAAATTAAATATATTTTTTATAAATAAAAATTTTTTTAATGACCTCTAAAAATTTGATATTATGTATTAAAATACTTTTACAATATATTCAAATAGTAATGCTATATTATTTATAGAAACATATTAGATGATGATAATATATAATATTACTAAATAATATTTCAAAGCATAAAAATTGTAAAAAGCATGAGAAACATGTTCTTAAGGAGCATTCACCAATCATAATATCTTTTGAGAATTTTTAGTAAGTCATTTAATTTATGTTAGAATCTATAAGATAATTTGAAAACTTTTTTAAAAGGTAATTATTATCTCCGTTGAAAACAATTTTCAGGGCATTCGAGTTATCTAGAGAGCCGCTTGGTGTTAACTATCAATTGCTTAGCCTATCGCCTAGGGATTGCAGTTGCACGTGTTACATATAAATCTTAGTATTTATTAACTTAATAATTGAGACAAGGACCACTACCTGCTATTTTTGCAAGTTCGTTTTTCCCTACATGTCTGAAGTTTTAACATCTGTTGTTAGTGCCTTATATAAAAGTAATATTATGGCTTTCAAAATAGCTTTTTGGACTGAATAATTTACTTAAAAAAAAGGCTAATTAAATTAATAGTATCTGTACTTTGAGTCTGATCTCAATTTTGTCCTTGTAGTTTCAATTTCAACAAAAATGTTCTTTAATTTTGGAATTGATACCCAATAGGTCCAATAAAAAACCATCCTTAGTCAAATGGAAGGAAATTGTGCATGTGAGGGGTAAAATAATAAAATCCAACTTTTGCTTCTCTCTCCTCTGTTTTCTGTCTCTTCCTCCCTCGGGTCCTCTCCACTCCTAACCTCTTCCCCCACCCCTAACACTCCACCCACCCTTTAGCCCTATCCCGAACATCCTCCACCCACTCGCCCACCCACAAATTACAAGAGGATGTCAGTGTTCTTCATGGACTTATCTTGGGTTTGCGATTGGGGAAGGGGGTTGTTGTGGCTCCTGTGACGATGGGCATGGTGGGGTAAAATTGTAAAGGGGAAAGGCTAAACTTTCATTTGGTACAGTTTTAGCTTTTTTCATTTGTTTTTTTGGTTTAAAAGTAAAAAAAAAAAAAACCCAAAATTGTTTAGTTTTTTTTGCTTTTATAAGCTAAGACAAGTAGAAAAGTAAAAGCAAAAAAAAAAAAAAGAAATTAGCTTTTTTTCTTTTATAAGTTAAGACAAGTAAAAAAACAAAAAAAACAAAAAATAAAAGGCAAAAAAGCAAAAAAAAAATTTGATTTTTTTGCTTACAAGCCAAAAAAGTTAGCCCAAAAAACTTCAAAAAGCCATAACCAAACGAGCGATAAGAGCACCAAGTGCTGTGTGAATCAACTTAATTGTAAACATACATATATATGTATAGATATGTGTATATATATCTATATATATGAACTGGCATCTATATATCTCCATATATATATATTTATATATGTAGGAAAATATTATAGTACCCTGAACCCATTAATTTTCTTATTTATGTGTTTCTTTAAATTTCATATCATTCTAATGGGCATTTGGGTGAAGTTGACCAATTAAAAGTCATGTTATAACTTAAGCCTATAGGGTGAGGCTCATGGGATTATTTCCCATATGTATCATCTTATATACACAACACACACACACCCATAGACATACACACACCAACCAATTGAGAGAGGGAGAGAGAGAGAGAGAAAGGGAAGAAGGAATGAGAGATTGAGGGAAGAAGGGCTTGAAGGAAGAGATTGAAGCCATTGAAGACTTCACCAAGCTGGAAGAAGCTAAGGTTTCATTTCTCTCTCTACAATTATATATGTATTTGTATCTATCTTGTATTATTTTGTTGGGTCTTTGTATACATGTATCTAGGAGTATTGTCATTGAGTTTGGGGGATCCTTTGGGTCCCATTTACATGATTTTGAGAGCTTGAAGCTCATTGTTGAAGATTGGGAGTGGTGGTTTGAAAAACCCCCAAATATGTGAAATGTTAGGGTTTTTGATTTTTTCTTTAGATCCCTTTGTTTTGATTGTTTGTTCTCCCCCATTTTAAGTTATTATCATCCTTGTGGGCTAATCTTTGAGCCTAAGAGTATTGGGATGGTTTGGTTGTGTTTGGAGGAGTTTTAGTTGTGTTTTGGTCGAACTTCAGATGCTGCCCAAAACAAGACGTTCAAACTCCCGAAATGGAGTTCAAACGGTGGGGAATAAGCCTAGGAGTTCGAATCGTCAGAGAAGGGGTTTTTCCAATTTTCTTTTTGGAGTTTGAACTCCGATTTGGGCGTTTGAACTCCCAGTTCATTTTGCCTAGGCATTCGAACTTCCCGGTTAGGCGTTTGAATGGTCTGCCAACTTCAGCACTGTTTAGTAAAACGGGTGTAATTTTCTCTAGAATACTCGGATTGATGCACCATTTAAAGCCTTAGACAGAAAACTCATAGACCTTTGTACCCATATAAAGTTTGTTTTCTAATTCCTTACAGATTGAGAGTTATGAAAGTTTAAAGTTGACCCAAAATCCATGCCAACAACACTGCTTTCCAAAATTTTAGTCCACCTTCTGTGAGGCATAACTTCTTCACCCGAAATGTGTTTTTGGCCCATGAACTATCAAATTCAAGGCCTTTAAGCATATTTTCTAATGGAACTAGCCTTAGGTGTGAACTCATCGTTGGAAGGTGGTTGGGACTCGATGAAGGAGTTGACATTCTGGCTTTCATGTTCAAATCTCAACTTCATGTTCTTATTTTACATCGGGGCCTTGTCCTAGAGTTTAGCCTCGCTCTCCCATTCTGAGAATGAGGTGTTGTTGAGTCGGGGTCAAGGGGTTTATGTGCTTAGTCTTGACTTATGTGTTATTACTTTGCCTTAGAGTCTTCTATTGATGTTTCTACACTTCTATATGCATTTTGTGTAGGAACACCTTGTTTAGCACCCGTTCTATCAGAGAAAGGTGAGTAAGGATATTTCATGAGTAAATTCTACTACTTTCCTACCGTTTTAAGTTCAAACCATATCATATAGTGTTTTACATATGTTTTACATATGTTTTCAATGCCTCAATGATTACGTTCAAGTATAAATGTCATGCTTTGAATTACATATGAATCTACCTATGATGTGAATTACAACCTACGGACTAGAACGTTCACATAAAGTAGATATAAAGTTCCTAATGTATGGCTCTAACTCAAGGTCTTCTCGTGGCAAGACTTTAATCTAGCCCGATAGTCCTAGGATAGGGAACGTGAAATAAACCATCTACATGTAAGATCTTTTGTGGCAAAACCCTAAACTAGCAACAATGGTCCTACGGTAGGGGACACGAAATAATGTATCGCCATGTTGGGAGACGTTCCTTGGCTTAAAAGTCTAGATGAGACCTTTATGGTTACTATAACTGAGCATAGCTCTTATGATTAACTTAAAAAGCCTATGTGTGACCTTTATGGTTACTAACTGAGCCTAGCTCTTATGATAAGCCTATGCATGACCTTCATGGTTACTATGTTGGCCTGAAGAGCCTATACGTGACCTTTATGGTTACTATGTTGGCCTGAAGAGCCTATGCGTGACCTTCATGGTTACTATGTTGGCCTGAAGAGCCTATGCGTGACCTTAATGGTTACTATGTTGGCCTGAATAGCCTATGCGTGAGCTTGATGGTTACTATGTTGGCCTAAAGAGCCTATGCGTGACCTTTATGGTTACTATGTTGGCCTAAAGAGCCTATGCGTGACCTTTATGATTACTATGTTGGCCTGAAAAGCCTATGTATGACCTTTATAGCCTATGCATGACCTTTATGGTTACTATGTTGGCCTGAAGAGCCTATGCGTAACCTTTATGGTTACTATGTTGGCCTCAAGAGCCTTTGCGTGACCCTTATAGTTACTATGTTGACCAAAAGAGCCTTACGCGTGACCCTTGTGGTTACTCTGATGCCCAATACTAAAAAAACATCTTAAGTGGGGTGAAGTGAGGATATGGTTACCTAATGTAAAGACATGACACACTTATGTTCTAGAATGAGTAATATAATTTGTTCAAATGCTTCACAATAAGTTACATATGTTTCCACAAGTACTAATGTCATGATATATCTCTAATTTCTATGACATTATGATATGCCCTTACAATACCATGCCATGGCACGTTTATGACAGCTACATTATGCCTTACGAAATCATGTTATGTGTTATGCCTCACTCCTATGATACAATGTTCGAAACGCTATAGTATCTCATGTGATACTTATGTTACCTACGTTTCCAAAGCTACGCTTTATAAGTTACTAAGAATGGTAATATTTGATGTATCCTCTATTATACGACGAGCCAAGATGTACACTTACAAGATATGGTATATTATGCTCATGAAAAGTTATGTCACGCTCAAATAGTTCATGCTATAACACACCTGCCTCTTCTTCAACATTATGTTTTAGAAATGATGAAATGTTTTAATACAAAAGCTTATGTTTCAAGTGTCTTTAGGATTATAGTTATGCGATTCAAGTTCATGCCACTTATGCATAAATGTACCCTTATTGTCATGTACATTAAATATAAATGTAGTCTATGGTATTTTATGCTCATGCATTAATATTATTTACTAAGCATTAGCTTACGTTTTTCTAGAAATGTTTTTAGGTGAACAAACTAGGAGGTCTTGAAGGAGAACCATTACATGGACATTTGGACTGTGGCCCATAGGCCTTATGTTATGTACTGATATAGGGGTTGGACCCTAATATTTTGTAGTTTTATAATGTTATAACTGTAGTGGCCTTTTTGATAGGCCCACTTTATATAATGACTATGTTTCGGAGACTAGGCACAGCTCTACCATGTATGACACGGATTATGTTTTCAAGTTATCAAAAGTTCTATTTTTTGCAATTATGTATCTTTTAAATGATAAATCCACAGGTGTTCAACCGGATTATGCAATGCGGTCTTGGGTAGCCTAACTACTGGCTAGTTATGCACCTTAAATCTGCATAGGCCGGGTTTTGGGTCGTGACAAATATGGTGGGTAGGGGTATACTAAATACCTTATGCGGATAACAATACGATGTATGGATCGTCTTGCTTGCTTTACGAGCCTTTCGTACAACATGTGCAATACATCACGAATGAATTAGAATCTCCTGAGCGTCTTCCTCATTGTACAATAGAGGGCTATAAGAGTTAATACAAAGAACCTACGTTCCAAATCCTAAGACTCTTAGATGGTCGCCTTAGAGAGAACTAGAGAGAGAAAGTAATCTATAGAGAGAGCAATCTGATAATACATAAGTTATTCTCTTGATACAATTTTTGTATAACATATATGCACCATGATAAAGATAAGACCTACTTATCTTTATCTTTTAGGAGTTTAAATCTAATAATGATAGCTCATTATCTCCTTATCAATAGGAGATGATATATATTGAATATATATATATATATATATGTGCCCATGTAGACATACTGTAGGTCCCATGTAACATCTTCCACTTGGACACAAGGGGCCTCCATAATCTCATCTCATAAATTTCTCATCATGTTCAGCTCCTTATACAAGAAAATAGAACATGTGACAGATGAGAAAGGTATCAGTGATGAATGTTATATTAAGTTATCGTCTAACTAACATAACACTACAACTTAATCATCTCGTGTATATCCCAAATCACCAAACCACACCAAATCTTGCACATCTACCCCTCATGTAACTAATACAGAGTCATGAAAGACCTCTCAATGCATTTGTGCTCATGATCATACCAAAAACTAATATTAACACAATTTCCTAGGCTATAACAAATCATGAGTGTGATGTCAAATGATCTTTCCTTAGCCACTTATGTCAATCCATCTAAACTCAACTACTTTCCTAGACAGGCTCCGTTGGATCGTATTTCTCATAACCTTTGGATAGCATGCTAAAGTAGTAACATCAAGCTTCAAATTCGTGACATATTTCTAAGTCCCAAAGGGTATAAACTTGGACTTAAAGTACATAGGGCTCACACAGTGACAAAGCAGGGATCTATTCTGTCACTCCTACAATAGTCATCTTACAGCATATATAGTATGATATGTATGCTATGATGGAGCTTCCACTCAAGGTCACACTCTAACACCATACAAATCTTAGTCTAGTTGTTCTCACCAATGCCCAACTTGAGCTTATCGAGAATCTCACATTCGATTTTTTACAGACTTCATGGAAGTGTGGATAACTCCATATTCAACTCATATAGTCTCATCTTGTCTCTTTATAAGGTGACATTTAATTAAATAAAAACAACCCTTGCTCACTTTCTAAGTGCCAAGGAGATCACATTATCATGATACCTGTGTGATCATTAATTGTCTCATCTTGCTTGCTATATCAGCGCTAAAGCGATCGCCCGTGTGAGGACCGATCATAAAGTCTAGTGACATCTATTCATAATACAAGATATGTGCACTAATTAAATCAAATATCAATCACGCCCATTAAATGAAAACTAATCTCATAATGCATAAGATCTAATCCAAAGCATCCAACAAAATAAGCATATCAAATTCTACGTAATCCCAAACCCCTAACATGCCTATAAAAAACATCTTTAGCAATGGGTTTGGTCAATGGGTCAGCAATCATATCATTGGTGGAGACAGGCCTTAGGACCACTTGCCCTTGTGCAATGATGTCTCGAATGAAGGAATACAAAGTATCAATGTCCTTAGTCCTACCTTGGTACTTGGGATCCCTTGCATAATCTATAGCGGTTGTGCTATCACAATTAATCACAACAGCCTCATTGAAATGCCCTGTGATACTAAAGCTTTGCAAGAATCTCCTTAACCATATAGTCTCTTGAACAGCAGTAGTACATGCCACATACTTTGACTCCATGGTGGATAGGGAGAGACACTACTGTTTTTTGCTATACCAAGAAATAGCTCCACCTCCAAGTATAAAGGTGTAACCCTTGACGGATTTATGCTTATCTCTATCAGTAGATTCATCTACATCATTGTATCCAACTAATTTGATACTACCACCTTAATAGCATAAAATGAGGCTTGCAGTCCCTCGCAAATACCAGAATATCCTCTTAACTACAGCCCAATGGGTAGCCCCTAAATTACTTTGATATCGGTTGATCATACCAACTGTAAAACATATGTCGGGTCTAGTACACATCATAGCATACATCAGACTACCAACTGTATTGGCATATGGAATATTGGCCATTTTTTTATTCTCTTCCTCTGTCTTAAGACACTGCTCAATGTTAAGAATTTGACCCTTGTCCATCAGAGTGTCAATGGGTCTCGAATAGTGCATACGAAACAGTTATAAAATCTTCTTTATGTAAGTCTCTTGAGACAAACTAAGAAGCCTCTTAGGCTGACCTCTTAAGATCTTAACCCTAAGCACATAATCCGCCTGACCCATGTCCTTCATCTCATATGTGGAGGACAGACACTCCTGAGTAGCGACAATCATCTCCAAGTCATTTCTAGATAACAAAATATCATTCACATAAAGTGAGAGAATAAGAAACTTATTCTTACTCTTTTTAACATACACGCAATGGTCCTCTTCAGTCATCGTGAAGCCCATAGAGACAATGGCTCAGTAAAACTAAAAATACCACTACCTAGACGATTGTTTTTGGCAATAGATAGAGCGCTTTAAACGACAAACCTTATGCTCTTGTCCCTCTACCTAAAAACCAATGGGCTGATCCATATAGATCTCCTTGTCTAGGTCTCCATTGAGAAATGCCATTTTCACATCCATTTGGAACAATTCCAAATCTAAATGTACAATGATAGCGAGGATAAGACGAATGGAGGCAAATCTCACCACAGGGGCGAATGTCTCCTCATAGTCTACACCCTAATGTTGGGTATAACCTTTCGCCACAAGAAGGGTCTTATATTTGTCAATTGACCCATTAGTCTTATGCTTGATCTTTAAAACCCATTTGTTGCCAATGGTCTTGTGCCCAAGCAAAAGATCAATCAACTCCCATACATTATTCTTAATCATTGAGTTCAATTCTTCTTGTATAGTAACTAGCCATTTCTCAGAAGCAGGTGAAGTTATAGATCATAAGAAACTGGCTCATCAACATCCACAGATATGCTTATGAAGGACTCTCATTCAATATCAAAGCGAAAACAATGAACTATTCCTCGAGTGCTCCTACGCAACTGTAAATCATGAGTGTCATCTAATGGTACACTCCCACTAGGTAAGGGATCCCTCCCACTATCTTCGGCAACTACAAGATGAAGTTAAGATTTCTCATCATGCCTATGAGATAAAGGTGTGTCTCCTTGGGGTTATTCTAACTCATAGAGTTCAAGGTGCCTCTTAATTTCACCAATGCTTAGGAAATCCTCATTTAGGAAATCAACATCGCATAACTCAATCTTGGTCATTCCCCAATCTGGGTGTTTACCGTACATAACATAGCCCTTAGAGTGTTTTAAATATCTAATAAAAACACATTTATTAGCTCTAGGGCCTAATTTCTCATATTTATGGGAGGGATTGTGAGCATACCCAGTAGATCCCAATGAGCGCAATCCATCCAAGTTAGGCTTGTCACTTTTCATAACTCATAAGGAGTGGTAGGAACTGACTTTGAAGACACTCGATTAAGGATGTATGTGGCAGTTAAAAAAGCATCCCCCAAGAAACTTATCGGGAGGTTTACTTATGCCATCATTGACCTAACCATATCTATAAGAGTACGAGTCCTTCTCTCTACAACACCATTTGGTTGCGGAGTACCAGGAATCGTTAACTACCTGCGTATCCCATTTTCTTTATATATATCTTTAAATTGATCAGACAAATATTCTCGACCGCTATTAGTTCAAAGAACTTTCAAAGTCTTCACTTTCTGATTCTCAACCTCTGCTGTAAAGCGTTTGAAACAATCCAAAGCGTCATAGTTGTGAGACAATAGAAACACTGAACCAAATCGAGAGAAGTCATCTATAAATGTAATAAAGTAAGATGCGCCATATCGTGCCTTGACATTCATTAGTCTGAATGGACTAGCTCTAACATATGAAAAGCCCTAATTATCTTACCAAAAGGCTTTCTACATGACTTTCTAGCTAAACAAGGCTCACAAATAGGTAAGTGTACTTTGACGAGAGAGCCCAAAAGCCCTCTCTAGGTAGTCTAGCCATTCTTTCTTGTCTTATGTGACCAAGCCTAGTATGTCATTTAATTGAATCAGACATCACATCAAAAGATGAAGATGCAACACAAATAATAGAATTATTTTAATCCAAATCCAACATACAGAAATTATCCTTTAATGTACCATGACCATAAAGCTTACTACAAAGATAAATAAACAAACTATTGTTCTCAAATTGGGAAAAAAAATCCTATTTGCAATAATGAGATAACTGAAAGTAGATTATATCAGACAGTGGGTGCATGAAACACATCATGAAGAAACAAATTGTGCCTAGTGCGCATATTAAGCTGATAGATGCCAACTCCTGGGACATTTTCCTGCGGCCTAGTTTTCATAATCACGCGAAGTCTACCCCCTGGGATCCGACGGTAATCTGCATATCCAACTCTATATTTTGTTATATGTTTGGTTGCTCCTGTGTCTACAATCTAACCAGAGAAACAATGAGTCACAAAGACATGCGAGCAAACAAAATATTAAAAGAGTTGGAATTAGGGTTTACCTTATTCGGCTTAGTACAATCCTGAGCGAAATGACCCTTCTGTCCATAGTTATAACACTTTAGCTTAGACTTATCTTTCTTTCCACCATGCTTGTCTCTACGGCATTTGGACACTCTACCATCCTTTAGTCCCAGATTCTTAGGTTTGGCTTGTTTAGCTTCATCTTGTTGTCCATTGTATTGAGGCTTATAACCCATACGATGTCCAGTATGGGTGACAAGTGTAGTACTGTGGATCGCATCTACGCACTTTGCCTCAAGCTCCAAATGGCAAGATATGTCATCAAGGTTCTTGATTCCCTCATTGTACGGGCACATAAGTTTCACTTGTCCCCATGTAGGTTCAAGTAAGGACCAGATGACAACTAGAATCTATTGCTCGTCTATGAGATGGTTACCAGCTACTTTCATCTCTGTGATCATAGCAGATATCACCCTAAGGTGCTCAACCATAGTATGCTTTGGGTTCATCACATACTGATTGAATCTTAAAGTCAAGGCACATAGCCGAGTGGTAGTGGTGCCACTATACTTAAGACGCAACTATTCCCACATTTCTTTTGCAATAAGGAATTTCTCAAATTCCCCCATGAGGTCATCATGTATGCAACTTAGCATAGTAAAGCGCACAATTATGTCCCTCTTAAACCAAGTGTCATAAGCATGTTCATCACAAGGATGCTGGGTCGTGCTGCTTAACTCAGGCAAGGTCATGCTGTTGGTTAGATGGTCAAGCAGTTCTTGCTTGTTGAGGAGATACTAAACCTTCCTCTACCATATATCATAGGTCTTTCCATCAAGTTTCTCTCCCTTATGTCAGCATTCTTTGAGGCCATTGCACTACATACATTACACAAGGAATTAATTAGGCACATATCAGTAATATTTTATCCTAAATCCAATTAGACCACAAAATTCTACCCTACATCAAAAGATCAAAAATTTTGCATTTTTAGGTACTAGTAATCATCTCCCATGATGTAAGTTAGAATTAAATGTTTAATTAATTATAATAAAATATGAGGAACTATTCCTAGTTTTCACAATGTCCGATTACATGCATACAGGAAAAAATGAGCCCAAATAAGGACTCCATTGGCAATTTGGTGCATCATGCCAAAATAATTCAATATTTACAAATTCAGTGCGAAAGACATCCTCTTACAAAGCTTCTTATAAATAAATTCATAATTACATCCCTTTTTACAAATGATAAAAACTTACTACATCAAATCTAATATGCAATGAGTAAATGGGGATGCTACACCGCCTTTTATCCAAAGAATTATTTTTTAACAATATTAAATAAATAACATATATTCATCACATGAGCACTTCAAAATGCCAATGTCACCTCCATTCTATTCCATACAAAATATACATTGGTCGCTTGAATGGAGGGTAACCACACCCACCACCTATGGGAATGGGTATATAGTCCAAAAATAATCCTTAGGTATCAAAACATTGGCACACAAAATATCGCATCATTATGCAGTATACAATTAAATAAATGTGATTTGAAATAATTTAAATGCTACTACTGCAATAAATGTGATGTAATGGCCCTAAAAAAAAAATTTAGAATTATTAGACTATTTTAAAACCCATTTAAAATATTTTTTGTTAAAAATACCATTTATTCGTTGAGAAAAAATAATAAAATATTTTTTAATGGGTATTTATGTCAAATAAAACACATAGTTGTGACGTACATACTAAAATAAGTTCATAGCAAAAAAATCACATAAAAAACAGAGTTCAGTGGACCTCATACCCCGCAACACACATGCAACCAATGCGCGTGAAATTAAATTGCCAACTATAGTACACTGTAGCGTCATGTGGCAAGTTTGGATTCAACAGTGCAGTCACGGTATTTCATATACCCCTGTCCACTATATTTCCTACATTGGTATCAGAGCTTTAATATGCTTGTCTTTCACCTATAATATTTTGTGAATATGAATATTTTTTATGCATTCATAGCTTAGGGTGCTAATGGTGCTTTTATGTATATTGAGTTTTGGGTGACGAAATTTATATCAAAATGTTCCTTATTATGTCAAGAGCTCACTCTCAAAATTTCATAATTTTTTGTCACACAGTTTGGGAGAAATCTCGATTTAAAATTTTCAAAAATTTGTGATAAACCTAAAACTTTGACTTTATTTTTGGACCAGAAAATTTGTTTTTCGAATTCCAAAATTTATGTAGATATGTTCTATGTCGCGAGAGCTTTATGTTTATATAATATTTTTAAAAAACCAATCTTAAATGAGTGAGATACAGAGGCCCAAAGTAGCCCTCGCAGAATATTGATTTTGTCGAATTTCGAAACTGAGTTTGGTCAGGTTGATGACGCGTTGCAAGCAATACATGTGGCTTTGTGCTGGAACCTATTGATGACTATTGCGCCCATATTTTTTGCACTCGAGGAATACACACACAAGCGAGAAAAACGTTATACTCTCTCATTAGAACTCACCCTCCTAAAAGAATGAGTGCGACTAGGTTTGAATTAAAAATTTGATTTGAATAAAGGGCTTTTGAAAAAGATTCGGAGTCGCCACCTAACTTGATTAAGGTGAGTTAGGTCACCTAAAAACTAAGAATAATCCGGAGACTACACTTAGGGTTTTTGAAAAATGATTTTGAAAATATCTCCTCAAGAGAGGGTTTTTAGGAAAACAGGTTGTTTGGCAACCTTTGGAAAACATTTAGCCCTTTTTAGAAAAATAACTCCTTTTGGTCTTTGAAATCAGTGATTCTAGGTTCGGAGGTTGGTTACGTGTAGAGAAGACGCACTAAGCCATCACCCTACCCCGCCCTTTCGGTACCTACATGTCAATCTACCCTAGATTCATCAATGAGAGTCTTTAACTAACTATTGTTCAATCCTATTCACTTTGAAAAACAATGTTTAAAAAGAAACTAACATGATGCGTGATATGCACTTGTAAGAAAAGAGAATTGAAAAACAGATTTGGAAATAGACTGATTTGGACATAAATTTGAAATTGGAAAGTTTGAGAAATTAGAAATAGAAATTTGGAAATAGAATTTGAAATTAAAATTTTGAAAATAGATTGGAATTTGAGATTTGAAAAAATGTGGAGGAGTTTGAAGTTTGAAAGAAATTGTGGAATTTGTGCTTTGAAAAAAAAAAGTTGTGACCGCACCCATGGGGTTGCCTACGTATCCTTTTGGAGAAATCAGGTCAGTCTTAGTTCAGACAAGAGTCCGATTGAAAATAGAAGAGTTGATTTGAAGAAAGAGACTGAATTGGAAATTGAATTGGAAGATTGAGAGATTGAACTTTGATTGGAAGATTTGAAAAGATTTGACTTTAAAAGACTTGGTTTTAGGAAACCAAGGCTTAGGAAAGAGAGGATTTAGAAAAGAAGGATTGGATTTGACTTAGAAAGATTTTGAAAAAGAATTGACTTGAAGATTGGACTTGGAAGATTTGGGAAGTTTGGAATTAGGAAAGATTCGGATTAAGAAAGTTTCGAATTAGGAAAGTGTAATTTTTGGAAAGTTTCGCTTTAGAAAAGTTTTCAAATTAGGAAACTTTTCGACTTAGGAAAGTTTTGGAATTAGGAAAGTGTTCATTTTAGGAAAGTTTTGAAATTGGAAAGTGTTGAATTTAGAAGTGTTTTGAATAAAGAAAAGTTTAGATTAAGAAAGGTTTAGAATTTGGAAAGTTTCAAGTTAAGAAAGTTTTGAATTTGGAAAGTTTAGGATTTTAGAAAAATTTTAAATTAGGAAAGATTTAGAAAATGTTTGAATTAAGAAAGTTTTGAGTTTAGAAAGTTTTGAATTAAGAAAGTTTCGTTCTAAGAAAGGTTTTGAAAAAGGAAAGGTTTTGAAAATAAGGAAGTCTTGAAAATTGGAAAGTTTAAAATTTGGAAAGTTTGAAATAAGGAAGTTTTGAAAATTGGAAAGTTTTGAGTTTAGAAAGTTTTGAAATTTGGAAAGATTTGGAATTAAAGTTTTTAGAAAAATTTTGAGATTAAGAAAGTTTTGAGTTTAAGAAAGGTTTGAAAACTTAGGTTAGGAGAGTTAAGATTTGGAAAGAGGGTAGAATTAGGAAAGGGTTGAATTTTAGAATTTTAGGAAAGATTTCTTATGTTCAAGTTTTGGAAACTTAAGATTTATGAAAGTGGAAGATTAGGAATGATTCGATTTAGGAAATATTTGGATTTTGAAATTTAAAGAAAGATTTAAAGTTTAGGTTTAGGAAACTTATGGCTTAGGAAGGTAGAAATTAGGAAGGAGTTGAATTAAGAAAGGTTTGGATTAGGAAGGATTAAATTTGGCTTCTAAAAGAAAAAGGTTTGATTTTGTTTCCAAAAATGGAGGATTGGATCTAGTTTCCTAAACGGAAAGATTGGATTTGGTCAAAGATTTGAAAAGGGAAGTTTTAGAAACCCTAACTTTGGAAAACTATAGTTTTGACGTAGAAAATAGGTTTTGAAAATATGTATAGTTTTGATGTAGAAAACAAAAGGTTTTGGAAACCTAAATTTGGGGCAAAGTTTGAAAATCATGTTTTTGGAAAGAAAATTAGGATTTCCTAATTGTGAATTCTAGGGCTTGATTTTGGAAGGAAATCCTAGAGAGGAGTTTCTAGAGGAAAGATTTTGGAAAGAGAGTTTTTGGGAAGATTTTGGGGAGAGTTTTCCTAGGAAAGAGACCTAGTGAACGTTTTTGGAAAGGGGACTTTGAAGAGAGCGTTTTGGGAAAGGAGTTGAAAAAAGAAGCTTTGAAAAAAATAGATTTTGGAGGGAGTTTTTGAAAACAACTTTGGAGAGGAGAGTTTTAGGAAAGTATGTTGAAAAAGAGATTTTTAGAAAGAGATTTTTGAAAGGAGAGCTTTTTGGAAAATGTAAAAGATCTCACTTTCCTAAAGCGATTCTAACCATAAGAAGGCTAGAACCACTTTAAGAAAGCGGTTTTGAAAATAACAAGATTTGGAAATATGGACCATATTGGTCACTTTGAATGTAACACTTTTCTAAAGCAACCCTAGCCATGGAAAGGCTAGAATCACCCTAGGATTGTGATTTTGAAAACATGTTTTGAAAAAGGAGATTTTGATGCAATTTTGAAAACAAGTTTGAAAACGATTTTGAAAACGAGTTTAAAAACGAATTTTGGAAGATACAAGATCATGATATGCACAAAGCAATTTTGGGGTCGTGAACATACAAGATTAAGGCGTCACCACATAATCAAGGGGGCCAGACCCACGTGATCTCTGGTTAGACTAGAAGAAAGCCCCCGACACGGTGACTCTCCAATAGCCCAATCCTACACATGGACTGGGAATCCCCTTGTTTCAAGCATGCAAAGAAAGGGGGGGAAAGAGATAGGGGATTAAAATAGAGAAAACCCAAGTGGGTTGGAGAGAGAAGAGAGAGGGGGAAGTGCGGAAATTTAAATAGAGATCCTACCTTGTATCTTGCTTATTTTGCGCGCCTTGCTTGTCTTCGATCTTCGGTCTTTGTCTTGATCTTCGTCTTCAATCTTCAAGAGTTGTCTTCAAGCTTTAGATTGCAACTCTTCAAGTCTTCCAAGGAGGGTTGAAGGCTAGTGTATGAGTGTATGAGGGTGTATAGGAGTGTATATGAGGCTAGGGTTTAGTGTATGGTGGCTAGGGTTTGGAAAATCTAGGGAAGCTAGGGTTTAGGAGGTGCTCGAGCTCTGTATATCGAATTATATGATTTTTAGACTGAGTTTATGCATCCTTTTCACATTGGAAGAGGCTCTATATTTATAGAGGTTGGACAAACCTGGCGCCTGTTGCAGTGGCACAAGGCCAAACTTTACACTAACGCCACTAAGAGAGGCGTCAAGCCATTTTTTGGCTTGGTGCCACTACTAGTGGTGCCAGCCATTTAGGAAATGTTTAAGGTCAGCAAGTAACGTATCTTTGACTAGATTTGGGCGCTTGTACTAGTGACAACCACGTAATTTTTAGCCTAGCTTCACTAGGAGTGACTCCGGAAAGTCTAAGAATGATTTTAAGAGACCGAGAATGGCCCGGAAGGCTGGAAAGGAGCAGGAACACTTAAAATAGTGTCCCGAAGGTATTTGACTTGAAAAGTGAGGTTAGGATGTGTCAAAAGGGTTGACCGGGCCTCTAGGGGGTAAAACGGTCAATCGGATCGAGAAGCTGCCGGGACAGACTCGGACTGTCCCGAAAGAAGACTTGGGATTTGAAAACATTATTCAAAATGTTCCCAAAGGTTACCGGTTTGATTCCCAGAGCCGGTGTAGTCAGAAGAGGTGACTGGCCCACTAGGGGCAAAACGGTCATTTCGCACCGGGTTTGCCGGAACTGACTCGGAATGATCCGGAAGGATAGAAGAAGGTTGAGAATACTATAAGAAGTAATCTCATAGGATTACTGGTTTGGTACTTAGAGCTGGTGTGGTCTAAAAAGGAGACCGGCCCACCAAGGGCAAAACGGTCATTTCGCACCGGGTTTGCCGAAACTGACTCGGAATGATCCGGAAGGATAGAAGAAGGTTGAGAATACTATAAGAAGTAATCTCACAGGATTACTGGTTTGATACCCAGAGCCGGTGTGGTCGAAAAAGGAGACCGGCTCAGCCGGAACTGACTCGAAATGATCCGGAAAAGTAAAGGAGGATTGAGAATACTATAAGAAGTATTCTCAGGAGGTTACCGGTTTGATACCCAGAGCCGGTGTGGTTCCCGGGGCATTCGGATGCCTAGGGGCGAAATTGTCATCTTGACCGGAAAGTCTCGGAAAAGGTCCGAGTGGTAGTTTGGTCATTTTTCACTGAAGTGGGCTAACAGACACTGGTGTTGACCAGGGTTTTGAGTGTTTTTGCCACTCTGACGGCGGTCGTCATGACACAGCTGTTTTTTGGCAATTCCCTATATCGATCTATTTGTGAGTATTTCCGCTACTCTAACGATTGTGATGTTTGCGAGTATTTTTGCTACTCGGACCGTCTCGAGGAATAAACTGTCCCGAGAGAGGGATTGGAAAGGGGTCTTATCGTCTTCGAAAAGACGTGCCTAGTTGGAACCGTCTCGAGGAATAAACTGTCTCGAGAGTGGGATTGGAAAGGGGACTTATCGTCTTTGAAAAGACGTGCCTAGATTGGAACCGTCTCGAGGAATAAACTGTCTCGAGAGAGGGATTGGAAAGGGGACTTACCGTCTTCGAAAAGACGTGCCTGAATTGGAACCGTCTAGAGGAATAAACTGTCTCGAGAGAGGGATTGGAAAGGGGACTTACCGTCTTCGAAAAGACGTGCCTGGATTGGAACCGTCTCGAAGAATAAACTGTCCCGAGAGAGGGATTGGAGTCAGAAAGGAAAGGACAATGCCCCTAAGGGTATTTTGGTCATTTTGCCTCTATTTGGGCCTGATGGGCCTGCGAAGTGATGGACAAACAGGATTTGGAGTTAGAAAGTTGGTTTCGATTAGAATATGTTCACAATGACTTAAAAACAAGTCTAAACGGAATGTAGACTGCCGAGCGGTCAAAAATGGGGTGCTTACAATGACATCATGCACACTCATCATGTGATGTGATTGCTGATGTCACTTGAGCATGCTGCTTTGATACCAATGTAGAAAAATATAGTGGGTAGGGGTATATGAAATACCTCTTCACGATAGTGACTCAAGGTTAGAACCGCAGGCACAAGTGCAGCCACAAACACAAATGCAGGCACAAGTGCAACCACAAATGCAAATGCAGGCACAACAGCAACCGCAGGTGTAGTAGTAACCACAGGTACTATAGAAATCACAATTACAACCACAGAAAATGATCCACTCTTCAAAAAATGAGGTAAAAATATGGTACAACCATTATAGGATGTTTAGAACTTGGGGGAGAGAAGGGGAGGCAAGGGAAAAGAAAGGAAAAAGAAAACAAAGGAAAACTATTTTCCTTTCCATGTTGGGTTTTGTGAAGAAAATGAGAGGAAAGTTGAAGGGGAGAGAGAGAGAGAGAGAGAGAGAGAGAGAAAGAGAGAGAGAGAGAGAGAGTGATTTAAAACTTTTCCTCTCTTTCCCTACCCTTTCCCTCCTAGCTAAAATCAAACATGGAAAGAAAAGTAAATAGTAAAATTTTTCTTCTCTTTCCTTCTCTTCCCCAAGTTCCAAACAAGTTGTTAGTGTAATTCGCTAGCTTGTATGAATTATTTATTTGTTTTTAACAAAATATTGTAATTGAATTTAGGAACCCCTAATGAAGAAGAAGAAAAGTTTGCAAAAGTCTGGCAAAGGTTCTCAAGTATTTATGAGTTCGTTAACCTTTAAAAGTATAAGTTCTTATAGAAATATTACTAGTTTTTAATAGTTGTTTAATAAATTATATAATTACATGTGTAGGTTGGCAACCTTGTAGATGTTATTAGTATGAATATACCAAAAGTAGTAGGGGCAAGAGGCTATATTATTAGTAGAGACCTTACTAAAGTGGTGGAAAACATGTAATTGAGGTCAAGATATTGTGAAGTGCATGTTAAAGAGGTGTTGAGGCCTCAAGAACTTTTGATGAGGCCCAATGAACGTCTCAAAACACTTGGAGATGCCATCGGTGAAAATATTGTTTGGTTATATGATCTGTATTGTCTAATCATTTATCTACTATTTTTACAAATTCAATATACAAGTTCATTCATATGCCTACTACATATACGTTAATGTAAGTGCTTAATTTTCAATTTCAGGTTTATCAAAAGAAGTAACTGTTGTAGCTGTATTATAGTTTCGGAAGTACTTCAAGTGGGCATCACTATTTTGTTTGGGAATATTGGAACTATTGTCCTGGTGGTATCAATTTTTATTTGTACTTTGAACTATTGTCATCATGGAATTACTTTTTGGTTTGTAGTTTGAACTATTGTCTTTGTTGTATTAATTTTTGGTTTGTACTTGGGACATATTATGTACGTACTGGGATGTATGCAGTTAACATTGAATGTTTTATCGTATATTTCTTATGAATTTTTAGACATTTTTCTCTTATAAAGTGGATGTATATTGATTTAGTTGCATACATTAGTTAATATTAGTTTTTATATCTTGGTTTGGATGAAAATAGCAGGAGGTTCATAAATTAATACAAACGCAGTAGGTTAATGGATAATTTTGTCAATTATTAAAAACTAGGAAGGAGGCTTTTGCCGGCGTTTTACAAAATGCTGTTATAACTAAATGCATTTTAGAATTAGTAGCCTTTATCAGCGTTTTATACAAAACATTGCTTAAAAATATATTCATTACGATTTAAAAATATTGTACAGAGATTACCGGCGCTTACACAAATGTTGTTTAAAGTTACTAACACCTCAGTGCTTCTTGCTACATTTCCCGACGCTTTTTCTCGCCGGTGAAAATTGACCGGTTGGAATTCCACGCCGGCAATGGGGCTATTTATGGCAAAATAAACACCAGTAAAAAGGCTAGCATAGGTTCTTGGTGCTTTGAAAACACCTGAAACTTAAGCTGTCATCAATGTTGTCAGCACTTTTGGAAAACGCCAGGCAAAACGCCAGCATATCATTTAATGCCGTTTTTAAAGGCTTTTGCCAACATTTGCGAAGCACCAGTAAAACCCTTTTTTGCAGTAGTGAGGTTGAAATTTGAAAGACACATACACCTATTACACAGTATAAATGTTGCCCAAAGTTTTCTATATATATATATATATTTAAGTTTTGAAACTTATGGCAAAGTGTTGGAGATATTATCAAATTTTAAAACTTCTCTCAAAGAGTCACAACTGTTGAAGAACGTCTCCTTTGCCAACTGGTGTGACTTTTAAGAATAGTCATTTCAGTGGTTATATAAACGTGCGAGTACTATAGTTTTATATGGCTCTGAGTATCGCATGTCTAAAAGTTTGAGATTTTGAGTTCCTTATAGTTTTCTTTTTTTCTTTTTTTTTTCCTATTTTTTTATTATTTGAGGAAAACTATGATTATAGACAATTCATTAGACCCTTTAGTGTACGCGAACATTGAAGAGAGTGCTTGTGATTGGAGTTGTATCTTAGAATTGTTCACTGTCCGTTAACACCTTCACGTAGGGAGGTAATAACATTTTTAGAACAACGATCCCGTGCCTCTTTGAATCATAGGCCATTTCGTTATTGTTTTATTTTAATTGATTTTAATTCTTTATTCAGATTTTTCACAACAGTTTACGGCCCTATTGGTCACTCCCTAGTGACATCGATTCATATGGAGCTTGTCCCAACTCTCTTGAGTCTTGGCAGAGTAGTGAAGCATCAAGAGTGACTAGGAATCGTGTCCTGCTTTCTCAAAGTAGTGAAGCATCAAGAGTGACTAGCAATCGAGTCCTACTTTCTCAAGATATTTTTACTATAATAACCCCACATTCTGTTTAAAACAAATGAAATGACCATTGACATGTAGGATAAGTAGTCTCTAAAAGAAAGAAATAATTTGTTGAATTTTAACCTATTAAAACTGCTTTTATATGTGAGAATCAACACCTATGAGGTTAGCTTGTGAGGACTCCAAATTTTCGTCAAGACTTAAGGTAACACTTGTTATAGTAAATGATACGGGTCTTAGCGTAACAGTAAGATTAGTAAGATTGTTTGAAATATGAAAATAATTTCGGCTCAGTGCGGGAAGTCTATTGTGATCTGACCTTCCGCAAGAGGATAAAATTTGCAGTTGATTGAATTACAATCCCAAGTTTAACATAAATTATTATAACAAGAATGTATATGATTTCAAAGGAAACTGCCAATCAAGGGTGAGGTTAAGCTAGAGTTGCATCTAGTCGAGCGTCAATCTAAAACTAGAAACAACCCTCAAAACTGGAATGCTTGGTCAACCTATTCTAGATCCAGCACGAAGGCCCAAGCTTATCTTGCATTCTTATATGGCCCTAGGCCCAGCTGTGGTTTAGGCCGACTGAGGAAAAGTTTGAGAAAGGGAGTGACATTGGTTGACGGACCCTATTTGGGCTACCTTTGCAATTGTGGAAACCCTAATATTGACTCTGCACAAATAAACTATCTATAAACATACATCACTACACATAGATATACGTGTATATATTGAGTCATAAAACCGATTCTGAAATCTTTTCTTAATCTACCTTGAAATGAAGTAATTTAATTATTGAAAAATAGTTGGCCATCCCAGGACATTTCCATATAAGGCCTTCTATTACAAACGGAGTAGATTCATATAAAAAAGGCTTCTTCCTATTGAGTCAATGCTTGGCCCAATGGAACAAGGCCCGGATCCACACCCTCGGTTCACTAGTGGTCTGCAATCATGGGTTAGACTTTTGTAGTCCGGACCCATAAAATTATGTTCGCGTTTTTTAGTTATGAAATTTGATAGTTTGTAAAAATGTGAGACGACTAGTAAATAATTGTTATTGTACACATTAGATGTATGAAAACTATTATCTTTTAACTATTTTAATTGCATGATTTTGTACAAAAACATTTGACTCAAATTGAATTTTTAACTACAGCAAAACTCAAGCCTGCAATGATGAGAGGCTGAAGCGAATGTGAAACGCATTGAGGAGACAAAAAGTAAACTACTAGGATGGAAACAACATCTACATGTAAGTCCCAAGAGCCTAAGGTCCATGCAAGTCAAATACCCCTTGTGTACAGCCCCAAAGTTTCACCACGAAGCATGTGACATAAGCAATGGCGCAGCTAGAATATGCCAACAAATTAACTTGCAGACGCATCAGTTTGATTATATGGTTCGTGTGAACAGTGGCTCTACATAAGCTCGAACGAGTAATTGGCCTAAAGCTTGGAGACCCTGTAGCCAAAAAGAAAAAAAGAAAGAAAGAAAGAAAGATCAATTTGATCAATTTATTCACGCATTTTTTTTTAGCAAGCCTGATATTCCATGCCGATGCCAAGGAAGATGAAAATGTTCAACAATCATTAAGGTGGTGAAAGATTAACTTGCAATGCCACTCAGATGTCGAGGAATCAAAAAAGAAGTTTTAACCTAGTATTAGAAACTAGAAAGTACTCATTTCCAAACTGCCTAGCCCAAAACATACCCTTGGATGGCACGAATATGAATATGAGCAATGTATTTGGCATGACAAAAATGTGCCTTCTATCATCAAGGTGCTTAATCTTTATAGTATTGGGTTATAGGTGCAAAATAAGTTAAACATCATTGAGTTAATTAATATTCCAAACAATTTTGATTTGTTGTGTTACGCATGCATTTAGAAGAAAAAAATACCTTTGATTATATTTTATTATTTGTATAAGGTTTGAGCAAATGTATCACTCGAAGCATAATAATTTGCCCTTTTAATTTTCCATGTCAAGCTATGTTAGTTTAAGCAAGTTCTAGGATAATGCATCGAGTGTTTGGCCCCTACCTAAATCTAACACTTCCCCTCTATTAACCAAAATTTGGCTCAATATGATTAATAATCGAGTTTAAATCTTGTAAATTATTTGAAAACACCCAAATTAAAATTTTCACCTAAAATATTCATTGTTTTTCATCACTTATTCTTTGAATAAGGTTTTTGTTTTTGAGAACATACTTACTTTAAGTATGATGTAACAGTCTATTTGAACATATGTAATCCAAAGAAAGTAAACAATAAGCAACTTGACCAACAAAATATAAAAGAAAACTTTAACCTAAGATGAAAGGCCCTATTTTAACTTAGCCAAAAAAAAAAAAAAAAAAAAAAAAAAAAAAAGACAAGAAGAAGAAAAGAGAAACTAAGCTATTTCATATTGTTATTATATTTTCTCGCCTACTCCCCATTTCAGTCACGTTCTTCTCTGACTCCATCTTGTTCACACAATTCCAAGGTGAGATCTAAATATTATATATATATATATATATATAGTATTGAACAACAAATTCATTCAAGAAGTGGAGAAAGAACAAAGTGAGTAGGGGAGAGTAAGCAAGAATAGCTTGACAAAAAAGGAAACTACCAGCCTAAACTCAGAATAGGGGGAAGGAGAGAAACAAAAAATTGGCAAGAAGCCAATATAAAAGAAACTAGAACTAGATTACACTTATAAACAGACCCCTTCAATAGAAAAAAGAAAATCATTGACGCTAAACTCTACATTTTGAACCTCTAATTTGATCCAAAGAGCTGTGGTGACTTTGATACTTTCTACCACTTCAGAATAGTTCACCTGAGCTTGATTGAAGATATAGTCATTTCTTATCAACTAGAGACTCCAAATCAAAACAACTAACGGGGACTGCTATATAAAATTTTTGAGTTTCTTGTGCTTGAATTCAAACCACCATTCTATATGTGACATGAAGTTCTCTGGGCATACCCATTTAAGGCATCACCCCTTCAAGATTGCTGACCATACATTCTAGGAGAATTTGCAGGATAGTAGAAGGTGATAAGAAGTTTCAGGGGCTAGCTTCCAAAGAGAACAGAGGACCTCATCACCTGGCATCAAGCAAGATCCGCCATACAGCATCACCTTCGTTTTAATTTTCTTTAATAAAGCTAGCCAGCAAAAAGATAAGACTTCTGAAGGAGCTTTTATCTTCCATATAAAGCTGAACTTGAAAACATGTAAATCTCTACCTTCTTCAAAAATCTTATAAAAGGATTTACATGAGTAAATGCCATCCTTACCAGCTATCTATGATAAGGAATTATTAGAAAAAGTATCATGAATAGCATTTTGGAGGGAGGTAAGTAAATCAGATAAGCTATTAGATTCCAAAAAGGAAGAGATTCCTTTTGAATGATAGGTTCCATGAGATCCCTTCTGGATTAAATCAAGAGGCCACACAAACATCTTTATGAATAGAAAGGGAAAATAGTCTTGGGAATGTGAGTTTCAAAGGTTTATTTCTCAACCACACATCATGCCAGAAACTAACTGATTCTCTAGAGCCCATTTTAAGGTGGAGATTGGATGATAAGGAGTTGAGAGCATCCCCTATTGCTTCCTACTGATAGACTATCAGGCCAAATCATTCAGTACTGACTCTGGGAAGATACCTTAGGAGACCAATCCATTGGTTTAATGCCATACTCTGCACATACTAGTTTCTCCACAAAGCCTGCTTATCACTACCAAATCTCCACCACCATTTTACAATAAGGGAATAATTTCTAACCTTCAGTGATGGAATGCCCAACCCTTTATAATTCCAGCTTCTTGTTACTTTACTCTAGTGAACACATCTCATTTTCTTCTTTGCTACATTGTCTCCCCATAAGAATTTTCTCTGGAGCTTTTTAAGTTCTAAGAAAACTTTTTGAGGCATCTTGTAGAGAGAAAAGTAGTATAGTGGGAGATTTACTAAAGTTGGTTTGATCAAGGTGATTCTACCGCCCATGAAAAGTTGCTTCCTGTTCCATATGGATAGCCTTTTCTTGAATGATTCTAGCACTTCATCCCAAGATCTAAGTAGCCTTGGGTTGGCATCTAGCCGCAACCTAGGTATTTCATGGGGAGGGGAGCACACTTACACTTAAATGTAGCTGCCACTTCATTCCAAAAGGAAACTCCAATAGCAAACCCAGTTACTACACTTTTATTGAAGTTAATCTGGAGACTTGACAACACTTCAAATCATCTCAAAATTCTTTTCCATGAGATCAACTCATTCAAGTTAGCCTTGCAAAATAATATAGTGTCATCTATAAACTAGAGATGAGAAACTGAGAGAGTAGATGAGTTTGATCCTATTTCAATCCCTTTTATGAGACCTTGCTCTTTTGCTCTTCTAATCAATATGTTATGACCTTCTGCTGCTATGATAAAAATTAAAGGTGAGATAGGATCACCTTACCTAAAGCCTCTTTCTGCTTTGAACTCTTTTGATGTAGAGCCATTTATAAGAATTGAAATAGAACTAGAGGATAAGCACTCTATTATCCATTTGCACAATTTAGAACCAAACCCCATAACATTCATCATATTCAATAAGTATGACTAGTTTGCAGAACCAAAATCTTTTTCAAAATCTAACCTCAAAATAATTCTAGACTTCCCACCTCTTGCTAGTAGTTAAAAATCTCATTTGCAATGAGAGTTTCATCAAGAATCTGCCTACCTATAATACAAGTTATTTGGGAATCACTGATGATCTCATGGATAACTAACTTTAATTTGCACTTTGGAGTTTTAGCTAGTACCTTATACACTGAGGATATCAGATTAATAAGTCTGCAGTCTAGAAGATGATTGTATTCTAAAAGTGCAATCTACATGTCTTAATTAGTTTTTTATTAGACTTAGATTAGGCGTATTTATGTTATTTTACTCCTAACTTGTATCTAACTTATAATGTTTGGTGTAAACAGGAATCCATGCTTAAAAAATGATGAAATTGGGCGAAAATGAAAAGGGTCGTTTGAACGGTTACACAAGGCGTTCAAACTCATGATGTCAGTCCATGTAAGGCCATTTGAACGGTGGAGCTTAGCGTTCAAACAGTGAACATGAGTGTTTGAACGGTACGTCAAACGAAGTTTCGTTAAGACCACGTCTGAAGCCCGTTCGAGAGATTCAGAGAGCTATCATTCCCGTCTGAAGTGCGTTCGACATAGCATTCGAATGGTGGTTATAGGCATTCGAACAGTTCGTGAAAATCTGCATATTTGGAAATCTATAAAAGCTAGATTTTCTGTTGTAATTAGGGTTAGCTTTTCATTATATATTTAAGACATTAGTAGTAGCTAGAGAGAGTTTTTATTATTGCTTCTAGTTAGGTTTTCATAGTTTTCTCAATTCTTATAATCAGAATTCCAGGCTTTTAGTCAATTCAACATATTTTTTATTATACAATTGTATTTTTTTTTTTTTTTATGGAGATGAGTAGCTAAATCTACCCTTGGGATCATAGTTTGAGTATCATATAGTTTTTGGTATCATGGTTTGTATCTTTAACACATTTTTTCATGTTTCATTGATTCTATTTGTGAGGATGAATGTGTTGAGAAGGATTTTGTGAGAACCATATCTATATTCACGTCAATGTAATCTTCGATTTGAGAATGTTTTGAGTCAAGCATTAGATTAAACTTGAGCTTAATTGTTAATTTACCATCTTATTATGACGTATTGCAAATTTTTTTCATAAAAACATTATAAAAGGGAGATTATATCACTATGCACTATCATGCTATATTACATCTTATGTTGATATTTTGTGCATGCACTATCATGGAACAATTGGTTTTGAGACTTTTCTTTATTCAGTTTAAAATCGTTTTCATAACTTAGTTTAGATTAATCAAACTCTATCCCAAAACTATTTTGTTTTTATTTTTTATTGGAGTGTTTTCTTGGAACTTCTAAATCACGGCAAGTTTTTTTGAATGCAGTAACCCTCTTCTCTGTGAACTCGACTCCGGACTTACCAGGTTGTACTATTTCACCATCCTACACTTGAGATTATCTGAGGATCTTTCCAAAGATACTGTTTGATGCAAATCATTGATCAACAAATTGTAAAAAGACATCTCTAACCTAGGATGAATAGCTTTATTTTTAATCCCTCCAAGTTACTTCTTCTTGTTCTTAATCTCTGTTACTCCTCCCCAATTTTAGTCATGTTCTTCTCTGACTCCATCTTGTTCACATAGTTCCTAGGTGAGATCCAAAGACTAAATATATGTGAAATTAGCATTAGAGTGTGCTATGCTCAAATGCACCGGGCCTGTATAGAAATTTTATGAGATAAAATCTTGTTTGTATTGGAGTCATAATCATAAACCATAACAGCAAATAATACAATTATATGTACAGTAGCACAACGAAATAAAAGATGAATTTCAAAACAGAGATAAATTTGGATGTTGGTATTTTTTTAAGTCCTATGGCTTTTGGAATATTGAGAGAGGACTTATTGATGGTCATGGAAAAAGGAGTCATTAATTGCTTCTACTGCTGTAATATTTGCTTGTCATTTTGCAGCTGATTTCGTTTTCTACTTTTCATGACAACTGGTAGCAAAATATGCACTGAAAGTTCATAGGATGAATGCTGTTGTGCAGGTTTTAATTGTTGACCCACTTGTATACATGAAATCTTAATATATTTCACTTTGAATCAGTTAAATGAGTACAATTTGTATTTTTCTAATGATAGTTTCAGTGAAGTTGTATGGTTATGTTATCAAATTAAGTTCATCTTAACAAATTAAGTCCTACATTGTCTCACAAGGACTCACATTAGAGTCATCATAAGGTACCTCTTTTGTCTTAGCAAAGGAACTAATTGTTAATATTAATGTACATGATGAAATGTATAGTCATAGATACTATGATCCAACAAAACCTCTAAATTTGTTCAGATGGTTCTAAGTTTCAGTTCTTGTAATAAACTGTCGCATTATGTTAGAAATTATTAGTTGTTTATAACTCCCACGTGATAGCGAAACAGAAGGTTGAACATATCAATTTTTTTTTTTTTTCCATTGATTTCCACACATTACATCCAAATTCTGATCACAGGACAAAGAAATTTGAGCACACCACTAATTATTCTCATCAACAATCCGAACTGTCACGCTACTTGAGTGTTTCTCCATTAACCCTTAGCATCAACCAGCCCCCGATGGGATTTTATCTGCAGCCAACTCTACATCTCCTTCCTTGCCACCACCATTTAACTCTTCCAAGGCCTTGTAAGTATAGAACCTGGTGCATATGAGATAATATATGAGATTCACTACCTGTAGTCCAGAAACAAACAAGTAGTAGTATTCCAATCTTCCCCGATTAAGGTTCCGATCCGGGATCCAATTCCTTCCTTTTTCTGTGTACTGGTGGATAAGAGATACCATCATGGTACCTGTGTAGCTCCCTAGTGCTATCGCTATCCAATAGAACGACGCTGCAGTGCTTCTCATGCTTTCAGGTGATTGATCATAAAAAAACTCGAGGCGCCCAGCGGTAATGCAAACTAAGCCTAGCCCATGGATCCAATACTGAGGAACCAACCAAAACACACTCATGGGAATAATGGCGGTGGGTTTGTCCAGTAAGTTGTGTTGTGCAGCTACGGCTTTCCTCTTGATCTCTACAAGTGCTGAAATAACAGTACCGAAAATGTTGATTGTGAAGCCTATGCCAATCCTTTGTAGGCAGGTGATGCCTGCAGGGTTTCCAGTGAAGCGACGAGCAAAAGGGACGAAGAACCTCTCATATAGCAATAGCCCAGTAAGCACACTGAGGTTTTCAAAGATGGCCATGCTAGCCGGAGGTATTTGGAATGTGGGGGAGAGGTAACGATCCATGGTTCGAGCCTGTTGAATGTTGAAGCTATCCTGATGTGAATATGCAGTGATGGCTAATATCCCAGCTGCCCAGATTGGCAACATTCGGACAATGGACTTTAGTTCTTCCACGCGATGGACAGTGGATATCCTCCATAGATTTGGTGGGTTTGAGTCTGTTTTATCTCCATCTGTTACTACTGCAGCTTTGTCCAAACATCTACAAAGATGAACATAACTAGTTTAACCAATCAGAGAGTTTTGTTACCATGTGAGTCTTTACTGCGAATAATAGAAATAAAAATGTGTGTCCAAGGAAGAATGAACCTCCATTCAAGGTGAATCAAGCAGCACTAGTTATGTCTGAAAATTAGGAAAGCCTGACTACCTCTTTGAAATTTTTGAATAACTTACAGATTCATTAGCCGAAGTTAATTGCAAGTTTCATCGATCATAGATATTTTACCATGAACTCTAAAGTACAGACCCCAAGATTATCTATAGTTTTGTAATGCAAAGTACATATGTAATGTAGCTTACTTGAACTGACTGGTGTGTAGAAGCCGTCCATCGGAAGAAATAGCCGCATCAAGCTCTTTATTTTCGTACAAGAGCCCTCCGTCTGCTGGTGCAACTGCTTTCCTCTTACGTATAGCAGAAACTATTACCTGAGCCAATCTAACCAATGGACTCCCTTCTGGTTTTTCTTTCTTATAACGTGAAGAGCCTATAAGGAAGACTATTAGAGATAAAGCCATGACAATGGTAGGAATTCCAAGACCCCAACCCCAACTCACATTGTCTTGAACATAGACAAGGAGTGTTAGAGCAGATAGTGATCCTATTTCCAAGCTGAAATAGTACCAATTGAAGAAATTCCAGCTCCGAGACTCTATTTCTGCCTTGGTCATACCAAATTGGTCAGCAGCAAAGGTGACTACACAAGGCCTAATGCCGCCCATTCCAAAAGATGTGAGGAGAAGAGAGATGTAGAGGACCCATATCTGCAGGGTAGAGGCTTCCTTGCAATTCACCTGAGATGGGCACGGTGGCGGGCGGAGCCCCGGTAGGACTGCTGATAAGATGATGCTTACCAATCCCTGTGGTGAAATACAACATTTCATACCAAGCAGTGTTTGATCGAGTGCTACAAGAACTAAATGGTTTTAGAAATATAATTCATTGAACTCTTAAAGTTCACTTTGCAACGTATGCTCCTGCCCGTATGACATTTTGGTATATTAGCGGGTCAAAGTTACAAGAGAGATATTTTGGTATATTAGAAGGTCAAAGTTACGTGAGAGGTGAAAATAAGTCGAACTCATTACCATACTTTTGGGTGGGGACGCCACTAGGTATGCCAGTGGGCTAGCCTTTCTATTGGGAATGTCAAAGATGTTACTACTGTGCAATGCAGTGGAAATTTTAGGAAACAATATATATATATATATATATGCTTAACTGGTGTCGTTAAAAAGTAGAAGTGACCTATTCCAGTGTTTCTGAGACTACTCTAATCTCCCTGCTAATTATTGTCTGACAGCTTCAATGGTCTTTTGTTTCATCTAGTTGAATGATGGGAATATTGAAAAACAAAAGAAGAAAAGAAAACTTCAAAACGGCTTCTTTTGTTTATTTGACTTTGTCATAACAAAAAAAAAAAACCAGTACGATGTCGCATTTGACATTTCTAGATCTGAAGGTTTTCATTAGTCAAAGTGTAAAAGATAACTTATATAAGTAGTGGGCGGTCGAGAGAGCAATATTTTATTCAAAAAGTCTTTTTTTTTTTTTTTTTCTTTTGGAGTATTATTTTGGTCACAACTTCTGACTTTTACCATATCTACCTTCCAAAATCTTCTGGACTAATTTCATGTTAAAATATACTTAAAATGGAAGGTCTAAATTTAGCAAGAGAACATCATTCAGCTTTTTTTGGAGAGCATCATTCAGCTTGATTGATAATTTTAATCGGTTGGCTTCTTCAACATTAGTGAAGGGCATGTACAATTGCTTATATGTCGGCTAATAGGTGCAAACCAAGTATTCTCATTTATTGGATTTCAGCTTCGCTATGTACAATTGCTATTCTCCATGAGATCTATCTCTCTTATTTATTTATTTATTTGCTAACCCAAGAAGGAAAGAAACACAAACAAAACGAATACGGAATAAACAAAAAAACTAAAGCTCAGCCGGCCTCTAGCCACCATGAGACCTATCTCTGGTGGCTAGAAGCATGCTGTTAAACGTCTCACTCACTAAAGAATAAAGTATCAGTAAAAAAACATACAACACAACGCTAAAGATATCAATGTCCATGCTGTTAGCAAAATAGTAGAATAGTGGATATATGACTTATCCAAATGGATAAATTTCAAGATATCGATCTCGTTCCTGTTACCAAAACATTAGAATAGTTGATATCATACTTGAAAGCGCCGAGAGAGAAAGGGAGGCAGGGAGGGAGAGAGATACCAATTCATATAAAATGGAACCGGCGATGATCATCCAAAATCGGCCAGCAAAAGAGTCAGCAATTAGAGCGCCAATCAGTGGAGTGAAACCAGCAGTGCCGTTAAAGTTGGTGATGATGTTGGACGCCTTCACCAGTGGCAAGTTCAGCTGTTGTGTTAGGTATGTTATCAGGTTAGCATGAAAGCCCGAGGTCGCAAATCTTTCGCAGACTTCATTTGCTGACAAATGCAGAGTCAGATTGTCAATTTAATATCTAAACCACGTAACGCCATGCATAAATATTAATTATATATGCACGTATATCCATCAGGCTCGGCAGGAAATAAAATAAACATAAATAAATTATATACAATCCTTCTCAGTATGATCATACTTCACAAGTTAAGCAGTGTACTAGATAGAAGCTGCACAAGATACATCTGTTTTTTCAATTAAATAAATGAACAGGATATTCCTACCTAACTTCACATGACCTGTTTCTATTAGATGCTGAAAAACGAATCAAGCCATGCAAATAGCCAATCTATGTATGAATCGGTGACTTGACTCATAATTAATCCCCATCATAGAATTTCATCGTTTTCTTTTCTTGTGACTTTGATTTGTTACTGTTACTACTTACAATGGCATTCCTTGGAGAGGTCACACCCGAAAATATTAAATTTGCATGGTATGTTGTATATTTTCACATATAAGTTTGCTAAATCTATGGTTGTTTAGCTATACCCAAATGTCCTTTCTTACAATTTAAGGTCCACTCAAGTGAGAGGCAAGTAGCTCGAATCCTTCAGGAAGCTAATTTTGTCCATAGGTTCTGAAGTTCTTGGCTAGCTTAGATAGGTTCGAAGGATAACCAAACCTAGCTTGAAGACTTGCAAGCTCTACTTGGCTTGGTTCATTTTGGACCCCCTGCTAAAAAAGTAGTAAAAAAATTCTCAATTGTAGAGACCAAAATGCCTCCAATATTCAATTAGCACAAGGTCCTTATATTGGTTGGAGAATCACGTAAATCCAAATTTCATTGACCTAGCTAATGCAGCTAAAGGCTAAAGGAATCCTACCAGTCGAAAAAGAAAATGAATAAATGGATCATTGAATGAATGAATGAGTGCACTCAATTTAAATGCTATTTAAAGGGTAATGATCTCATATGTCTTCAAGGAGCGAGGACTTGAGAACCCTTTATTAATGCCAAATCCGAAACGACCCAACAACTATTGGATAAAATCCAAATTTCATTGACCTAGGCTATGAAACTATCCGCGAAAACAATCCCAGCAGTGGACAAATAAAACAAATATATGGATCTATGAATAAATATGGGTGCAGTCAATTCAAATGCTATCTAATTGGTGTAATGTAGACATATGACTCGAAGGAGAAAGGATTTAAGAACGCTTTTAAAAATATCAAATCTGGACTACCCAACAGTCAAAACTTTGTTGCACACCTTTTCATTTTAGTAAAGAATGTAGGTTTCTATTGCATCAAGAACTCAACATGGGTTTTGATATCTGCTCACATCCTAAAGGAACCAAGCACAACGAAGACCAGTACCTATGGAATTTTCTAAGACATCAATGGCACCCAAAAAGTAGTGAATAAAATATGGAAAGTGAGATGGGTTGGTAAGGAACACTTCCCCACCAAAATCAATTTATTTTATTAATAAATATGCAATTCTCAGACTAAGTTCCTGAAAATGGGTTGTCTTCAAAAACTAAATTGTTGAAAATTTAATCTTCCTCAAAAAGAAATTCTCGAAAACACTTCACCAAAAAAAGTCTGTTCTTTTCAGTTTTTTTTTTTTTTGAAAAAATAGAACAGCTTCAATGAAAATTATAGCAACTAGGGCTAACGTTTCACATCTTTTGCTTTTTTTTCTTTTCTTGATCTTATGAAATTTTGTTCTCTGAATATTCAAGAACTAAGACCATTCCCATAACCCCATTTTACCATGCATAGACAGAACTAATAATTAAGAGAAACATGAAGTCAAAGAAGGGATATGCAAAACACTTCAAAATCATTCCTAGTGGAAGCAAGAAAAATATTTCAACGGGAAATACATCAAAACTACAGCAAATGTGTTAATGACTTCAAAACACAAATCAAGATGGTCAAACGCATCAAAACTAGAGTAAAGGTTGTAATGACACACTGATCGAGAATCACTCGTTTGTCATTTAACGGCTTCATAACTAGAAAGTATCTCCCATCCTTTGCTAAATTTGAAGTCACAACATATATTACTGAAACTGCTTAGAAGCCATTGTAAGTATAAAGTAGAATGATAGACACACACAAACAAACGGGCGCACACAACACACACACTCACTCCTATGAATGTGGAAGATTTATCAATTTAGTTCGTTTAATTTGTATATCTCTTTAGCAAAAATATGAGAAGAAAAGAGAATTAGATCGCAAGTTATCCTTGACTGTCTATTGCAAACAAGAATTTGTATGAACTATCAACTAAAATAATTGGCACTATGTCTGTCACTAAACACATTTATAAGAAAGCTGAAGTATTAAACAAAGTCATTTAGGCTACTTAATACGATGATAATAACCGACTCGAGAGGCTTTGGTATAAGAGATTCCGAGGTTAGAGTCTGCTTCGTGAAACAAACACACAATCTAATTAATGTTATACAGAAACAAAGAAAGAAAAAAACAAATTGAGCAACAAAATGAAAATGACATGTCTCACAGAGGATGAACGGAAGTGTTTTAATCCCTCCAAGCTCCTTCTTCTTGTTCTTGATCTCTCTCCTTTCCTCCTCCCCATTCTCAGTCATGTTTCTCTCTGACTGCATCTTCTTCTCATATGCCAGGGTGAGTTCTAAAGGCATATTTATGGGCAACCGGCTATTGGAGATAACAGAGTGAATTGCAATAAAATAAGAGTGGTGGAGGTCCAAATATTGACTTCATTAGCATGTGATGTTGAGATTCAAATCATATTCAATCTTATTATGGTTGTCTTCCTGCGAATTGTCTAGCTTTCTTTACAGTTGTTTCATGTTAATATAATATGAACTCGTGGTATCGTCACCTTCATTTATTCGCTACCAAGTTGCATGATTGTTATTATTTTTATGCATTGGTAGAAGTAAGCTACGTTTGTATTTATCTATTACAATACGAAAACTCTACGACGAAAACGTGAGAGAAACAGAACGACATTATCTTCAAAGTTGATTTAACAAGTTTATATTTTCATTTTTCATTTTCTTTTTTCTCCCTCTCTATTTTGAATGTAGTCATTAAAGAAAAGTACAAATTATGTTGAAATTTAAGAGGTATTTCAAATACAAATGTTGATTGCATAATTGGTTATAATGCATGCTGAGGCCTTTCGAGTGTGTTTTGTGCATTTTTGTTATCTGGACAATGTGATCCATGCATTTATATCTTTTACCTTAAAAGTAATGCATACATTAGAGTATGGGGTACTGATGTTATTGGTTATGCATTAATGTTACTCGCAAGTGCTGTTTGGGCCTCTGGCATTTTGAAAAGTGAATAATACATTTGTACACGTTGGTATCTTGTCTTGGCTAAGGATTTACCGATACTTCTGCTTTCAATTACACACCCATGTTTATGGGTTATGGTTCCTACTCACCATCCCCTATTCCAAAGTTTCGTCTTTCAATGTATCAAACAAATAAAAAAGAATATTTGGTTTTGGGACAATCAAAAGTTGTTCATTATAACTTTTCATTTGCTGAGTGTGACCATATCGGCAAAAGACGTGAATTACTCTTAAAAACAAAAAATATGCTCCTTTGTTGATAAATTTTATTTCTATTTTATGTTGTTTAATCTTTTGTGATTTCTATAATATTATAAGTCTATTTTTACAATAATTTTACTCCATGTGGACATTTTTTTATGTGATCGCATCAGTGAGTCTATGCACAAAAAATGATATCTCGATGACCGTCAAATGAGGGAATTTCATAATAAATTTAGTTTTAAAAAAATAAAATGCATCTTAAAAGGAAAACCATATTTTACCATTCCTCATTTGCATGCGTACGACTAGTAGGGCATATAATTGGACTCTCATAGTATAAAAGATCCCCATGCGAGATGGATCTCGAGCACATTTACTGGACTTATCTCAGAACCACGGTATTACATATGGAATAAAAGTGACTTGGTAGAGCACTGAATAATCACTCTCTCCTAGTACCAAAAACATAATAAATAATCACTCTCTCCACGGCTTTAGCCTCCAATGTTGAAAAAGAAAAAAAAATGTTTTGCAGGTTTCCTACTGGTCATATTTGGTAGGTTTCAGCTTCAGTTAGCCCTTGCATTGAGCCATAGGTTTCCCCTAGGAAGGCATTATATGCTGAACAGGTAAACTTAACAGACATATGTTCTTTCAATATAGTATCTCTGAGACTGTTTCGTCATCCTTCCCTAGGTTGTTGTGTGACTACCATTTTTCTAGCTAATGTTGTTGGATATCAAATTGTTTTGTCTTGGAATATTTTGTAGGTGTTTGTTGGCTCACATCGTGTTTAAAATTTAAAATTTACAAGCCAAAATCTGGTACCGGAGTCATAGAATGGTCAACCGCAACATCGAACTATTATTGTGCAATTTTCAAATGTATCAATTTTTTTTGGCTGAGTTTTTCAAATGTATCAATAAATTTTGAACATGTCTTTTATTCTTTAATTTTTACTTTTTTTTAAATTTATTTATGAATGTATTTAAGAACATGATTGAAAGTGACCAATTTAAGTTTGGGAATTAGAAAGTTTTTTCTTTTCTTTTCGGATTAATTACAAGCACACGCCCTAAATTATGACTCAATATCACTATACTCACTTAAATTCTAAAACGTAACAAGTTGACATCTTGCACTATCAATTTGTATCAATCAACCCATTATGTTAGCAATATATTAGCAATCAGTTAGGAGAGTAGATGAAAAATTATCATGTAACTTGTATATATCCACTAAAGTTCATTTTAAACTTGAATTACATTTTTTTTTTTGTAATAATTGTCTAGTAATTGAAATACCCTTTATATTGCTCCTATATTCGCATGGTGTTTTAACGAACATTTTAGTCATTAGACAACTATTATAATAAGAGAATATCAATTTATATATAAAATTATATTTTTGTGAATATGTACAAATCGAATAATAAATTTTCGTTCATTTTTCTAAAGAATTACTAACAGGAAGGTTTGATTGATACAAATTAGTAGTTTAAGAAGTCAACTTATTACGTTTTAGAGTCTAGAGGGGTATAGTGATATTGAGTCATAGTTTAGGGGGTGTATTTATAATTACTCATATCTTTTTCTTATTTTTTTTGTCTTTTCACTACAAACGTCACAATCAATTCAAAAGGAGTCTTCACTTGGTTAAATGTCTAAATCTTTTGGACTCTTAAACCAAGCACAAGATTTATTAGATAAGTTGTGATTTGGCCCATGTCTCAGGTAGATAGATATGCAAGGAGTCTCTAAAAAATAGATACAAACATACAAAGAGTGGATTACAGATAAAGTAATATTTTTTTTTTCTGTGTATCCAAATCAGTAATGTTTACTTATTTCTATTGAAGCAAACATTAATTGGTTTCATCTTGGTGGATTTCAAATATACAGAAAAGCATTGTGATGATTCATTGTTAGAGAAAAGTCTTGGGAGCTCAAAAATTCAAAAAAGTTGAGCAAGGAAGCTTCAATAACAGTTCGTGGTGATTCAAACCGTATCGTGACGATTCGGTATTGGGTTGTGATTTACTTGTGTAAACTGATCATTATAGTGCTTGGCTTAAAAGAGTTGGTCATGTGGTTTTTCTCCATTTGGGTTTCCTCGACAAATCCTAATTCTTCTTACTTTCTTGCTTTATATTATTGCTTTTCATGAATACATGAATATAATATAAGTTAAAAAAAAAAAAAAAAAAGATCTAGAATTCATATGAGCTATAGCACACCCTCAAGTAGGTGGATGCTCTTAAGGAGTCTCAACCTAAGCTTACCCGAGAGATGGTTGGAGCTCAAGCTTTCTTCTTTGCCCGAGAGATGGTTGGAACGAGCACCATGTGTTGTGTTAGGACCATGCTGCTCTCTGGATTGCACAATCATCCAAGGGCCAAATTGAGACTAATTCGGAGTCTGTTCATTGGGCTGCTGGGTAACTCGCTGACCGGAGCTGAGGGAGAATTCGCGCTAGCTGAAGGAGTCTCAACCTGAGCTTGTTGGACATTCTTAATGAAGTGACCATCTAGTATTTCAAATATCTGTATAAGAATGAGCCTCCTGAGATTCTTAGCCTTGTATGGCATGCAAATGGGGCTATCTTGAATGAGATGGATGCTGATGTTCTTAATCGCCCTATCGTGGAAAGTGAAGTTCGTCATGCAATCTTCAGTATGAAGCCCTTTAAAGCTCCAGGACCTGATGGTCTTTAACCTCTGTTCTATCAAAAGTTTTAGCATATTGTTGGCCCCTTTATCGCCAGTATATAATCCAACAAGCTCTGGTGGATGGAGCCCCTCCTTGAAGGGATTAATCAAACTCTTATTGCCCTTATCTAGAAAGTAGACAACCTCTGGTCAATTTATGAATTTCGTCCCATAAGTCGTTGTAATGTTTTTATGAACATTGTTTCCAAAAGTTTTGGTCAATCGTCTCTGCCTTTTCTCAAACAAGCTTATTCGTCCTGCTCAAGCAAGCTTTATTCCTTGCAGATAAGCTAATGAAAACATTGTAGTGGACTAGGAGATGATCCATTCTATGCGTAAAATAAAAGGTAAGAAAGGTGGTGTGGCTACAAAAAATGGATTTGAAAAAAGCTTATAATAGGGTTAAATGGTCCTTCCTTGATTCAGTTTTAGTTGAGATAGGGTTTCCGAGGAATTGGATCTCCCTTATTATAAATAGTATATCTTCAGCCTCTTTTGCAGTGCTCTGGATGGGGAGAAAACAGATTTCTTTAATCCCAATAGGGGTCTCACACAGGGGGATCTTCTATCTCCTTATCTTTTTTATGTTTCGCATGGAGAAGTTGGCCCAGAGGATCACTGCCAAAGTAGAGGGGAATCGCTAGAAAGCTTTAAAACCTTCTAGGCGAGGCCGTTTGATCTCTCACTTATTTTTGCCTGATGATCTTCTATTGTTTGGCAAAGCTTTTATTGCCTAGGCTGACTTTATGAAATCAAATTTTCAAGACTTTTGTTGTGAAGCTGAGCAAAGAGTTAGCTTGCAGAAATCTAAGATTTTTGTGGCTCTGATTGTTGGGTCCTCTAGAGCTAAATCTATCAGTTTCTATTGTGGGATTCCTCTCACCTCTAATTTAGGGAAGTAATTTGGGGGGGGGGGGGTCCCCTCTTGCACTCTAGAGTTTGACAAGCTTCATATTAGTACATCATTGACAAGGTTAGATCATGTCTATCTTCTTGGAAAGCTTCCCAGCTATCTTTGGCTAGTAGAATCACTCTTAGCAATGTTGTGTCCTCCATAATTCATTTTTAGTCCATGTAAATTGCTAAATTCCCTGTGGCAGTGATCAAAGAAATAGATAAGCATAATCAAAAGTTCCTTTGAGGTGGTTTTGAGACTCATTCTAAGATTAATTTGGTAGATTGGGATTCTATCTATCAACCAAAGGCTATGGGGGGCTTAGTCCTTTGGAAGATGGATCAAGCCAACAAAGTCACTTTGGCTAAAAATAGTTGGCATCTTATTTAAAATTCTCCCTGACTCTGCGGCAAAGTGTTATTTAATAAATATATAAAAACGGATCATGGCCTCCAAAACCCTTCGAGGAGCCAAGATTCTACCACTTGGAAAAGTCTTTGTGCTAGTTTGGAAGTTATCCATAAATGCTTGGGATGGTCAGTAGGAAATGGTGTCTCAATTATGTTTTGATCGGATGTTTGGTTAATGGATGGTCCCCTTATGGATCTCATGCCATCTCTCGTCCCTTCTTCTAAGGTCAATAAAAGAGTTAGTGAGTACTGGCTTCTTGTATTAGTTGGAAGTGGGTGTCGCGCCCTCGATTTTTAGACCAAGTCATTTCGGCTCAGGAAAAAGCACTATGCTCTCTCGTTGGAACTCATCCTCGTAGAAGGACAAGTGTGACTAGATTTGAGCTTGAAATTAATTTGATTAAAGGCTTTTTAGAAAAAATTTGGAGTTGTCACTTAACTTGATTAAGGTGAGTTAGGTCACCTAAAACTAAGTATGATTTGAAGATCAAGCTTAGACTTTTAGAAAGAGGGTTTGGAAAAATTCCTCAAGAGAGGGTTTTTAAGAAAATAGGTTGTTTGGCAACTTTTGAAAAGTTTTAAGTCATTTTTGAAAATAACTCCATTTTGGTATTTTGCAAACAGAAATCTATGATCTGGGGGTTGGTTACGTGTAGGGAAGATATCCTAAGATCATCATCCTACCCCACCCTTTCGGTACCTACATGTCTAATCACCCTTAATTCGCTCACTTGAATAACTGGTTACTATTATCCACTTAATATCCACTTTAGAATATAGAAAATGGGGTTTGGTCATCACTTGTTGGATGAATGATATATGATGCAAGTTTTGAAAACATGAAAGTTTTGAAAGGATTCGAAATAGAAATCTTGAATTGATACAAAATTTTAAAAAGGAAATTTGGGTTGAAATAAGGGTTATGACCGCACCATTTTAGGTTGCCTACGTATCTTATTTGGTAAGAATCAAGTCATTCATAGTTCGGGCAAGGGCCCGATAGAAATAAGGCACATTGAGGCCATTGGAAATTTTTGAAGTCACATTGAGGTCTTTAGAAAGATTCAAAGACAATTTGTGGTCTTTAGAAAAAGAGAACTTAAGAATTTAGAAAAATGCCTTTGAAATAAGAGTTGGGATTTTTGGAGGTGTTTTTGAAATTGGATTTGAAGACGATTTTGAATGTTTTTGAAGTTGACTCAAGGGAGTTTTGAAGTATTTTTGAAGTAGCTCAAAGGAGCTTTGGAGAAACTTTGTAATAACTCCAGAGAGTATTGAAAATGTTTTAAAGTCTTGTTTTGAAAACCTTGGAGGTAGGGTTTGGATTGGAAGTGCTTTAATAAACTTGTCTTCGAAAAGCTTTTGAAATTAGTTTTTGAATACCTTATGAAAGGTATGTTTAATGTTTTATTACCGTTAAGAGGTTAGTCATTGAAGAACTAAACTCCTTTAAGGCTATGAGTTTTGAAAACATATTTAGAAAAAGGGCTAGAGACTTCTCTTTGGTTTTTAAAACTTTAGGGTTATAGGACCCTTATTGAATGTCTCACTCACACTTAAACAATCCTAACCACGGAAAGATTAGGGTTGTTTTAAGAATATGAAGTTTAAAAATCATTTTTGAAAAGAGCTTTTGAAAATACTTAGGGTTTTGGAACCCTAATATAGACAATCTTGGAGGTTGTATTTTAATATATCACTTTCCCTTGGAATCCCTAACCACAAAGGGGTAGGGACACCTTAGGGTTGTGAGTTCTTAAAAACATTTTGAAAATAATTTTTTAAAAATGTTAAGTGCCTAGCTATTTTAGTTGAGACAAATTTAAGGGAACTTCTTGGAGACATTTTTTAAAATAGAATGAGGGGATATTTAAAAAGGTTTTGGAGTTAATTCTTGAAATCTTAAGAGAGCAGGATGGTTTTTGAGTTAAAGGATTATTTGAGAAGGGGTCTTTGAATTGGCACCTTAAAGCTTACTAATCTAGGTTGGGTTGACCTAAGGTTAACTAACTAAGGTTAGGTTGGACTAGTGTTGAGTTGACCTAGGATTAGGTTGACCTTGGGTTAACTTTCTAAGGTTAAGTTAACCTAGGGTTAAGGTGACCTAGGGTTAACTAACCAAGATTAGGTTAACCTAGAGTTAAGGTGACCTAGGGTTAACTAACCAAGATTAGGTTAACCTAGAGTTAAGGTGACCTAGGACTAACTAACTAAGGTTAGGTTAACCTAGGGTTCGATTTGACCTAGGGTTAACTAACTTAGATTAGGTTAACCTAAGGTAGGGCAACTAGGGTCAAGTTAACCTATGGTGGAAGGGTGGTTTTACGCATGAAATTTGAAAGTGGGTTTTCAAAACCATTTTATGAAAACCACTAAAGTGAGTGTTGGGGTCCTACGGTTGATATTTGGAAATCACTCAAGAGAGGGTTGCCTTGGAACCATTTTACCCGCTAATTCAGGAGAGCAAACTTGTGAAAATTAAAATTGAATAAATAATTTAGGAAACCCAAAACTTAAAGATCATAATCCTTTAAAAATTGGTTTTGGAAAGGAAGGTTTTGAAAAGCCAACTTTAAGATTTTGAAAACCATTCTAATGAATAAGGGTTTATATGGTTGACTTGAAGGAAATCACTCCAAAGAGGACTCAATAGGACCATTCCAACCACAATATTTAAGAGAATAAAACTTCTAAAAAATGAAGATGCAAATGACAGTTTAGAAAGATCATTTTTATGCAAATTAAAGAGAATGAAATTCTGGAGAACCCTTTTTGAAGGGAATTGTTTTGAAAACCATTTTAAAGTGAATAGAGCCAACTTTAATGAACTAGGGTTTATATGGTCAAGATAATGGAGAGACCACTCAAAAGAGGGTTTCAAGGGACCATTTCAATCACAAAGTTTAAGAGAGTAAAATCTTTAAAAATCAACATAGAAGAAGAGAGTTTGAAAGCCATTTTAGTGCAACTTTGGAAAATAATGAAATGTAGGGCTGCAAAATAAAGTTAAGGGACTTGAAGAGGGGTTTTCTAAGGTGTAAAAATTGAGGGTTTAACCTAGGCTTCAAGGAACCAAATCTAGCACCATTTTTAGGGATTCTTTTGAATATGAAAATATAGAAAAGAGATAGCAAGGGTTTTGGAAATATGAAAACAAAGTCAAACATGCAAAACATGAACAAAACAAATATATGCAAAAGGGTCATGAAATCATACAAGGCTAGAGGCTTCACCACATAATAAGGTGCTGTAAGGCCATACCATCTTAAATTAGGTTTGTGAGAAATTCTCTATACGATGGCTTTCACAAACTTTCCTCTAAGTATGAACTAAGAGCTTCCTTGTTTCAAGCATGCAAGAAAGAGGGGTAGAAGATGGAAGTTAAAATAGAGAATAGCCTAAGTAGGCTAGGAGGGAAATGAGAGGAGTGAGGATTGCAAAAATGTAAAGAGAAGTCTACCTTTTGCCTTCAAACACTTTCAAACCTCCATGGATGCTTTGACTTAAGCTTGAATAGCCTTGAAGAGACTTGTAGGGTTGGAATGAGGTCTTCTATGGCATTGATGGCTATATAAGTGTAGTGTATGGGTTAAAGGGAGATGGAATCTAGCCTAAGTATTTGAGGTGAGAAGTGTATATGGGAATTCGAGAGTTTTGGAGCAGTTTTAGCAGAGCTTCACTATTAATTTCGATTCTGGAGTATGCAGAGGGGGAGGCTTGTATTTATAGGCAAAGTTGGAGAGGACTGGCACATGTAGTACATGGGCCTGGGCAAAGTTTGCCTTGGTGCATGTGCTACATGTGCCAATATTGTTCATTTCATTGAATGCCACGTGGCACACATTGTACTGGTTAAATCTTCAGGGTAAAGTAAAGTTTGATCAATCTAATCAAAATCTGGGCGCATGTAGCATATGCTCTGCTACTGGGAATGTTCGTTTAAACTTTGCCTCGATAATTGTGTAATTTGAAAAAAATTTACAAAAATCGGTTGCGTTCACAATGTTTTTCTAGTGTTTCTCAAGAACTTTGAATTTTTGGGGAGCTTGAATGGTGTTCGGAAGAGTGAAATATTGTCTCAAAAAGAGTGTACAAAAACACGCTTTTACGAAGCGTCTGTGATATGCTCCGTTGGTGTTCGAAAGTAGCCATTTATAGGCCATGTGATCGGGAGCTTCGGGAAACGATCTTTTCGATTGGACCGTACCGATGGAAAGTGCTTTGGAAATAGTTTAAAAAATTTCCTAATTTATGCATATCTTAAGTCATTAGACGGTGCGTTATAATTAGAGAATTGGAAAAAAAGATAACCTTGGCGAAGCATCTGTGAGACGTTCTAGGGTTTACTAAAAGTGGCAGTTTTCGAGCCATGCGATGAAGGGCTTCGGGAAGTGATCTATCCAATCAAGCCATATTGATAGAAAGACCTATAGACGAGCTTTCAATAATTTTCTAGTTTACGTATTTCTCAAGTCGTTTGATGGTGCGTTATAACTAGGGAATCGAAAGAAAAGATAACACTAGCGGAGCGTCTGTGAGACGCTCCAAGGGACTTTCGTTGAGTCGGGAATATTTAGTGTCATGAGGCTCACCTTGGGTTAAAAAGGGGTGTATGATGAGATCCACCATTTGATGCCCCGAGCCAGTATAATTTTGGAGCGCATTCTGGTTGCTAGTGGCAAAACAGTCATTTCAACCTAGATTGGTTGAAAAAGGTCAGAATCGGTTGGAGTGGCATGTTAAGCATGCTGGACTATTTGAGGATGGTCCTAGAAGAGTTTTGTAGTGTTTGGTAGGATTTGTACTGTGCTGGGGTGTCTAAGGGCAAAACAGTCATTTTGACCGAAGTTGACCAGGATGGGACTGGATGGCATGTTGAGTGTGCCTAACTATTTAGGATCACTTTAGAAATGTGGACTTACAGTCTTGAGGGATTTTGAACTTTCTCAAGATGTGCCTAGAGGTCTAAGGGGTAGGTTTGGTCATTTTTCACTAAGTTGGGCTAACAGGTGCCGGGGTTTACCTAGGTGTTGGTTCCCTAGACCGTATGGTCTAGGAAAGCTACCTGTGCGGTGTTGGTCCCTGAGACCGCCTAGTCTCAGAGAGCTACCTGTAGGGTGGTGTTGGTTTCTAAGAAGGCCTGGTCTTAGAAAGCTACCTCTGAAGGTGGTGTTGGTCCCCGAGAATGCCTGGTCTCAGAGAACTACCAAATGACAGACATTCTACATTGGCGGGCTAGCAGGCGCCAGAAGTGAACCGTGTAGAATTTGATAAAGTGTTGGTCTTCAAGATCGCTCAATCTCGGGAAGCTACCTGGATGGTGTTGGTTCCTAAGACCACTTGGTCTCAAAAAGCTACATGGAATGCCTAGGGGCAAGATGGTCTTTTCAGCTTTAATTGGGCCTTTTAGGTCGAAGAAGTGACCAACTAATTAGATTAGAGTTTGGAAGAGCCGTCTTGGGCTCATATGTGTTGTGATGTTTGAAAACTGGCTTTGGACAGGTCGAAGATTGCTGAGCAAGCAAAAATGGGGTGCTTATAGCTGCCCTTCTTTTTTTGTCTTTGCTTGTCGAAGGCAGAAAAATAACAAGGTAAGAATCCCTTTTTGGGTCGCGAGGCAATCAGAGGGACGACGATCAGGAAAGTTTTTGAATTACTGGTGAGTCCCTCTCTTTCGAAAACTTTGACAGTCGAAAAAATCTTGGTTCTTTTGAAATATCATTCAGGGTCCGAGTTTTGAAAATGCCGGTTTGACGAAGTCCAGCCCATAACACTTGGTTTTTGAAAATAAAATTTTTTGAAAACTTGATTTTTGGCTTTTGAAAGCCCTAAAAATGATTTTTGGCACTTGAAGCATTGAAAACTGATTTTGTCGAGAAGGTGAAGGGTCTGGCACATGTAGCTCATGCGTCTGGTCAAAACTTATCCTGGTGCATATGTTACATGTGCCAGTTGGATTTTTCTTCTAGCAAATTTGTTACATGCACCAGGCCGTGGGTTTTAAAAACAGAGGAGGTCGCATATTGCTATTATGGGTTTCAAGGTTTTGGAGTTGGTTGGAGAGCATGGGCGAGGGACTACTGAGGGATTGCCTTTGGTTCTTGCTAGAAAGGTTTTAAGGGACATCGAGCACATGCTAAAAGTTGATATTGTCATCGGAGTCCCGTCGGAAAGCTCGATTTTTGCCAGAAACCCAAATGTTGGTGTTTCTTGGAATTTTGTCGATTTTGATATATATGTGTTCATTTTTTTGCGTATGATTAGTGTAAATATATGTTTTAGGATGTTTAGAACACAATGGGCGGATCATTTTTGGAATTTGATGATAATTTGGGTGTGTTTGTGCGATTTTGCTTGTTTATGTAAGAGAGTTTCTTGCATGGTTGATAAAACTGCCTTTATAGGCTCAGGTTTTGCATGTTTGTGCTTGATTTTTGTAGCGGGTGCTTTAGAAAAATGTGTAGAACAACCATAAGAAGTTTCATAATTTTCTAAAAAGTTTTGAATTTTTGGATTTTTGAAAATTTGGAAAAATAGGGTAAATTTAGAAAAATTAGAGAATTTACTCTGTTAAATGTAAAAAAATTGTAGGACATTTTTTAGAAAATTATGGGGATCTTCTTGAACTTTACAAGAATTTTTTTGGGATTTTTAGAAATAAAAACGAAATTTGAAAAGTTTGAAACAATGAAGAAATGGCCTTGGAAAATTGTGTTTAATTAAGTGCCATGTACTACGGAGGATGGGATGGTGTCGATTGACGTGGTTGAAGGCTCGGGGAGCTTCAATAATATGTTGATGATTTGTTGAATTCAAGATAGTGACTTTTTAAGGTGAAACTCTACCGAAAATTTTTCAAAAAGTACTGACCCTTTTAAAAATTCAACGTTTCGACTCTAAGACTCTTAGAAAAAGGCAATTACTTTTGAGAACTAGGCTTTTGAAGGCGAAAGCCTGGGAAAACCGAAATTTTGAAAAAATTACCCTTGAAATGGGGCTTTTGAAGGAGAAAGCTAGAGAAACCGGTTTGAAATTTTGAAACAACACCCCTTTTGAAAAAGAAAGCCCGAGAAACCGGTTTGGAATTTAGAGATGGAACGTTTTAAGGAAAAAGCTTAGAAAACCATAAAAGATTTTGAAATAGGGCTTTTGAAGGAGAAAGCCTAGGACACCGGTTTGAAATTCTGAAATGAAACGTTTTGAGAAAAAAGGTAGAAAAAACTGTTAGACAACTTTGAAATAGGGCTTTTGAAGGAGAAAGCCTAGGACACCAGTTTGAAATTCTAAAATGAAACTTTTTGAGAAAAAAGCTCAAAAAAACTGTTAGAAAACTTTGAAATAGGGCTTTTGAAGGAGAAAGCCCAGGAAACTGGTTTGAAATTTGGAGATGGAACTTTTTAAGGAAAAAGCTCAGAAAACCATAAAAGATTTTGAGATAAGACTTTTGAAAGAGAAAGCTTGGAAAACCAGTTTGAAATTTTGAAATGGAACTTGGGAAATGGATAGGGCCTTAGCTTTTTTTTTTTTTCTTTTGTTCTTTTTTTTTTTCTCTCTTTTTTTCTTTTTCTTCCTTTCTTTTGTTCTTTTGTTCTCTCTTTTTTTTTTTCTCTTTTTTTTTTCTTTTTCCCTTTTCTTTTCTTATTGTGTATATATATATTTTTTGCTTGTAACTTTCATGCATATCCTGTTGCTAATCAACTTCCTACGTTTTTTTGTTATTGCTTTTCAGGATGTCGGAGGCAGGCGATGATGGTTCTTATTGGAGGCGCCTCAGGAAGGCACCGCAAGTTGAGCCCGGGGAGGGCAGTGGCAGCAAGAGCGGTTCCTCTCAAGGTGGCAGTGTTGTGAGGGGGCAGTCCCTTACGGCTCTAAGTGCGAGAGTCTAGGAGGACGCTGCCATCTTGTCTTGACTCCGTGCTTAACATGATAGCTATACTGAGGGGGAATGGCAAATCTTTTATGGGGCTTTTGGGTATCTGGGGTTACTTCTCTATGTTCGGCTGGTACCTGGCCTGGTTGAGGCATCTGTCGCATTTTGATGCCTTGAGCTATGTTTGTTTTGCTTTAGTGATTTTGAGATGACGCCGACTCCTCACGAGTATGAGCGCTTGTTGGGTTTGAAGAGCGATCAGGAGGGTATCGTGGGTCTAGACTTTCCTAGGGATTCTGTTTGTTGTTTCTGGTCAGTTAAGACTCAAAGGCCAAGTTCTAGATTTATACTCTCATCCTACTTTTTTGGTCCTTCAAGTGGACTTTCTATTAGATCATTTTGAGTTTCACACTGGTTAAGTTACTGACCTGAGTGTTTAGCATACTTTTTCGGAGTGGCCTATCACTAAGATGAACTCCCTTGCCTTGATCCTACTGAGTCTTCTGGTATTCCCCTGAGGAGATGGCCAAGTGGATGGCAGACTTTGTTCTTTGTTATTATCGATCCGACGAGGGTATTCTTATGCCCCTTTAGCGGTGGGTGAGACCTATGTGACTCTGGAGTGGGGAGGATGTCCACTTTAGAGGATTTCCGGCCCTTTTCCAGCTATTGGCTCTCGAGCATGTATTCATTTACCGCATTATTTGTCATATATGGTATCCAGAGGTCGACCCTATCAATGCCTTAGTGAGGTCTCAACAGGATATCATTGATGGCAAGGACTACCTTGATTCCTACATGACATAGATGATGTTCCTCCAGACGAGGAGATCTGATTTAGTTCAGTGGTTTGTGGGATTGTGCAATATTGATTCGTTAAGAATACGAACTTCGATCGGGTTTTTATCCCTTTGATCGGCCCGAGAGGTGTTGTCCCTTTCTTCAGCATTCGAGTTCTTTGTCAGCTGGGTCGGACACAGGACATCCTATACACAGCCATGGTGACAAGATATCAGATTTATTTCGGTGATGATGTGCTGAGAGGTTTGGTGACCGAGTTAACGAAGTTGTGGCAGACTTTAGCTGCGTATGACAGCTCAGATGGTCCATTCTCCTTCGTTTCGACAGCCACTGCTGATTATGAGAGATGGTTCTAGATGTATGTTTTGGGGGATGCCACAGTTAGAGATCCTCTCTCGAAGTCTCCCTTACCTCTAGTGGGATATGTCAATCTTTGGCCATTGCTACCATCAGGGCGAGACATCGCCGGAGACTTTATTGCCCCCGGTTAGATAAGTAGGAGGCTTAATTGGAGGTTAACAGGAGATGAGTGAGTGATTTAGAGGGGCAGCTTGAGGTGGCTCCTGGGATGAGAGACTATCTTTCGGCTGACGTTTCTTGGGGACTTAGGTGCCCTCGGGGGTCCCAAGAAACCCTTCCTTTAGCAGGGATCGATCCCTGGGATGAGTTCATAGTTTTATTGAGGGACATAGTACATACCCTTTCACAGGAGAGGGATCATCGTCTTGACCGATGCCGGTGTCATGAAATGAGTCAGTTATCGACTTTATCTTTTGGGGCCTCTGCCAGTGTCGGCCTTCTAGGGAGGGGTTGGTGACGCCATCATTTAGCAAGGCAGGTCCTTTGTCTGTTGGCCTTGGTCCTGCAAGTCTTGGCACCAGAGATTCGAATGAGGACTCATCGACTGAGGACGTGGACCATTGTGTCGTGGCCCATCGTTCTTGGTGCAGTCTTTCCCTTTCATCTTTCATTTTCCCTTTTTGTTTGTACCGCAGCTAGCCTGCTCTAAGACATTTGGACCTTCTTTTGGGTTTTCCTACATTTGTAAATATACTAATGTTAGTTTGGCACTCATGATTTTGATGTAATGGATTTTACTTTCCTTTCGGGGAGTGCTACCATCTGTTTGTTCATGTGCCACTTTATTAGTTTAAACATACGTTATGGCAAGAATTACATCTATAGGGTACAAAATTAATTTCTCGTAATGGGATTCTCATTGAGATGTTCTTGGCAGGGGCCCGTATTGTTCCTTCTTCTTGTCCTATGGATTTTAAAAGAATGCCTCCATTGACAATTGCGATTTTCTCCCCTATCTTTTCCTGCCATGACCTTGGAACTATTTACTCATTGGTTGAGATAAACCAGAGAAGGAATGAGAAGGATTTTTTTTTAAGCTATTTTTGCCATCGGTGCCCTTATAGGTTTTTACCGATCCCGGCTCTGTCATTTTTGCAACTTGGCGCCCTTACGGGTTTTCACCAGACCGACAGGTTTGTATCTTGTCATGCCTCCATCTTTTTACTTGTGACGCTCTTCTGAGTTTTCACCACGCCCTTGAGGTTATGGTTTACTTTTTTTTTGTTGAGCAACAAGGAATTCTCCCGTAATTCGGGAAGGATCTGTGTCAGCAACGGAGACCATGGATGTTTTGGATATTTTTTCATTTTTGAAAATCATCATCCTTCTTGTGCTAGATTCCGTTTAGACTAAGTAGTTTTCATTGATTAGAGAGAGCTTTAAATTGAGTTGTAATGTGGGCCATGTTGTAGGGTTGTTAAAGAAAAATGGTGTAAAGGTTAAAAATACTTGTTCAAGGCTTACTTATGACCTGCGATCACTTTTGGAACCTTTTCTCTCTTCTTCACCACCCTCCTCAAAATAATTTTTTTTTTTTTTACTTTCGCCGAGTTATTGCTTGTTTTCCTTTTCCTTGCCCCGAGCTTTATTAATCATGATAAATTCTGGGGTCCCCATTTCATTCATTGATCCTTTCTCTTCCTTTCAATTTTCTTTTGGGACCCATTAGGTCCGTGTTTCTTCTTTTAGTCATTTCTTTCTAGTTTTGCTTTCACCCTTTGTGGGCGATGATCGCTAGGTCAGGTTTGTTAAAAGAGTGCAGCTAGGCCAAAATGGGTTGTAACAAGGGATGTGGTGTATAGGGTGAAAAGAATTGATGGCCTCTCGTCACGTCAATTTAACCTACTTAGTATCCACGAGTTCTTCTACAAAGAATTTTGATGATTCAGGAAAGGAAAATACATAATAAAAGAAAAGTTCACAGGCCTTCCTTTATTTCAATGGACTTCTTTGTTGCTCAAGAGAAAGTAAGAGCTCTCGATTCATACAAAGTAACACTTAACTGCATCTGAGTTCAAAGGGTTAGGAAATTCTTGCCCGTCCATTTCTGCTAGTATGAGCTCCCCTCCTGTTGGAACCTTTTTGGCTATGAAGGGCCCCTCATAGTTTGGAGCAAACTTTCCTCAGGCTTCTTCTTCATTAGAAATAATCTTTTCCAGTACTAAGTCCCCAACTTGGAAACTTTGGGGTCTTGCTTTCTTGGGAAATGCTTTGGTTAACCTCCTTTTGTAGCATTGCATATGGTAGACAATGGCTAACCACTTTTCATCCAGCAGGCACAGTTGTGCATATCGCTCTTTAATCCATTCCGCCTCCTCTAGCTAAGTTTCCATTAGTACCCTTATGGAAGTAACTTCTATTTCGATAGGGAGCACAACTTCATTGCTATAGACCAACTAATAAGGGGTTGTACCAGTAGAGACCCGCATTGTGGTGTGGTAGGCCATGAGCACAAAGGGGAGCTTCTCATGCCAATCTTTATAGTGGTTGATCATTTTTCAGAGAATTCTCTTAATATTCCCGTTGGCAGCTTCTACTGCCCCATTCATCTGTGACTGGTAGCTTACTGAATTTCGATGGGTGACTTTGAAGTTTCGACACAATTAGGACTCATTGTTCAGGTTGGTAGTGTTATCTGTTATGAGTGATTTCGGAATCCTATACTGGCAAATAATGTGATTCTTGATGAAGTTGTTGACTATCGTTTTGGTGACATGGACATAAAATGCTGCTTCGACCCATTTCGTGAAATAATCAATGGCGGCCAAGATGAACCGGTGTCCATTCGAAGCTTTTGGGGAGATCGGGCCAATAATATCCATCCCCTACATGGAAAAAAGCCATGGGGCCGTCATTGGCTGGAGCTTAACAAGCGGGGATTTGATCATATCTCTGTGTATCTGACATTTGTGACACCGGAGGACATACCAGATATAATCCGTCTCCATAGTGGTCTAATAATACCCCGTCCTGAGAATCTTTTTGGAGAGGGTATGGCCATTTGTATGGGGCTCACAGCTCCCTTCATGGACTTCTCTTATGATTTCTCTCGCTTCTGTAGTATAAAAGCATTTTAGTGGCCCCAGAGTGGATCTTTTGAAGAGTTCATTTCTAACCAAAAAATATTGGGATGCTGATCGCTCTAAAATAGTGCGATTGATACTCGCCAGTGTGCAGTTGTGAAGCAGTATAAACTCAAAAGTCCAAGATCACTCCACAGGGAAGCAGGTTACACAAAACCACGCGAACTAAGCTAATCCTTTCAATCACTCACAAAACCCTAACGACTTGCTTCTAAAAAGAAAACAAAAATTTGATTGTTTTGGAAAGGTTTGTTTATCTAAACTAATTCAAGAACAAAACTGACTAGCTTGAAAAGATTTGGTGTTTGAAATAATAAAGAAAAGTCTCAGGACTAATTGATCCAATCAATTGCTTCTCTTGGAATTTCAAATGAGATAATTTGATAACTCAAATCCTTTAACTACATCGCGAGTCTTGAATTCGAGAGATTTAGCGATAAAACCGAGTGTTCTTCAAAACTTCAACTTCTAGAATAAATCGGGTTGTTAGAATTAAGGACAAGTACCATCGATTCGTGCATCGCATATATTGAATATAGATTCACGCATAAACGTTACCGAACAAAATCAAACATCTAAGTTTTCAAAAGTTTCTAGAACGAAGAAGAAGAAGAAGAAGAAAAGATAACTAGAAAAATTAACTTTGAAATCAAGAACGTACCTCCCTCGTTCAGTCAAGATCATCAATTGATCTACACTCTTGATCCCGAGATGAAAGGGTTTAGCTACTCATCTCCATGTATGAAAAAACTTGAAATAATAAACACAATATTGAAAATCTAGAGCTAATATGAAAAACGAACAAGAACTTGAATTGAGATTGATTTTTATTGAATTCTAGTTATAATGATTGCAAAAAGGAATTGAATCTATGTTAGTCTAGACTAAAACCTATGAAAAACTCTTAACAATGCTCTCAAACTCGAACCCTTTCTCTTTGGGATAAGAACAAATATATATACTCAAGCTAGAATCATAATCCTAACAAGAAATAACAAATTTCAAAGCAGGTCTGAGGTCATCGTTCAGATTATGCTTTTAGTTCAATTCTGGTCGTCCGAACAGTGAGATCTTCTCTCCTGAAATTCCTTCACGAGACGTCCAAATGGCATCCGAACGACATCAAGACATGTCAACCAACCAATGATAACACCACAATCGAGGCATATGATAACTTCACTTAAGGTAACTCTCAATTCAACCTCCATCATGAATCATGCAAGGTAAGGACATGAAAGCATACAAGAAAAAATTTATATTACCATGCACTAACAATTTAATACAATTCAAATGAATCGATATCATACACCCTCATCCTTCATGCTTTGATTCAAATTCTCATCAGACATACACTCACATAGAAGTGAATACATAGGTCTTTCAGTGGACTAATCATTTTAAGAAGAATTGTAAGAAATCATGCAACAAGAGTAATTCCAATCATCAAAAATCAATAAATCGTCAATATATCGAACTTGGCATAGCTTCATAAAAGAGTATTCGCTATTTAAATATAATTAGAGAATCAACATTATAATTTATACACAAAAGAATTAATAACTCATGTAGTTTCGGATATAGTAAGGCCATGTGAAAGAAGGGCCGAGAATGGGCACAAGAGAGGAGACAATAGAATTCAACATATGCCTTGCGAACTGCGTAGGATAATCGATGAGCATTTACTGCCAGTTTCACAACTTTTTCAACAATATTACACCTCTTCGACTTCCTTCAATTCTTTCTTATTTTTTTTTCTTTTCTTCTTTAATTTTCCTTTTCATCTCTTATTTCTTTTCACTTTTCTTTACATTTTAACTCCATATGTTTTTAAACTCACAAATAGATAAGCAATGCACCAACTCGAAAATTTAGCATCAACAACCTTGTAAGCTCATGTGTACATGAATATCGAGAGAAAGAAATAACCATGGACAGCTTGAAAGGATTGCAATGGCCTCAATTTAATATTCAAAAACCATCAAGTCAAAACTTCAAAATAGTATAAGGTGTCGAGAACTCCAACTACTACTTAACACGCAAATTGAAATCAAGCATAATGAAACTATTCAATGAATGAAGATCAATAAAATAACCTTGAATAAATGTAAATCATTCTCAAAAGACAATAAATAGGCTCTAAAGCTCACAAGGTATAAAAATCTCCACATTATAAGGATGAAAAGTGCATACAATCATTAACACTAGATATTATATAATAAGATAGTGCATAATGCTGTGATCCCCCTCCTATAATACTTTCATGGCGAAAACTTGTAATGTATCAAATGAGAAGTTAATTTGACAATTATGCTCGAGTTCAGTCATATAAACGCCTCAAATTAATCTTAATTCACAGATTGCATTGACATGACTTAACTAAGGTTCCATATCTCAAATTCTCAACACATCCACACATAATAACATCATCATAAGTACCTGAACATGGCGAGGAAACAATATACTCAAGGAACCAGAAAGACTGACCTGATCAATCTCACAGTAATCGATATAGACTTGAAATTGTACTTGAGATAGCCATTTCAAATACCAAATTACAATGTACATAACATAATCATCCATAAGCCTAACAATTGTGTAACCATCATGTACAGTCATCCACAGAGTTTTAGATCTAAAAGAAATACATAACAATATAAAACAAGATTTAAACTCATCAAAACAAAGAACTATCTCTCTAATCATCATCGGTGGCCTTATCATCGTCATCGTTGCCCTCGTCTTTCTTCTGTCCTGCCATATGCTCGAGGATCTCCTCCATCAACGCTGACTGACGATGGATGATAGTTAGTTGCTCCTTCTGCATGGCCTCCACTCTCGTCATCCTCTCCATCATTCCTGCCCCAAAATCCCGACACTCCTTCACATGCGCCTCCCACACCTCCTTTGATAATGAAAACTCCCTTTCCAAACCCGACTGCCTAGCATACTATCCCTTAGACCGAGAGATAGTCTTAAGGGTGATCTTACCCTTAGACTTTTCCTGTATGGCATTGCTAGGAATCTTTACTTTGGACACCCGAAACAGCTAAGTCAGAAGGCACCCGTGAGGAATACTAGCCAGAGGTGAAAAGTTGGTGTAAAGGGTATATAGGTGCATGAACATGTAACGCGGCAAGTCAATGGTAAGGCCCGCCCCGATATCCCATAATAACTGGGCTCTCATCAAAGAAATTTCAACCAACAGGGACAATGGTAGAAGGTTATGACAAGACCAGATAAGCATAGGGAGGTATCTCTCATTCAAAAACTTTTTCTTTATCTGGGTTTCTCCCAGTCTCAATGCTCTAAGTTTAAGTAGTGCATTACAATGGGTCGCTCAACGGCCACCCCTTATTTGGTAAAGGCCATTTGATACAATTGTTCTACCTGAAAGATGTTGAACTGGGTTTGGTCTAAAGTTTGAACTTGAGCTTGGGCTGCAATAACGGCCAAATAATGGGTCCTCACCTTTAATGGGGTAGGCGTTCGGCTAGATTTGGGTGGTTGGGTGGCATTTGAGGATGGTGGCGCATCGGTGGTACTATTTGTGGGTTTCATACTTTTCTTAGGGGCCTGGGTGGTCTAGGGGGTATTACGGGTGTAACAGTAACGGTTCACTTCACAACTCACAACAATCCACCACAACTCCAACAAAACCCGGCAAGCCGGCAATCCCATTCCCCAACTCGTGCTAGATAAAGAACCCAACCAAAATCGCCCTAAAAACTCGTAGAAGATAACTTCCCCTCGCACTCGTTTGAGTTAGCTGCCACTTTGATTGGCATGGTCGTCCAAACGTTAAAATACATGCGTTTTGGACTATTCGGACAACTAGAGGGTTCATTGGGAAAACAAATGTTGTTCGAACACCGTTTAGATGACCAATTTAGTAAGCCAAATTTTCCCAAACTTCAGAGAGCATTTTCTAGTCTGTATTAAACATCCGAACACCGTTTGGACACTGGGTGCAGTTATGCACTCTAAGATAGGCATCCAAACAGCGTTCGGACATCTGATACAGTGAAGCATAAATTTAAAAAATTTTCACCATTTTTCATCCATAAATCAATCCACATATCAATCCACATTTCATACTCTAAGAAATCTAAGAACCATCCCCCCCCCCCCCCCCCCCCCCCCCCCCCCCCCCCCAAACTTGAAATGTGCAATGACCCCAATGCACTAAGACCGATGCATATGAGAACACGAATTGGATGAGAGGTAATGATCCAAAATAAAATTTGACCATGTAATGTATCATGATCAAAACCAACCCAGTTAAGGTATACATCCAAAATACCAAGTAAAAATCACAAAAACAACGACTAGAAAAAAAACTAAACTAAATTAGTTGCCTACACATTATCAATCTAGGAAAAAGAAAAACAATGAGTCAAAGCTAGATAAAAACACAACTCCGCAGCGACGTGATCTTAACTTTTAACTCTTTAATCTGCATATCAAAGTCCTCCAGAGAATGCAATGGTTCATCAGTTTCTGATGGAGGGGTGGCACTCTGGGGATGCTTAAAGAACGAGTCCAACCCCGAAATCGGATGGCCAGAATGCTGGATAATGTCTATAAGTAGAGTAGGGACTCAGGCAGCTTTCAGCAACTAATAGATCAAGAGACCGAATGGTAGAGGGTCATAGGAGCTAGGTGATTCCATAATGGCCTTCAGTATAAGGTTCAAAAGATCGACAACATAACCCTTGCCAATGGTGTACAACCACAAGTAACATGAGCATGGATCATACTGATAAAGCTCGTCTCGGGAATGATTTTGGTGGCTACATTCAAGTTCAGCATTTGGTATTTACGCTTCAAAGATGCCACCAGAATCGTAGACTTCTGCTAAGGGACAGAGGTAATTTAAAGTTCAACACGGATTTCCTCACTGGTTGGTGGAGACTAGGGGGAGTGGAAGATAATTAGGCTGGTAGATGGATGGGAGGTGGATAAGTTGACATACCTCCTCTTTGGCAATGGTAAGTGTATGGCCCCTCACAGTAGAGGTTAAGACGAGCTTAGGGTGAAAGGTATGAGACAACTAAGCATAGAATTCCCAAACCATGCCAACATTGATGGCCCCCTCACGGCCAAGTATTTAGAACCATCCCCTATGTATGAAGTCAGCTTTCACCTAGTTGTCTGCAAATTCAGATAAATGGACACTCCGCTCTATGAGGACTTCCCGACCATTGAACTTAGCAATGAGCATCCTCCTCTCCCTTAAATTTGCAAACCACTCAACTTCTATTCGACTTCGTTTACAGCTCATTTTGGATAACATGGTTCCAAGAGATGCCGATAAACACTTCCAAATAATGCTAAGGAAACTGGTCAAAGAAAAACCTAAAAGAAGGAAAACAAAACAAAACAAAAGGACACAAAACATGACTCAATAACTCGAAATAAACCAAAAATGAAGAAATTAAAATAATGAAATATGGAAAATACTAAAGCAAACTAAAATAGAGATAAAAAAAGAAATAAAATACCCTATAGAAAAATACAAGCATTACAACTCGCTATCTAGTACTAGACTACGGAGCAAGAGGGGGTGGATCCTTGAGATCCACACTTGCTACCTCACCCACAAAATTCTGAAGATGGGGCTTCAGATGATGCCCATTTACTTTGAAAGCATTACCATTCTTAGGATTTTCAATTTCAATCACCCCATGAGATGAAACACTCCGCACTACAAAAGGTCCATACCATCTACTCTGAAGCTTACCCAGAAACAAATGTAACCGAGAATTGTATACAAGAACCTTTGACCAACTTCGAAAGATTTATAAAGAATATGTTGGTCATGTAGGGATTTCATCTTTACTTTAGAGAGCTTGGCATTCTCATAAGAGTCACTCCTGATTTCATCGAGTTCATTGAGTTGCAAGTTCCTTAATGTCCCTGCCTTATCTAAATTTTCATTAAAATGGCAGATTACCTAATAAGACTTATGTTCTATTTCCACTGGACGGTGGCACACTTTTCCGTACACAAGCCTATTTTAGGATGACCCTAAGATAGTCTTATAAGTTGTTTTAGAAGCCCATAAAGCATCTACTAACCTCAAGGACCAATCCTTTCGATTAGGGTTCATAGTTTTCTCATGGAGTTGCTTAATTTCTCTATTGGCCAACTCCACTTGGCCTTGGGTTTGGGGATGATAAGGTCTACCAACCTTATGTATCACCCTATATTTTTGCATCAAGAAACCTATGGGTTTATTGCAAATGTGGGAACCACCATCACTGATTATAGCTCGTGGCATACTAAACCTAGAAAAGATATATTCCTTTAAGAACTTGATGACTACAGTATAATCATTGGTACGAGTCGATATAGCTTCTACCCAGTTAGACACGTAGTCTATTGCTACTAGAATGTATAAATACCCACATGAACTAGGAAAGGGCCCCATGAAATCGATACCCCAACAGTCAAAAACCTCAAGAATAATGATAGGAGTAAGAGGCATCATGTGCCTCCTAGAAAGACTTCCTAGACGTTGGCATCTATCATAAGATGTACGAAAGATGTGGACATCTTTAAACATGGTGGGCCAATAGAAACCACGTTTTAAGATCTTTGCAGTGGTCTTACATGAAGAAAAGTGTCCACCACACACTTGTGAATGACAAAACTCAATAATGCTTTTCACCAACTCGTCTGGAACACACCGACGAATCACTTGATCGGGACAGTATTTAAAAAGATATTGATCCTCCCAAGAAAAATACCTCACATGTCTAAAGAATTTCTTCCTATCAATACTAGACCATTGCGAGGGGATCCTACTGGTAACTAAGTAGTTAGCTATATCAGCATACCAATGTATCATAGAATGTGTAATTGCATTAGCATACAAGAGTTGCTCATCTAGAAAATGATCATTGATTGGAAGGGGGTCTTAGGCATCCCCATCAGTTAGGAGCCTTAAGAGATGATTGGAAATTATGTTCTCGACCCCTTTCCTATCCCTAATCTCTATATGAAACTCTTACAGCAAGAGAATCCACCGAATGAGTCACCGCTTTGCATCAGGTTTACTCAGCAAATACTTAAGTGCGAAATGATTAGTATATATGATAACTAATGATCTGACTAAGTACGACCTAAACTTGTCTAATGTAAAAACCATAACAAGAAGCTCTTTCTCTGTTGTGGTATAACTCAGTTGGGCCTCATTGAGGGTTTTGCTGGTGTAGTATATTATGTATAGTTTCTTATCTACCCTTTGCCCTAAAAAAGCCCCCATTGCATAATCACTCGCATCACACATTAACTCGAATGATAAAGACCAATCAGGGGATCTAATAATTGGTGTAGTGGTCAGAAGCCCTTTGAGCTTGTCAAAGGCTTCTTGGCATTGAGGTGTCCAAACGAATGACACATCTTGAGAAAGAAGGTGGCATGAAGGTCTAAAAATAGCAGTAAACCGTTTAATGAAATGCTGATAGAAACCGGCATGCCCAAGAAAAGGCGTAATGTCTTTGACACTCGTAGGGGTAGCAAGACGTTGTATTAACACGACCTTGGATTGATCGACCTCTATCCCCTTATCGGACACTATATGTCTAAGAACTATACCTTGTGTCACCATGAAGTGACACTTCTCCCAATTGAGCACTAGATTGCTCTCCTTGTATCTCTCTAACATTCTCTCAAGGTGTTCTAACCAAGCCTCAAAAGTGTCCCCATAAACCGAGAAGTCATCCATGAAAACTTCAAGAATCTTTTCAACCATGTCACTAAAGATAGACATCATGCACCTTTGAAAGGTGGCTGGTGCATTGCATAGGCCAAAAGGCATTCTCTTATACACATAGGTGCCAAAGGGGCATGTAAATGTAGTCTTATCTTGGTCCTCTAGTGCGACCTCTATTTGGTTATAGCCAAAATACCTATCTAAGAAATAATAGTATGCTTGACCAGGTACGCGTTCTAGGACTTGGTCCAAAAACAAAAGTGGGAAATGATCTTTCCTAGTGGATGCATTGAGTTTATGGTAATCTATGCACATTCGCCATCCTGTTTGAATCCTAGTGGGAACTAGTTCATTCAACTTATTCTTTACTACCATAACTTCTGACTTTTTGGGAATAACTTGGGTTGGACTAACCCATTTAGAATCAGAGATGGGGAATATAATACCCACATCAAGAAGCTTCATCACTTCTCCTCTTACGACTTCTTTCATATTAGGGTTCAAGCGTCTTTGCATTTGACACACTCGTTTAGACTCTTCCTCAAGACATATACGATGAGTATATAGGAGAGCACTAATTCCATGAAGGTCCGCTATAGTCAAACCTAGGGCTATTTGATGACTCTTAAGCACTTTTAACAATGATTCCTCTTGGTGGTTAGACAGGCTAGAGGATATGACAACTAGGTAGGATTTACCCTCACCACAAAATGCATATTTTAAGGTAGATGGTAAAGGCTTCTGTAAGCTCCCCATTTTTGCCCACTCGGTAGTCTCAAGTCCATCCAGACTTGTATTCAAGTTGATATGGATGCATTCCAAGTTCAAACCAGTTTTTCAAACATAATCCAGTGAATCGATCACTTTGCGGCCCGTCCGGTCCAAATATAGGAAAAATGACCAAAATGCCCTTGGGGCATTATCTGATCCAATTCCAGTAGGTACGTCATCTTAAAGACGGTAAGTCCCCATTTCAATCTCAATCTTAGTTCAAATCCAATTCCAGTCCAGTTCCAGTTCAAATCATGTCCGGCACGCCTTTCGAGAAATTTAATCCCTCAAGGAGGTAAGTCCATCAAGTTTGGCACGTTTTTTGAGAAAAATCTTTGGAATGGTAAGTCCTTTCAAACCTGTCAGCCGGGATGAGACCCCAAGTCCCCGAGATGGTAGAACGGTCCACCTTTGGCCCTGTTAGCCCGCTAATAAAGAATGTTCGTTTTAGCACGCCTTTCGAGAAATTTGATTCCTCAGGCGATAAATCCACCTAGCATCTTTCCGAGATCAGGCAGTCTCTGGAATGATCATAAACTGTTAGAGTAACGGAAGTACTTATAAACATCGCAACCGTTGGAGTGGCGGAAACACTCGTAAACAGGTCGACATTGGGAATTGCAAACAAACCCCTATGTCATGGGACAACTGTCAGAGTGACAGAAACACTCAAAACCTAGGTCAACACTAGTGTCTGCTAGCCCACTCTGGTAAAAAATGACCAAACTATCCTTAGGGCTTTCCGACATGTTTCTTAATAAAGTACCTAAGTCCTTAGAACGGTAAGTCCACCCTTCCAGGATCATCCCAAAGATGATCTGGCATGTTTAAGTGTCTTCCAGTCGGTTTCGGGCCAATTCCAAGACCCTTTCGGTCAAAATGACCATTTTACCCTAGACATCTCAGTGCCTCAAGAACCACACCAGCTCTGGGTTTCAAACCGGTAACCTCCTGGGGATGTTTTTGATAGTATCCTTGACCTTCCGATGCATTTCTAGATCATTCCGAGTTAGTTCCGGTAAACTAGATGTAAAATGACCGTTTTGCCCCTGGTGGGCCGGTCGCCTTTTCTAACCATACCGGCTCTGTGTATCAAACCGGTAACCTCCTGGAATATTCTAGGTGATGTTTCTAAGCCTTGAGTCTTTTTTTGGGATATTCCAAGTCCATCTTGGCAGCTTCCCAGCCCAATTGACCGTTTTGCCCTTAATGGCTTGGTTAACCCTTCTAACAAATCCTGACATTATTTTTCAAGTCTACTACCCCCGAGATACTATTCTAAGGGTTCCTTTCCTTTTACGGCCCTTCGGGCCATTCTTGGCTTTTTAAATTATTTTCGAACCTTCTGGAGTGACTCCTAGTAAAGGCAGACTAAAAATTGCATAATAGTCACTAGTACAGGCGCCTAAATCTTCTGAAGATACGTTGCTTGCCAACCTTAAACATTTCCTAAATGGCTGGTGCCACTCCTAGTGGTGCCAATAGGATTTTTGGCCTAGCGCCACTACAACAAGCGCTAGTTCAGTCTTTTTTCTATAAATACAGAGCCTCCTCCAACGTGAAAATGGTCCGCAAACTTAGTTCAAAAACTCTGCTCTTTGATATATAGAGCTTGAAGCCCCTTCAAACCTTAGTTTTCTTTAGGTTCTTCAAACCCTAGCCTTCATACACCAAACCCTAGCATACATACACTCATATACCAGCCTCCAAAGCCTAGATTGAAGACTTGAAGTGCTGCAACTTGGAAGCTCTTGAAGACCGAAGTAAAACAAAGCAAAAAAAGCAAGCAAAACAAAGAAGACACAATGTAGGCTTTCTATTTACGTTTACACAATTTCCCCCTCTCTCTTCTCTCTCCTAACCCACTTAGGTTTTCTTCTATTTGAATCCCCATCTTCTACCCCTCTTTCTTGCATGCTTGAAACAAGGGACTCCCTGGTTCTTGTGTAGGATTAGGCTACTGAAAGTCACTGTGTTGGGGGCTTTCTCTTAGTCTAACCAGAGACCACGTGGGTTCGGCCCCCTTGATTATGTGGTGAAACCTTTAACCTTATATGTTCATGACCCCAACTTGTATTGTGCATATCATGATCATGCATCTCTCTAAAATTTGCTTTCAAACTTGTTTTCAAAATTTGCATCGAAAATCGTTTTCAAAACTTGCATTAAATTTTCTTTTTCCAAACTTATTCTCAAAATCACAATCCTAAGGTGATTCTAGACTTTTCATGGTTAGGGTTGTTTTAGAAAAGTGTTACATTTAAAGTGGCTTTTATGGTCCATATTTTCAAATCCTTGTTGTTTTCAAAGCCGCTATCCTAGAGTGGTTTTGATTTTTCCATGGTGAGAATCGTTTTAAGAAAGTGGGATATTTTTAGAAGCTTGCAAAAGTCTACATTCAAATCCTCTTTCCAAAATTGCTTTTTAAATCCTCTCTAAAATCTCTTTTCACATCTACTTTCTAAAAGCTCTTCTCCAATATACTTTCTAAAAACTCTCTCCAATCTCCTTTCCAAAATTGCTTTCTCAAAATTTCCTTAAAAAAAAAACTTACTCTCCTAAAAACTCTTTTCAAATTCATTCCCAAAAGCCCTATTGAAAAATTCACTTTCTAAAAACTCTCTTCAAGTTTCCTTCCTAGAAACTCACTCCAAAAAGATCTATTTTCCAAAATCTCTTTTCCTTGAAGCCCAAGTAAAGCCCTAGAGCCATGGTTAGGAAATCCTAATTTTCTCTCCTAAAACATGATTTCTAATCTTGCCTCAAAACATAGATTTCCAAAACCTTTATTTTCTACATCAAATCTTAGATTTTCAAAATCACTTTTCCTATACCAAAACTATGACTTTCCAAACCTAAGTTTTTCAAAATTCCTCTTTTCCAATTCTATGTCAAATCAAATATTCCGTCTTTGGAAACAAAATCAAATTATCTCTTTTTTGAAATAAAATCAAAACCTTTTCCTAATTTTAATCTTTTCTAATCCAAACATTTTCCTAATTTCAAATTTTCCTAATCTCAATCTTTCCCAATCCAAATATTTCTTAATTTCAATCCTTCCTAATCTCATACTTTCCTAAATCTTAAGTTTTCAAAACTTAATCTTTCTAAACCCAAACATTTCCTAATTCCATACATTTCCAAATTCTAAATTTTCAAATCTTTCTTCAATTGAAACCTTTCCAAAATCCTAGACTTTCTAAATTCCAACCCTTTCTTAAATCAATTTTGCTAAATTCAAAGATTTCCAAAATCAACTTTTTCTTAAAAAGGAAACTTTCCTAAATTTTAAACTTCCTTAATTCGAAACTTTCCTAATTCGAAGGTTTCCTAATTTGAAGCTTTCCAATTTCAAAACCTTTCCTAAATTTTAAACTTTCATAATTCAAAACTTTCCTAATTTGAAACCTTTCCTAAAATGAAACTTTCCTATTTCAAAACTCTCCTAAATTCAAGATTTTCTACATTCAATCTTTTCTAGACTCTAACTTTCCAAATCTTCCAAGTCTAACATTCGAGTCAAATCTTTTCTAAATTCCTTTCAAGTCAAGTCAAATATTTCTTAAACCTCAAATCTTTCCTAAGCCCTATTTTCTTAAGTCTAGGTTTTCTGGAACCAAGCTTTCCAAAACCAATCTTTTCAAATCTTCCAAGTCAATTTCAAATCAAAGTTCAATTTTCAATCTTCCAATCCAAATTCCAACTCAAACTCTTTTTTAAGTCAAACCTTCAATTTCAATCAAACTCTTGTTCGAACTATGACTGACCTGATTCTCAAAAAAGGGATACGCAGGCAACCCTCACGGGTGCAGTCATAACTTTTTTCAAATCTTCAATTCCATAACATTTTCAAACTTCCAATTTCATAACTGTTCTTAAACTTCCAAAACCAAAAATCTATTTTCAAATTTCTATTTCCAAATCTTTCTTTCAAAATCAAATCAAGTTCTTTTCAAATCTATTTTAAAAAATCAAAGTCTTTTCTTTCACTTGCATATCATGCATCATGTCAAATTTCTTTTCAAAGTTCTTTTCTAAAAATGCATAGTTTTGGACATTTATTATTCAAAGATTCTGAGTGAGTGAACCTAGAGTGAATAGACATGTAGGTACGGCAACGGCGGCGTAGGGTGATCACTTAGTGCGTCTTCCTTACACGTAACCAACCTCCGAACCTAGATCACTATTTTCAAAGACCAAATCGAGTTATTTTCAAAAATGGCTTAATTTTTCCAAAGGTTTGTAAACAACCTGTTTTCTTAAAGTCCCTATCTTGAAGAAGTTTTCCAAAATCTTTTTCAAAAACCCTAAGTGTGATCTTCGGATTGTGCTTAATTTTTAGGTGACCTAACTCACCTTAATCAAGTTAGGTGGCGACTCCAAATTGTTTTTCAAAAGCCCGTTATTCAAATAAATTTTTTAATTCAAACCTGGTCGCACTCGTCCTTCTAAGAGGATGAGTTCTAACGAGAGAATATTGTGTTTTTCTCACTTGTTTTTTTCGGGTGCAAAAAATCAGGGCGCGACAGTTGGCTACTCCACTGGAGACACTTAGAGGGTTAGACCAATATCATGTCTCTTCACCCTCACCCATTTGAAGTTTTTGATTAATTTGTCCAATTCTATCCACTTCAAAATTTTTCAAAATCAAGTTTTTCTAAGTTTGTTTTAAAAAAAAAAATGTCATTATTTGTACTCTACTCATATTTGTTCTATCTTACATTAAGTTTGTCATTCAAGTACTGACTTTTGCATATTTATTTTGTAGGTGGACCCTTGTTCACGAATTTATTTCGTGTTATATTAACTGCCGTGTATTAATGAATGTATGGATTGAACAGGATTGATAGGAGTTGTTGAGCTCTTTCCTTCAATTTTCAAAAATCACACACGTGCACTTGCATTCTGCATACTTGCATTCTTTACCCTGATATGTCCCTTCTAATTAGAAGGGGAAATGGTATATTGGTTGTGGGCAAGATGCTATGTCAGTTTCTTAGCTTACGGCCTCTTGATGGTTCCCCTGCTCAGATCACCAACCGATCATGGCACCACCTTGGAGAGTGGGCCTAGGTTTGAAGATCTAGGAATTGAGCCTTTTTAGAACACATTAGTAAACCCTCAACCTCTTGCTCATATAGACACCATGTTGGGTCAAGGACAATCCCAAGAAGGGGGGGGGGGGGGGGGTTTAATTGGGATCTTTAAAATGGATGGATTTTTCTAGTTAATTAAAATCAGTTTTAGGCAACAACAACAAACAAGAGATATGACAATTATAAAATTAGATTGCTGGCAATCAAGAGTAACATGCATAAGCATTCAGCAATAATCATTCATGCACATATGAACAGAAAAAAGCAGAGAACAAGAGATTTACAGAGGTTCGGCTTAAACCTTGCCTATGTCCTCTCTTCCTCAATCCTCTCGAGGGTGGTCCACTATGTAATCTTCTTCTTACACAGCTGCTAGTTTCTTCTAGTGCCTAGCTCACTATTATGTCCAAGGATTTACACCAAATCCTTACAGCCGAGAAGCTTCAACCAAGCTCTCGATCTTTTAGAGTGTTGTCAAGCTACACTCAAGCTCTCAGGTGTTACAACAAACTTTAGAAGGTAATACCGTTACAAGATAATCAGTGTCACTCTCAAAAGTGCGAATAATGTAAGTTATAGCTCAATAACTCCTCTCAAATGATGACAGTTACGAAGTAGTGAGGAAGATTTAGGGCTTTTAGATTTTTGAACTTTAAGATGCTTGTCTCTTACCCATAAATGAGTTTGAACTCATATATTTTTAGTCTCTCATAAGGAATAGGCGTTAGAGCTGTTGGGGATGCATTTAATGTGTAAACGCCTAAGACAGTTTTGAAAATTTTGATTGTTGGAGCATATTTTTGAATTTCTGTTTTCTATCGAGATTGTTAGCAATCTTCTACTGGTGCTGCCAATCAGGCTCCAAGAAATTTTTGATGCAGCAGTGTCAGTAATTGTCTATTTAGTGTCGCCAATCTCGACTAGCTACTATATTGGTTATTGCCCTTCAACGATGTTGTTTATAAACTTCACCTTATGCTTCCATCCTATATCTTTGCTTGATTTGAGATTTGATCTTCCATATGGTTGTTAGCAATATTCAACTGTGTTGTCAATCTGTCTCCTTGTCTATTTTGGTCATTTACCTCAGATCAAGATTGTCAGCAATCTGGTTCTTTGCTGCAGTCGCTGTTGTTTTCCATAGACCTTAATTTATCCTTTTTGATAATCGGTCTTCGATGGTGTAGACATGTCTTGACTGTACTGAATTCCCTCACAGCTTTGAGAGCTCCTTAGATATTCCATACCATTTTTGTTCATCAAACCACTTGAAGCTAGCAATCTGCTTGTGTAGTGAAGTCTTTTTATTTGTCAGATTACCAGGTGTTACCAATTATTTGTATTGTCATCAATCTCGACATACTTCTCACTTAGCCTTCTTTCAAAATGCCTTTGAGAAAGATATGCTCAAGCTTGCACAATTCTTTTAGTGGAACCAAGACATGAGGATCGAAGGTCTTTACAATAAGCTCGCCATACAAATCAACACCCATATCCATTACGCACGTGTCTTCAGTGTCTTCATCCTGAATTTGTTCGATTTCTCACATCTTACTCATATACCCATTATGGTGTTGGCACTCTTGTAAAGTGCTAGCAAGATTTAATCCATTTAAACTAAGCTGCATACTTAAATTAAACATGTTAGATCATAATTACTAGGTTTTATGATTATCAAAATCAATTACAAGTAATGGAGATCACCCCTTGGGTCAACACAACATGCATAGCCGAACCTTTGCCAAATTTAATATACACGTACTGATTTCAAAACCATGGAGGAAAGGGCAACTCCTTTTTATTTTCCTATATATTTGTTTATTCCTGTTGTTATAATGACTGTATTTTTACTGTTATCATGCTTGTCTAATTGCTCATGTATGCATATTTACTTCAATTGCATTTTTTCTCCTTATACTCTTTACATCCATGTTCATGCATATAATATTTCATCCCAAGACAAGAGTTTCAAAGTAACTCAAGTTACTGCATCTCCATGCATATGATCAATCCAAAGAGAGTGACACCAAGTTCACTCTTCATTGCATTAAACCTACCAAAACTCTAAGGGTTCCCACGTAACCCTAAAGAATCATTGTATGCATTTCAAGTCATTCCAAAAGAGTAGCCCCAATCCCTCTATGCTCACGGAGATAGGATTGCCAAGAAGACAAGGGGCAATCAATTAACAAGGTCTCTCAATGACCTCCTCGACTCATTGATCTTGGTTCTCATTTCGTTGACTTCCTCGCGAGAGACAGAAGATGACTCGTCAGAATTAGTGGCTATTAGTGCAGCTCTTTGTCGCGTAATGATGGGGTCTCTAGGTGAATGTCGGTCTTTGTTAAGAGCAATGATGACTTCCTATGGTGTAGTTTTTGTAAAAGAAAGAGAAAAACAAAGAAAAACAAAGACACAAACCATAAGTTAGTTTTTGATATTTGAGGGACTTTATGCAATGAATACCCTAAAGATGTCCCTTATTGAAAGGGAGACTAAACATGATGACTTTGGCTCACTTTTTGGAGATACGGGTTTTGCCCATATATGTAGACATCTTACTGTTTGAGTGGGAATATTCATTCATTCATTCATTGAATCATACATAAAAGGAAAAAAAGGATATTAAAATTTGGGATTTAAATATAACGGAATTGAAATACATTTTAATAGGGGGAGAGGGAACAATTTCATTGGGGACTTCCACTTATCTACGTTTACATTTGGGATCCTAAACTACTATTGAGTCTTCAGATTTTCCTTCTTTAATGTTGATGAGGTCATTAAGAGACCTTGTTTGGGTGCCCCTAATCTTCTTGGCAATCCTATCTCCGTGAGCATAAAGTGATTGGGGCCCCTCTTATGGAATGACTTGAAATGCATGCTATGAGTCCTTAGGGTTACATGGGAACCCTTGTGATTTTGGCAGGTTTAATACAAGGACGAGTGAACTTAGTGTCACTCTCTTTGGGTTGATCTTATGCATGAAGATGTAATGACTTGAGTTAGTTTGGAACTCTTGTCTAGACATAGAATATTGAGTGCATGAACATGGATGCATGGAGTAGAGAGAGAGAATGCAATTGTAAAGTAAACATGGATGCATGAGCAATTATACAGGCATAATAACAACATGAATACAAGCATTATAACAACAAGAATAGACAGGCTTAAAGGAAAGTAAAGCAGTCGCCCATTCTGTCGTGCCCAGATTTTTCGCACTTGAGGAATACTCACACAAGCGGAAAAAATGCTGTACTCTCTCGTTAGAACTCACCCTCCTAGAAGAATGAGTGCGACTAGGTTTGAATTGAAAAATTGGTTTGAATAAAGGGCTTTTGAAAAAGATTCGGAGTCGCCACCTAACTTGATTAAGGTGAGTTAGGTCACCTAAAAACTAAGAATAATCCGAAGACTACACTTAGGGTTTTTGGAAAACGATTTTGAAAATATCTCCTCAAGAGAGGGTTTCTAGGAAAACAGGTTGTTTGGCAACATTTGGAAAACATTTAGCCCTTTTTTTTGAAAAATAACTCCGTTTGGTCTTTGAAATCAGTGATCCTAGGTTCGGAGGTTGGTTACGTGTAGGGAAGATGTACTAAGCTATCACCCTACCCCGCCCTTTCGGTACCTACATGTCAATCTACCCTAGATTCACCTATGAGAGTCTTCGACTAACTCATGTTCAATCCTATTTCACTTTAGAAAAACAATGTTTGAAAAATATGATGTATGATATGCAAGTGCAAGAAAAGAGACTTGAAAAATAGATTTGAAGAGATAGAATTGAAATTGAAAAGTTTGAAAATTTGGAAATAGAAATTTGAAAATAGAAATTTGAAATTGGAATTTTGAAAATAGATTAGAATTTGAGATTTGGAAAGATTTTGGAAACCGCACCCATGAGGGTGGAATTGAAAGTTTGAAAAGTGTTGTGACCGCACCCATAAAGGTTGCCTACGTATCCCTTTGGGGGAATCAGGTCAGTCGTAGTTCGGACAAGAGTCCGATTGAAAAGAGATTGATTTGATTGGAAGAAAGTGATTGAATTAAAAATTGGATTTGATTTGAGATCAGAAGAGGAGATTGGAAATTGAAATTGAGAAGATTGGACTTTGATTTGGGAAAGATGGATTTGAAGTTGCTTTGGAAAGAGAAGGTTTAGGAAAGTTTTGAATTAGGAAAGTTTTAGGTTTAAGAAAGTTTTCACTTTAGGAAAGTTTTGAAATGGGAAAGTAATGAATTTAGAAATGTTTTGAATTAAGAAAAGTTTAGTTTGAGAAAGGTTTACAATTTGGAAAGTTACAAATTAAGAAAGTTTTGAATTTTGGAATGTTTTGAAAAAGGGAAGTTTTGAATTTGGAAAGTTTTGAAAACAAGGAAGTTTTGAAAATAAGAAAGTTTCGTTTTAGGAAAGATTTGAAAAGGGAAAGTTTTCAGTTTAGGAAATGTTTGAATTAAGAAAGTTTTAAGTTTAGAAAAGTCTTTAGATTTGGAAAGATGTTGAAGTTTTGGAAAGTTTAGAATTTTGGAGAGATTTAGGTTTGGAAAGATTTAACTTGAGAAGGTTTCAAATTTAGAAAGTTTTGAATTTGGAAAGATTTGAAATTTAGAAAGTTTAAGATTTTGAAAATTTTAGAATTTTTTTAGAAAATCTTGAGATCAGGAAAGGTTTGAGTTTAGGAAAATATTCGAAAACTTGAATTTGGAAAGTCAAGATTTGGAAAGGGGTAAAATTATGGAAGGGTTGAATTAGGAAAGATTTGAAAGTTGAGTTTTAAAATTTAGGAAATATTTTTATGTTCAAGTTTTGGAAACTTAAGGTTTAGGAAAGTGAAAGTTTAGGAAGGATTTGAATTAAGAAAGAGTTGGATTTTAAAATTTAAGGAAAGATTTAAAGTTTAAATTTAGGAAACTTATGGTTTAGGAAGGAATTGAATTAAGAAAGGTTTGGATTAGGAAGGGATTGGATTTGGTTTCTAAAAGCAAAGGTTTGATTTTGTTTCCAAAAATGGAGGATTGGATTTGGTTTCCTAAAGGGAAGATAGGATTTGACAAGTATTTGGAAAAGGAGATTCTAGAAACCCTAGATATGGAAAATTATAGTTTCGACGTAAAAAAAAAGGTTTTGAAAACGTGTATAGTTTTGGGTGTGAAAATAAGAGATTTTGGAAACCTAGGTTTGGGCAAAGTTTGAAAATCATGTTTTTGGGAAGAAAACTAGGGTTTCCTAATTGTGGGTTCTAGGGCTTAACTTGAGCTCTAAGGAAAGAGTTTTTGGAAAGTGTGTTTTTTTTAGAAACGAAGATTTTGGAAGGAAAATCCTAGGAAGTAGTTTCTAGAGGAAAGATTTTGGAAAGAGAGTTTTTGAAAAGATTTTTGGAGAGAGTTTTTTTAGGAAGGTTTTTGGTAGAAGATTGTTAAAAAGAGTTTTTGGAAAGATTTTTGGGGAACGTTTTTAGAAAGTGGATTTTGAGGAGAGGATTTTGAAAAGGAGTTGAAAAAAGGAGTTTTGAAAAATAGATTTTGGAGGGAGTTTTTGAAAACAATTTTGGAGAGGAAAGTTTTAGGAAAGTATGTTGAAAAAGAGATTTTTAGGAAGAGGGATTTTTTGAAAAGAGAGTTTTTAGAAGGTATAAAAACATCTCACTTTCCTAAAGCAATTCTAACCATAAGAGGGCTAGAACCACTTTAGGAAAGTGGTTTTGGAAAACAATAAGATTTGAAAATATGGACCATATTAGTCACTTTTAATGTAACACTTTCCTAAAGCAACCCTAGCCATTGAAAGGATAGAATCACCCTAGAATTGTGATTTTGAAAACAAGTTTTTGAAAAAGAGATTTTGATGCAATTTTGAAAACAAGTTTGAAAACGGTTTTGAAAACGAGTTTGAAAATGAATTTTGGAAGATGCAAGACTATGATATGCACAATGCAATTTGAGGTCGTGAACATACAAGGCTAAGGCTTCACCACATAATCAAGGGGGCCGGACCCACGTGTTCTTTGGTTAGACTAGAAGAAAGCCCTCGACACGGTGACTCTCCAATAGCCCAATCCTACACATTGACCGAGAATCCCCTTGTTTCAAGCGTGCAAAGAAAGGGGGAAAAGAGATGGGGGATTAAAATAGAGAAAACCCAAGTGGGTTAGGAGAGAGAAGAGAGAGGGGGGAAGTGCAGAAATTTAAATAGGGAGCCTACCGTATGTCTTGTTTATTTGGCGCGCCGTGCTGTCTTCGGTCTTCGGTCTTCGTCTTGATCTTCACCTTCAGTCTTCAAGAGTTGTCTTCAAGCTTTGGATTGCAGCTCCTCAAGTCTTCAAAGGATGGTTGAAGGCTAGTGCATGAGTGTATGGGGGTGTGTATGAGTGTATAGGAGACTAGGGTTTGTATAGGGTGGCTAGGGTTTGGAAAACCTAAGGTGGCTAGGGTTTTTGAGGTACTCGAGCTCTGTATATCGAAATATATGATTTTTCGGTTGAGTTTGCGGATCCTCCTCACGTTGAATGAGGCTCTGTATTTATAGAGGTTGGACAAACCTGGCGCCTGTTGCAGTGGCGCTAAGGCAAAATTGCTCTTGGCGCCACTACTAGTGGCGCTAGCCAGTTAGGAAACTTTATAAGTCGGCAAGCAACGTATCTTTGATTAGATTTGGGCGCTTGTACTAGTGACTACCATGCAATTTTTAGCCTGACTTCATTAGGAATGACTCCGAAAAGTTCAGGAATGATTTGAAGGAACCGGGAATGACCCAGAAGGCCAGAAAGGAGCAGGAACACTTAAGATAGTGTCCTGGAGGTATTTGACTTGAAAAGTGAGGATAAAATGTGTCGGAAAGGTTGACCGGGCCTTTAGGGGCAAAACGGTCAATCGGACCAGGAAACTGCCGGGACGAACTCGGACTGTCCCGGAAGAGGACTTGGGATCTGGAAACATTATTTAGAATGTTCCCAGAGGTTGCCGGTTTGATATCCAGAGCCGGCGTGGTTGGAAAAGGAGACCGGCCCACCAGGGGCAAAACGGTCATTTCGCACCGGGTTGGCCGGAACTGACTCGGAAAGATACGGAAAGGTAAAAGGAGGTTGAGAACACCATAAAAAGTAGTCTCAGGAGGTTACCGGTTTGATACCCAGAGCCGGTGTGGTCGAAAAAGGAGACCGGCCCACCAAGGGCAAAACGGTCATTTTGTACCGAGTTGGCCGGAACTGACTCGGAATGATCCAGAAAGGTAAAGGAGAATACTATAAAAAGTATTCTCGAGACATTACCGGTTTGATACCCAGAGCCGGTGTGGTTCCCAGGGCATTTTGACCGGAAAGTCTCGGAAAAGGTCCAAAGGACAGTTTGGTCATTTTTCACCAAAGTGGGTTAACAGACACTGGTGTTGACCTGGGTTTTGAGTGTTTCTGCCACTCTAACGGCGGTCGTCGTGACACAGGGGTTTGTTGCCAATTCCCTATATCGACCTATTTGTGAGTATTTCTGCTACTCTAACGGTTTTGTGAGTAGTTTCGCTACTCGGACCGTCTCGAGGAATAAACTGTCTCGAGAGAGGGATTGGAAAGGGGTCTTATCGTCTCCGAAGAGACGCGCATGGATTGGAACCGTCTCGAGGAATAAACTGTCTCGAGAGTGGGATTGGAAAGGGGACTTATCATCTCCGAAGAGATGTGCCTGGATTGGAACCGTGTCGATGAATAAACTGTCTCGAGAGTGGGATTGGAAAGGGGACTTATTGTCTTCGAGGAGACGTGCCTGGATTGGAACTGTCTCGAGGGATAAACTGTCTCGAGAGTGGGATTGGAAAGGGGACTTATCGTCTCCGAGGAGATGTGCCTGGAGTGGAACCGTCTAGAGGAATAAACTGTCTCGAGAGTGGGATTGGAAAGGGGACTTATCGTTTCCGAGGAGACGTGCCTGGAGTGGAATCGTCTCGAGGAATAAACTGTTTCGAGAGAGGGATTGGAAAGGAAAGGACAATGCCCCTAAGGGCATTTTGGTCATTTTGCCTCTATTTCGGCCTGACAGGCCCGCGAAGCGATGGACAAACGAGATTTGGACCTAGAGAATTAGTTTCGATTGGAATATGTCCACAATGACTTGAAAACAAGACTGGACGGAGTGTAGACTGCTAAGCGGTCAAAAATGGGGGGCTTACACTTTCCTCCATGGTTTTAAAATTGATGTGCATGTCTTAATGCATGGTGTCTATATGAGCATGAGGTTGAGGGTTTCCTAATACTTCCTAAGAAGGCTTGGTTCCCAGATCTTCAAGCCTAGGCCCACTCCCCAATATGATACCATTATTAGTTGGTGATCCGAGCGGGGGAACCATCAAGAGGCTGTAGGCGAAGAAACTGACACAGCATCTTGCCCACAACTAATATACCATTCCTCCTTCTAACTAGAAGGGGTATAATCAGGTAAAGAACACAAGTATGCAAATGCTTATGCTTAATGTAGTGTGTGTGTGAAATTTTAAAAAGCGGAGGAAAGGTCCAAATAAATCCCATCCATCCAGTCCATTCCATACATTCATGACATACATGGCAGTTAATATAACATGAAATAAATAAGTGAACAAATGTCCACCTACAAAAATAAAGATGCAAAAAGTCAGTACTTGAATGACAAACTTAATGCAAGATAGAATTATTGAATGTGAATAGAATGCAAAAAATGCCATGTTTTTTAAAACAACTTGGAAAAGATTGATCTTGAAAGTTTGAAGTGGATAGAATTTGAAAAATTAATCAAAGACTCCAAATAGGTGAGGGTGAAGAGACATGATAATGGCCTAACCCTCTAAGCATCCCCAGCAGAGTCGGTAGCTGTTACGCCTCGATTTTTTGCACTTGAGGAAAATACGCACAAGGGGAAAAAACACGAAACCTTCTCATTAGAACTTATCCTCCTAGAAGGACGAGTGCAACTAGGTTTGAATTGGAAATTGATTTGATTAAAGGCTTTTAGAAAAGGTTTAAAGTCACCACCTAACTTAATTAAGGTGAGTTAGGTCATCTAAAACTAAGCACAATCCGAATATTACACTTAGAGTTTTTGAAAAGATTTTAAAAACTTCCTCAAGAGAGGGTTTTAGAAAATAGGTTGTTTGGCAACCTTTGAAAATATTTAAGCGCTTTTTGAAAATAACTCTATTGGATTTTTGAAAACAATGTTTTTAGGTTTGGAGGTTGGTTACGTGTAGGGAAGACGCAGTAAGCCATCACCCTACCCCGCCAATGCGGTACCTACATGTCTATTGTCGCACCCCAATTTTTTGCACCTGAGAAAAATACGCTAAGTGGAAAAAACATAGTGCTCTCTCATTAGAACTCATCCTTTGAGAACAATGAGTACGACTAGGTTTGAATTGAAAATTAATTTTGAATAAGGGCTTTTGGAAAAAAATTTGGAGTTGCCACCTAACTTGATTAAGGTGAGTTAGGTCACCTAAAACTAAGCACAATCCGAAGATTACACTTAGAGTTTTTGAAAAGATTTTGAAAACTTCCTCAAAAGAGAGTTTTAAGAAAATAGGTTGTTTGGTAATCTTTGGAAATATGTAAGCCCTTTTTTGAAAATAACTCCATTTGATCTTAGAAAACAGTGATTCTAGATTAAGAGTTTGGTTACGTGTAGGGAAGATGTACTAAGTCATCACCCTACCCCGCCCTTACGTTACCTACATGTCCATTCATTCTAGGTTCACTTATTCGGAATATTTGATTAATAAATGTCCAAAACTATCCACTTTATAGAAGAATTTTGAAAAGATGTTTGACATAATACATGATACGCAAGTGCAAGAAAAGATTTTGATTTTGAAAATAGATTTGACAAGCGGATTTGATTTTGAAAATAGATTTGAAAAGAAGACTTTGAAGTTTAAAAAAAAGTTTTAGAAATTGGAAATAGAGATTTGAAAATAGATTATAGAATTGGAAACTTGAAATAGATTATGGAATTGGAAGCTTAAGAAAAGTTATGAAAATAGAAGCTTGAAAAAGGTTGTGACCGCACCCATGAGGCTTGCCTACGTATTCCTTTTTGAAAAATAGACACTTTGAGATTTTGAAAAGTTTCATTTGAAAAGATTTGATTCGAAAATGGTTTGATTTGAAAAAGAGATTTGATTTGAACTTTATAATAGAAGATTTGAAATTAAAATTTGATTTGCAATTGAACATAAACTTAGGATTAAACTTGAAAAAAAAAGGAGTTTCGATCCTTAAAAGAAAACTTGGACTAGATTTAGAAAAATAGAGTTGAGTTTTGAAAACATTTTGAAGTTTGAAATTTTAAAACCATCTTCATCTAGAAAAAGAGTTTTAGAAAAGAGTTTAAACTTCCTAACTTTTAGGGTTAGGGTTGAACTAGGATTTAGGCCTCCCAGGGTTTAAGTATCCTAAGGTTTAGGTTACCTAAGATTGGAACATGTAGTTAAATTGGAAAGGATTTGATTTAGATTTGAAAAGTTTGACTTTAGAAAGTTGAATTTAGGAAAGGTTCGAATAAGGAAAGATTCGAATTAGGAAAGTTCAATTTAAGGAAGATTCGTAAAGAGATTTGAATCAATTTGAAAATACTTGATATTTGATTTGAAAGAGTTTAGAAAACTTAAGATTTAAGAAAGATTGGATTTGAAAATCTTTGAATTGGGAAAGTTTAGAAAAAGGAAAGTTCTGTTTTAGGAAAGTGCTAAATTAGGAAAGTTTTGATTTTAGGAAAGTTTCATTTTAAGAAAGCTTCATTTTAGAAAAGTCTTGAATTTGAAAAGATTTCAACTTTATAAAGATTTAGAATTTGGAAAGTTTTGAATTATAGAAATATTGGAATTAAGAAATATTTGAATTTTGAAAAGTTTGAACTTAAGAAAGTTCTGAATTTAGAAAGTTTTAAAATTTAGAAAGGTTGGAATTTGGAAATGTTTAGAAATTAGGAAAGGTTTAAATTTAGAAAGATTGAAAAGTTTGAAGTTAGAAAGATTTGAAAGTTTAGAATTAAAAAAGGTTTGAAAGTTTGAGTTTTGGAAAGGATGGGAATTAGGAAAGGTTTAGATTAGGAAAGATTAAAAATTAGGAAAGGCTTGATTTTTATTTCCTAAAATAAAAGTTTAGATTTTGTTCCCAAAAGAGATGATTTTATTTTATTTCCAAAAATGAAGGATTGAATTTTATTTCCTAAGTTGGAGATTAGATTTGACATGAATTGGAAGGGATGCAATTTGAAAAGCTTGGATTTGGAAGTTTATGATTTGATGTGAAAAAAGAAAGTTTTGAAACCCTATGATTTTGATGTAGAAAGTAGTTTTGGAAACCTAGGTTTGAATGTAGAAAAAGGAAGTTAAAAACTAGGGTTTCCTAATCATGGATTCTAGGGTTCGACTTAGACTCCAAGAAAGAGAGATTTTTGGAAAGTAGACCTTTGAGAGAGTTTTTGGAAGAGAGCTTTCAAAAAGAGGACTTTTTAGGAAAGGGATTTTGGAAAAGAGTTTTTGGGAAGTAAATTGGAAAAAAGGGATTTTAGAAACTAAATTTGAAAGGGATTTGAATATGGACTTTTGCAAGTCTCTAAGAATATCTCATTTTCCTAAAACGATTCTAACCATAAGAAGACTAGAATGATTCTAGAATTGTGACTTTGAAAACAAGAAGAATTTGAAAATATGGACTATGATAGTCACTTTAAATATAACACTTTCCTAAAACAACCCTAACCATAGAATGACTAGAATCACCATAAGATTGTGATTTTAACAAAAACAATTTTAGGATTTACACCCAAAACTTATGTAACACTTTCCTGAAACAACCCAAACCATGGGGTGGTTAGAATCATCTTAAGATTGTGATTTTGAAAACAAGTTTGAAAGAAGTGATTTTTAATGCATGTTTTGAAAGATATTTTGATGCAAGTTTTGAAAACAAGCTTAGAAAATGACTTTGAGGAGATGCATGAGTATGATATGCAAAATGCATGTAGGGTCATGAACATACAAGGTTTAGCCTTCACCACATAATGAAGAGGGCCGAATTCACATGGTCTAAGGTTGAATTAGAAGAAAACCCCCGACATAGTGACTTTCAACTATTCTTCCTACACATGAATCGGGGATACCCTTGTTTCAAGAATGCAAGAAAGGGGATTAAAATAAAAGAAAATCCAAGTGGGTTAGGAGAGAGAAGAGAGAAGGGGGAAATTGCATAAACATAAATAGAAAACCACCCTTGTGTCTTCTTCAATTTGCTTACTTTATTTACTTTACTTTGCTTTGATCTTTGAGAGCTTTGAGATTGTAGCAGCTTGAATCTTCAATGGTCGGCTTGGAGGCTCGTATATGAGCGTATAAAGTGTGTGTATGTTAGGGTTAGAGTGTATGGGGGCTAGGGTTTGAAGAAGCCTAGGAAAAACTAGGATTTGGAGAGAGTTGGAAGTCTGTATATTGAAAGACAGAGTTTCTAGAGTTAGATTGCCGACCCTTTTATGTAAGGGGAAGGGTATATATTTATTGGCAACTTAAACTGACCTAGCGCCTGTTGTAGTGGCGCCAGGCTAAAAAATACACTAACTCCACTGGCACCACTCAGGCCAAAAAATACACTGGCACCACTCAGGCCAAATATTGGCTTGGTGCCACTATTTGTAGTGCCAGCCACTTTGCAAAACCTTTTAAGGTGGCAAAAAACGTATCTTTGACCCTTGGCAGGCAGGCAAGGCAAAATATTTGGGTGCCTGTCTTAGTGACTACCATGCAATATTTGGCTTGGCTTTACTACGAGTGACTCACGAAGCTCTAGGAATGTTTCAAAAGGCTTGGAATGGTCGGGAAGGCCAGAAATGGATAGAAACCCTTAAAATTGTGTCCTAGGGGTAACAGACTTGAAAAACATGGTTGGAATTGTCGACTGAGCTATTAGGGGCAAAAAGGTCAACTAGATTGGAAAACCACTGGAATGGACTCAAAATGACTCATGAGAGAACTTGAAAGTTGGAAACACTATCGACAGTGTTCTAGGAGATTTTCAATTTTTTACCCAGAGCTGACGTGGTTAGAAAAGGCAACCGGCCTACTAGGGGTAAAATGATCATTTTGCACTGGACTTGCTGAAATTGACTCGGAATGATCCAAAAATGCATCAGAAGGTTGGGAATACTATTAGAAGCATCCTCGAAATGTTACCAGTTTGATTCCTAGAGCTGAGGGTTGTTCCTAGAAACAATTGGATGCCTAGGGGCAAAATGGTCATTTAGCTTTAAGTGGGCCCTACGGGTTTGGGAAGCGACCGGTGGACTAAATTGGAGTTTAAAAGGTGGGCTAGAGTCTGAATATGCATGTGATGTATGAAAGTGAGCCCAGTCGGGCCGGAGATTGCCAAGCGAGCAAAAATGGCGTGCTTACAGCTACCCCTCTTTTTCTGTCTTTGCTTGTCGAAGATAGAAAACGATAAAGTAAGAGTCTCATATTGACCGTGAGGCGATTGGAGGGACTGGAAGAATTGGAATCCAAAGAATAGTTACCTTGAGTAGATGGTCGATGCTTGGTATTTCGTCTGGTTAAATGGTACTCATATGGGAAAATTAAGGCTTTTTGAACTGGCGCTCTGTCTGGCAGAACAATGCTCCTCTAGGGGAATTGACACTTCTTCAACCGGCACTCCATCTAGTGAAACACTACTCCTTTGGGGAAATCCAAGGTTAATGTCTAATATTTCTTAAACCGGCACTCCGTTTGGTGAAATGCTGCTCCTCTGGGGACGTCCAAGGTTGATGTCTGATACTTCTTGAACTGGCACTCCGTTTGGCGAAACGCTACTCCTCTAGGGAAGTCCAAGGTTGATGACTTGAAACTACTACTTCTTGAACCAAACACTCCATTTGGCGGAATGATGCTCCTCCGGGGAAGTCTAAGGTTGATGTCTTCTTGAATTGGCACTCCATCTAGCGAAACGCTGCTTCTTTGGGGAAGTCCAATGTTGATTTCTGATACTTCTTGAACTAGTACTCCATCTGGCAAAACACTGCTCCTCTGGGGATGTCCAAGGTTGATGTCTGATACTTCTTGAACCGCCATTCCGTCTGGTGAAACGCTGCTCCTCTAGGGAAGTCCAAGGTTGATTTCGAATATACTTTTTGAATCGGCACTCCGTCTAGCGAAACGCTGCTCCTCTAGAGATGTCTAAGGTTGATGTCTAATACTTCTTGAACTCGCACTCCGTCTGGCGAAATGCTACTCCTCTGGGGTAGTCCAAGGTTGATTAGAGAGGTTGAGGGTGGGCCATTGCCCTATTCTATTTATTATCCAATATAGAAGTCTGAGCTTTCTGAGGTGTGTGCTGGTGTTGGAGAGGTCAGAGCTTACTTGGTCGGGAGGAAGCTTTAGCTTCTTTTTGTGCTTTGCTCCTTTTCTCATTTCCTATTTGAGACAGAGAGAAAGACATGAAGTTAGTTTTTGAATGAAAAATGCACAGGTAAAGGGGTGAATGCATGATATACTTTTTTTTTATTTTATTTTATGAATGCACATGGAATTAGAAGCATGACCTATTTTGCATGTCCTACTTTTTTTATTTTTATTATTATTATTATTTTTTTTTAATGAATGCATAGGTTCATACATGAATAGAATTTAATGCATGTTATACTTTTGGATGAATGCACCTACAAGATTGGAATTGTATGCATGCCATGCTTTTTGATGAATGTATGAATAGATACAAACTACATAGGAAGTTAATAGATGTAAAAGTTATACATGTCATAGATGCATTAGTACTACATGTATATAAGCTATTTACAAAGAATGTCCCAAGATTGTCCTAGGGTCCATACTCTCAGGATTCTGTTTCCCTTCCAGGATTCTGCCCCATTCAGTTTTATCGCATTCTCATCGGGGTGTGATAGCATTTGCACCATTCTCTAGGGATCTTGACCATTTGGTTTGCCATCTGTTATCTTATCCCTACTTTCTACAGGGTTGCTGTTTGGGGTTTTTTTGACCTCACTTGATTTTTTCTCTTAGATTTCCAAAATGTCGTCATGGCTTTAGCGACAACTCGCATGCCCTTTACAAAGCGATGAACTGCTTGGCCCTGAATCTGAGAAGACTTCTTTTAGGACCATAATGCAGGCTAGGTTTAAGGGTAATAAGAAACGAAGGGATATTTAGATTCAAAGATTTTCTTTTAGTGGGTTGTTTAAACCAAAACAATATTAGCATATCTTGGAGCATGAGATTGCCTCTGCATTCCTCCCCAGCTTTCCTTTCTCGCCGCCTTTTTTTCTTTCACTACTTGTCTTAGTATTGTTCAGGCTTATTAGGACTAAACAATTTTCTTTGATTGGAGAGAACTTTGATTTGGACTGTAACGTAAGCTAGGTTAAGGGGTTTATGAATGAAAGGGTATAAAGGCTCAAACATTATCATTTGTGGGGTTTCAAAAGACCAATGATCACATTCGACAATTTAACTATCTGCAATTTAACTTTCGTTCACTACTTTCTTTGTTCTTTCCAACGCCTTTTGTTCCTCTAGACTGTTTTCTACCTTCTGATTAGGATGTTTTCATTAAGAAATTTATTCTTAAGTCGACTTTTAGAAATGCCAACTTTTTCATTTATACTTTTGGATGACAGTATCTTCTTTTGAAGATCACCACATACATAATATCTTCTTGACTAGAGACGCCTTTTACGCCATAATTTCTTGGAAATCACCACTTTCATCGTTGCTCATTAGTTGCTACCTCAGGGCTTTTGCCTTAACCCAATGTGGGTGGTGATCATCTGGTTGGCTTTCTTGAGAAACGTAACCGGCTCAAGTGAGCTTTGCAAAGAGATTTTCTTTGTGTATGGTAGTAGAATTGAGGGCCTCTCATCATTTCAAATTAAATTGCTTAGTCCATAAAGCTTTTTTACAAAATTTAGACAATATTACTAGAGATGGTGTGTTTCTGCAAGTGAACCCCTACATATGCTATCAAATCAACTATTCTGTGCTTACCCCAATGTGGGAGATGGTTCTTGGTTTGAGAATATCTTAATAGAAATCACTTACAACTCTAATGGGCTGAGCAAAGGGTAGTGTTTATTTCTTATTGGATAAATAGAACAATGACTTCTCATCATTTTGAGGACTCGGCTGCGCATCGCTTCGCCAGAATATCATTCAAGTGTCGCCTCTTTAATAAAATCCACACCTCTTTGTTGAGACTGCCTTCCTCCTATCTCTCACTCTCTCTTTGTCTTTCAAAGGTTTTAACCCCCTTTGAGTGGGTTGCCCATTGTAAGCACCCCATTTTTGCCCATTTGGCACTCTCCCGCTCGACCGGGTCCAGTTTTCAAACACCATAGCACATGCAAGCTCAAGACGAGCCCTTCAATCTCCAGTCCAGTCAACTAGTCACCTCTCTGGCCCACAAAGACCCGCTGAAGCCATAAGCACTATCATTCCAGGTAGCTTTCCGGACCGGGCGGTCTTGGAAACCAACACAATCCAGGTAGCTTCCCGAGATCGAGCGATCTCGGGGACCAACACCTTATCAAAGTTTTAGACGGTTCACTTCTTGCACTTGCTACGCCGCCAATATAGAATGTCTGTCATTTGGTAGTTCTCCGGGACCAAGCACTCTCGGAGACCAACACCACCCTCATAGGTAGCTTTTTGAGATCGGCCGCTCTCAAAAACCAACACCACCCCACAGGTAGCTCTCTAAAACCAGGCATTCTTAGAGACCAACACCACACAGGTAGTTTTCCAAGACTGGGCGGTCACAGTAACCAACACCTAGGTCAACACCAGCGCCTGCTAGCCCGACTCGGTGAAAAATGACCAAACTTGCCCCTTGGGCCACCAGGCACGTTTTGAGAAAGCTCAAAATTCCTCAAAACGATAAGTCCACCCTTGTAAAATGTTACTAAACTGTTAGGCATCCCCTGCACGTCATTTAGTCCAATTCTGGTCCTATTCTAATTAACTCCGGTCAAAATGACCGTTTTACCCTTGAACACCTCAACACTGCACAAACCGCACCAAACGGTAAAAGACTCTCCTAAAAACACCGCTGAACGACTTGATACACTTAACATGACATTCCAATCCGTTCTTGACCATTCCCATCCTAAACCAGCCAAAATGATCATTGTGCCCTTGGCAACCCAAATGCACCCCAAAGCGACACTAGTCTTGGGCTACTGAACAACGGATCTTGTCATGAGCTCCCGTCTAACCTAAGGAAGACCTCACGACGTTAAACACTCACGACTCGACAAAAGTTCATTGGAGCATCTCGTAGACGCTTTGCCAAAATTTTCCTTTCTCTCCAATTCCCTGGTTATAACGCACTGTCAAATGACTTGAGAAATACGTACACCAGGGAATTCCCGAAAGCTCATTCCTAGATCTTTCCATCGATACGGCTCGATCGGATAGATCACCTCCCGAAGCCCTTGATCGTATAGCTCAAATACTGCTACTTTCAACAACCCTTGGAGCGTCTCGCAGACACTCCACCAGGGTTGACTTTTTTTCCAATTCCCTGATTAAAACGCACCATCAAACAACTTAAGAAATGCGCAACTCTGGGAATTCCCGAAAGTATTCTTAGAGTGTTTTCCATCAGTACGTCCGATTGAAAAAATCGCTTCTCAAAGCCCTCGATCACATGACACAAAATAGCTACTTTCGAATACTCTCGAAGCATATCACAGAGGCTCCACAAAGATATCCTTTCATGCACGCTTCTCGAGATGATAGCCCATGCTTCCGAACACAATTTAAACTTTTCAAAAACATGAAAGTTCATGAGAAACCCTAGGAGAACACCGTGGGTGCAACCGATTCCCCTAAAACCTTCTCGATTGGCTTAATTATTGAGACAAAGCTTGGACGAACCTTCCCGGTGATGGAGCGTATGCTACATGCGCTCAAATTTTGATCAGATCGACCAAATTTTGATCAACAGTCGAGATTTAACCAGTACGCAGGGTGCTACGTGTCATTCTGGCAATGGAACGGAACCTGCACATGTCTTACATGCGCCAGGCTTATTCCAGATTGCCTATAAATACCAAACCCCTCCTTTGCATATTCCATCTCTGAAATTGATGCGAAACTCTGCTGAAACCGCTCCAGAACCTCAAATCCTTACATATATTCCACCCCTCCAACACTTAGGCTAGATTCTATCTCCCTCAAGCCTATACACTTCACTTACAAGGCCTTATACACCATTACACACTCCATTCTAGCCTCTCAAGCCTTCTTGAAGTCATTCAAGCTCCAATCAAGATATCCATTGAAGACTACAAGTGTGTTAAAGGCAAAAGGTGGTATTCCTTTTACTTTTTTGTCTTCCCCCACTCTTCTGTTCTCCCTCATAGCCTACTTAGGCTATTCTCTATTTTAATCCCCATCTTCAACCCCCCATTCTTGCATGCTTGAGCCAAGAGGGCTTTTAGATCATGCTTAGAGGAAAGCAAGTGAGAGCCACCGTGTAGGGGAGTCTCTCACTAGCCTACTTTAAGATGGTATGGCCTAGGAGCCCCTTGTTTATGTGGTGTAGCCTAAAAGCCTTGTATGAGATCATAACCCCTTGCATATTACTATTTTGATCATGTCTTGTGTGCTTGGTTTCATTTTCATGCTTATCACCATGTTCTACAATGCTCACACTACTCTTATTTCCATGCCATTTCCAAGCTCTATATTTCTTTCAAAAAAAGGTTCCAAGAATTGGCTCCTAGAAGTTTAGGATGATACCTTAGAAAATCATGTCTTAGATAATTCCCTACTAACCCCCTAACTCTCACTTTGACATCATTGCATTTTAACTTGCATAAGAATTGTTTCCTAGCCCTCTAATTTCCAAGGCTTCCATTCTTTTAAGTTTAGTGGTTGAAATGGCCACATGGAACCCTCTCTTGAGTGGTTTCCCTTTTATTTTGCCATAGGAGCCCTCTCTTAATGGAATGGTCTCCTTTGAAAATGGTTTTCAACAATCCTTTTCTAAAGAAGGTTTTCAAAAATTCATTCGCTCCATCTTTGTATTAAAAATGGTGCTTTAAAAAGTTGTTGTTATATTGATTTTTGACCCCTTGCACTCTTGCTAAGATAATGGTTATAATGGCCATGAGGGGAGCCTTCCTTGGAATGGTCTCGAAGCACCATCCATACAAAGCTTACTCTTGGCTAGAATCAAAATTTTCATGGCAATGATCTTCAAAAAGATGCCTTATCAAAGTTCATTGCAAAACATGTTTTGTTTTTCAAAACTCTTTCTAAAAATGCATCAAACAACTTTTCAAAATCATCTTCCAATTTAACCATAGGTTAACTTGACCCTAGTTACTCAACCCTAGGATAACTTTACCCTAGTCATCCAATCCTAGGTTAACTTGACCCTAGTTATCCAAGCCTAGGTTAACTTGACCTTAGTTGTCCAACCCTAGGTTAACTTGACCCTAAGTATCCAATCCTAGGCTAACTTCACCTTAGTTGTCCAACCCTAGGTTAACCTAACTTAAGCTAGTTAACCCTAGGTCACTTTAACCTTAGGTTAACCCAACTTTAGTTAGTTAACCATAGGTCACCTTAATCCTAGGTTAACCTAAGCCAAGTTAGTTAACCTTAGGTCACCCTTAACCCTAGGCCAACCCAACCTAGGTTAGTATACTTCAAGGTTCCAACTCTTGAAACCTTTTCTAAATGATCTCTCAATTTTAAACTATTCTCATAACCCATTTTTCCAAAACCTCCTACTCTCTTGATTTCAAAAAACGAACTCCGTAAACTCTTCAAATGCTCATACACTCCATCTTCAAGGATAATAAATAGACACGTGCATATGGTGTTTATTATTTTGATTCACAAAAGAGTGAAATTCTTTGTGGGTCAATAAACTCAGTGAGTTGGACAATAACATTGCATGTATGGTGAATATTAATTATTAATGGAATCTACGTCCCGATATAGCGATTGATGATACCCCCTTGAGAAAGCTTATAAGTTTTGATTATTTAAACCCTGGAGGTGGATTATAAATCTGACATATCAAATAAGTTAAGTGAAAGGTCTCAAGGAATTAAATAAGTCTATTAAATTTAATTGTCAGTAATTTAATTTAATAGACGGGTATCTGTAATCTTAACGTGGAGAGATAAATAAGCATTTAATCCTATGGAGCTCGAAATATAATTCGTACTATAACAGGGAGGGCAATTATAATTCATTAGTGGTATAAATTATAATTTATGTAAATAGAGATTAATCCTAGTTAGATTAGGAGTCCTTATTGCATGGGAAGTCTTAGTTATACTAATCCTATAGTCCCTATTGCAGCCTCTATATATACGCACTCTAACAGCAGCTAGGGAAACACTTGCTCATCATTGAGAGATACACGTTTTTTTTAAGGAACAGAAATTCTAGTAGCTGTGAACCCATTCTCTCTAGAGTAAGGTGTATACAAGGGATACAATAGAAGTCCTAAGGTTGAGTTAGAGAAATTAATTAGTACTTATCGTTGTTCCTTGTTGTTCAAGATCGAAGTAAAAGGATCTCGAAGTTCATACTTGCTGCTATTCGGGATCAAACTAGAGAGATCTCGAAAGTATGATTATAATCACGTAGATTAGGCTATGCCAATTAGATCAGTTTTTTTTAAGTATTAAGTGTATGCACTATAGCCGAGTCATGGGAAATTCCACGGTCCCCAGCAATAAAAAGGGCTAACACCATGGGTCAACACATTTAGACAAAGCCTTGTTGAAGTTTTGTGGAAATAAAAAAGGGTCGACTCCTATTTCTCAAGGGTTGACACATTTCGACAGAAGGTTGTGATGGTTTTAGAGAAAACATTTGCAGAAGCGATTTCAAAACTTTGAGATCATACTCATGTTTCTTCATTAATCAATGCATAAATAACAAGATAAAATAAAGATCATACCTTGCTGGGTTTGGTAGTACACCCTAAGCCTTCTTAACCTAGAGCTCTTCCTCCTTCATTACTAAAGCATAAGAGATGGCAAGAGTTGGTGGGCCACTCACAAGCACACACACAACACACCCTAGCCTGTGTCTCTCTATGTCAAAAGATGATGGTTGGCCAACCCTTTAGTATGTATATATACTAATGCCCCTCTAAGTGCAAGAAGGAGATCTCTATGGTTTCTATATTCTAGGCTAACATCAAGTTGCAATAATTGCACATCAACCCTTGATGAATATAGCAACATGTTTTCTCCACAAAACTCTCTCTTGAGGAAGTTTCCCAAAACCGTTTCAAAAATCCTAAGTACAATCTTTGGATTGCATTTAGTTTTAGATGACCTAACTCACCTTAACAAAGTTAAGTGGCGACTCCAAACTTTTTTTCAAAAGCCCTTATTCAAGTTAATTCCCAATTCAAACTCAGTCACACTTGTCTTTCTAGGAGGATGAGTTCTAACGAAATAGTACCATGTGTTTCCACCTATCATCTTTGTAAGCACCCCATTTTTGACAGCTAGGCAGTCTACACTCCGTTCAGACTTGTTTTCAAGTCATTGTGGGCATATTCCAATCGAAACCAACTCTCTAAGTCCAAATCCCGTCTGTCCAATGCTTCGCAGGCCCACCAGGCCCAAATAGAGGCAAAATGACCAAAATGCCCTTAGGGGCATTGTCCTTTCCAATCCCTCTCTCGAGAAAGTTTATTCCTCGAGACGGTTCCAACTCAGGCATGTCTTTTCGAAGACGGTAAGTCCCCTTTCCAATTCTTCTCTCGAGACAGTTTATTCCTCGAGACGGTTCTACTCAGGCACGTCTTTTCGGAGACGGTAAGTCCCCTTTCCAATCCCTCTCTCGAGACAGTTTATTCCTCGAGACGCTTCCAATCAAGCACCTCTTTTTAAAGACGGTAAGTCCTCTTTCCAATCCCTCTCTCGAGATAATTTATTCCTTGAGACGGTTCCAATCCAGGCACGTCTTTTTGAAGACGGTAAGTCCCCTTTCCAATCCCTCTCTCGAGATAGTTTATTCCTCGAGACGGTTCCAATCCAGGCACGTCTTTTCAAAGACGGTAAGTCCCCTTTCCAATCCTTCTCTCGAGATAGTTTATTTCTCGAGACGGTTCTAAATCAGGCACGTCTTTTTGGAGACAATAAGACCCCTTTCCAATCCCTCTCTCGTGACAGTTTATTCCTCGAGACGGTCCGAATAGCAAAAATACTCGTAAATATCACAATCGTTAGAGTAGCGGAAATACTAGTCAAAAATTGCATCGTAGTCACTAGTACAGGCGCCCAAATCTAGTCAAAGATACGTTGCTTTCCGACCTTAAACATTTCCTAAATGGCTGGCGCCACTAGTAGTGATGCCAAGCCAAAAATTGGCCTGGCGCCACTCCTAGTGGCGCCAGTGTAAAGTTTGGCCTAGCGCCACTGCAACAGGCGCCAGGTTTGTCCAACCTCTATAAATACTGAGCCTCTTCCAACGTGAAAAGGATGCGTAAACTCAGTCTAAAAATCATATAATTTGATATACCGAGCTCGAGCACCTCCTAAACCCTAGCTTCCCTAGGTTTTCCAAACCCTAGCCACCATACACTAAACCCTAGCCTCATATACACTCCTATACACCCCATACACTCATACACTAGCCTTCAACCCTCATTGGAAGACTTGAAGAGCTGCAATCTAAAGCTTGAAAACAACTCTTGAAGATTGAAGACGAAGATCAAGACAAAGACCAAAGATCGAAGACAAGCTAGGCGCGCAAAATAAACAAGATACAAGTTAGGTTCTCCATTTAAATTTCCGCACTTCCCCCTCTCTCTTCTCTCTCCAACCCACTTGGGTTTTCTCTATTTTAATCCCCTATCTCTTTCCCCCCCTTTCTTTGCATGCTTGAAACAAGGGGATTCCCGGTCCATGTGTAGGATTGGGCTATTGGAGAGTCACCGTGTCGGGGGCTTTCTTCTAGTCTAACCAGAGACCACGTGGGTCCGGCCCCCTTGATTATGTGGTGAAACCTTAACCTTATATGTTCACGACCCCAAAATTACATTGTGTATATCATGGTCTTGCATCTTCCAAAAGTCGTTTTCAAAGTTGTTTTCAAAATTGTTTTCAAATTTGTTTTCAAAATTACATTAAAATCTCTTTTTCAAAAACTTGTTTTCAAAACCACAATCCTAGGGTGATTCTAGCCTTTCCATGGCTAGGGTTGCTTTAGGAAAGTGTTATATTTAAAGTGACCAGCATGGTCCATATTTTTAACCCTTGTTGTTTTCAAAACCACTTTCTTAAAGTGGTTTTGGCCTTCTTATGGCTAGAATTGCTTTAGGAAAGTGAGACGTTTTCATACTTTCCGAAAAGCTCTCTCTTCAAAAATCTCTTCCTAAAAATCTCTCTTTCAACATACTTTCCTAAAACTCTCCTCTCCAAAGTTGTTTTCAAAAACTCCCTCCAAAATCTATTTTTCAAAACTTCCTTTTTCAACTCCTTTCCACAATGCTCTCTTAAAAGTCCACTTTCTAAAAACGTTCCCTAGGTCTCTTTCTTAGAAAAACTCTCTTCAAACATCTTTGTTTCCAAAAACACACTTCCCAAAAGCCCCTTTTTAAAATCTCTTTCTAAAACTCTCCCTTCAAATTCACTTTCCAAAAACTTCTTCCTAGGATTTCCTTCCAAAAACCTATTTCCAAAAACGTACTTTCCAAAAATCTCTTTTCTTAAAGCCCAAGTCAAGCCCTAGAGCTAACCATTAGGAAACCCTAATTTTCTTCCCAAAAACATGGTTTTCAAACTTTGTCCCAAACCTAGGTTTCCAAAACCTCTTGTTTTCACATCCAAACTATACACGTTTTCAAAACCTATTTTCTACGTCGAAGTTATAATTTTCCAAATCTAGGGTTTCTAGAATCTCCCTTTCCAAATCCTTGCCAAATTCTATCTTCCTTTTAGGAAACCAAATCAAATATTCCCGTTTAGGAAACCAAATCCAATCCTCCGTTTTTGGAAACAAAGTCCAACCTTTTCTTTTAGAAACCAAATCCAACTCTTTCCTAATTCAAATCCTTCCTAAACTTCTCCTTTCCTAAATCTTAAGTTTCCAAAACTTGAACATAAAAATCTTTTCTAAATTTTAAAACTCAACTTTCAAATCTTTCCTAATTCAACCCTTTCCTAATTCTACCTTCTTTTCAAATCTTAACTTTTCAAACCTAAATTTTCAAACTTTTCCTAAACTCAAACCTTTCCTAATCTCAAGATTTTCTAAAACTCAAAAACTTTCTAAATCTTAAACTTTCTAAATTTCAAATCTTTCTAAAATTCTAAGCTTTCTAAATTCAAAACTTTTTTAAGTTAAGACTTTCTAAATCTAAAACTTTCTAAATTCTAAACCTTTCCAAAATTTCAAATCCTTCCAAATTTCAAAACTTTCTAAACTCAAAACTTTCTTATTTTCAAAACTTCCTTGTTTTCAAAACTTTCTTAATTTCAAAACTTTCCTAATTTAAAATCTTTCTAAAATTCTAAACTTTCCAAATTTAAAACTTTCTTAATTCAAACATTTCCTAAATTGAAAACTTTCCTTTTTCAAACCTTTCCTAAAACGAAACTTTCCTAATTCAAAACTTCCTTAATTCGAAACTTTCCTAAGTTGAAACTTTCTTAATTCAAAACTTTCCTAATTTCGAAACCTTCTTAATTCGAAACTTTTAAAAAATGAAACTTTCCTAATTCGAAAACTTTCCAAAAATGAAACTTTCCAAATTCGAAACTTTCCTAAATCGGACCTTTCCTAATTCAAACCTTTCCTAAATCCAATCTTTCTTAAACTCTCGAGTCTTTCTTAAGTCTCATCTTTCTTAAGTCTAGGTTTCCTAAACCTCAATCTTTTCAAAACAATTCCAATTTCCCATCTTCTATTCTAAGTTCAATCTCTCAATCTTCCAATTCAAGTTCCAATTCAATCTTTTTCTTTCAAATCAATTTCTTTTCAATCAGACTCTTATCCGAACTACGACTGACCTGATTCCTCCAAAAGGATACGTAGGCAACCTTCATAGGTGCGGTCACAACATTTTTCAAATCTCAAATTCCACAATCTTTTCAAATCTTCAATCTATTTTCAAACTTCTAATTTCAAATCTCTATTTCCAAATCTCAATTTTCAATTTCCAAAACTTTTCAATTTCAAATCTATCCTTTCAAACCTCTCTTCTAAAATCAAATCAGATTCTTCTTTTTTAAATCTATTTCCAAATCAAGTCTCTTTTCTTGCACTTGTATATCATGCATCATGTTAGTTTCTTTTCAAGCATCATTTTTCAAAAGTGAATAGGATTGAACTATGGTTAGTGGAAGACTCTCATAGGTGAATCTGGGGTAGATTGACATGTAGGTACCGAAAGGGCGGGGTAGGGTGATGGCTTAGTGCATCTTCCTTACACGTAACCAACCTCCGAACCTAGAATCACTGTTTTCAAAGACCAAAATGAGTTATTTTTCTAAAAGGGCTAAATATTTTTCAAAGGTTGCCAAACAACCTTTTTTTTCTTAAAAACCCTCTCTTGAGGAGATATTTTTAAAATCGTTTTTCAAAAACCCTAAGTGTAGTCTTCAGATTATTCTTAGTTTTTAGGTGACCTAACTCACCTTAATCAAGTTAGGTGGCGACTCCAAATCTTTTTCCAAAAGCCCTCTATTCAAATAAGATTTTCAATTCAAACCTAGTCGTACTCATTCTTCTAGGAGGGTGAGTTCTAATGAGAGAGTACAACATTTTTCCCACTTATGTGAGTATTCCTCGAGTGCGAAAAATTTGGGCACGACAATCTTGAGGTGCAAAAAACTGAGGCGCGACAGTTATGGACTCCACTGGGGACACTTTGAGGGTTAAGCGATTGTCTTGTTTCTTTACTCTTTACTCATTTGGAATCTTCAATTAATTTGTCCAATTCTATCCACTTCAAAATTTTCAAAATCAAACTTTTCATTGTTTTAAAAAAAAAAATTGTCACTTGATTCAAGTCACATTCAATCATTATATCTTGCAGTAAGTTTGTCATCAATATCCTGACTTTATGCATTTTATTTTGTAGGTGGACCCTGTTCATATTTATTTTTATTGTCAATATAAACTACCATGAATGACAAGATGGAATGGACAGGAGGGATGGGAATTATTGGACCCTTTTCTTTGTTTTTCAAACTTTCACACACACACACACTGCATGTGCACTTGTATTTGCATATTTGCATTTTCTGCCTCGTTACGTTCCTTCTAATTAGAAGGGGGAATGGAATATTGGTCGTGGGCAGATGCTGTGTCAGTATCTTAGCCTATGACCTCTTGAGGGTTCCCCTACTTGGATCACCAACCGATAATGGTACCACCTAGGGGAATGGGCCTAGGTTTGAAGATCCGAGAATCAAGCCTTGTTAGGAAGTATTAGTAAACCCTTAACCTCATACTCATGTAGAAACCTGTACATAGTCAAACCTCTGCCGGATTTAAGACATACATATCAATTTCAAAATCATGAAGGGAAGGGCGACCGCTTTACTTTTCTTTATTCTTGTATATTCATGTTGTTATAATGCTTGTCTAAATTTTCATGCATGCATGTTTACTTTACTATTGCACTCTCTCTCCTTATACTCTTGCATACATGTGCATGCATTCAATACTCTATTTCAATACGAGAGTTCTAAAGTAACTCAAGTCATTGCATTCTCATGCAATGATCAACCTCATAGCGAGTGACACCAAGTTCACTCTCCTTTACATAAAATCTATCAAATTCTAAGGGTCCCCATGTAACCCTAAGGACTCAAGTCATGCATTTAAAGTCATTCCATGAAGAGGGGCCCTAATCCCTCAATGCTCACGAAGATAGGGATGCCAAGGAGGCAAAGGGCAACCCACAAAGCAAGATCAGTTCAATGACCTCTCAACATCAACAAAAGGCACATCCAAGGTCTCAAAAGTAGTTTAGGATGCTCCTTATAAATGTAGATAGGTAGAAGTCCTAAAGAAAATGTTCCCCTTCCCCCCTATTAAAATGTACTTTGATTTTCTTATATTCAAACTCAAAGTTCAATGTACTCTTCTATTTTTTGCAAATGAATGTATGTTCACAATCAACGATAAAGTATCTATATACAAGGGGAAAATCTTTATATCCAAAAGGTAAGCTAAATGCATCATGTTTAGTCTTTCTTTTAAGAAGGGACACCCCTAAGGCATGCATTGCATAAAGCTTTCTAAATATAAAACACTAACCTTGTGACTTGTGTCCTTGTTTTTCTTTTTCTTTGGCAGAGACTACATTATAAAGAGGCATCATTGCTTGTACGAAAGATTCACAGCCATCTAAAGACCTGATCATTACCTAACACAGAGCTTTGCTAATGGCAGCTAATCCTAACGAGTCATCCTTAGTCTCTTGAGAGGAGGTCAATGAGATGAGAATCAAGATCGACGAGATATTTAAGCTCATCCAAGCCATGGCTATGAAAGATGCTACTTTTACGACATCATAATCCACGATTTTTCCCATGGACTCTGACCCAATCATCCCGAGGATTGTGCTCAAATTTGATATTACGGAAAAAAATAAAAGGATTCCAAAGGGGGCAACACTGAAGAAGAAAAAACAAATACTTCTCTTACTTACTACAAAAAGAATCTTTCCAGACCCTCTTAGCCTGAAGATCTAAGGTTTGGAAGACTCACTATGAAGCCTCCATGACCATGACCCTTTTGGGCTCACTTTGTACGATAAGCTCTGCTTTTTCCCAGATCATCCAAGGCTGGCCAAGTTCAAAATGCTTGACTTTCAAAAGTACGATGACACTGGCAACCCCATAGCCCACCTTCACCTTTATACTAGGGCATCGAGTGGCCATTGGAACAATCTAAAGCTTTTTATGTAACTCTTTTAACATAATTTAACTCGGTCTACTCTGCAATGGTTTGCTTGACTTGATTTGAGGAAAGTCACAACTTGGATTGAACTGGTTAATGCATTCAAGGCTCAATATCACCAAAGCATAGATCTAATTTTTGATCATTAGTCCTTGATGACAGTGAGCAAAGGAGATAAAGAAAGCTTTAAAATATATGCCTTTATATGGAGAGAAACAGCAACACAAATCAATCCCCCTATAAAAGAGAAAGAATACGTGTAATTGTTCATGCACATTTTCTAATACAGATACTATGAAAAGCTCTATACAAGTGTGGAGAAAAGCTTCTTTGAATTTATCATGCAAGGGGAGATGATAGAAAACTGTCTTAAGACGGGAAAGATTATGGACTACTATGCAAAGGCTAGGGAAAGCTCTACCAACATAGCCAGAAAGGTGGCCACCGCAAGAGGAGTAATCAAAAAGGAGAGTGAGGTGTTTACCATCTTGCCTATTCAACCATTGCAACACTGTTCACCACGCCAATTACATCCTATAGTTCCCATACCTACTTTAACCATGCCCACTCAAGTGCCCAACTTTGCCTTGCTGGGGCATGACCTAACTTTAATAGGCCTGCCCGATGCATCCTCACTTTTGATACCTTAGCCTGCACCCAAACAGAAGCCTACCATAACCTTATAAAGAATAACATAGTAAAACCTACACTGGCTCGACCATTGCTAAGCCCTTTACCTCTAAAGTTCAATAGCGCCCTCACTTGCAAATATCATGTTGGCCTAAAAAGCAACCCAAGAGGGGAGTAAATTGGGTTTTTCAAAATTTAATACAATTAAGATTAATTAAAAACTAATCTAATCAATAGAACAGTGAATGAAGATAGATGAAATGCAATATAATCAATAAAGAGATGAAAATAGAGCAAGAAAAGGCACACCAAGAATTACCGAGATTCAACCACAATTCGTGGTCTACATCCTCACCCCAAGATCCCCTTGAAGTCTTCTTCCACTTTGAAATCTCTAATTACAAAGTAGGTACTGATTTACCAAGTACTCAACTCACTTTTTACACAAGAACTTTTTCTCAAGTTCTTCCAGCTACCAAGTGGTTTTGTCCAAGATCCACTTCAACTTATAAGAGTTTTTCTTTTACAAGAGAACTCTCAAACTCTCACTTACAAGTGTATGAAAGATATATAAATGAAATACAAACTCTCTATCAAGAGTAGATAGGGAAATAATAGCTCATAAAGTGCCAATTTGAAGATAAAAGGAATGTTCAGATTTTTCTCAGCTTGATCAGTCAGTGGATGTTGTTTTTCTTGTCTCTCTTATTTATAAATACAGTTGGAAGCTTGTATATAAACCCTTGTAGTAATTTCATTCGCTGGTGGTTGTTGGGGGTTCATTTAATGCAAGTTCAGTCTGTTATAATGTTAGAAAAACTAACTGTTAGTCCCCAGGTGTCGACACTTGGTTTCATGTGTTGACACATCCAACCTGCATTTTTCAGATGTTGTCCACTGCCTCCATGTGTCAACACATCAACTCCATTTGTCGACCCTTGATCACATTATCTTCAAACTTTTGGCCTCTGTCCTCATGTGTCGACTCTTCATTTTCATGTGTCGACACATTACCCAGAAATCTTCATTCATCCTTCCTTTGATCAAGTTCAGCTTCAATAATACTATAAGATCTTCAAGGAGTCTTCTCTTTGGGGTATTGTAGTAGATTGAGATCTTCAATCCATCAAAGCTGTATTCAATTCAATTTGGATTGAATTTATCTTTTGATACTCATCTTTTCTTTGTTTCCAAGCTGCCAGAACTCTTTTTCATTATTGCCGAGCTCTTTTTCTTGATTGCCTAGTTCTTTTCATCTGTTGTTATTGACTTTTTAATCCATATAAAGTTTCATATTCATGATGCCTCATTGTCGAGCTCTTCTTTTTGCTACTAATCATTCTTTCTTCTTTAAGATCACTTCAATGAGTCTTTTATAAGTTTGATGAAATCTACTCTTGAACATCTTCAATTTCTTCGAACATATATCACCTTCATTGACTCTTCGCATCCCAGATGAAGTCTTCGCTTGGATTCTTTGTAGAGATTTTGCAATTATGATGAATTCCCTTTTCAAGCACCTTCAATCTCTTGAAAATCAAGTCATCTTCAATTAGTCTAAGCACACTTGATGAAATCTTCTTTTTGAACACCTTCAATCTCTACGAATGCAAATCATTTGATTGAAGTTGGAATAGGTGTCACCGCTCAGATTTGGTGCATTGCATGACTCTTAGAGTGTATTGCTTGACTTGGCTAGTTGTGCATCCACTTTAACATGTATTTAGACTTTAAATCAAAACCTTTAAGTCTAAATTATAATATTTATTAATCTGTACACTAAGTAAATGTATTAGTAAAACAACACAAGGTTTAGTTATCATCAAAATCATCATGGGGATCAACCTTGAGTCAACATACCATTCGGGCGGCCAGAGCATGAGACGAAAAGTTGCTTCTCCCTCAAGCACAAAATTCAAGACCTGATAGACAATAAGACCATCGACATATAGCCGGTGAACCCAACTCCTACTCCTAATGTGACCATAAACCCTTTGATGGATCACAATGTCAACTTGTTATTAAAGGAAATAAAAGAGGAAGGTGAGCTAGAAGAGATCTTGGTTGAGGATTATACTAAGGAAGATTAGGAAATTGATGAAGAAAGCAACTGAGAAGAGGAAATCTCGCTATACCCAATCTATCTTTACAATCCGAATGAAATGCACGACCCCTCTGACTGGCCAATTGAAAAGTCCCTACCCATAGAGGAGATCCCTACCAAAAACATGTAAGCACCCCATTTTTGCCCGCTCGGCAGTCTCCAGTCCGTTCAGACTTGTATTTAAGTCGATATGGACATATTTTAAGTTAACTCAATTTTTCAAGTCCAATCTAGTCAAGCCATTGCTTCGCGGGCCCTTTGGGCCCTAATAGAGGCAAAATGACCAAAATGCCCTCAAGGGCATTAATCGGTCCAATTCCAATAGGCACGTCTTTCCGAAGACGGTAAGTCCCCTTTCCAATTCCAATTTCAATTCCAATTAAATTCGTGTAAGCACCCCATTTTTGACCGCTCGGCAGTATACTGCGTCCAGACTTGTTTTCAAGTCATTATGGACATTTTCCAATCGAAACCAATCCTTTAGTCCAAATTCCATCTTCCCATCGCTTCGCGGGCCTGTCAGGCCCGAATAGAGGCCAAATGACCAAAATGCCCTTAGGGGCATTGTCGCGCCCAGATTTTTCGCACTCGAGGAATACTCACCCAAGCGGGAAAAATGCTGTACTCTCTCGTTAGAATTCACCCTCTTAGAAGAATGAGTGCGACTAGGTTTGAATTGAAAATATGTTTGAATAAAGGGCTTTTGAAAAAGATTCGGAGTCGCCACCTAACTTGATTAAGGTGAGTTAGGTCACCTAAAAACTAAGAATAATCCGAAGACTACACTTAGGGTTTTTGAAAAACAATTTTGAAAACATCTCCTCAAGAGAGGGTTTTTAAGAAAACAGGTTGTTTGGCAACCTTTGGAAAACATTTAGCCCTTTTTAGAAAAATGACTCCTTTTTGGTCTTTGAAAACAGTGATCTAGGTTCGGAGGTTGGTTACGTGTAGGGAAGATGCACTAAGCTATCACCCTACCCCACTCTTTCGGTACCTACATGTCAATCTACCCTAGATTTACCTATGGGAGTCTTCGACTAACTATAGTTCAACCCTATTCACTTTAGAAAAACAATGTTTGAAAACTAATATGATGCATGATATGCAAGTGCAAGATAAGAGAATTGATTTGGAAAAAGATTTGAAAAGAAGTTGATTAGATTTGAAAATAGATTTGAAGAGATGGAATTGAAATTGGAAAGTTTTAGAAATTGGAAATAAAGATTTAAAAATAGATTTTTGGAATGGGAAACTTGAAAATAGATTGGAGACTTGAAAAGATTGTGGAATTTGAGATTTGGAAAGATTTGAAAACCGCACCCATGAGGGTGGAATTGAAAGTTTGAAAAATATTGTGACCGCACCTATGAAGGTTGCCTACGTATCCCTTTGGGGGAATCAGGTCAGTCGTAGTTCGGACAAGAGTCCGATTGAAAATAGATTGATTTGAAGAGAGAGATTGGATTGGAAGAAAGAGATTGAATTGAGATTAGAAAAGGAGATTGGAAATTGGAATTGAGAAGATTGGACTTGGATTTGAGAAGATTGATTTTGGAAGAAAGATTTAGACTTGTTTTTAGAGAGATGAAGGTTTTAAGAAACCTAGACTTAGGAAAGAGACTTAGGAAAGGTTTGACTTGACTTGGAAGGTTTAGGAGATTAGGAAAGGTTGGATTTAAGAAATGTTTGAATTAGGAAATGTTCGATTTAGGAAAGTTTCGAATTAGGAAAGTTTCATTTTTGGAAAGTTTTCGAGTTAGGAAAGCTTTGAATTAGGAAAGTTTTCAAATTAGGAGAGTTTCGAAATTAAGAAAGTTTTAAAATTAGGAAAGTTTTGAATTAAGAAAATTTTGAATTTAGAAATGTTCGAAAAACGGAAGTTTTGATTTTGGAAAGTTTTGAAAACAAGGAAGTTTTGAAAATACGAAAGTTTCGTTTTGGGAAAGGTTTGAAAAGGAAAGTTTTCAGTTTAGGAAATGTTTGAATTAAGAAAGTTTTCAACTTAAGAAAGTCTTGAATTAAGAAAGTTTTGAATTTAGAAAAGTTTTAGATTTGAAAAGATTTTGAAGTTTTGGAAAGTTTAGAATTTGGAAAGATTTGGGTTTAGAAAGATTTAACTTAAGAAAGTTTCAAATTTAGGAAGCTTAGAATTTTAGAAAGATTTGAAATTTAGAAAATTTAGGATTTAGAAAGTTTTTAGGTTTAAATTTTAGAAAGTCTTGAAATTAGGAAAGGCTTGAGTTTAGGAAATGTTTGAAAACTTAGGTTTAAGAAGTTAAGATTTGAAAAGATGGTAGAATTAGGAAAGGGTTGAATTAGGAAAGATTTGAAAGTTGAGTTTTTAAAATTTAGGAAAGATTTTTATGTTCAAGTTTTGGAAACTTAAGATTTAGGAAAGTGGAAGATTAGGAAGGATTGGAATTAGGAAAGATTTGGATTAGGAAGGGATTGGATTTGGTTTCTAAAAGAGAAAGGTTGGATTTTGTTTCCTAAAACGGAGGACGGGATCTAGTTTCCTAAACGGGGAGATTGGATTTGGTTTCTTAAAGAGAAGATAGGATTTGACAAGAATTTGGAGAGGGAAATTTTAGAAACCCTAGTTTTGAAAAATTGTAGTTTTGATGTAGAAAACAAAAGATTTTGGAAACCTAGGTTTAGAGCAAAGTTTGAAAATTGTGTTTTTGGAAAGAAAATTAGGGTTTCCTAATTGTGGGTTCTAGGGCTTGATTTGGGGCTCTAAGGAAAGAGTTTTTGGAAAGTGTGTTTTTAGAAACGAAGGTTTTTCTAGAAAGGAATCCTAGGGAGGAGTTTTTGGAAAGTGAATTTAGAAAGAGAGTTTTTGGAAAAGATTTTAAAGAGAAGGAGTTTTGGAAGGTGTGTTTTTAGAAACGTAGATTTTGGAAGGGAAATCCTAGAGGGGAATTTCTAGAAAGAAGATTTTAGAAAGAGAGTTTTTGGAAAGATTTTTGGAGAGAGTTTTTAGAAAGTGGATTTTGACGAAAAGATTTTGGAGAGGAGTGGAAAAAGAGAGTTTTGAAAAATAGATTTTGGAAGGGAGTTTTTGAAAACAATTTTGAAGAGGAGAGTTTTAGGAAAGTATATTGAAAAAGGAATTTTTAGGAGAAAATTCTTGGAGAGAGAGAGAGTTTTTGGAAAGTACAAAAACATCTCACTTTCCTAAAGCGATTCTAGCCATAAGAGGGCTAGAACCACTTTAAGAAAGTGGTTTTGAAAACAAAGTTTGAAAATATAGGCCAAAAGGCCACTTTTAATATAACACTTTCCTAAAGCAACCCTAGCCATGGAAAGGCTAGAATCACCCTAGAATTGTGGTTTTGAAAACAAGTTTTTGAAAAAGAGATTTTGATGCAATTTTGAAAACAAGTTTGAAAACGATTTTTTGAAAAACAACTTTGAAAACAAGTTTTGGAAGATGCAAGACTATGATATGCACAATGCAATTTGGGGTCGTGAACATACAAGGCTAAGGCTTCACCACATAATCAAGGGGGCCGGACCCACGTGGTCTTTGGTTAGACTAGAAGAAAGCCCCCGACACGGTGACTCTCCCATAGTCCAATCCTACACATGGACCGGGAATCCCCTTGTTTCAAGCATGCAAAGAAATGGGGGGAAAGAGATGGGGGATTAAAATAGAGAAAACCCAAGTGGGTTGGAGAGAGAAGAGAGAGGGGGGAAGTGCAGAAAATTAAATAGGGAGCCTACCTTGTTTCTTGTTTATTTTGCGCGCCGTGCAGTCTTCGGTCTTGGGTCTTGGGTCTTCGGTCTTGATCTTCACCCTCAGTCTTCAAGGATTGTCTTCAGGCTTTGAATGGCTGCTCTTCAAGTCTTGAGAGAGTGGTTGAAGGCTAGTGTATGGAGTGTATAAGGGTGTGTATGAGTGTATAGGAGGCTAGGGTTTGTGTAGGGTGGCTAGGGTTTGGGAAACCTAGAGAGGCTAGGGTTTTTGAGGTGCTCGAGCTCTGTATATCGAATTGTGTGATTTCTAGGTTAAGTTTGCAGACCCCTTTCACGTTGATCGAGGCTCTGTATTTATAGAAGCTGGACAAGCCTGGCGCCTGTTGCAGTGGCGCCAGGGCAAAATTTACACTGGCGCCACTAGTAGTGGCGCCAGGCCATTTTTTGGCTTGGCGCCACTGCTACTGGCGCCAGCCATTTAGGAAACAATTAAGGTCGGCAAGCAACGTATCTTTGACTAGATTTGGGCGCCTGTACTAGTGACTACCATGTAAATTTTAGCCTAGCTTCACTAGGAGTGACTCCGGAAAGTCCGGGAATGATTTGAAGGAGTCGGGAGTGACCCGGAAGGCCGGAAAGGAGCAGGAACACTTAAAATAGCGTCTCGGAGGTATTTGACTTGAAAAGTGAGGATTGGATGTGTCGAAAAGGTTGACCGAGCCTTTAGGGGCAAAACGGTCAATCGGACCGAAAAACTACCGGGACAGCCTCAAATTGTCCCGGAAGAAGACTTGGGGTCTAGAAACATTATTTAGAATGTTCCCAGAGGTTGCCGGTTTGATTCCCAGGGCCAGCGTGGTCGAAAATGGAGATCGGCCCACCAGGGGCAAAACGGTCATTTTGTACCGGGTTTGCCAGAACTGACTCGGAATGGTCTGAAAAGGTAAAGGAAGGTCGAGAACACTATAAAAAGTATTCTCGGGACATTACCGGTTTGATACCCAGAGCCGATGTGGTCGAAGAAGGAGACCGGCCCTCTAGGGGCAAAACGGTCATTTTGTACCGGGTTTGCCGGAACTGACTCGGAATGATCCGAAAAGAGAAAGGAAGGTCGAGAACACAATAAAAAGTATTCTCGGGACATTACCGGTTTGATACCCAGAGCCGGTGTGGTCGAAGAAGGAGACCGGCCCTCCAGGGGCGAAACGGTCATTTTGTACCAGGTTTGCCGGAACTGACTCGGAATGATCCGGAAAGAGAAGGGAAGGTTGAGAATACTATAAAAAGTATTCTCAGAAGGTTACCGGTTTGATACCCAGAGCCGGTGTGGTTCCCGGGGCGTTCGAATGCTTCGGGGCAAAATGGTCATCTTGACCGGAAAAGGTCCAAAGGGTAATGTGGTCATTTTTCACCGAAGTGAACTAACAGACATGGGTATTGACCTAGGTTTTGAGTGTTTCCGCCACTTGGACGGGGCTGAGTATTTCCGCTACTCGGACGGGGTTGACGATTTGAGAGTACTTCCGCTACTCTAACGGTTCTGTGAGTATTTCCGCTACTCTAACGGTTCTGTGAGTACTTTCGCTACTCTAACGGTTCTGTGAGTATTTCCGCTACTCTAACGGTTCTATGAGTATTTTCGCTACTCGGACGGCTCTGTGAGTACTTCCGCTACTCTAACGGTTGAGTATTTCCGCTACTCGGACGGCTCTGTGAGTACTTCCGCTACTCTAACGGGGGTGTGAGTAGTTTTGCTACTCGGACCGTCTTGAGGAATAAACTGTCTCGAGAGAGGGATTGGAAAGGGGTCTTATCGTCTCCGAAGAGACGTGCCTAGATTGGAACCGTCTCGAGGAATAAACTGTCTCGAGAGAGGGATTGGAAAGGGGTCTTACCGACTCCGAAGAGACGTGCCTAGATTGGAACCGTCTTGAGGAATAAACTGTCTCGAGAGAGGGATTGGAAAGGGGTCTTACCGACTCCGAAGAGACGTGCCTAGGTTTTGAGTGTTTTCGCCACTCTAACGGTGTTGTGAGTGTTTCCGCCACTCTGACGGTTTTGTGAGTGTTTCCGCCACTCTAACGGTTTTGTGAGTGTTTCACTACTCGGACCGTCTCGAGGAATAAACTGTCTCGAGAGAGGGATCGGAATTGGAATAAGAAAGGACAATGCCCCTAAGGGCATTTTGGTCATTTTGCCTCTATTTGGGCCTGACAGGCCCACGAAGCGATGGAAAGATGGAATTTGAAACTAGAGAATTGGATTCGATAGGAATATGCCCAAAATGACTTGAAAACAAGTCTGGACGGAGTGTAGACTGCCGAGCGGTCAAAAATGGGGTGCTTACAGGCATTGTCCTTTCTTATTTCAATTCCAATCCCTCTCTCGAGACAGTTTATTCCTCGAGACGGTCCGAGTAGCAAAACTACTCACAAAACCGTCAGAGTGGCGGAAACACTCACAAAACCGTCAGAGTGGCGAAAACACTCACAAAACCATCAGAGTGGCGGAAACACTCACACCGTTAGAGTGGCGGAAACACTCAAAACCCAGGCACGTCTCTTCGGAGTCGGTAAGACCCCTTTTCAATCCCTCTCTCGAGACAGTTTATTCCTCGAGACGGTTCCAATCTAGGCACGTCTCTTCGGAGTCGGTAAGACCCTTTTCCAATCCCTCTCTCGAGACAGTTTATTCCTCGAGACGGTCCGAGTAGCAAAACTACTCACAGAACCGTTAAAGTAGCGGAAATACTCACAGAGCCGTCCGAGTAGCGAAAATACTCAACCGTTAGAGTAGCGGAAGTACTCACGGAGCCGTCCGAGTAGAGGAAATACTGAACCGTTAGAGTAGCGGAAATACTCACAGAGCCGTTAGAGTAACGGAAATACTCACAGAACCGTTAGAGTAGCGGAAATACTTACAGAACCGTTAGAGTAGAGGAAATACTCACAGAGCCGTTAGAGTAGCGGAAATACTCAACCCCGTCCGAGTGGCGAAAATACTCAACACCTAGGTCAATACCCATGTTTGTTAGCTCACTTCGGTGAAAAATAACCAGACCACCCTTAGGGCCTTTTCCGAGACTTTTCAGTCAAGATGACCATTTTGTCCCTAAGCATTCGAATGCCCCGGGAACCACACCGGCTCTGGGTATCAAACCGGTAACCCCCTGAGAATACTTTTTATAGTATTCTCAACCTTCCTTTACCTTTCCGGACCATTCCGAGTCAGTTTCGGCGAACCCGGTACAAAATGACCGTTTTGCCCCTAGAGGGCCGGTCTCCTTCTTCGACCACACCGGCTCTGGGTATCAAACCGGTAATGTCCCAAGAATACTTTTTATAGTGTTCTCGACCTTCCTTCACCTTTCCGGACCATTCCGAGTCAGTTCCGGCAAACCTGGTACAAAATGACCGTTTTGCCCCTGGTGGGCCGGTCTCCATTTCCGACCACGCCGGCCCTGGGAATCAAACTGGCAACCTCGGGGAACATTCTAAATAATGTTTCCAGATCCCAAGTCTTCTTCCGGGACAGTCTAAGTTTGTCCCGGCAGTTTTCCGGTCCGATTGACCGTTTTGCCCCTAAAGGCTCGGTCAACCTTTCCGACACATCCAATCCTCACTTTTCAAGTCAAATACCTCTAGGACACTATTTTAAGTGCTCTTGCTCATTTCCGGCCTTTCGGGTCACTCTCGGCTCCTTCAAATCATTCCTGGACTTTCCGGAGTCACTCCTAGTGAAGCCAGGCTAAAGTTTACATGGTAGTCACTAGTACAGGCGCCCAAATCTAGTCAAAGATACGTTGTTTGCCGACCTTAATTGTTTCCTAAATGGCTAGCGCCACTAGCAGTGGCGCCACTCCTAGTGGCGCCAGTATAAATTTTGCCCTGGCGCCACTGCAATAGGCGCCAGGCTTGTCCTCCCTCTATAAATACAGAGCCTTGTTCAACGTGTAAGGGGTCTGAAAACTTAACCTAGAAATCGCACAATTCGATATACAGAGCTCGAGCACTTCAAAAACCCTAGCCTCCCTAGGTTTTCCAAACCCTAGCCACCCTACACAAACCCTAGCCTCCTATACACTCATATATACCCCCATACACTCATACCCTAACCTTCAACCATCCTTGGAAGACCTGAAGAGCTGCCATCCAAAGCTTGAAGACAACCCTTGAAGACTGAAGGTGAAGATCAAGACAAAGACCGAAGACCGAAGACCGAAGACTGCACGGCGCGCAAAATAAATAAGAAACAAGGTAGGCTCCCTATTTAATTTTCTGCACTTCCCCCCTCTCTCATCTCTCTCCAACCCACTTGGGTTTTCTCTATTTTAATCCCCCATCTCTTTCCCCCCCTTTCTTTGCATGCTTGAAACAAGGGGATTCCCAGTCCATGTGTAGGATTGGACTATTGGAGAGTCACCGTGTTGGGGGCTTTCTTCTAGTCTAACCAAAAACCACGTGGGTCTGGCCCCCTTGATTATGTGGTGAAGCCTTAGCCTTGTATGTTCACGACCCCAAATTGCATTGTGCATATCATAGTCTTGCATCTTCCAAAAAACCGTTTTCAAAGTTGTTTTTCAAAACGTTTTCAAACTTGTTTTCAAAATTGCATCAAAATCTCTTTTTCAAAAACTTGTTTTCAAAACCACAATTCTAGGGTGATTCTAGCCTTTCCATGGCTAGGGTTGCTTTAGGAAAGTGTTAGATTAAAAGTGGCCTTTTGGTCTATATTTTCAAACCTTGTTTTCAAAACCACTTTCTTAAAGTGGTTCTAGTCCTCTTATGGCTAGAATTGTTTTAGGAAAGTGAGATGTTTTTTACACCTTCTAAACTCTCTCTTTTCAAAAATCTCTTCCTAAAAATCTCTTTTTCAACATACTTTCCTAAAACTCTCCTCTTCAAAATTGTTTTCAAAAACTTCTTTCCAAAATCCTCTCCCCAAAATCTACTTTCTAAAAATGCTCCCTAAGAATTTTTTCAAAAACTCTCTTTTCCAAAATCTCCCTTCTAGAAATTTCTCCCTAGGATCTAGCTTCCAAAATCAACGTTTCCAAAAACACACTTTCCAAAACTCCTTCTCTTTAAAATCTTTTTCCAAAAACTCCCTCTTCAAATTCACTTTCCAAAAATTCCTCCCTAGGATTCCCTTCTAGAAAACCTTCATTTCTAAAAACGCGTTTTCCAAAAAACTCTTTCCTTAGAGCCCAAATCGAGCCTTAGAGCCCACAATTAGGAAACCCTAATTTTCTTTCCAAAAACATGATTTTCAAACTTTGCCCCAAACCTAGGTTTCCAAAATCTTTTGTTTTCTACATCAAAACTATACGTGTTTCCAAAACCTCTTTTCTACGTCAAAACTATAATTTTCCAAACCTAGGGTTTCTAGAATCCCCCTTTCCAAATCCTTGCCAAATCCTATCTTCCCTTTAAGAAACCAAATCAAATCTCCCCGTTTAGGAAACTAGATCCCGTCCTCCGTTTTTGGAAACAAAGTCAAATCTTTTCTTTTAGAAACTAAATCCAATCCCCTCCTAATCACAAACCTTTACTAATTCAATTCCTTCATAAACCATAAGTTTCCTAAACCCTAGCTCTAAACCTTTCCTTAAATTTTAAAATCCAACTCTTTCCTAATTCAAATTCTTCCTAAACTTCCACTCTCCTAAATCTTAAGTTTCCAAAACTTGAACATAAAAATCTTTCCTAAACTTTAAAACTCAACTTAAAAATCTTTCCTAATTCAATCCTTTCCTAATCCTACCCCTTTTCCAAATTTCAACTTTCCAAATCCAAGCTTTCAAATCTTTCCTAAACTCAAACCTTTCCTAATCTTAAGATTTTCCAAAGCTCTAAAACTTTCTAAATATCAAATCTTTCCAAATTTCAAATCTTTCTAAAATTTTAAGCTTCCTAAATTCAAAACTTTCTAAATTTGAAACTTTCTTAAGTTGAATCTTTCTAAACCTAAAACTTTCTAAATTCTAAAATTTCTTAAAACTTCAAAATCTTTTCAAATCTAAAACTTTTCTAAACTCAAAACTTTCTTAATTTAAGACTTTCTTAAGTTGAAACTTTCTTAATTCAAACATTTCCTAAATTGAAAACTTTCATTTTTCAAGCTTTTCCTAAAACGAAACTTTCCAATTTCCAAACTTTCTTAAATTCAAAACTTTCCTAATTCGAAAACTTTCCAAAAATGAAAACTTGCCTAATTTCGAAACCTTCCAAAAATGACACTTTCCTAATTCGAAACTTTCCTAATCCAAATCTTTCCTAAATTCCAAGTTTCCAAATCTTTCCAAATCTTCCAAATCCAACATTCCAATCCAATTCTTCTTAATCTCAAGTCTAGGTTTCCTAAACCTCCTTCTTTCTAAAACCAAGTCTTTCCAAAATCAATTTTTCCAAAGCAAGTCCAATCCTCTCAATTCCAATTTCAAATCTCCTTTTCTAATTTCAAATCACATTCAATGTCCAATTCAAGTTCCTTCTTCAATCCACTTTTCTATTTTCAATCGGACTCTTGTCCGAACTACGACTGACCTGATTCCCCCAAAGGGATACGTAGGCAACCTTCATAGGTGCGGTCACAATACTTTTCAAACTTTCAATTCCACCCTCATGGGTGCGGTTTCCGAAATCTTTCCAAATTTCAAATTTCAATCAATTTTCAAATTCCAATTTCAAAATTTCTATTTTCAAATTTTTACTTTCAATTCTCAAACTTTCCAATTTCAATTACATCTCTTCAAATCTATTTTCAAATCAAATCAATTTCTTTTCAAATCAATTTCTATTTTTCAATTCTCTTAACTTGCACTTGCATATCATGCATCATGTTAGTTTTAAATATTTGTTTTTCAAAGTGAATAGGGTTGAACTCTAGTTAGTTAAAGACTCTCATAGGTGAATCTAGGGTAGATTGACATGTAGGTACCGAAAGGGCGGAGTAGGGTAATGGCTTAGTGCGTCTTCCCTACACGTAACCAACCTCCGAACCTAGGATCACTGATTTCAAAGACCAAAAGGAGTTATTTTTCAAAAAGGGGCTAAATATTTTCCAAAGGTTGCCAAACAACCTATTTTTCGTAAAAACCCTCTCTTGAGGTGGTATTTTTCAAAATCGTTTTTCAAAAACCCTAAGTGTAGTCTTTGGATTATGCTTAGTTTTTAGGTGGCCTAACTCACCTTAATCAAGTTAGGTGGCGACTCCGAATCTTTTTCAAAAGCCCTTTATTCAAATCTGTTTTCAATTCACACCTAGTCGCACTCATTCTTTTAGGAGGGTGAGTTCTAACGAGAGAGTACAGCATTTTTCCCGCTTGGGTGAGTATTCCTCGAGTGCGAAAAATCTGGGCGCGACAATTCGGCACACCTTTCAAGAAAGTTGATTCCTCGAGATGGTAAGACCATCCAATCCGGTACGTTTCTGAAGGAACTCTTTGGAACGATAAGTCCCTTCAAACCCATTGACCGGGATGAGACCCCAAGTCCTCGAAATGGTAGAATGGTCCACCTTTGGTACATGCTAGCTCGACAATGCAAAAATGTCTATTTCAGCATGCCTTCTAAGAAAGTTGATTCCTCAGGCGCTAAGTCCATCTAGCAGCTTTCCAAGATCAGGCAGTCTCGGGAATGATTGCGAATAGTCAGAGTAGCGGAAATACTCGTAAACATCGCAACCATCAGATTGGCAGAAACACTTGTAAATAGATCGATATAGGGAATTGCCAACAAACCCCTGTATCATGGGACTGCCGTCAGAGTGGCAGAAACACTTAAAACCCAGGTCAACACCAGTGCCTGCTAGCCCACTTCAGTAAAAAATGACCAAACTACCCTTAGGGCCATTTTTGGCATGTTTCTCGAGAAAGTACCTAAGTCCTCAGAACGGTAATTCCACCCTTCCAAGATCATCCCAAAGGTAATCCGGCATGATTAGGTGCCTTCTAGTAAGTTTTGGGCCAATTCCGAGATTTTCCGGTCAAGATGACCATTTTGCCCCTAGACATCTGAATGCCCTAAGAACCACATCGGCTATGGGTATCAAACCAGTAACCTTCTAAGAATGCTTCTTATAGTATTCCTGACCTTCCATTATTTATCCGGATCATTCCGAGTTAATTCTAGCAAACCTGGTGCAAAATAACAGTTTCGCCCCTGGTGGGGTAGTCGCCTTTTCCGACCACACCAGCTCTGAGTATCAAACCGGTAACCTCCTGGGATATTCTAAATAATGTTTCCAAACTTTGAGTCTTCTTTCGGGTCATTCTGAGTCTATCCCGGCAACTTTTCGGTCTGGTTGACCGTTTTGCCCCTAATAGCCGGTCAACCTTTCCAACACATCTTGACATCATTCTTCAAGTCCGTTACCCCTGGGACCATATTCTAAAGGTTCCTTTCCCTTTCCGGCCTTTCCGGTCACTTTCGGTCCCTTCAAATCATTCCCGAAACTTCTAGAGCCACTCCTAGTGAAGTCAAGCCAAAAATTGCATGGTAGTCACTAGTATAGGCACCCAAATCTTCTGAAGATACATTGTTTGCTGACTTAAAAGATTTCCTAAGTGGCGCCAAGACAAAAATTGGCCTAGCGCCACCAATGTGTTCTTTAGCTTGGCGCACTTGCAACAGGCGCCAAGTTGTTCTTCTCTCTATAAATACAGAGCATCTTTCAACATGAAAGGAGTCCGCAAACTCAGTCTAAAAAACCTCCTCTTCAATATACAGAGCTCGTAACCTCCCTAAACCCTAGTCTTCTTTAGGTTTTCCAAACCCTAGCCCCCATATACAAACCCTAGCTCTCATATACTCTCATACACTTATATACACTCATACACTAGCCTCCAAAGCCTCTATTGAAGATTTGAAGTGCTGCAACCCGAAGCTCTCGAAGATCAAGACAAGTTCCCAAAGATCAAGACGAAAATTGAAGTTAAGACCGAAGCAAAGCAATAAAAATAAAGCAAGCAAAGCAAAGCAAAATAAAGAAGATACAAGGTAGGCTTTCTATTTAAGTTTACGTGCCTTCCCCCTCTCTCTTCTCTCTTCGAACCCACTTGAGTTTTCTTCTATTTTAATCCCCCATCTTCTTCCCCCCCCCCTCCCCCTCCTTTCTTGCATGCTTGAAACAAGCGGGTCCATGTGTAGGATTAGGCTATTGGAGGTCACCGTGTCGAGGGCTTTCTCTTAGTCTAACAGAAAACCACGTGGGTTCGGCCCCCTTGATTATGTGGTGAAGCTTTAACCTTGTATGTTCATGACCCCAACTTGCATTGTGCATATCATGATCTTGCATTCCTCCAAAATTCATTTTCAAACTCGTTTTTCAAAACTTGCATCAAAACTGTTTTCAAAACTCGCGTTAAATCTTCTTCTTCAAAACTTATTTTCAAAATCACAATCGTAGGGTGATTCTAGACTTTCCATGGATAGGGTTGCTTTAGGAAAGTGTTACATTTAAAGTGACCATTATAGTTCATATTTTCAAATCCTTGTTGTTTTCAAAATCGCCATCTCAAAGTGGTTCTAACCTTCTTATGGTTAGAATTGATTAAGGAAAGTGAGATATTTTTATGGACTTTCTAAAAACTCTCTTTTTAAAAAATCTCTTTTCCAACACACTTTCTAAAAACTCTCTCCAATCTCCTTTTCAAAATTTCCTTTCCAAAATTCTCTTCAAAAATCTATTTTTCAAAACTCTTTTTTAAACTCCTTCCTAAAAACTCTTTCCAACAATCGCTATTCAAAATCCCTTTCTAAAAACTCTTTTCCTAGATCTCTTTCTAAAAATCTTCTTTAAAAAAAAAAAACCACTTTCCAAAATCTCTTTTCTTAGAGCCCAAGTGTCGCGCCCAGATTTTTCGCACTTGAGGAATACTCACACAAGTGGGAAAAACGCTGTACTCTCTCGTTAGAACTCACCCTCCTAGAAGAATGAGTGCGACTAGGTTTGAATTGAAAAATAAGTTTGAATAAAGGGCTTTTGAAAAAGATTCGGAGTCGCCACCTAACTTAATTAAGGTGAGTTAGGTCATCTAAAAACTAAGAATAATCCGAAGACTACACTCAGGGTTTTTGAAAAACGATTTTTGAAAATATCTCCTTAAGAGAGGGTTTTTAAGGAAAACAGGTTGTTTGGCAACCTTTGGAAAACATTTAGCCCCTTTTTAAAAAAATAACTCCTTTTTAGTCTTTGAAAACAGTGATCTAAGTTCGGAAATTGGTTACGTGTAGGGAAGACGCACTAAGCTATTACCCTACCCTGCCCTTTCGGTACTGTCGCGCCCAGATTTTTCGCACTCGAGGAATACTCACCCAAGTGGGAAAAATGCTGTACTCTCTCATTAGAACTCACCCTCCTAGAAGAATGAGTGCGACTAGGTTTAAATTGAAAATTTGATTTGAATAAAGGGCTTTTTAAAAAACATTTGGAGTCGCCACCTAACTTGATTAAGGTGAGTTAGGTCACCTAAAAACTAAGAATAATCCGAAGACTACACTTAGGATTTTTAGAAAATAATTTTGAAAATATCTCCTCAAGAGAGGGTTTTTAAGAAAACAGGTTGTTTGGCAACTTTTGGAAAACATTTAGCCCTTTTTTGAAAAATAACTCCTTTTGGTCTTTGAAATCAGTGATCTAGGTTCGGAGGTAGGTTACGTGTAGGGAAAACGCACTAAACTATCACCCTACCCCGCCCTTTCGGTACCTACATGTCAATCTACCCTAGATTCACCTATGAGAGTCTTTAATTAACTAATGGCCAATACTATTCACTTTAGAAAAACAATGCTTGAAAAGAAACTAACATGATGCATGATATGCAAGTGCAATAGAAAAGAATTGAAAAATAGATTTGGAAAGCGATTGATTTAATTTGAAAATAGATTTGAAAAGATGGGATTGAAATTGGAAAGTTTGAAAATTGAAAGTAGAAATTTGAAAATAGAAATTTCGAAATTGGAATTTTGAAAATTGATTGGAATTTGAGATTTGAAAAGACTTTGAAAACCGCACCCATGAGGGTGGAATTGAAAGTTTGAAAGATATTGTGACCGCACCTATGAAGGTTGCCTACGTATCTCTTTGAGGGAATCAGGTCAGTCGTAGTTCGGACCGGAGTCCGATTGAAAATAGAAGAGTGGATTGAAGAAGGAACTTGAATTGGACATTGAATTTGATTTGAAATTAGAAAAGGAGATTTGAAATTGGAATGGAGAGGATTGGACCTGCTTTGGAAAGATTGATTTTGGAAAGACTTGGTTTTGGGAAGAAGGAGGTTTAGGAAACCTAGACTTGAGATTAAGAAAGATTGGATTGGAATGTTGGATTTGGAAGATTTGGAAAGATTTGGAAACTTGGAATTTAGGAAAGATTTGGATTAGGAAAGTTTCACTTTTGGAAAGTTTTGAATTAGGAAAGGTTTAGGTTTAAGAAAGTTTCAACTTAGGAAAGTGTTGTTTTAGGAAAGGTTTTGAAATTAGGAAGTTTTGAAAATTGGAAAGTTTTGAATTTAGAAAGTTTTGAAATAGGGAAGTTTTGAAAATTGGAAAGTTTCGTTTTTGGAAAGGTTTGAAAAAGGGAAGTTTTCAACTTAGGAAATGTTTGAATTAAGAGAAAGAAAGTTTTGAGTTTAGAAAGTTTTAAATTAAGAGAGTTTTGAGTTTAGAAAAGTCTTAGATTTGGAAAGATGTTGAAGTTTTGGAAAGTTTAGAGTTTAGAAAGATTTGGGTTTAGAAAGATTTAACTTAAGAAAGTTTTGAATTTAGGAAGCTTAGAATTTTAGAAAGATTTGAAATTTGGAAAGTTTAGGATTTAGAAAGTTTTAGAGTTTAGAAAGATTTAAGATTTTAGAAAATTTTAGAGTTTTAGAAAATCTTGAAAATTAAGAAAGGTTTGAATTTAGGAAAGGTTTAAAAGCTTGAATGTGGAAAGTTAAGATTTGGAAAGGGGGTTGAATTAGGAAAGGGTTGAATTAGAAAAGATTTTTATGTTCAAGTTTTTGGAAATTTAAGGTTTAGGAAAGTGGAAGTTTAGGAAGGATAAAAAGTCGGATTAGGAAAGGTTTGGGATTTGTTTCCAAAAACGGAGGATTGGATCTAGTTTCCTAAACGGGGAGATTGGATTTGGTTTCTTAAAGAGAAGATAGGATTTGACAAGGATTTGGAAAGGGAAATTCTAGAAACCCTAGTTTTGGAAAATTGTAATTTTGACGTAGAAAATAGATTTTGGAAACATGTATAGTTTTGATGTAGAAAACAAGAGGTTTTGGAAACCTAGGTTTGGGGCAAAGTTTGAAAATCATGCTTTTGGAAAGAAAATTAGGGTTTCCTAATTGTGGGCTCTAAGGGAAAGGGATTTTTAGAAAGTGCGTTTTTGGAAACGAAGGTTTTGGAAGGAAAACCTAGAGGGGAATTTCTAGAAGGAAGATTTTAGAAAATAGAGTTTTTGGAAAGATTTTTAGGAGAGATTTTTTTAGGAAAGTGAATCTAGGGAGTGATTTTAGAAAGTGAATTTTGAGAAAGAGATTTTGGAGAGGAGCTGAAAAAGAGAGTTTTGAAAAATAGATTTTAGAAGGGAGTTTTTGAAAACAATTTTGAAGAGGGGAGTTTTAGGAAAGTATGTTGAAAAAGAGATTTTTAGGAAGAGATTTTTAAAGAGAGTTTTTAGAAGGTGTAAAAACATCTCACTTTCCTAAAGCAATTCTAACCATAAGAAGGCTAGAACCACTTTAGGAAAGCGGTTTTAAAAACAACAAGATTTGAAAATATAGACCAAAAGGTCACTTTTAATGTAACACTTTCCTAAAGCAACCCTAGCCATGGAAAGGCTAGAATCATCCTAGGATTGTGATTTTGAAAACATGTTTTTGAAAACAAGTTTGAAAACGATTTTTGAAAACAACTTTTTGAAAACGAATTTTGGAAGATGCAAGACTATGATATGCACAATGCAATTTGGGGTCGTGAACATTCAAGGTTAAGGCTTCACCACATAATCAAGGGGGCCGGACCCACGTGGTCTTTGGTTAGACTAGAAGAAAGCCCCCGATACGGTGACTCTCCAATAGCCCAATCCTACAGATGGACCGGGAATCCCCTTATTTCAAACATGCAAAGAAAGGGCGGGAAAGAGATGGAGGATTAAAATAGAGAAAACCCAAGTGGGTTAGGAGAGAGAAGAGAGAGGGGGGAATGCGAAAATTTAAAGAGAAAGCCTACCTTGTATCTTCTTTAATTTGCGCGCCTTGCTTGTCTTCGGTCTTCGTCTTGATCTTCTTCTTCAGTCTTCAAGGGTTGTCTTCAAGCTTTAGATGGCAGCTCTTCAAGTCTTCGAAGGGTAATTGAAGGCTAGTATATGAGTGTATGGGGGAGTGTATAAGTGTATAGGAGGCTAAGGTTTGTGTATAGTGGTTAGGGTTTGGGAAAACCTAGGGAGGAGACCGGCCCTCTAGGGGCAAAACGGTCATTTTGTAACGGGTTGGCCGGAACTGACTCGGAATGATCTGAAAAGGTAAAGGAAGGTTGAGAATACTATAAAAAGTATTCTCAGGAGGTTACCGGTTTGATACCCAGAGCCGGTGTGGTTCCCGGGGCATTCGGATGCTTAGGGGCAAAATGGTCATCTTGACCGAAAAGTCTCGGAAAAGGTCCTAAGGGTAGTCTGGTCATTTTTAACCGAAGTGAGCTAACAGACACTGGTGTTGACCTGGGTTTTGAGTGTTTCCACCACTCTCACGATGTGAGTATTTCCTCTACTCTAACGGTTTTGTGAGTATTTCAACTACTCTAACGGTTGAGTATTTCCGCTACTCTAACGGGGTTGAGTATTTCCGCTACTCGGACGAGGTTGAGTATTTTCGCTACTCGGACGGTTCTATGAGTATTTTCGCTACTCTAACGGTTTTGTAAGTATTTCCGCTACTCTAAGGGTTCTGTGAGTAGTTTTGCTACTCGGACCGTCTCGAGGAATAAACTGTCTCAAGAGTGGGACTGGAAGGGGTCTTACCGTCTCCGAAGAGGCGTGCCTGGATTGGAGCCGTCTCGAGGAATAAACTGTCTTGAGAGTGGGATTGGAAAGGAGTCTTACCGTCTCCAAAGAGACGTGCCTGGATTGTGAGTGTTTCCGCCACTCTAACGGTTTTGTGAGTATTTCCGCTACTCTAACGGTTTTGTGAGTATTTCCGCTACTCTAACGGTTTTGTGAGTGTTTCCGCCACTCTAACGGTTTTGTGAGTGTTTCCGTCACTCTAACGGTTTTGTGAGTAGTTTTGCTACTCGGACCGTCTCGACGAATAAACTGTCTCGAGAGAGGGATTGGAATTGGTATAAGAAAGGACAATGCCCCTAAGGGCATTTTGGTCATTTTGCCTCTATTTGGGCCTGACAGGCCTGCGAAGCGATGGAAAGGCGGAATTTGGACCTAGAGGATTGGTTTCGATTGGAATATGTCCACAATGACTTGAAAACAAGTCTGGACGGAGTGTAGACTGCCGAGCGGTCAAAAATGGGGTGCTTACAGGTACCTACATGTCAATCTACCCTAAATTCACCTGTGAGAGTCTTTAATTAATCCATGTCCAATCCTATCCACTTTGAAAAAAACAATGTTTGAAAACTAACATGATGCATGATATGCAAATGCAAAATAAGAGAGAATTGAAAAATAGATATGGAAATAAATTTGAAAAGAATTTGATTTGAAAATAGATTTGAAGAGATAGAATTTGAAACTGGAAAGTTTGAAAACTTGGAAATTTGAAAATAGAAATTTTGAAACTAGAATTTTGAGAATTGATTGGAATTTGAGATTTGAAAATAGATTTTGGAAGCCGCACCCATGAGCGTGGAATTGAAAGTTTGAAAAGTATTGTGACCGCACCTATGAAGGTTGCCTACGTATCCCTTTGGGGGAATCAGGTCAGTCGTAGTTCGGACCGGAGTCCGATTGAAAAGAGATTGATTTGAAGAGAGAAATTGGATTAGAAGAAAGAGATTGAATTGAAAATTGGATTTGATTTAAGATTAAAAAAGGAGATTGGAAATTGAAATTTTAGAAAAGATTAGACTTTGATTTGAAAAGATAGATTTGGACTTGTTTTGGAAAAGAGAAGGTTTAGGAAACCTAGACTTAGGAAAGAGAGGAGACTTAGGAAAGATTTAGAAAGATTTGACTCGAATGTTGGACTTGGAAAATTTAGAAAAGGATTGGATTTAGGAAAAATTTGAATTAGGAAAGGCTTGATTTAGGAAATTTTTAGAATTAGGAAAGTTTCGACTTAGGAAAGCTTTGAGTTTGGAATGTTTCAACTTTAGAAAAGTTTTGAATTAAGAAAGTTTCGAATTAGGAAAGTTTTCAAATTAGGAATTTTTTTTTGAAATAGCGAAGTTTTGAAAATTGGAAAGTTTTGAGTTTAGAAAGTTTTCAAAAAAGGAAAGGTTTTAAGATTAGGAAAGTTCCCAAATTAGGAAAGTTTTGAAAATCAGAAAGTTTTGAATTTAGAAATGTTTTAAAAAAGGGAAGTTTTGAATTTGGAAAGCTTTGAAAACAAGGCAGCTTTGAAAATAAGAAAGTTTCGTTTTAGGAAAGGTTTGGAAAAAGGAAAGTTTTCAGCTTAGGAAATGTTTGAATTAAAAAAGTTTTGAGTTTAGAAAAGCCTTAGATTTAGAAAGATTTTGAAGTTTTGGAAAGTTTAGAATTTAGAAAGATTTAGGTTTAGAAAGATTTAACTTAAGAAAGTTTTGAATTTAGGAAACTTTGGATTTGAAAAGATTTGAAATTTGGAGAGTTTAGGATTTAGAAAGTTTTAGAGTTTAGAAAGATTTAAGATTTTAGAAAGTTTTAGAGTTTTAGAAAATCTTGAAATTAAGAAAGGTTTGAATTTAGGAAATGTTTAAAAGCTTGAATTTGGAAAGTTAAGATTTGGAAAGGGGGTTGAATTAGGAAAGATTTTTATGTTCAACTTTTTGGAAACTTAGGGTTTAGGAAAGTGGAAGTTTAGGAAGGATTTGAATTAAGAAAAAAAAAAGTCAAATTAGGAAAGGATTGGATTTTGTTTCTAAAAGGGAAGGTTTGATTTCGTTTTAAAAAACGGAGGATAGGATCTAGTTTCCTAAATGGGGAGATTGGATTTGGTTTCCTAAAGCCAAGGTTTGATTTTGTTTCCAAAAATGGAGGATTAGATCTAGTTTCCTAAAAGGGGAAGATTTGATTTAGTTTCCTAAAGGGAAGATTTGATTTGACAAGGATTTGGAAAGGGAGGTTTTAGAAACCCTAGATTTGAAAAACCATAGCTTTGACGTAGAAAATAGATTTTGGAAACATGTATATTTTTTATGTGAAAACATGAGGTTTTGGAAACCTAGGTTTATGGCAAAGTTTGAAAATCATGTTTTTGGGCAGAAAATTTAGGGTTTCCTAATTATGGGTTCTAGGGCTTGACCTGGGCTCTAAGGAAAGAGCTTTTGGAAAGTGCGTTTTTAGAAACGTAGATTTTAGAAGGAAAATCCTAGAGGGGAATTTCTAGAAGGGAGATTTTGGAAAAGAGAGTTTTTGGAAAGATTTTTAGGGAGCGTTTTTGGAAAGTGAATTTTTAGGAGAGAGAGTTTTGGAAAGGAGTTGGAAAAGGGGATTTTTGAAAAATAGATTTTGGAGGGGAGTTTTTGAAAGCAATTTTGGAGATGAGAGTTTTAGGAAAGTATGTTGAAAAAGAGATTTTAGGAAGGGATTTTTGAAGAGAGAGTTTTTTGGAAAGCATGAAAACGTCTCACTTTCCTAAAGCGATTCTAACCATAAGAGGGCTAGAACCACTTTAAGAAAGTGGTTTTGGAAAACAATAAGATTTGAAAATATAGACCAAAAAGGTCACTTTTAATGTAACACTTTCCTAAAGCAACCCTAGCCATGGAAAGGCTAGAATCACCCTAGGATTGTGGTTTTGAAAACAATTTTTTGAGAAAGAGATTTTGATACAATTTTGAAAACAAGTTTGAAAACGATTTTGAAAACGAGTTTGAAAACGAATTTTGGAAGATGCAAGATTATGATATGCACAATGCAATTTGGGGTTGTGAACATACAAGGTTAAGGCTTCACCACATAATCAAGGGGGCCGGACCCACGTGGTCTCTGGTTAGACAAGAAGAAAGCCCTCGACACGGTGACTCTCCAATAGCCCAATCCTACACATAGACCGGGAATCCCCTTGTTTCAAGCATGCAAACAAAGAGGGGGAAAGAGATGGGGGATTAAAATAGAGAAAACCCAAGTGGGTTGGAGAGAGAAGAGAGAGGGGGAAGTACAGAAAATTAAAGAGAAAGCCTACCGTATGTCTTCTTTATTTTGCGCGCTGTGCAGTCTTTGGTCTTCGGTCTTTGTCTTGATTTTCACCTTCAGTCTTCAAGGGTTGTCTTCAAGCTTTGGATTGCAGCTCTTCAAGTCTTCAAAGGATGGTTGAAGGCTAGTGTATGAGTGTATGGGGGAGTGTATGAGTATATAGGAGGCTAGGGTTTGTGTATGGAGGCTAGGGTTTAGTGTAGGGTGGCTAGGGTTTGGAGAACCTAAGGAAACTAGGGTTTTTTGAGGTGCTCGAGCTCTGTATATCGAAATATAGGATTCTTAGGTTAAGTTTGCAGACCCCTTTCACGTTGAATGAGGCTCTGTATTTATAAAAAGAGGATAAACCTGGCGCCTGTTGCAGTGGCGCAAGGCCAAATTCCACACTAGCGCCACTAGGAGTGGCGCCAGGCCATTTATTGGCTTGGCGCCACTAGTAGTGGGGCCAGCCAATTAGGAAAGATTTAAGGTCGGCAAGCAACGTATCTTTGACTAGATTTGGGCGCATGTACTAGTGACTACCATGTAATTTTTAGTCTGGCTTCACTAAGAGTGACTTCGGAAAGTCCGGGAATGATTTGGAAGAGCCGGGAATGACCCGAAAGGCCGGAAAGATGCAGGAACACATAAAATAGTGTCTTGGAGGTATTTGACTTGAAAAATGAAGATATGGTGAGTCGGAAAGGTTGACCGGGCCTTTAGGGGCAAAACAGTCAATCGAACCAGGAAACTGCCGGGACAGACTCGGATTGTCCTGGAAGAAGACTTGGGATCTGAAAAAATTATTCAGAATGTTCCTGGAGATTGCCGGTTTGATTCCCAGAGCCGGCGTGGACGAAAAAGGAGACCGGCCCACCAGGGGCAAAACGGTCATTTTGTATCGAGTTTGCCAGAACTGACTCGGAATAGTCCGAAAAGGTAAAGGAAGGTCGAGAACACTATAAAAAGTATTCTCGGGACATTACAGGTTTGATACCCAGAGCCGGTATGGTCGAAGAAGGAGACCGGCCCTCCAAGGGCAAAACGGTCATTTTGTACCGGGTTGGCTGGAACTGACTCAGAATGATCCGGAAAGGTAAAGGAAGATTGAGAATACTATAAAAAGTAGTCTCAGGGGGTTATCGGTTTGATACCAAGAGCCGGTGTGGTTCCCGGCGCATTCGGATGCTTAGGGGCAAAATGGTCATCTTGACTGGAAAGTCTCGAAAAAGGTCCTAAGGGTAGTCTGGTTATTTTTCACCGAAGTGAGCTAACAGACACGGGTGTTGACCTGGGTTTTGAGTGTTTCCGCCACTCTAACAGCGGTCGTCGTGACACAGGGATTTGTTGCCAATTCCCTATATCGACCTATTTGTGAGTATTTCCGCTACTCTAACGGTTTTGTGAGTATTTCCGCTACTCTAACGGTTGAGTATTTCCGCTACTCGGACGGGGTTGATGATTTGGGAGTATTTCCGCTACTCGGATGGGGTTGATGATTTGTGAGTATTTCCGCTACTCTAACGGCTTTGTGAGTATTTCCGCTACTCTAACGGCTTTGTGAGTATTTCCGCTACTCTAACGGTTTGGTGAGTAGTTTCGCTACTCGGACCGTCTCGAGGAATAAACTGTCTCGAGAGAGAGATTGGAAAGGGTTCTTACTGTCTCCGAAGAGACGTGCCTGGATTGGGACCGTCCCGAGGAATAAACTGTCTCGAGAGAGGGATTGGAAAGGGGTCTTACCGTCTCCGAAGAGACGTGCCTGGATTGTGAGTGTTTCCGCCACTCTAACGGTTTTGTGAGTACTTCCGCTACTCTAATGGTTTTGTGAGTAGTTCCGCTACTCTAACGGTTTTGTGAGTATTTCTGCTACTCTAACGGTTTTATGAGTAGTTTTGCTACTCGGACCGTCTCGAGGAATAAACTGTCTCGAGAGAGGGATTGCAATTGGAAGAAGAAAGGACAATGCCCCTAAGGGGATTTTGGTCATTTTGCCGCTATTTGGGCCTGACAGGCCCGCGAAGCGATGGAAAGACGGAATTTGGACCTAGAGAATTGGTTTCGATTGGAATATGCCCAAAATGACTTGAAAACAAGTCTGGACGGAGTGTAGACTGCCGAGCGGTCAAAAATGGGGTGCTTACACCAAGTCAAGCCTTAGAGTCAACAATTAGGAAACCTTAATTTTTCTTCTCAAAAAACATGATTTCCAAATTCTTTATTTTGGCCTCAAAATCTCTTATTTTCTACATCAAAACTATATATATTTCCAAAACCTATTTTCTACATCAAAACAATATATATTTACAAAACCTATTTTCTACATCAAAACTATAGTCTTCCCAAATCTAGGATTTTCAAAACTCCATCTTTCCAATTCCATGCCAAATCAAATCTTCCCTTTAGGAAACCGAATCCAATCTTCCCATTTAGGAAACTAGATCCAATCCTCCATTTTTGGAAACAAAATCAAACCATCTCTTTTTTTAAAGCACAATCCAATCCTCTGTTTTAGAAAATAGGAATCTCAATCCTTCCTAGTCTAAACCTTTCCTAATCCACTCCTTCTTAATCTCATACTTTCCTAAATCTTAAGTTTCCAAAACTTGAACTTTAAAATCTTCCCTTAAACTTTAAACTTCTTAAACTTTCCTATGCTCAAACTTTTCCTAATTTCAAATCTTCCTAAATTTCAAATCTTTTCAAATTCAAAGTCAAAACTTTCTAAAAACGAAACCTTCCTTAAGTTAAAACTTTCCAAATCCAAAACTTTCTTAAGTCAAAACTTTCTAAATTCGAAACTTTCTTAAGTTAAAACTTTCTTAAATTGTAAACTTTCCAATTTTTAAAACTTTCCTATTTCAAAATATTTCCAAATCGAAACTTTCCAAATTTGAAAACTTTCCTAAACCAAAACTTTCCTAGAATGAAACTTTCCTAAAATGGAACTTTCCTAACTCGAATATTTCCTAAATCCAACTTCCCTAATCTTCCAAGTCCAACATTCGAGTCAAATATTTCTTAATCTTAAGTCCTTCCTGAATCCTATCTTTCTAAGTCTAGGATCTCTATCTTTCCAAATCAAAGTTCAATCTTTTCAATTCCAAATTTCAATTTCCAATCTTCTATTCGAAATTCAAATCAAATCCATATTCCAATTCAATTTCTTCTTCCATATCAAACCTTCTATTTTCTATCGGACTCTTGTCTGAACTACGACTGACCTAATTTCTCAAAAAGGATACGTAGGCAACCCTCATGGGTGCGGTCATAATTTTTTTTTCAAATCTCCAATTCCATAACTATTTTCAAACTTCAAATTCCAAATTTCTATTTTCAAATCTCTATTTCTAATCTCCAAAACTTTCTTTCTAATTTCAAATCAAACCTGTCTTTTCAAATCCATTTCAATATCAAATCAAGTCTTCTTTCAAATCTCTTTTCAAAATCAAATCTTTTTGTCAAGTCTATTTTCAAATCAAATCTTTCTATTGCGCTTGCATATCATGCATTATATCAATTTCTTTCTAAAAATTCTTTTCAAAGTGGATAGTTTTGGACATAGATTAATTAAAGACTCTCATAGGTGAATCTAGGATAAATAGACATGTTGGTACCGCAAGGGCGGGGTAGGGTGATGGCTTAGTGCGTCTTCCCTAAACGTAACCAACCTCCTAGCCTAGATCACTGTTTTTGAAATACCAAATGGAGTTATTTTCAAAAAAGGGCTTCAATATTTTCCAAAGGTTGCCAAACAACCTGTTTTCTTAAAAACCCTCTCTTTAGGAAGTATTTTCAAAATCGCTTTTCAAAAAACCCTAAGCGTAGTTTTCGAAATGTGCTTAGTTTTAGGTGACCTAACTCACCTTAATCAAGTTAGGTGGCGACTCCAAATGTTTTCCAAACGCCTTTTATTCAAATCAAACTTTCAATTCAAACCTAGTCGCACTCATTCTTCTAGAAGGATGAGTTCTAATGAGAGAGTACAGTATTTTTCCCGCTTGTTTTTGTATTCCTCGAGTGAGAAAAATCTAGGCGTGACAGCTAGCGACTCTGCTGGGGACACTTAGAGGGTTAGGCCATAATCATGTCTCTTTACCCTTCACCCACGTAGAGTCTACAATTAACTTGTCCAATTCTATCCACTTTCAATTTTCAAAATCAAATTTTTAAAGTTGTTTTCAAAAACATGCATTTAATTCCATTTATATTACCTTATATTAAGCTTGCCATCTACATACTAACTCTTGCATCTTTGCTTTGTAGGTGCACTTTTTGTTTACATTGTTATTTTACTAACTGCTATACATGAATGTGATAAACAAGATGGATGGGTGTTGTTGGCCTATTTCCTCCAGTTTCAAAAATCACACACACACTACACGTGCAATTGCATTCTGCATACTTGCATTTTTACCCTGATCTGTCCCTTCTAGTTAGAAAGGGGGAACAGTATATTGGTTGTGTGCAAGATGTTGTGTCAGTTTCTTCACCTACGGCCTCTTGATGGTTCTCCCGCTCAGATCACCAACTGATCATAGCACCACCTCGGGGAGTGGGCCTAGGTTTGAAGATCCGGGGACTGAGCCTTTTTAGGACGCATTAGTCAACCCTCAACGTCATGCTCATATAGACACCATGCATAGCCGAACCTCAGCCGGATTTAAGATAAGAGCACTGTTTTCCAAAATCATGGAGGAAAGGGCGACTGCTCTTACTTTTATTTATACTTGCTTATTCCTATTATTATAATGACTGTATTCTTACTGTTATAATGACTATCTAACTATTCATGCATGCATGTTTACTTCAACTATATTCTCTCTCCTTATACTCTATGCATCCATTTTCATGCATTCTATATTCCATGTCAAGACGAGAGTTCTAAGCAACTCAACTCACTGCATTCTCATGCATATGATCAACCTAAAGAGAGTGACACCTAGTTCACTCTCCCTTGCATTAAACCTTCCCAAAGCCTAAGGGTTCCCATGTAACCCTAAGGACGCATGGCATGCATTTTAAGTCATTCCATAAAAGAGGCCCCAATCCCTTTATGCTCATAGAGAAAGGGTTGCCAAGAAGACAAGGGGCAATCGATCAACAAGGTCTCTCAGCGACCTCCTCAACATTGAATCCAAGAAAGGCAAATCGGAAGACTCAAGAGTAGTTTAGGATTTCTTATGTAAAACTAGATAGGTAGAACCCTAAAGAAAAATGTTCCCCCTCCCCCTATTAAAATGTATTTCAATTCTTTTGTATCTTAAAGCCCAAAGTTAAATGTATCTCTTTATTTTCCTCGAACGAATGGATGGATGAATATATGAATGGATGAAGTTCCCCACTAGGCAGTAAGGTATTTGCATACAGGGGAAAATCCCCTATCTCCAAAAGTGAGCTAATTCACCATGTTTAGTTTCCCTCATAAAGAGGTGCACCCTAGGCCATGCATTGCATAGAACTCTCCAAGAACCAAACCCTAACTTGCAATTTTTGTCCTTATTTTTATAGGTAAGGGAATTGAATACTAGTTTAACATCTTCCGTACTAGAGAAGGCTATGATTCATAAGCTTCAAGAGAGCATGCCATTGGAAAGCTAGAATGGTAGCAGAGGCACGCCACATAACCCCGTCTATTGCAATTCCAAAGGGGACAACTTATATCTTAAGGGAGCTCGAATACCAAGACCGTTCCCTCCTAACCATACAATCTCATCAATCCACAATGAACCTAACCACTAAAACCTTGCCTAACCCCCCTTATTACCACCTCATCCTTACTCCATTGTTTGAACCTGAACCCATGGTCGTTGTGGCTAGGCCTGAACCTCAAGCCAACACCCAAGGATTCGTATGACCTATGTTACCCTTAATCTTACCAAGGAAATCAATTGTGCCCACCACCTTACCCGTCCTCACCAATCCTTCACCTATGGTAATCCCTTTGCCCATAAACCTGAGGATAACTCTTCCTATTATAACCCAATCACCAATATCCAATCTTCATAGTGTCCCATGAAATTACCCAACTGATAAAAACACTGGAGAACCTGTAGTAGAAATAGAAGGCATGACTTGGTCAGGGAGACTCTACACCTCTACTGAAGCAAAAAGGAAAAGGAAAGGAAAAGATAAAAAAGGGAAAAGCTCCACCCAACCAACAGATCATGAGATGTCAGAATTCACCAAAGCTCTAGGAAAGGTTGACTATAACATCATGGAACAACTTAGAAAAGCCTCAGCCCATATTTCGATGTTATGCTTGCTACTCACTTCTGAAGTACACTAGGATGCTTTGCTAAAGATCCTCAAGGATGCTCATGTGCCAGAGAGTTTCACGCCAGATAATCTACATAACATGGTAAGCCTCATCATGGCCCCAAACATCATTACCTTCTCCGATGACGAGATTCCTGCCGATGGAACGGGCCATACCCGTGCTTTGCATATCGCTGTGAAAACAAGAGGAAAAATTGTAGCCAAAGTACTGATAGATAATGGGTCAGCTTTGAACGTGTGCCCGTATTCTACCCTAGAAAGGCTTGGAATAGACCAAACTTATTTGAATAACAGCAGCATGGTCATACATGCCTTTGATGGTTCTAAAAGGGAAGTTATGGGGGAAATTAAAATGCCCGTTGAGATAGGGCTAGTGACCTTCGCAATCATGTTCCAAGTCCTATATATTCTGGTTGTCTATCATTTGCTATTAGGACGACCTTGGATACATTCAGCGAGTGCAGTTCCTTCTAGCCTTCATCAGAAAGTCAAGTTCATCATAGGCTCTAAGTTGATTTCTATTTTCGCTGAAAAAGAATTTGCCATATACAAAGCTGATATCGTTGCATCTGACACTGAATCGCCCTCCTGCATTCAGTCATTCGAATATATCACTGTCATGCAGAAAGAAGATCAAGTGGAGTCGAAATATTTCCAAAATTCTCAGATGATAGTGCGGTACTTTAAAACAAATGGTTTTCATCTAGGAAAAGGCTTAGGGAGATATTTACAAGGAAGTCCTGAAGTTGTAGAAATACCATCGGCAGAACCTACCTTTGGGTTAGGGTATGAACCCATGAGAAAGGAGAAAAGAGAAGCAGCACGGAAGAAGAGGGCTGATAAGAAAGTTACCATGGAACTCTCGAATCGATTCAGGCAGTTGGATATGGGGAAAGGAATGTCTACATTAAATAAGAGTCTGAAGAAGAGGAAAGTTCAAGAAGAAGCACCCGTCATGATAGCCGACACTTGAATAACTTAAGATGGATCCATTTGAGCGATGCTGCCAAGCGAAAATTTGCATAATTGGGCCAGTGAAGACATCATCTGTGCTCGCAAGTTTCGGTACAAGGCTCGCTAGAGCAAGATCCCGGAGCAACTAATTTTCCATAAACAAACTTTGTCCTTTTAATTTACTTGTCTTAACTTTTAAATCAAGTTATTGTTAAATGGAAAAATATTGCTTTTTGTTTGATTCATTGCACCCTATTTTCCATGCCAGGGACCCTTGCATCCGACGCCTTACTCAACTAATCCAGAGAATTCCAATCTTGACAAATAATGACTTTAATACCGAGTTTGATTACCAACAACTAGGAATTGCAAAAGATATAAATTATTCAGAAGAGGTACCAAAGGAAATTCAGGAACAAATAGAAAGACATGAGAACCGTAGCACCCCAAACATTGAGGAAACAGAAATAGTTAATTTGGGGAATAAAATAGATCTAAAAGAACTCAGAATCGGCACTGGCCTGGATCAGTGGCAGCGTGGAGAGTTATTGGAACTATTGCATGTGTATCTAGATGTTTTTGCTTGGTCCTATCAAGATATGCCTAGGCTGGATGAATCCATCGTTGAATATAGATTACCTTTAGACCCGCAAATGAAACCCTTTAAGCAGAAGTTGAGAAGGTTGAAGCCCGAATGGAGTCTGAAGATCAAGGAAGAAGTGATTAAACAATTCCAAGCAGGATTCTTGCAAGTAGTAGAGTATCCCCAATGGCTGGCTAACATTGTCCCTGTACCTAAGAAAGACGGCAAGGTGTGGATGTGTATTGATTTTCAGGACCCCAATATAGCCAGTCCAAAGGATGACTTTCCTCTTCCACACATAGACTTGCTTGTTGACAACACCGCCGGTCATGAAATGTTTCCTTTCATGGACGGTTTTCCAGGATACAATCAGATCAAGCTAGCTAAAGAGGATCAAGAGGAAATTGCCTTCATCACCCCCTGGGGAGTGTATTGTTACAAAGTTACGCCATTCGAACTTCGTAACGCAGGGGTAACCTACCAAAAAGCCATGGTAACCTTATTTCATGATATGATGCATCAGGAAATAGAAATTTACGTGGATGACATGATCATCAAGTCCAAACAGCGGAAAGACCACCTGTTCAACCTACGGAAGGTATTTGACCACAACTTGGTAGTCATTGGTTCGAGCCGATATTGCCTCTACCCATTTGGAAACATAATCAATGGCCACTAAAATGTAAAGATATCCAAAAGAACTAGTGTCGCGCCCAGATTTTTCGCACTCGAGGAATACTCACACAAGCGGGAAAAATGCTGTACTCTCTCGTTAGAACTCACCCTCCTAGAAGAATGAGTGCGACTAGGTTTGAATTGAAAATTAATTTGAATAAAGGGCTTTTGAAAAAGATTCGGAGTCGCCACCTGACTTGATTAAGGTGAGTTAAGTCACCTAAAAACTAAGAATAATCCGAAGACTACACTTAGGGTTTTTGGAAAACAATTTTGAAAATATCTCCTCAAGAGAGGGTTTTTAGGAAAACAGGTTGTTTGGCAACCTTTGGAAAACATTTAGCCCTTTTTAGAAAAATAACTCCTTTTTGGTCTTTAAAATCAGTGATCCTAGGTTTGGAGGTTGATTACGTGTAGAGAAGACGCACTAAGCTATCACCCTACCCCGCTCTTTCGGTACCTACATGTCAATCTACCCTAGATTCACCTATGAGAGTCTTTAACTAACTATTGGCCAATCCTATCCACTTTGAAAAATAATGCTTGAAAAGAAACTAACATGATGCATGACATGCAAGTGCAAGTTAAGAAAATTGAAAAATAGATTTGAAAAGAAATTGACTTAATTTGAAAATAGATTTGAAGAGATGGAATTGAAATTGTAAAGTTTGAAAATTTGGAAATAGAATTTTGAAAATAGAAATTTTGAAATTGGAATTTTGAAAATAGATTGGAATTTGAGATTTGGAAAGATTTTGGAAACCACACTCATGAGGGTGGAATTGAAAGTTTGAAAGTATTGTGACCGCACCCATAAAGGTTGCCTACGTATCCCTTTGGGGGAATCAGGTCAGTCGTAGTTCGGATAAGAGTCTGATTGAAAAGAGATTGATTTGAAGAGAGAAATTGATTAGAAGAAAGAGATTGCATTGAAAATTGGATTTGATTTGAGATTAGAAGAGGAGATTGGAAATTGAAATTGAGAAGATTGGACTTGCTTTGGAAAGATTGCTTTTGGAAAAACTTGGTTTTGGAAAGATGGAGGTTTAGGAAACCTAGACTTAGGAAAGGTAGGAGACCTAGGAAAGACTTGAGATTAAGAAAGATTAGATTGGAATATTAGGCTTGGAAGATTTGCAAAGATTGGATTTTAGGAAATGTTCGAATTATGAAAGGCCCGCTTGAGGAAAGCGTCATTTTTGAAAAGTTTCGAATTAAGAAAGGTTCGAATTAGGAAAGTTTTGAATTAAGAAAGTTTCAACTTAGGAAAGTTTTGAATTTTGAAAGTTTAGAATTTTGGAAAGTTTCAAAATTAGGAAAGTTTTCATTTTAGGAAAGGTTTTGGAAAAAGGAAAGTTTTCAATTTAGGAAATGTTCGAATTAAGAAAAGTTTCAACTTAAGAAAGTCTTGAATTAAGAAAGTTTTGAGTTTAGAAAAGTTTTAGATTTGAAAAGATTTTGAAGTTTTGGAAAGTTTAGAATTTAGAAAGATTTGAAATTTAGAAAGTTTAAGATTTTTTTTTAGGGTCTTAGGAAATCTTGAGATTAGGAAAGGTTTGAGTTTAGGAAAAGTTTGAAAAATTAGATTTGGAAAGTTGAGATTTGGAAAAGGGGTAGAATTAGGAAAGGGTTGAATTAGGAAAGAGTTGAAAGTTGAGTTTTAAAATTTAGGAAAGATTTTTATGTTCAAGTTTTGGAAACTTAAAATTTAGGAAAGTGAAAGATTAGGAAAGAGTTGGATTTTGAAATTTAAGGAAAGATTAAAAGTTTAGGTTTAGGAAACTTATGATTTAGGAATGAATTGAATTACGAAAGGTTTGGATTAGGAAGGGATTGGATTTTGTTTTGAAAAGAGAAGGTTTGATTTTGTTTCCAAAAATGGAGGACGGGATCTAGTTTCCTAAAAGGGAAGATTGGATTTGGTGTCCTAAAGGGAAAATTTGATTTGACAAGGATTTGGAAAAGGAAATTTCTAGAAACCCTAGGTTTGGAAGTGTAGAATTTTGACGTAGAAAGAGGTTTTGGAAACGTGTATAGTTTGGATGTCAAAACAAGAGGTTTTGGAAACCTAGGTTTGGGGCAAAGTTTGAAAACCATGTTTTTGGGAAGAAGATTAGGGTTTCCCAATTGTGGGTTCTAGGGCTTCACTTGGACTCTAAGGAAAGAGGATTTTTGGAAAGTGCGTTTTTGGAAATGAAGGTTTTCTAGAAGGGAAATCCTAGGAAGGAGTTTTTGGAAAGCATGTTTTTGGAAAGAGTTTTTGGAAAAAGATTTTAAAGAGAGGGAGTTTTTGGAAAGCATGTTTTTAGAAACATAGATTTTGGGAGGAAAAATCCTAGAGGGGAGTTTCTAGAAGGAAGATTTTTGGAAAGTGAGTTTTTAGGAAAGTGAATTTAGGAAATATTTTTAGAAAGTGAATTTTGAGGAGAAAGAGTTTTTGAAAAGGAGTTGAAGAAGGAAGCTTTGAAAAATATATTTTTGGAAGGGAGTTTTTGAAAACAATTTTGAAGAGGAGAGTTTTAGGAAAGTATGTTGAAAGAGATCTTTTAGGAAAAGATTTGAAAAGAAAGTTTTTGGAAGGTATGAAAACATCTCACTTCCCTAAAGCGATTCTAGCCATAAGAAGGCTAGAATCACTTTAAGAAAGTGATTTTGGAAAGCAATAAGATTTGAAAATATAGACCAAAAAGGTCACTTTTAATGTAACACTTTCCTAAAGCAACTCTAGCCATGGAATGGCTAGAATCACCCTAGAATTGTGGTTTTGAAAACAAGTTTTTGAAAAAGAGATTTTGATGCAATTTTGAAAACAAGTTTGAAAACGATTTTGAAAACAAGTTTGAAAACAGTTTTGGAAGATGCAACACTATGATATGCACAATGCAATTTGGGGTCGTGAACATACAAGGCTAAGGCTTCACCATGTAATCAAGGGGGTCGGACCCACGCGGTCTCTGGTTAGACTAGAAGAAAGCCCCCGACAGGGTGACTATCCAATAGCCCAATCCTACACATGGACCGGGAGTCCCCTTGTTTCAAGCATGCAAAGAAAGGGGGGAAAGAGATGGGGGATTAAAATAGAGAAAACCCAAGTGGGTTAGGAGAGAAAAGAGAGAGGGGGGAAGTGCGGAAATTTAAATAGGGAGCCTATCGTATGTCTTGTCTATTTTACGCGCCGTGCTGTCTTCGGTCTTCAGTCTTCGTCTTGATCTTCACCTTCAGTCTTCAGGAGTCGTCTTCAAGCTTTGGATTGCAGCTCCTCAAGTCTTCAAAGGATGGTTGAAGGCTAGTGTATGAGTGTATAGGGGTGTGTATAAGTGTATAGGAGGCTAGAGTTTGTGTAGGGTGGCTAAGGTTTGGAGAAACCTAAGGAGGCTAGGGTTTATGAGATGCTCAAGCTCTGTATATCGAAATATATGATTTTTAGGTTGAGTTTGCAAATCCTTCTCACGTTGAATAAGGCTCTGTATTTATAGAGGGAGGAATACACTGGCGCCTGTTGCAGTGGCGCTAGGCCAAAATTCCTTCTTGCGCCACTAGGAGTGGCGCCAGGCTAAATATTGGTTTGGCGCCACTAGTAGTGGCGCCAGCCAATTAGGAAACTATTAAGGTCGGCAAGCAACGTATCTTTGACTAGATTTGGGCGCCTGTACTAGTGACTACCATGCAATTTTTAGCCTGGCTTTACTAGGAGTGGCTCCGGAAAGTTTGGGAATGAATTGGAGGAACCGAGAATGATCCGGAAGGCCGAAAAAGAGCAAGAACACCTAAAATAGTGTCCTAGAGGTATTTGGCTTGAAAAGTGAGGATAGGATGTGTCGGAAGGGTTGACTGGGCCTTTAGGGGCAAAACGGTCAATCGGACTGGGAAACTGCCGGGACAGACTCGGACTATCCCGGAAGAAGACTTGGGATCTGGAAACATTATTCAGAATGTTCTCAGAGGTTTCTGGTTTGATTCCCAGAGCCGGCGTGGTTGGAAAAGGAGATCGGCCCACTAGGGGCAAAACAGTTATTTTGTACCGGGTTGGCCGGAACTGACTCGGAATGATTCGGAAAGGTAAAGGAAGGTTGAGAATACTATAAAAAGTAATCTCAGAGGGTTACCGGTTTGATACCCAAAGCCGGTGTGGTTCCCGGGGCGTTCGGATGCCTAGGGGCAAAATGGTCATCTTGACCAGAAAGTCTCGGAAAAGGTCCAAAGGGCAGTTAGGTCATTTTTCACCGAAGTGGGCTAACAGACACTAGTGTTGACCTGAGTTTTGAGAGTTTCCGCCACTCTAACAGCGGTCGTCGTGACACAGGGGTTTGTCACCAATTCCCTACATCGACCTATTTGTGAGTATTTTCGCTACTCTAACGATTTTGTGAGTAGTTTCGCTACGCGGACCGTCTCAAGGAATAAACTATCTCAAGAGAGGGATTGGAAAGGGGTCTTATCGTCTCGGAAGAGACGCGTCTGGATTAGAACCGTCTCAAGGAATAAACTGTCTCGAGAGTGGGATTGGAAAGGGGACTTATCGTCTTCGAGGAGACGTGCCTGGATTGGAACCGTCTCAAGGAATAAACTATCTCGAGAGTGTGGTTGGAAAGTGGACTTATCGTCTCCGAGGAGACGCGCCTGGATTGGAACCGTCTCGAGGAATAAATTGTCTCGAGAGTGGGATTGGAAAGGGGACTTATCGTCTCCGAAGAGACGTGCCTGGAGTGGAACCGTCTCGAGGAATAAACTGTTTCGAGAGTGGGATTGGAATGGGGACTTATCGTCTCTGAAGAGACATGCTTGGAGTGGAACCGTCTTGAGAAATAAACTATCTCGAGAGTGTGATTGGAAAGGGGTCTTACCGTCTCCGAAGAGACGTGCCTGGAGTGGAATCGTCTCGAGGAATAAACTATCTCGAGAGTGGGATTGGAAAGGGGACTTATCGTCTCGGAAGAGACGTGCCTGGAGTGGAACCGTCTCGAGGAATAAACTGTCTCGAGAGTTGGATTGAAAAGGGGACTTATCGTCTCCGAAGAGACGTGCCTGGAGTGGAACCGTCTCGAGGAATAAACTGTCTCAAGAGTGGGATTGGAAAGGGGTCTTACCGTCTCCGAAGAGACGTGCCTGGAGTGGAACCGTCTCGAGGAATAAACTATCTCGAGAGTGGGATTGGAAAGGAAAGGACAATGCCCCTAAGGGCATTTTGGTCATTTTGCCTCTATTTGGGCTTGACAGGCCCACGAAGCGATGGATAGACGAGATTTGGACCTAGAGAATTGGTTTCGATAGGAATATGCCCACAATGACTTGAAAACAAGTCTGGACGGAGTGTAGACTGCCGAGCGGTCAAAAATGGGGTGCTTACAACTGCCCCTCTTTTTCTGTCTTTACTTGTCAAAGACAGAAAACGATGAGACTAAGAGTCCCATGTTGACCGCGAGGCAGTCGGAGGGATGGACATTGGAAATCTTTTGACAACGGGGGTCGAAAACGGATAACGGGTCAAAAAGGCCTTAGAAAATGAGTTTTGGCGGGAAAAGGGCAAAACTGCCCAGAATTTATAACTGGCGCCACTAGCAGTGGCGCCTTTGGCAGAAATTGCCTGGTGCCTCTGCTAGTGGCGCCAGGTTTGACGTTAAAACCAGAAAATTCTGGTTCGAACGCTTACGGGATTTTGGAGAGTTTTCGCTAATTTGTGAGGCATTGCGAGGAATCCGTCTTGGACATTAAAGGAGCACTCCTTGGGGACCACGGGTGATTGTTGGAAGGAGTCCACGTTGTCGGAAAAGTCGCCAAAAGAGAAGATTTCGCCGGAGAATTTCCAAAAGGTGAGTTTTCAAATTTTGTTGATTTTGATGTGTAGAACTTCGTTTGAATCATGTGAATAGTGGAAATTAATGTTTTGATATGTTTTGAACACTTTGGTGATGTTGTTTTTGCATTTTGATGGTTGTTTGATTGAATTTAAATGATTTTTCTTGATTATGTGAAGAGGGCTTTCTGCAGGAATAGGGGATTTGTTCCTACAGGCATGGGTATTGGGTTTTTTGGCTATGTTTTTGTGCAATGTGCCTTAGAAAAATGTGTTTAACAAACGTATGAAGTTTCATGATTTTTTGAAAACTCGGTGAATTTTTGATTTTTTGAAAAATAGAAAAGTATTTAGAAAATTAGAAAAAATTAGAAAATTCAAGAAATTGATGAAATTTTTGAAGTTTGAAATTTGGAAAAATGTAGGAATATTTTAGAAAATATTTGAGGTGATTTTGAAAAATTTTGGAAGCCTTTTGAAAACCATTGATTTATTTGAAAAATGGAACATGTATTTTGAAAATTTTAAAAAATTGAAAAGTGTGCACGGGTGCCATTGTCATGTGATTGTGGCGTTAGAAGGTGCATATTTCGTGTTTTGTGTTGATGTCATGGGTGTTGTAGGGGCCATTTTTAAACGGGACTCTGCTGAAATTTTTAAAAATTATGGAAAGAGTTGGTTAAAGTTTTAGAAATAAAATTTTTTTTTTTTTTTGAAAGAAAAAAGGCAGAGAACCATTGAGATGTGATTTAAAGTTGGAAAATCAAGATGTGCATGTGGGAAATTTGTTTTGACTTATCGTTCGAAGTCTTTTATTTGTTTTGTTTGTGTTGGTTGTTTATTTTATTTTACTGTTATTTAAACTGCATAGATGGTATATTAACATCACTTACCTTGGTTTACCTTTTCAGGATGGCAGATGCAGGTGATGACGGTTCTGAGAGGAGACGCCGCTCAGGGAAGGCGGCCCGGACCGATTCTGCTGGCGGCTCTAGTCGATTTAGAGGTAGTCGACGTTCTACCGGACGATCTTCATCCAGCCAGAGTGGGCAGGGGAGTAGACTACCTGTCGACCCTTTTCCTCCAGTTGAGTAGGCTTTTGCCGAGGAGTTTGATGTCGAGGAAGAGGTACCGGGCCCTGGGAATCAGGTGACCGACTATGGGAGAGCTTCTTCCAGGCATAGGCAGACAGACGCCGACTTGGGAGATCTGCAGATACCGGATGTCCCACCACTCGGGGATCTGGCCTATCATCCTAGTGTGTATTCTAGACAGTACTTGCCACCTCCGCGAGTACATACAGCTTTCAGATGGGCTGTTCATCAAGTGTTTGTGACCATGCAGCGGGCTGCCCCATTATATCGTGCCTTCTTGGGGGAGATCGGATTTGGCGCCTTTATGGGATTACAGGCTAACCGCCTGAACCGGTATTTGGTACTGGCACTTTTTGAGAGGTGGTTCGGGGAGACTGGGACCTTTTATTTTGTCGGCTTTGAGTTAGGTCCCACTCCTTTGGATTGGGCGATTATTACAGGGCTCTCCTTTGTCGGCCGACAAATCACCCCACACCCAGTCAGCATGGACGAGGCCTGTTTGCTGTTGGACTTGCCTCATCCTGAGCGTCCTGCGTTCCCGGTCTCTTGGATTAGTCAGGATGAGCGTACTTTTGCTACTGAGCCATCGCCTGCCAGGCGGGACATCATGAGACGGCGACTTGTGTTGTATATCATCTTTAGCTGCTTCTGGAACAACAACAAGTCACTCGTGCCGTGCCGTCTGGTGAGTATAGTAGCCGATCTGGGAGCTTTGTCTGAGTTGGACTGGGGGTCCTTTTCTTTTGGCTGCTTTCTTCGATCGATGCGGGTTCGGACTTCTTCTTATTGGGGCAGCATGACTAGCTTTTGGCCCTTCCTTGTCTGGTGGAGTTACGAGTACCTGCCAGTACGTCGCCCTGCAGTTGTTGAGGATGATCTCTATCCTCGCGCTTTGAGGTGGGCTCATGACCGGGTAGCCCAACGATCGGAGATTACTGACTTTGTGATGCTCCGGGCTAACCTAGAGCTAATTGAGGCGAGGGATGTGACCTGGCGGCTCTTCATTGGATCAGTCCATTACGAGACAGTCTGGTACCTTGTCTCGTTGTCCTTGTCGAGAGCTGCTTTTCTCAGTGATGACACCTGGGAGTCATATCTTGGAGAGCGATACTGGCGGCAGTTTCATGAGGAGTTCCGATCGGTAGGAGCTCCCCCAGAGTATATGTTTGGAGCCCTGGTGGCAGGAGTGCCTATCCTCTACCAGGAGCACCAGCCAGGTGCCGAGTTCTTGCTTCCTCCGGATACAGATTATGCTGCGCACTTCGGGGCTCATTCGGTTGGTGCTTTCACCCGGTTTAAGGTAGTAGTCGGTGGGTACGCTGTTGGCCAGGAGGTGGTTGACTTGTGGCGCCGAGCCGGAGGATATGTGCCCTAGGCCGAGTTTACTACTGTGAGAGACCAATACCAGATGGAGCGGGACTAGTACCAGGCCGAGGTAGCTTCCCTGACAGCTCGGTTATCTCAGATGGGTGGTGGGGGGGTAAGTTATTCTCTCTTTGCTTCTTATTGCTCTGCTGTTACTTAGTTCCTTTTGTATGCAACTGATTTCGGGTCTGTCTTCCCTGCAGGATGGTGGTGCTTCGAGTAGTTATCCACCTCCTCCGATGCCGGGCTTCGGGGATTTTGATCCAGATGATATTGACTTCGACCTGTGATTGATGCCCCTTGTGGAGACTCTGATCCTCTTTTGCCCCTGGTCCCTGAGTTGTATTTATGTTGTACAGTTTTATTTTGATATTTTGTACAAAAATGAATATTTATGGTACTTAGATGCATGGATAGACAGATACATTTATGATCTTTACAGCTAGGCATATGATCAGATGCATGTGATGTATGATGATGTTAGATATTTATTACATGAGTTGATGTTGGTGACTTCTATTTCTACAGGGAGTTATATCCTAGGTGCAAAGGCCATGCTGATTTTTTTTTTCAACATATGCACAGGTTAGAAATATGTTAATAGAATGGCACAAGGTACTATTAGCCTTGTAGTCCTAGGAATGGTAACTCCCTCCTCCTCGGGTATTTAGCCTCTCCTCTGGCTTAACCTTACCTCGATTGGCTGATAGCATTTCGTACTTTACTCAACCTCTTGATCGCCCCCAACTCTTTGTCTTAGGGTTAGTGTATAGGGTTACTAGGTCGAGACTCTCGACTCTCGGGGTCTTAGCAACAACTTACCTGACCTTTGGTAGAGCGATAAGTGACCAGTCATTTCAATCCGAGAAGACTTTGTTTAGGACCGTAATGTAGGCTAGGTTATGGGGTTTTAGAAACAACAGGATATGTAGGCTCAAATTCAATGTTGTTTTCAGCAAGGTTTAGATCCAAACTGTCCTTAACCGTTTTTCAGTAGGATTAGCATCTTTTTTTTTTTTTTTTTTTTAAGCTTTGGCAGCATATCTAACTCATTTAGATCAAGCAATCTTCTTTCAGTCAAAGGGGACTTTAATAGGGTTGTAATGTAGGCCATGGTTTCGGGGTTTTGCAAGAAAGGGTAAAAGCTCAAACTTATTGTACCTACTGGGTTTCCTTGTAACCTAGGATCACCTTTAAATTTTCTTCTTGCTTTTGACTGTATATTTTTCAGGGTGAAAATAATCTTGTTCTTTCACCCTTTTCTATATACCTTTTTGAGATAGACATAACTTTCTTCTCATTTGCTCTTCTTATATGCTTTTGAAGATAACTCATTCATAATTTTCTTCCGGCCTTTCTTTAAAGGATTTTTTTTTTTTTTTTTTTGCCTCTTGCCCCTTGGCAACTCCTTTCTTTTGCTTTTTCTTTTTATTTCTTTTCTTTTCCTTTACGAAACGAAACAATTCTTTAACCCTTGTCCCTTAAACCTTTTCCCCTGGTAGCTCAATATACCCAGAGTGGGCGGTGATCCCTAGGCTGGGGTTTTATTAAGAAAGGATAGTGTCGCGCCCAGATTTTTCGCACTCGAGGAATACTCACCCAAGCGGGAAAAATGTTGTACTCTCTCGTTAGAACTCACCCTCCTAAAAGAATGAGTGCGATTAGGTTTGAATTGAAAAAATTGGATTGAATAAAGGGCTTTTGAAAAAGATTCGGAGTCGCCACCTAACTTGATTAAGGTGAGTTAGGTCACCTAAAAACTAAGAATAATCCGAAGACCACACTTAGGGTTTTTGGAAAAAGGTTTTTGAAAATATCTCCTCAAGAGAGGGTTTTTAAGAAAACAGGTTGTTTGGCAACCTTTGGAAAACATTTAGCCCTTTTTAGAAAAATAACTCCTTTTGGTCTTTGAAAATAGTGATCTAGGTTCGGAGGTTGGTTACGTGTAGGGAAGATGCACTAAGCTATCACCCTACCCCGCCCTTTCGGTACCTACATGTCAATCTACCCTAGATTCACCTATGAGAGTTTTCAACTAACTATTGGCCAACCCTATCCATTTTAGAAAAACAATGTTTGACAGAAAACTAACATGATGCATGATGTTCAAGTGCAAAATAAGAGAGAATTGAAAAATAGATTTGGAAATAAATTTGAAAAGAATTTGATTTGAAAATAGATTTGAAGAGATGGAATTTGAAATTGGAAAGTTTGAAAACTTGGAAATAGGAATTTGAAAATAGAAATTTTGAAATTGAAATTTGAGAATATATTAGAATTTGAGATTTGAAAAGATTTTGAAAACCGCACCCATGAGGGTGGAATTGAAAGTTTGAAAAGTATTGTGACCGCACCTATGGAGGTTGCCTACGTATCCCTTTGGGGGAATTAGGTCAGTCGTAGTTCGGACCGGAGTCCGATTGAAAATAGAAGAGTGGATTGAAGAAGGAACTTGAACTGGAAATTGAATTTGATTCAAAATTAGAAGAGGAGATTGGAATTGGAATTGAGAGGATTGGACTTGCTTTGGAAAGATTGATTTGGACTTGTTTTGGAAAGAAGAAGGTTTAGGAAACCTAGACTTGAGATTAAGAAAGATTGGATTGGAATGTTGGATTTGGAAGATTTGGAAACTTGGAATTTAGGAAAGTTTCGAATTAGGAAATTGTTATTTTTGGAAAGTATTAGATTTAGGAAAGTTTCAACTTAGGAAAGTTTTGAATCAGGAAAGTTTTCAAATTAGGAGTGTTTCGAATTTAGAAATGTTTGAAAAAGGGAAGTTTTGATTTTGGAAAGTTTTGAAAACAAGGAAGTTTTGAAAATAAGAAAGTTTCGTTTTGGGAAAGGTTTGAAAAAGAAAAGTTTTAACTTAAGAAAGTCTTGAATTAAGAAAGTTTTGAATTTAGAAAAGTTTTAGATTTAAAAAGATTTTAAAGTTTTGGAAAGTTTAGAATTTAGAAAGATTTGAAATTTAGAAAGTTTAAGATTTAGAAAGTTTTAGGGTTTTTGGAGATCTTGAGATTAGGAATGGTTTGAGTTTAGAAAAAGTTTGAAAAATTAGATTGAGATTTGGAAAAGGGGTAGGATTAGGAAAGGGTTGAATTAGGAAAGATTTGAAAGTTGAGTTTTAAAACTTAGGAAAGATTTTTATGTTCAAGTTTTGGAAACTTAAAATTTAGGAAAGTAGAAGTTTAGGAAGAATTTGAATTAGGGAAGAGTTGGATTTTGGAACTTAAGGAAAGGTTTAAAGTTTGGGTTTAGGAAACTTATGGTTTAGGAAGGAATTGAATTAGGAAAGGTTTGGGATTAGGAGGGGATTGGATTTAGTTTCTAAAAGAGAAAGGTTGGATTTTATTTCCAAAAACGGAGGACAGGATCTAGTTTCCTAAACAGGGAGACAGGATTTGGCAAGGATTTGGAAAAGGAGATTCTAGAAACCCTAGATTTGAAAGTGTAGGATTTTAAAGTAGAAAAGAGGTTTTGGAAACATGTATAGTTTGGATGTGAAAATAAGAGATTTTGGAAACCTAGGTTTGGGGCAAAGTTTGGAAACCATGTTTTTGGAAAGAAAATTAGGGTTTCCTAATTGTGAGTTCTACGGCTTGACTTGGGCTTCTAAGGAAAGAGTTTTTTGGAAAATATGCTTTTGGAAACGAGTTTTTGGAAGGGAAGTCCTAGGGAGAAGTTTTTGAAAAGTGAATTTGGAAGGAGAGTTTGTGGAAAAAGATTTTAAAGAGAAAGAGTTTTGGAAGGTGTGTTTTTAGAAACGTAGATTTTGGAAGGAAAATCCTAGAGGGGAATTTCTAAAAGGAAAATTCTGGAAAGAGAGTTTTTGAAAAGATTTTTGGAGAGAGTTTTTAGAAAGTGGATTTTGGGGAGAGAATTTTGGAAAGGAGTTGAAAAAGAGAGATTTTGAAAAATAGATTTTGGAAAGAGTTTTTAGAAAACACTTTTGGACAGGAGAGTTTTAGGAAAGTATGTTGAAAAAGAGATTTTTAGGAAGAGATTTTTAAAGAGAGTTTTTAGAAGGTGTAAAAACGTCTCACTTTCCTAAAGCAGGTCTAACCATAAGAGGGCTAGAACCACTTTAAGAAAGTGGTTTTGGAAAACAACAAGGGTTGAAAATATGGACCAAAAAGGTCACTTTTGATGTAACACTTTCCTAAAGCAACCCTAGCCATGGAAAGGCTAGAATCACCCTAGAATTGTGATTTTGAAAATAAGTTTTTGAAAAAGAGATTTTGCTGCAATTTTGAAACAAGTTTGAAAACGATTTTTGAAAACAACTTTTTGAAAACGAATTTTGGAAGATGCAAGACTATGATATGCACAATGCAATTTGGGGTCGTGAACATACAAGGTTAAGGCTTCACCACATAATCAAGGGGGCCGGACCCACGTGGTCTCTAGTTAGAATAGAAGAAAGCCCCCGACAGAGTGACTCTCCAACAGTCTAATCCTACGCATGGACCGGGAGTCCCTTTGTTTCAAGCATGCAAAAAAAGGGGGGGAAAGAGATGGGGGATTAAAATAGAAAAAACTCAAGTGGGTTGGAGAGAGAAGAGAGAGGGGGAAAGTGCGAAAACTTAAATAGGGAGCCTACCTTGTATCTTGTTTATTTTGCGCCCCGTGCTGTCTTCGGTCTTCGGTCTTGATCTTCGTCTTTCGTCTTCAAGAGTTGTCTTCAAGCTTCGGGTTGCAACTCCTCCAGTCTTCAAAAGATGGTTGAAGGCTAGTGTATAAGTATATGGGGGAGTGTGTAAGTGTATAGGAGGCTAGGGCTTGTGTATAATGGCTAGGGTTTAGTGTAGGGTGGCTAGGGTTTGGAGAACCTAAGGAAACTAGGGTTTTTGGAGGTGCTTGAGCTTTGTATATCAAATTGTGTGATTTCTAGGTTAAGTTTGCAGACCCCTTTCACGTTGAATGAGGCTCTGTATTTATAGAAGGAGGATAAACCTGGCGCCTATTGCAGTGGCGCCAGGGCAAACTTTACACTGGCGCCACTAGTAGTGGCGCCAGCCAATTAGGAAAGATTTAAGGTCGGCAAGCAACGTATTTTTGACTAGATTTGGGCGCCTGTACTAGTGACTACCATGTAAATTTTAGCCTGGCTTCGCTAGGAGTGACTCCGGAAAGTCCGGGAATGATTTGAAGGAGCCGGGAATGACCCGGGGGGCTGGAAAGGAGCAGGAACACTTAAAATAGTGTCTTGGAGGTATTTGACTTGGAAAGTGAGGATAAGGTGGGTCGGAAAGGTTGACCGGCCCTTTAGGGGCAAAACGGTCAATCGGACCGGAAAACTGCCGGGGCGAACTCGGATTGTCCCGAAAAAAGACTTGGGATTTGGAAACATTATTTAGAATGTTCCCAGGGGTTGCCAGTTTGATTCCCAGAGCTAGCGTGAACAGAAAAGGAGACCGGCCCACTAGGGGCAAAACGGTCATTTTGTATTGGGTTTGCCGGAACGGACTCGGAATGATCCGGAAAGGTAAGGGGAGGTTGAGAACACTATAAAAAGTATTCTCGGGTCATTATCGGTTTGATACCCAGAGCCGGCGTGGTCGAAGAAGGAGACCGGCCCTCTAGGGGCAAAATGGTCATTTTGTACCGGGTTGGCCGGAACTGACTCGGAATGATCCGGAAAGGTAAGGGGAGGTTGAGACAATATAAAAAGTATTCTCAGGAGGTTACTGGTTTGATACCCAGAGCTGGTGTGGTTCCTGGGGCATTCGGATGCTTAGGGGCAAAATGGTCATCTTGACCGAAAAGTCTCGGAAAAGGTCCTAAGGGTAGTCTGGTCATTTTTCACCGAAGTGAGCTAACAGACACTGGTGTTGACCTAGGTTTTAAGTGTTTCCGCCACTCTCACGGTGTGAGTACTTCCGCTACTCGGACGGGGTTGATGATTTGTGAGTATTTCCGCTACTCGGACGGGGTTGATGATTTGGGAGTATTTCCGCTACTCGGACGGGGTTGATGATTTGGGAGTATTTCCGCTACTCGGACGGGGTTGAGTATTTCCGCTACTTTAACGGGTTTGTGAGTATTTCCGCTACTCTAACGGTTTTGTGAGTATTTCCGCTACTCTAACGGTTCTGTGAGTATTTCCGCTACTCTAATGGTTCTGTGAGTATTTCCGCTACTCTAACGGTTTTGTGAGTAGTTTTGCTACTCAGACCGTCTCGAGGAATAAACTATCTCAAGAGTGGGACTGGAAGGGGTCTTACCGTCTTCGAAGAGACGTGCCTGGATTGGAGCCGTCTCGAGGAATAAACTGTCTCGAGAGTGGGATTGGAAAGGGGTCTTACCGTCTCCAAGGAGACGTGCCTGGGTTTTGAGTGTTTCCGCCACTCTAACGATTTTGTGAGTACTTCCACTACTCTAACGGTTTTGTGAGTGTTTCCGCCACTCTAACGGTTTTGTGAGTAGTTTTGCTACTCGGACCGTCTCGAGGAATAAACTGTCTCGAGAGAGGGACTGGAATTGGAATAAGAAAGGACAATGCCCCTAAGAGCATTTTGGTCATTTTGCCTCTATTTGGGCCTGACAGGCCCACGAAGCGATGGAAAGGCGGAATTTGGACCTAGAGGATTGGTTTCGATTGGAATATGTCCACAATGACTTGAAAACAAGTCTGGACGGAGTGTAGACTGCCGAGCGGTCAAAAATGGGGTGCTTACAGATAGGTAGCTCAACGGGTTTGGCAAGGGATTGTTTTTGACTGTATGGGAAATGAAATGAGGGCCTCTCTTCACTTTGAATTAGATTGCTTAATCCATAGAGTTTTCAACACTATCCTAGCATGATAGAGGTGGACACCACTCCTAGAGTTCTCAACTATTGTCTGCCCCAGTGTGGGGAGGACAGTCTTGGATCAGGGTTAACAAAGAAGATTTTCATTTGTTGCAAGGCTCTAGGGGTTAAGCAAAGGGAATACGAGCACATTTAGTTATTTATTCAGTTATTTATTCTTTATATGTGGGGGAATGAAAGATGGCTTCTCTTCCTCTTGATGAACTGGCCACACATCGCTTAGCCTCAGAGTCTTGCAAGTGCTGCCTTTGGGTAGTATCCTCACTCATCCTTATCCTCTCTCTCTGGAAGGCTGACCATTTGGTGAGTGGTTAACTCATGTTATCATTCCTACAAGTTGGATCATTCCATAAGATAAACCATGCCCCTTGCGTAGAAAGTAGTCACTATTTCCCAAGGAAGACAAGACGATAACAATGGAATAAAAGACTATTATTTGATTATTATTATTACGAAAAGCATCAAGTTCTTAAGCAATAAGAAAATGTAGACATTAATTTAAAAATAAGAAGTAAAAGGGACAGAAAGAAAGTGGGTGAAAACACCCCTCTCTTGTACGCTTATGTAAGGAACCCATTTCTAGTAAGGTCTTAGGCTTGTGCCCTCGTCTGCATTCCATCCACGGTTGAGATTTTCAGCTAAGGTAGGATAGGTAGATGCTTCTCCCGGAGTTCCAAGTGAGTTAGCGGTGATGATGTAATTGTCAGCTTTCTTGATTGTCTGGCCTTCATTTGTTTGCTCCGGAGTTTCTCTAACAAACCACCCGGGTGATTCGTATTCGTCCAGCTCGATAGGTCGTGCCCGGGGTTTTCTGCTCTGGCCTCCAATTGAGGCTCGATGCTCCTCAGGTGTGCACCATGCGGGATTCTTATTATGGAGTTTGGACAGTTCCTCATCAATTTTCTTCACAGACTCGTATGCAAGTTTGTCTTCAGGGGTTGGCATCTCATCGGGGTTATATCGTGACCAGGCATCTTCGCATTCCATTTCCTCCCCGTCCTTGTAATATATCTCTTGGCATGCAGCAAAACAAACCTTGTTGTTATCAAACTTTGTAATGATGTTGACAGCATGGTCCAGTGGAGGGTTTGCAGAGCCGTTCGGAGAAGGATTTGCTGGTCGTACCCCAATGATCTTATTATCTATCAGGTCTTGAATCTTATGCTTGAGTGCCAAACAATCTTCGGTATCATGTCCTTGGCTATCTGAGTGATACCTACAGCTTGCTGTAGATTTGAAGTAATGAGGCAGAGGATTGGGCTGTGGTCGAGCAGGTACAGGTTTCAGATATTTAGCTGCTAAGAGGCCAAAATAAGCCGCGGTCTGTGAGCATGCGAGTTTTGTAAACGTCTGCTTTTTCCCGCTTGTTCGCCTAGTCCGAGGAGGTATTGCAGATGTTTTTGATGATTAGGGACCAAGTTTTGGTGAGGTCACAGCTGGGTTGATAGTTCGGGAATTGAAAGGGTTTCGGGTTCTATGTTTCAAAATGGGACCATTTTCGGTGGCAGGGCCAAAAGGGTCAAGATGATATCCGAAGGAAAGGTCATATAATCCTTGTGTTTGGTTAGGGGGTGGTTTGGAAGGCATCCGAGCAAGGTCCTTGGCCCGGGGAGGTCGTTGGGAAGCAATGGTGGCGGCATAGTCATGGTCTTTCTTCTTCATCCTTTTTCGTCCATCACGGGTTTGGGCTTGCAAGGACTCTACTTGCTCACGGGTTGTGCGGGATAAGAGTGAGGAAAGCATGCCTTCCATTTTAGTCATCTTATGATTGACTCCTCTTGTCTCTGCTAATAATTGAGTTAAGGTATCAAGAGTAAGCAATTCCATGCTTGTAAGATTGGGGAACGAGGGAAGGTACCTAAAACCAACAAAAGGAAAGAGTCAGTGTTTGACCTTGACAAGTCTTTATACAATGCATGCTCTAAGGTGCTCCCTTTTTAGGAGGGAAACTAGCCATGATGTATTAGCTCACTTTTGGAGATAGGGGGTTTGCCCCTGTATGCAGACACCTTATCGTCAGGTAGGAACCTTCAATCATCTATGCATTCATTCATAAAAATAAAGAAGTACATTAAATTTTGGGTTTAAGATACAAAAGAGTTGAAATACATTTTAATAGGGGGAGGGGGAACATTTTCTTTTGGACTTCCACCTATCTACTTTTACAAAGGGAAACCCTAAACTACTCTTGAGTCTTCGGATTCGCCTTCCTTGGATTTGATGTCGAGGAGGTCGCTGAGAGACCTTGTTGATTGATCGCCCCTTGTCTTCTTGGCAACCCTATCTCCATAAGCATAGAGGGATTGGGGCCCCTCTTATGGAATGAATTGAGATGCATGCAATGAGTCCTTAGGGTTACGCAGGAACCCTTAGGGTTTGGGTAGGTTTAATGCAAGGGAGAGTGACGTTGGTGTCACTCTCAATGGGTTGATCATATGCATGAGAATGCAGTGACTTGAGTTACTTGGAACTCTTGTCTTGACATGGAATATTGAATGCATGAACATGAATATATAAAGAGTATAAGGAGAGAAGGTACAATTGAAGTAAACAAGCAAGCATGAACAGTTAGACAGGCATTATAACAGTATAAATACAGTCAGTATAATAGCAGGAATAGACAGGTATAAATGAAAGTAAGAGCAGCCACCCTTTCCTCCGTGATTTTGAAAACAGTGCTCGTGTCTTAAATCCGGCAAAGGTTCAGCTATGCATGGTGTCTATATGAGTATGAGGTTGAGGGTTGACTAATGCGTCCTAAAAAAGCTCGGTCCCCGAATCTTCAAACCTAGGCCCACTCCCCGAGGTGGCGCCATGATCGGTTGGTAATCCGAGCGGGGGAACCATCAAGAGGCCGTAGGTGAAGAAACTGACACAGCATCTTGCCCACAACCAATATACCGTTCCCCCTTTCTAACTAGAAAGGACATATCAGGGTATGCAAGTATGCAGAATACAAGTGCACATGCAGTATGTGTGTGATTTTTAAAAGTGGAGGAAAGAGCCCAACAACTCTCATTCATCCTGTACATTACATTCATGCAAAGCAATTAATAAAACTTAAGCAAAAAGCGCACCTACAAAACAAAGATGCAAGTGTTAGTATGTGGATGACAAACATAATACAAGATAATATGAATAAATGCGTGTTTTTTGTTTTTTTTTTTAAAACAATTTTGAAAATTTAGTTTTGAAAATTTAAAGTGAATAGGATTGAACCAAGTTAATTGAAGGCTCTACATGGGTGAAGGGTAAAGAGACATGACTATGGCCTAACCCTCTAAGTGTCCCTAGTGGAGTCGCCAGCTGTCGCGCCTAGATTTTTCGCACTCGAGGAATACTCACACAAGTGGAAAAAATGTTGTACTCTCTCGTTAGAACTCACCCTCCTAGAAGAATGAGTGCGACTAGGTTTAAATTGAAAATTAATTTGAATAAAGGGCTTTTGAAAAAGATTCGGAGTCGCCACCTAACTTGATTAAGGTGAGTTAGGTCACCTAAAAACTAAGAATAATCCGAAGACTACACTTAGGGTTTTTGGAAAACGATTTTGAAAATATCTCCTCAAGAGAGGGTTTTTAGGAAAACAGGTTGTTTGGCAACCTTTGGAAAATATTTAGCCCTTTTTAGAAAAATAACTCCTTTTTGGTCTTTGAAATCAGTGATCCTAGGTTCGGAGGTTGATTACGTGTAGGGAAGACGCACTAAGCTATCACCTTACTCCGCTCTTTCGGTACCTACATGTCAATCTACCCTAGATTCACCTATGAGAGTCTTTAACTAACTATTGGCCAATCCTATGCACTTTGAAAAACAATACTTGAAAAGAAACTAACATGATGCATGATATGCAAGTGCAAGTTAAGAGAATTGAAAAATAGATTTGAAAAGAAATTGACTTGATTTGAACATAGATTTGAAGAGATGGAATTGAAATTGGAAAAGATTGAAAATTTGGAAATAGAATTTTGAAAATAGAAATTTTGAAATTGGAATTTTGAAAATAGATTGGAATTTGAGATTTGGAAAGATTTTGAAAACCGCACCCATGAGGGTGGAATTGAAAGTTTGAAAAGTATTGTGACCGCACCCATGAAGGTTGCCTACGTATCCCTTTGGGGGAACCAGGTTAGTCGTAGTTCGGACAAGAGTCCGATTGAAAATAGAAGGTTGGATTGGAAGAAAAAGATTGAATTGGAAATTGAATTTGATTTGAAATTAGAAGAGGAGATTGGAAATTGAAATTGAGAAGATTGGACTTTGATTTGAAAAGATTAATTTTGGAAAGACTTGGTTTTAGGAAAGATGGAGATTTAGGAAACCTAGACTTAGAAAAGATAGGAGACCTAGGAAAGACTTGAGATTAAGAAAGATTAGATTGAAATGTTAAACTTGGAAGATTTGGAAAGATTGGATTTTAGGAAATGTTCGAATTAGGAAAGGCCCATTTTAGGAAAGCGTCATTTTTGGAAAGTTTGAAATTAGGAAAGTTTTCATTTTAGGAAAGTTTCATTTTAAGAAAGTTTCGTTTTAGGAAAGTTTTGAAATTGGAAAGCTTCGAGTTTAGAAAGTTTTTGAAAAAGGAAAGGTTTTAAGATTAGGAAAGTTCCCAAATTAGGAAAATTTTGAAAATCAGAAAGTTTTGTTTCAAGAAAGGTTTTGAAATAGAAAAGTGTTGAGTTTAGAAATGTTTTAAATTTGAAAAGATTTTGAAGTTTTGGAAAATTTAGAATTTAGAAATATTTGAAATTTAGAAAGTTTAAGATTTAGAAAGTTTTAGGGTTTTAGGAAATCTTGAGATTAGGAAAGGTTTGAGTTTAGGAAAAGTTTGAAAAATTAGATTTGGAAAGTTTAGATTTGGAAAAGGGGTAGAATTAGGAAAGATTTGAAAGTTGAGTTTTAAAATTTAGGAAAGATTTTTATGTTCAAGTTTTGGAAACTTAAGATTTAGGAAAGTGAAAGATTAGGAAGGAGTTGAATTAGGAAAGAGTTGGATTTTGAAATTTAAGGAAAGATTTAAAGTTTAAGTTTAGGAAACTTATGATTTAGGAAGGAATTGAATTAAGAAAGGTTTGGATTAGGAAGGGATTGGATTTGGTTTCCTAAATGGGGAGATTTGATTTGGTTTCCTAAAGGGAAGATAGGATTTGACTAGGATTTGGAAACGGAGATTTTAGAAACCCTAGATTTGGAAAATCATAGTTTTGACGTAGAAAAGAGATTTTGGAAACGTGTATAGTTTTGATGTAGAAAACGAGAGGTTTTGGAAACCTAGGTTTAGGGCAAAGTTTGAAAACTATGTTTTTGGGAAGAAAATTTAGGGTTTCCTAAGTGGGGGTTCAAGGGCTTGACTTGGGCTCTAAGAAAAGAGTTTTTGGAAAACGCGTTTTTTGGAAACAAAGGTTTTGGAAGGAAATCCTAGAGGGGAGTTTTTGAAAAGTGAATTTAAAGAGGGAGTTTTTGAGAAAAGATCTTAAAGAGAAGGAGTTTTGGAAAGTGTGTTTTTAGAAACAAAGATTTTAGAAGGAAAATCCTAGAGGGGAATTTCTATAAGGGAGATCTTGGAAAGAGATTTTTTGGAAAGATTTTTGGCAAGAGTTTTTCTAGAAAGGTTTTGGGGAGAGGATTTTGGAAAGGAGTTGAAAAAGAGAGTTTTGAAAAATAGATTTTGGAGGGAGTTTTTGAAAACAACTTTGGAGAGGAGAGTTTTAGGAAAGTATGTTGAAAAAGAGATTTTTAGGAGGAAAGATTTGGAAAGTATGAAAACATCTCACTTGCCTAAAGCGATTCTAGCCATAAGAGGGCTAGAACCACTTTAAGAAAGTGGTTTTGAAAACAAGATTTGAAAATATAGACCCAAAAGGTCACTTTTAATATAACACTTTCCTAAAGCAACCCTAGCCATGGAAAGGCTAAAATCACCCTAGAATTGTGATTTTGAAAACAAGTTTTTAAAAAAGAGATTTTGATGCAATTTTGAAAATAAGTTTGAAAAGATTTGAAAAACAACTTCGAAAACGGTTTTTGGAAGATGCAAGATCATGATATGCACAATGCAGTTTTGGGGTCGTGAACATACAAGGCTAAGGCTTCACCACATAATCAAGGGGGCCGGACCCACGTGGTCTCTGGTTAGACTAGAAGAAAGCCCTCAACACGGTGACTCTCCAATAGCCCAATCCTACACATGGACCGGGAATCCCCTTGTTTCAAGCATGCAAAGAAAGGGGGGGAAAGAGATGGGGGATTAAAATAGAGAAAACCCAAGTGGGTTAGGAGAGAGAAGAGAGAGGGGGGGAAGTGCAGAAATTTAAATAGGGAGCCTACCGTATGTCTTGTTTATTTTGCGCGATGTGCTGTCTTCGGTCTTTGGTCTTCGTCTTGATCTTCACCTTCAGTCTTCAAGAGTTGTCTTCAAGCTTTGGATTGCAGCTCCTCAAGTCTTCAAAGGATGGTTGAAGGCTAGTGTATGAGTATATGGGGGTGTGTATGAGTGTATAGGAGGCTAGGGTTTGTGTAGGGTGGCTAGGGTTTGGAGAAACCTAAGGAGGCTAGGGTTTAAGAGGTGCTCGAGCTCTGTATATCAAAATATATAATTTTTAGGTTGAGTTTGCGGATCCTTTTCACATTGAATGAGGCTCTGTATTTGTAGAGGGAGGAATACACTGGCGCCTGTTGCAGTGGCGCCAGGCCAAAATTCCTTCTGGCGCCACTAGGAGTGGCGCTAGGCCAAATATTGGCATGGCGCCACTACTAGTGGCGCCAGCCAATTAGGAAACTATTAAGGTCGGCAAGCAATGTATCTTTGACTACATTTGGGCGCCTGTACTAGTGACTACCATGCAATTTTTAGCCTGACTTCACTAGGAGTGGCTCCGGAAAGTCCAAGAATGATTTGGAGGAACCGAGAATGACCCGAAAGGCCGAAAAAGAGCAGGAACACCTAAAATAGTCTCCTAGAGGTATTTGGCTTGAAAAGTGAGGATAGGATGTGTCGGAAGGGTTGACCGGGCCTTTAGGGGCAAAACGGTCAATCGGACCGGGAAACTGCCGGGACAGACTCGGACTATCCCAGAAGAAGACTTGAGATCTGGAAACATTATTCAGAATGTTCCCAAAGGTTGCCGGTTTGATTCCCAGAGCCGGCGTGGTCGGAAAAGGAGATCGGCCCACTAGGGGCAAAACGGTCATTTTGTACCGGGTTGGCCGGAACTGACTCAGAATGATCCAAAAAGGTAAAGGAAGGTTGAGAATACTATAAGAAGTAATCTCAGAGAGTTACCGGTTTGATACCCAGAGTCGGTGTGGTTCCCGGGGCGTTCGGATGCCTAGGGGCAAAATAGTCATCTTGACCAAAAAATCTCGAAAAAGGTCCAAAGGGCAGTTTGGTCAATTTTCACCGAAGTGGGCTAACAGACACTGGTGTTGACTTGGGTTTTGAGTGTTTCCGCCACTCTAAGGGCGGTCGTCGTGACACAGGGGTTTGTTGCCAATTCCCTATATCGACCTATTTGTGAGTATTTTCGCTACTCTAACGGTTTTGTGAGTAGTTTCGCTACTCGGACCGTCTCGAGGAATAAACTGTCTCGAGAGAGAGATTGGAAAGGGGTCTTATCATCTCCGAAGAGACGCGCTTGGATTAGAACCGTCTCAAGGAATAAACTGTCTCGAGAGTGGAATTGGAAACGGGACTTATCGTCTCCGAGGAGACGTGCATGGATTGGAACCGTCTCGAGGAATAAACTGTCTCGAGAGTGAGATTGGAAATGGGACTTATCATCTCCGAGGAGACGCGCCTGGATTGGAACTGTCTCGAGGAATAAACTGTCTCGAGAGTGGGATTGGAAAGGGGTCTTACTGTCTCCGAAGAGACGTGCCTGGAGTGGAACCGTGTTGAGGAATAAACTGTCTCGAGAGTGGGATTGAAAAGGGGACTTATCATCTCCGAAGAGACGTGCCTGGATTGGAACCGTCTCGAGGAATAAACTTTCACGAGAGTGGGATTGGAAAGGGGACTTATCGTCTCCGAAGAGACGTGCCTGGAATGGAACCGTCTCGAGGAATAAACTGTCTTGAGAATGGGATTGGAAAGGGGACTTATCGTCTACGAAGAGACGTGCCTGGAGTGGAACCATCTCGAGGAATAAACTGTCTTGAGAGTGGGATTGGAAAGGGGACTTATCGTCTACGAAGAGACGTGCCTGGAGTGGAACCGTCTCGAGGAATAAACTGTCTCGAGAGTGGGATTGGAAAGGGGACTTATCGTCTCCGAAGAGATGTGCCTAGAGTGGAACCATCTCAAGGAATAAACTGTCTCGAGAGTGGGATTGGAAAGGGGACTTATCATCTCCAAAGAGACGTGTTTGGAGTGGAACCGTTTCGAGGAATAAACTGTCTCGAGAGTGGGATTGGAAAGGGGTCTTACCGTCTCCGAAGAGACGTGCTTGGAGTGGAACCGTCTCGAGGAATAAACTGTCTCGAGAGTGGGATTGAAAAGGGGACTTATCATCTCCGAAGAGACGTGCCTGGATTGGAACCGTCTCGAGGAATAAACTGTCTTGAGAATGGGATTGGAAAGGGGACTCATCGTCTACGAAGAGACGTGCCTGGAGTGGAACCGTCTCGAGGAATAAACTGTCTTGAGAGTGGGATTGGAAAGGGGACTTATCGTCTACGAAGAGACGTGCCTGGAGTGGAACCGTCTCGAGGAATAAACTGTCTCGAGAGTGGGATTGGAAAGGGGACTTATCGTCTCCGAAGAGATGTGCCTAGAGTGGAACCGTCTCAAGGAATAAACTGTCTCGAGAGTGGGATTGGAAAGGGGACTTATCATCTCCAAAGAGACGTGTTTGGAGTGGAACCGTTTCGAGGAATAAACTGTCTCGAGAGTGGGATTGGAAAGGGGTCTTACCGTCTCCGAAGAGACGTGCTTGGAGTGGAACCGTCTCGAGGAATAAACTGTCTCGAGAGTGGGATTGAAAAGGGGACTTATCATCTCCGAAGAGACGTGCCTGGATTGGAACCGTCTCGAGGAATAAACTGTCTCGAGAGTGGGATTGGAAAGGGGACTTATCGTCTCCGAAGAGACGTGCCTGGAGTGGAACCGTCTCGAGGAATAAACTGTCTCGAGAGTGGGATTGGAAAGGGGACTTATCGTCTACGAAGAGACGTGCCTGGAGTGGGACCGTCTCGAGGAATAAACTGTCTTGAGAGTGGGATTGGAAAGGGGACTTATCGTCTACGAAGAGACGTGCCTGGAGTGGAACCGTCTCGAGGAATAAACTGTCTTGAGAGTGGGATTGGAAAGGGGACTTATCGTCTCCGAAGAGACGTGCCTGGAGTGGAACCGTCTCGAGGAATAAACTGTCTCGAGAGTGGGATTGGAAAGGGGACTTATCGTCTCCGAAGAGACGTGTTTGGAGTGGAACCGTTTTGAGGAATAAACTGTCTCGAGAGTGGGATTGGAAAGGGGTCTTACCATCTCTGAAGAGACGTGCCTGGAGTGGAACCGTCTCGAGGAATAAACTATCTCGAGAGTGGGATTGGAAAGGAAAGGACAATGCCCCTAAGGGCATTTTGGTCATTTTGCCTCTATTTGGGCCTGACAGGCTCGCGAAGCGATGGACAGACGAGATTTGGACCTAGAGAATTGGTTTCGATAGGAATATGCCCACAATAACTTGAAAACAAGTCTGGACGAAGTGTAGACTGCCAAGCGGTCAAAAATGGGGTGCTTACAACTAGGAAATGGACCCATGAAGTCTATGCCCCAACAATAAAAAACCTCCAAGACAAGGATAGGGTTAAGGGGCATCATATGTTTCCTAGTAAGGCTCCCTAGCCTTTGACATCTATCACACGCCACACAAAATGAATGCACATTTTTAAACATAGTCGGCCATTAGAGTCCACTTTGCAAAATTTTGGCCACGGTTTTCTTCGAAGAGAAACCCCACATGCATGAGAATGGCAAAATTTCATTACACTTTCAAATTCTTCATCTTGCACACATCGCCGTACAACTTGATCCGAGCAATATTTGAACAAATACGGTTCGTCCCAAAAAAATTTTCTCACTAGCCTAAAGAATCGCCTCTTGTCCAATGCGGACCAATGAGGAGGAATGGCTTTTGTGGCCAAATAGTTGGCCACATTGGCGTACCAAGGAGTTAAGGCATGATTCACGGTGTTGCAAGACATGAGTTGCTCATCGAAGAAGGTCTCACAAATAGGAGAGTCATCTTTGTTAGGGTGCTCAAAAGGGAGGCGGGATAAATGATCCACGACAACGTTTTCCACCCCCTTTTTATCCCTAATTTCAAGATCAAAATCTTGAAAAAGAAGAATCCACCTAATTAATCGAGGCTTTGCATCTTGTTTGGACAAGAGGTATTTAAGTACAGCGTGATCGGTGAAAACAATCACATGAGACCCCACTAAATAAGAGCGAAACTTGTCCAAAGCAAACACAATAGCTAATAGTTCTTTCTCAGAGGTGGTATAATTTATTTGGGCCTCATTCAAAGTTTTGCCCGCATAATGGAGCACATGAGGTTTCTTCTCATTTCGTTGGCCCAACACGGCCCCCACAGCAAAGTTGCTAGCGTCACACATTAATTCAAAGGGTAGGCTCCAATCCAGAGGCTGGATTATGGGAGCTGTAGTCAAATGATTTTTCAATTTATCAAAAGCTAGCTGACAAGACGGAGTCCACTCAAATGGAGCGTCTTTTGCCAAGAGGGCACATAAGGGTCTAGAAATGGAACTAAATGATTGAATGAAGCGCTTGTAAAAACCGGCATGCCCAAGAAAAGATCTCACATCTCTCACGTTCCTAGGGGCGGGTAGCTTTTGAATAAGCTCGACCTTGGCAGGATCTACCTTAATGCCCCTCTCGGAGATGATGTGGCCTAGGACTATACCATATGTTACCATGAAGTGACACTTCTCCTAATTCAACACAAGGTTGGTCTACTCGCAACGTTTTAGTACCGACTCTAGGTTTTGAAGACATTGAGCAAAGATGTCCCCATAAACGGAAAAATCATCCATAAAGACCTCTAAAATTCGCTCCACCATATCACCAAAAATACTTATCATGCATCTCTAAAAAATGGCGGGAGCATTGCATAACCCAAAGGGCATTCGCTTGTAAGGAAATGTGCCAAAGGGGCATGTAAATGTGGTTTTATCTTGGTCTTCCATGGCGATTTCCAATTGATTATATCCGGAATAACCATCAAGGAAACAATAGTAAGCCCGTCCCGCTACCCGCTCCGAGACTTGGTCAAGGAAGGAAATGGAAAAATGATCCTTGGTAGTTATGACATTTAAGCGACGGTAGTCAATACACATAAGCCACTTGGTTTGGAATTGGGTGGGTATCAATTCATTATTCTCATTCTTAACTACCGTCACCCCAGACTTTTTAGGGACAACTTGGGTGGGACTTACCCATTTAGAGTCGGCAATTGGGTATATAATACCCGCATCAAGAAGTTTTTGGACCTCACCCCTCACAACTTCTTTTATAGTTGGGTTCAATCAGCATTGCATTAAGCGCACCGACTTAGCCCTTTCCTCAAAATATATGCGATGAGTGCAAACAAGAGGGCTAATGCCGTGCAAATCGGCGATTATCCAACCTATGGCTTTCCGGTGCTTTTTGAGCACCTCCAACAAGCTCCTTTCTTGAGCCTTCGTGAGTGATGAAGATATCACTACGGGATAAGATTCACCTTTACTCCAAAATACATATTTAAGGGTAGAAGGCAAAGGCTTCCTATAGGGCGTAGGAGCCTCTATTTTGGATGGTTGAGGCTTGGTAGGGTTAGAGATCAAAGGTTCGAAAGTGGAGGTCCATTGACCTACCGCCATGATAGGACACACCTCTACACCACTACCCTCATTAAAAACATCCCCCTCTTCCTCATCTCCCAAGCAATCTAGACCCTTACTAAATGTCAACATTCTCTCCAAAGGGTCTTCTACCATTTGCCTCTCGAAGTGCTCTTGCACTATCGAGTCAATAAGATTCAGCTCCCGAACGTCCTCTAAATCCCCCGGTTGTTTTCCCGCATTAAACATGTTAAGTTCAACAGACATGTTCCCAAAGGACAATTTCAAAAGACACCCCCCCCCCCCCCCGGCACATGGATGATGGCGTCACATGTGGCTAAGAAGGGTCGCCCCAAAATGATCGAAATGTGGTTCCGGGCGTGGGGATCTACAACCGGGTGGGTATCTAAGACCACAAAATTGGCCGGTTAATAAAACTTATCAACTTTCACTAAGACATCCTCAACTATTCCCCTAGGGGCTTTGATCGATCGGTCTGCCAACTGGAGTGTGATCCTCGTAGGTTTCAATTCACCTAGCCCCAATTGCTCGTACACTAAGTACGGCAATAGATTCACACTCGACCCCAAGTCTAGAAGGCACCCCTCTATCCTATGGTCTCCTATGACACAAGTCACGGTAGGACAACCCGGATCTTTGTACTTTGGTGGGGTTTTGACTTGGACTACGGAATGGACGTCCTTAGCAAGAAAGGCGTTCTCCCTCACATTTAATCTCCTCTTAACAGTACATAAATCCTTAAGGAATTTAGCATAAGAGGGTACTTGGTTAATGGCTTCAAGGAGAGGTAGATTTATTTTGACTTGCTTGAAAGTCTCATAAATCTTCGAACTTAATTGATTCTTAGGTTTAACTAACCCGTGAGGAAATGGAGCGTGAGCCAAGATCTCACGTTCCTCTCTCAAAACTTTCTCACCATTGGGCATGGACCCACTCAACTCTTTCTTCTCACAATTCCCTTCCTCCTTCTTTTCTCTCTCAGTTTTTTCTTTCTCACTCCCCTCCTCCTTCTCATTTGGCACTCTCTCAACCTCTTTTCCATTTCTAGACTCTTCCTCATTAGCACCCAACCCCTCATCTACCTTAGACATTTTTACCCCACCCTTAGGGTCCCTAGGAAGGATGGTCTTGTCAATAGCTTTACCATTCCTCAAAGTGGTAATGGCCAAAACATTCTCGTGGCTAGTTGATGGTTGGGATAAGGTTTCGGTGGAATGCACTTGCCTAGAAGGATTGGGTTGAGGTTATGCAGGCAACTTACCCTTCTCAGTAAGGGTCAAAGCTTGAGTACGAAGAGTCAATTGACTCGTGATGTCATCTAAAGTTTTGTCAACCCGTGAGTTTAACCCCCCTTGGGTTTGGATAAATTGTTGGAGAGTATCCTCCAACGACTTTCGATGTGGAGGGTGGTATGAGTTGGGTTGAGCTTGAGGTGGAGGTTGGAATGGTTTTGGTTGGGTTGGAAATGATGTGACCGGTGGAGGTTGGTAATGTTGTGGGTGTGATGGTGGAGGAGATGCTTGATAAGAATGAGGGTTGTTATACCCTTTTTGATAAGCTTGGGGATTTGAAGTCCCCTCATTGCGCCATCCAAAGTTATGATGATCCCTCCATCCCGGGTTGTAAGTATTGGAGTAAGGGTTTCCCCCACCTCGATTGTATTGCCCAATAGCATTGACTTGGCCATGCAAGGCTTCCTTAATCCCCGGGATAATCTGGCATGACGCATTGTCATGCTCTTTGGTCTCACAAACCGCACAACACATTCCCTTAGGCTCTTCACACCCCACCACACTTACGTTCTTAAACTTTAGAGCCTCTAATTTTCTCACCATGGTGGCAAACCTAGCATTCATATCATCAACTTTTTTCAATTGATATTTCGCCCCTTGTGTGTTTGGTCTACCTTTGGGATTTTGGGTCCCGGTAGTCGCCCAATCGTGAGCCAAATTAGCGAGGTAGTCAAAGTATGAATAAGGTTCGTGAGGTTGCTTATCCATAAATGTTCCTGCGCACATAGTCTCAATGAATTGCTTGAGTTGGGGCGTTAAAGAATAGTAAAAGATGTTGATAATGTGACTAAAAGCTCTTTAAACTGCTCCCAACACTGAAAAATGATTCTCCCAACATTGGAGAAAATTGTGAGATTTGGCGTCTAAGCGCCTCCATTCTTTTTTTCAGAAATTTTTTTTTCAAAAGCTCTCCTTGAAGAGTTTGCCAAGAGTGGATAGAAAGTGGTCTCAAAGAATTGAACCACGTTTTGGCGGTATCCTTTAAACAAAATGGAAAGATTTTAAGAAAAAAGATTTCCCGTGGACACGAGTTGTCCATCACTAAGGAGCATGCATCCTCAAATTCCTTGATGAAGGCATAATGCCTTTCCGAATCAACTCTGTAGAATTGAGGAAGCAATTGCATTATGCCCGGCCTTACGTTCAAAGCGACATAGTGGGGCAAAATAACAAGGCAAGAACTCGGTGCTTGCCGCGGTGGGTTCAAGAAATCCCTCATTCGAAATTGGGGAGCCCCCATGTCCCCATGGTTGCTCGCATTTTTCATGTTCTCACCCCTTAAACCATGGGCCGGATGTAAAGGAGATTGTTGTGGCAATCCACCCATCAGTGGGTTTGGCAAAATATTTGGATTGGGTGTAGCAACATTAGGTAGCCTACCTTCGTTGTTTATATCATCCATAGGAGTTGCATCTAGGTCGACTACTAATGAAATTCCGGGAGAAGGTGTGTTAGCCGGTGATGGTGGGTCAACTCGTAAAAGGCGTCTATTGTCAATTTGTGCCCAATGGGACATGCAAATGAAATGCACAAATAGTATGCCTCAATCCTAGTTAACACATCATACACAAACAATATCTATATGCCGTACAACGACTTTTTCTCTTTACCAAACAACGACTTTTCAACTCCAATCTCCCACTCCACATGCTAAATTACCACCGATTAGCAAATAAAGTGCACACTATCCTAACTCCTCTAATGCTCCTAACAATATGCAATGCTACTAGTTAATCAAACAAAAGAAACTATTGAAAAGAAATAAATAAAAATCCTAACATGGTATCCACATTGAGTTTGAAGAAATTACCTAGGCCCGAAGCCGTAGATGCTTCTCTCGTAGGTGGGTGATCAATTCCCACCTTGTTTTTACGATTTGCAAATTTTCTTTTTTCGTTTTCGCACTTTGCTCATTCCTTTAAGTCCTTGGCAACGGCGCCAAAACTTGACTTGCTCCCACCACGCTCACCGCGATGGAGGTGAATGTAGTTTAAGTGGGGGTACTCCCACTATCGTGTTCTCCCATGAGACTTGTGCCAATCTAGCAATAGAAATGAGTAGAGTTTAGAAACTTATGCAAATTGCAATCGTAAAGCAAGAGTGGAATCGATTGCTATGTTAACTAAAATTGACTAAAAATCATTTGGTGTTTGAAGAGTTGTTTTGCTAATAACTAGGCAAACGATTGAATTGAAATTAAATCCAACGACTTGATTTTAGCTAAAGCAAGTAGACAATTATGAAAATTCTACTCCAACAACCACAATCACAACTAAATTAACTCTTGATTTAACCGCAATTTCAAATGAAAACAAGTAGGGATTTAACTTGATTAAGAAGGGGGTTTGGCTTCAAATATTCCAATCTAACAATTCTAGCACGGATTTTGAAATGGGGAGTTTGGGTTAACTCAAATCAAGAACCGTCCAAACGCTCTTGATTCAGAAAGTTTAGCTTTGAAAATTTAGGGATCTCTAATTAGTTTGGAATTAAATTTTATCACCATTTAGGGATCTCTAATTAGTTTGGAATTAAATTTTATCACCATTCATGGGTTCTTTAGAAATAAATCACATGTTACTAACTATGATTATAGATCTAAGATATCTACAATAATTAATTCCAATATAATTAGAGATAAAGATGAAAAATAGATATTCAACAAGAATGAGAATTCCCCTTTCATTTCATATGCCTTCCTTGGTGGATCTTCACATTTGTCCCCAAACAATGAGCTTAGCTTGAAGATTCCATGGTTTATAGCTTTCCAAGAAATATAGATAACATTTTTAGCTTGAAATCAAAAGTGCATATATATTGAACTATAGAAAATGTGAGAGATTACACTTAAACAACACTAGAAATCTATCTACACACTTCCCAAAGCCCTAAATACAACAATGTAAAGTAAATCTAAGCAAAATACATGTTTTTCCCCTATTCTCCCTCTCTACCCGCTGCAGAAACCCTAAAATAAAACATATCTCTCTTTTTTCTTCGACTGCTGGGTTGTAGGACAAATCTGCGCTCATCGTCCGAAGTGCGTCCTAAGTCCGTCCAAATTGTGTCCGGACGCACCGTCCAGACGGTGGCATAACCGTTCGGATGGTATTTCACCGTTCGGACGGTCTTCAGACGTAGAATCTCGGCTTTGTATTTCTTCGAACGGAAAAGGACAACTCTGTGATAGCTTAGAATGGGAAAAATGGACTCTGTAATGGCTTTGAACGGGAAAAATCGACTCTAGAACCCTGATCTCCGTCGTAGCATTTGAACGGTAATTCACCTGTCTGAACGGTGCGTCTGAATGGTCTGTTCGGACAGTCTTTTTTCCTTTAGGCCATTTTCATCATTTTGTCAGCAAAAACCTACAATACACATGAAAAAACACTTTAAATCAATTTATTGCTAAAAACCTATTCTAATACCCATATAGAGGCTAACAAACACTTGATTAGGGGACAAAGATTACACTTTTAAAGTGGAATCAACACCCCCGAACTTAGCTTTTGCTAGTCCCTAGCAAAAATGTATTATAGAAGGGAGATAAATGAAGACGATAAAAGAAGCAAAATATGCACAACCCATGCAGATATCGATGGACACATCTCAAACCTCAAACACATGTAGGAGTTTATGCAAAAATTCATACACTAGAAAAGTTTGTGCGCGTGTGCTTGATAAGCCAATACTAAGCAACATATAAGGAACTCAATTATGCACTTTCGAACTGTAAAGTTTTGATTCAATCCTCACCGGGCATACACTCAGAATGAAAGATCCACATGGTTCACACAATGATATGTTCAACAATAGAGTAAATGTACAATGCAAAACAAAGAACCGGACAACATGTATGTGTATTGCCTTTGGCATAACTTCATAACAGAATGTTCATAGATGCGTAATAATTAAAAGAATTGACAAGATAAAACTTTTACTCTAATGAAAATTATAATGAAGCATCTTTGGATCAATTAAGTGATTTGGAAGGCGAAGAGGTAAAGCAGGAATGATGAAAGGTAAGTACAAAACACATCACATGTCAATGAGATGATGAAAAGATATCATATCCAACTCCTCCCTTGTTATGTACCCAAAGATTCGAACAATAAACATTTTCAATTTTTACAATACATGATGCTCATGATGCCACTTCTCTTTGACTTCGATGCCACTTTGCATGATGCTCATAACTTCTTCTTCTTTTCTTTCTTCTTCTTTTTTTTTATTTTTTATTTTTTATTTTTTATATCATATACCCACTTTTTTTTTTTTCTCTTACTCTTCTTCTTCTTCTCTTTTTTCTATTTGATATTTTTTTATATATATAACTTCATTTCCCCAACATAGAATAGAATAGGATTATGAAGTACAAAAAATTTCAATGATATCTTTTGAGGAAGAAGTTGGTGATAAATGAAATGATAAATGGGTTATATGGTAAAATAAAAAGGATAATGGCTATCAAGAAGGAAATAGGCTTAGAATTATATAAAGATGTCAAATTATAATATTCCAAATAGTAAAAGTGTCAATATCGAGATCAGAACTCATCTTATGAACCAAATGCAAGCATAAAGAAGTTATTCAAGAGAAATGAGGGTGAAAAATCAATCCTTGAGTAAATGTAGACTCTTAAAAAGACGGTAAATGCTCTAAAGCTCACAAGGTAATAATCTCCACTAAGTATGGACGAAAATACAAAGTAGAGTAACAAAAATATGTTGCAAAGCATAACTCATGTGAAAAGTATATAACTTTCTACCAATGCATGAATCAAGCACTTTCTATGGAGTCAAAAGTAAGACAACGAATCCATCTCAATCTAAGTTGGGTCTTAATGTCAAAAACAGTGTTATAGTGCATAAAAAATGAGGAGTCAACGCATCTATCGCAAAAGCTAGCAAAGCATGCATAATAAGAGATGTTATTAGATGCGTGAGAGAAATGAAAACTGATACTGATACCATACATTACCAAAATCCCCATCAAAATGGTATAGGCGAGTAAAATAAACCAAAATCTGAGAACACTTGTAACTAAACAATCCAAAAATACAAGATAGATAACAAAGGGATACAAAAATAAATGATGAACAGTAAAGAAAGCTCAAAACAAAATCCACTATATCAAAACAATATACAAAACATGATGCAATGATATGCTATGTGTGTACAAAAAGGCATCACAATCCTAGACTATCAATCATCTCCATCATCATTTGGAGGCGGTGCAACAGCTGACCTAAGGGCCCGGACCGCAACGAATAACTCCTCTATAATCCTAGTCTAGGCTTGAGTTTGACCCTGGAGTACAGTAATCTGCTCAAACTGGGCTCGAATTTGGCCCTGGAGTGCGGTACTCTGCTCAAATTGGGCTCGGATTTGGGCCTCAAGTGCTGCAAAATGAGCTGCATGGACAACCTCCAGCCTAGCAATGTCGGCAGACTGCTGTGCTAATCCCGCAACTAACATATCTAAGGTCTACGGCATCTGCTCAAGTATCTGCAATACCGGACGGGCATCGGCGGTGGCTGAAAGTGCTGCTGCTGCTGGTGCTGATGAATATCTAGGTCGTACTAGTCCGGGTCAACAAGGTCCGGGTCAGCAAGGCCTGGCTGCTCCTACTGCTGGAACTGCTCCTGTTGCTGTTGTGGCTATGGCTGTGGCTGTGGCTGGAACTGCTCTTGCTGCTGCAGCAGTTTGTGAGATCTCAATCCCCGCTAGATGGTAGATCTACCGATGGCCTCCCTCGACTGCAAGAGACGAGGAAATCCAACAGTAGGGGCCCCGAATGTAGCCTTGATCACCCGTGTCAAAAGAATCGCTAAGGGGATGGATCCCTGAGCACGCGAGTGCATGCATTCCTCTGCTAGGGCCCTAAACTGAAATAATGGGAGATCTATGGTCCTACCCATCCCAATGGCCCACAAGAGACCCACCCTACCCCTCTTAACCTCAGAATGTCTAGCAATGGGGTAAACGGACTGACAACAAAAAATATACAAGGGGCGTAAATTGGGAGCAATGAGCTAACTGCCAACTGCAGACGTATACCTCAATCAGTGCCTAGAAGGCAAACCTCATCGGAAATGACCCTGAAGTCATCCGGGGCCCCCCTAGATGGGAAACCATACTGAGGGTCTGCCATCCTAGGCAGCCTATATAACTCCGCAAAAGTGTCGAGGGTGATCCCAATGTCAAACCCCCTAACCCAGGACGTAATCTGCTCGTGTCCTGGGGTAATACAACAGGCTGACACGTTCGCCATAAACTCCGCGAGCAAAGTAAATATGGCCTCCCCTGTGAAGGTAGTGAGAGGGACCCAACCTCGACCCTCAAATGCCTGGGCCCACAAAAACCCGGGGTCCCTAAAATGGTCTAAGTCCATCTGACGCTCAAGTACTGTACCCCTCTTAATCCAAGTCTGGGAGAATGCCTCGAAAGCATCATGTGACACAAAATGAGTGGCATCATAAGCTGGGGCTGGGCCAGCTGGAAGGGCACCTGGGGCCCCTCTGCTTGCCATAAATATCTAAACACCCTATAAAGTCTCCTAGGTAAAGAATAAAATACGTGAGGAAAGGTATAGGAATACCTAGGGAAGCGCAAAACCAAGGGTGGAGGAGTCAAGGGCACGTGCTCAGGCTCCGACAGGGCTCTGCTGTCATCTAGAAGCTCTCAAAACTCTCAAAAACGCCCCGTATAGCGTCTGTAGTAAGTCTGAACTCAACATGGACGCTCCTTAATTATAGGGGGGCCAAGCGTTCGACGTGCGTCTGGAGTGTGTTCGGATGCACCATCCGAACGGTGAATAAGCGTCCGAACGATCAAAAGGGCATCCATACGGTCAAAAATGCGTCCGAACGGTGCGTTCGACGCGCGTCTGTAAACTGTCTGAATGGGAAATGATTGCACCATGAAATCGTTCGAATTCACCGACCGAACGGTAAAGTATGCGTCCGGACGCACCGTCCGAATGGAAATATGCATTCGGACGCACCGTCCGAACGGTAAGTCCCAAAAAATTTGAGTGTGCACAGGAAAACCCAAAATACTCAAAACACCATACAAAAACTAACTTAAACATCAAAAACTGCAAATGAACAAAAGAAAACAAACCAAAAATATACAAATTTACACAAAAACCGAGCTCGAAACAAGCTCGCCCCACCCCCCACTTAAGAGGTTGCATTGTCCTCAAAGCAACAACAACATGAAAGAGACCGGGACAACAACTATGGGAGGGCGGGAGCACATAAGGGACAATCATCAAGTCAAGATTGGTGGATCAATAAGATTCACACAATCTACCTCGCCTTGGAAGTGCTCAAAGTAGGGCTTTAACCTTTTCCCATTGACCTTGAAAGGTGTGCCATTCTTGAGATTTTGCACCTTAATAGCACCATAGGGAAAGATTTCCCTAATTTGGTAGGGGTCGGACCATTTACTCCTCAACTTTCCCGGAAAGAGGTGCAATCGGAAATTGTAGAGAAGAACGTTTTGACCAATATGAAAAGATTTGAGATGAATGTGTTGGTCATGACGGACTTTCATTTTAGCCTTTGAAATTTTTGCATTTTCATACGTATCATTTCATATTTCATCTATCTCATTTAATTGTAGCTTCCGGTGGTCGCCGGTTTCACCTAACCCCTCATTATATTACCGAATAGCCCAATATGTCTTATGTTCAACCTCAACCGGGAGGTGACATGCTTTTGCATACACAAGACGGTACGGGGAGACACCTAGAATGGTTTTGTAAGCCGTTCGATAGGCCCACAATGCATTAATTAAGCGCAAAGACCAATCCTTTCGAGACGGATTAACCGTCTTTTCCAAGATTGTCTTGATTTCACGATTAGCTAATTTGACTTGACCTTGTGTTTGGGGATGGTATGGCAAACTGACCTTGTGAATAATGTCATACTTTCTCATGAGTATCCCTAATGCCTTATTACAGAAATGGGGGCCACCATCACGAATGATGGCCCGAGGCATACCAAACCAGGAAAAAATATAATCTTTGAAAAATTTGACCACAACTTGGTAGTCATTGGTCCGAGCCGGTATTGCTTCTACCCATTTGGAAACATAATCAACGGCCACTAAGATGTAAAGATACCCAAAAGAACTAGGAAATGGACCCATGAAGTCTATGCCCCAACAATCAAAAACCTCCAAGACAATGATAGAGTTAAGGGGCATCATGTGTTTCCTAGTAAGGCTCCCTAGCCTTTGACATCTATCACATGCCACACAAAATGAATGCACATCTTTAAACATAATCGGCCAATAGAGTCCACTTTGCAAAATTTTGGCCACGGTTTTCTTCAAAGAGAAATGGCCCCCACATGCATGAGAATGGCAAAATTTCATTACACTTTCAAATTCTTCATCCGGCACACATCGCCGTACAACTTGATCTGAGCAATATTTGAACAAATACGGCTCCTCCCAAAAAAATTGTCTCACTAGCCTAAAGAATCGCCTCTTATCCAATGTGGACCAATGAGGAGGAATGGCTTTTGTGGCCAAATAGTTGGCCACATCGGCATACCAAAGAGTTAAGGCTTGATTCAAGGTATTGCAAGACATGAGTTGCTCATCGGGAAATGTCTCACAAATAGGAGAGTCATCTTTGGTAGGGTGCTCAAAAGGGAGGCGGGATAAATGATCCACGACAACATTTTCCACCCCCTTTTTATCCGTAATTTCAAGATCAAACTCTTGAAGAATGAGAATTCACCTAATTAATCGAGGCTTTACTTTTTGTTTGGACAAGAGGTATTTAAGTGCAGCGTGGTCGGTGAAAACAATCACACGAGACCACACCAAATAAGAGCGAAACTTTTCCAAAGCAAACACAATAGCTAGCAGTTCTTTCTCGATGGTGGTATAATTTATTGGGGCCTCATTCAAAGTTTTGCTCGCATAATGGAGCACATAAGGTTTCTTGTCATTTCGTTGGCCCAACATGGCCCTCACAGCAAAGTCGCTAGCATCACACATTAATTCAAAGGGTAGGCTCCAATCCGGAGGCCAAATTATGGGAGCCGTAGTCAAATGATTTTTCAATTTATCAAAAGCTAGCTGACAAGACGGAGTCCACTCAAATGGAGCGTCTTTTGCCAAGAGGACATATAAGGGCCTAGAAATGGAACTAAATGATTGAATGACGTGCCGGTAAAAACCGGCATGCCCAAGAAAATATTTCACATCTCTTATGTTCCTAGGGGCAGGTAGCATTTGAATAAGCTCGACCTTGGCAGGATCTACCTCAATGCCCCTCTCGAAGATGATGTGGCCTAGGACTATACCATGTGTCACCATGAAGTGACACTTCTCCCAATTCAACACAAGGTTGCTCTCCTCGCCACGTTTTAGTACCGACTCTAAGTTTTAAAGACATTGAGCAAAGTTGTCCCCATATACAGAAAAATCATCCATAAAGACCTCTAAAATTTGCTCCACCATATCACTAAAAATACTTATCATGCATCTTTGAAAAGTGGCGAGAGCATTGCATAACCCAAAGGGTATTCACATGTAAGGAAATGTATCAAAGGGGCATGTAAATATGGTTTTATCTTAGTCTTCCATGGCGATTTCCAATTGATTGTATCTAGAATAACCATCAAGGAAACAATAGTAAGCCCATCCCGCTACCCGCTCCAAGACTTGGTCAAGGAAGGGAAGGGAAAAATGATCCTTGGTAGTTACGGCATTCAAGCGACGATAGTCAATACACATACGCCACCCGGTTTGGATTCGGGTGGGTATCAATTCATTATTCTTATTCTTAACTATCGTCACCCCGAACTTTTTGGGGACAACTTGGGTGGGACTCACCCATTTAGAGTCAGCAATTAGGTATATAATACCCGCATCAAGAAGTTTTTGGACCTCACCCCGCACAACTTCTTTCATAGTTGGGTTCAATTGGCGTTGCATTTGGCGCACCGGCTTAGCCCTTTCCTCAAAATATATGCGATGAGTGCAAACAAGAGGGCTAATGCCGTGCAAATTGGCGATTGTCCAACCTATGGCTTTCCGGTGTTTTTTGAGCACCTCCAACAAGCTCCTTTCTTGAGCCTCCATGAGTGGTAAAGATATCTCTACAGGATAAGATTCACCTTTACTCCACAATACATATTTAAGGGTAAAAGGCAAAGACTTCCTATCGGGCGTAGGAGCCTCTAGTTCGAATGGTTGGGGCTTGGTAGGGTTAGGGATCAAAGGTTCAAAGTAGGGGTCCATTGACCCACCGCTATGATAGGATACACCTCTAGACCACTACCCTCATTAAAAACATCCCCCTCTTCCTTATCTCCCAAGCAATCTAGACCCTCACTAAATGTCAACATTCTCTCCAAAGGGTATTCTACCATTTGCCTCTCGAAGTGCTCTTGCACTATCGAGTCAATAAGATTCACCTCTCAGACATCCTCTAAATCCCCTGGTTGTTTTCCCGCATTAAACATGTTAAGTTCAAAAGAAACCCCCCCCCCCCCCGCGCGCGCATATGGATGATGGCATCACATGTGGCGAAGAAGGGTCGCCCCAAAATGATCGGAATATGGTTTCGGGCATGGGGATCTACAACAGGGTGGGTATCTAAGACCATAAAATCAGCTGGGTAATAAAACTTATCAACTTTCACTAAGACATCCTCAACTATTCCCCTAGGGGCTTTGATCGATTGGTTCACCAACTGGAGTGTGATCCTCGTAGGTTTCAATTCACCTAGCCCCAATTGCTTGTACACTGAGTACGGCAATAGACTCACACTCGACCCCAATTCTAGAAGGCACCCCTCTATCCTATGGTCTCTTATGACACAAGTCCCGGTAGGACAACCCGGATCTTTGTACTTTGGCGGGGTTTTGACTTGGACTACAGAATGGACGTCCTTAGCAAGAAAGGCGTTCTCCCTCACATTTAATCTCCTCTTAACAATACATAAATCCTTAAGGAATTTAGCATAAGAGGGTACTTGTTTAATGGCTTCAGGGAGAGGTAGATTTATTTTGACTTGCTTGAAACTCTCATAAATCTCCAAACTTAATTGATTCTTAGGTTTAACTAACCGTTGAGGAAATGGAGCGTGAGCCAAGATCTCACGTTGCTCTCTCAAAACTTCCTCACCATTGGGCATGGACCCACTTGGCTCTTTCTTCTCACAATTCCCTTATTCCTTTTCTCTCTCATTTTTTTCTTTCTCACTCCCCTCCTCCTTCTCATTTGGCACTCTCTTAGCCTCTTTTTCTTTTTTAGGCTCTTCCTCATTAACACCCAACCCCTCATCCACCTTAGACATTTTTACCCCAACCTTAGGGTCCCTAACAAGGATGGTCCTGTCAATAGCTTTACCACTCCTCAAAGTGGTAATGGCCAAAACATTCTCGTGGCTAGTTGATGGTTGGGACAAGGTTTCGGTGGAATGCACTTGCCTAGAAGGATTGGGTTGAGGTTGTGCAGGCAACTTACTCTTCTTAGTGAGGGTCAAAGCTTGAGTAAGAAGAGTCAATTGACTCTTGAGGTCATCTAAAGTTTTTTCAACTCGTGAGTTTACCCCCCCTTGGGTTTGGATGAATTGTTGGAGAGTATCCTCCAACGGCTTTCGATGTGGAGGGTGGTATGAGTTGGGTTGAGCTTGAGGTGGAGGTTGGAATGGTTTTAGTTGGGTTGGAAATGATGTGACCCATGGAGGTTGGTAATGTTGTGGGTGTGATGGTGGAGGAGGTGCTTGATAAGATTAAGGGTTGTTATACCCTCCTTGATGAGCTTGGGGATCTGAAGTCCCCTCATTGTGCCATCCAAAGTTAGGATGATCCCTCCATCCCGGGTTGTAAGTATTGGAGTAGGGGTTCCCCCTACCTCGATTGTATTGCCCAATAGCATTGGCTTGGCAATGCAAGGCTTCCTTAATTCCCGAGATAACCAGGCATGATACGGTGTCATGCTCTTTGGTCTCACAAACTGCATAACACATTCCCTTAGGCTCTTCACTCCCCACCGCACTTACGTTCTTAAACTCTAGAGCCTCTAATTTTCTCACCATGGTGGTACGCCTAGCATTCATATCATCAACCTCTTTCAATTGATATTTCGCCCCTTGGATGTTTGGTCTACCTTCGGGGTTTTGGGTCCCGGTAGTCGCCCAATTGCGAGCCAAATTAACGAGGTAGTCAAAGTATGAATAAGCTTCCCGTGGATGTTCATAAATGTTGATAATGTGCCATTCGGCAAAGCCATTGTGTGGGTAAGAAACTAAAAGCTCTTCAAACCACTCTCAACACTGAAATAATGATTCTCCTAACATTAGAGAAAATTGTGAGACTTCGCATTTAAGTGCCTCCGTTCTATTTTTCGAAATTTTTTTTTTTTAAAAACTCTCCTTGAAGAGTTTGCCAAGAGTGGATGGAAAATGGTCTCAAAGAATTGAACCACGTCTTGGCAGTATCCTTTATACAAAATGGAAAGATTTTAAGAAAAACAATTTCCTGTGGACACGAGTTGTCTATCATTAAGGAGCATGCATCCTCAAATTCCTTGATGAAGGCATAAGGCCTTTCCGAATCAATTTCGTGGAATTAAGGAAGCAATTGCATCATGCCCGGCCTTATGTTCAAAGCGGCATAGTGGGGCAGAATAATAAGGCAAGAACTAGGTGCTTGTCGCGGTAGGTTCAAGAAGTCCCTCATTTGGAATTGGGGAGCCCCCATGTCCCCATGGTTTCTCGCATTTTCTATGTTGTTACCTCCTAAACCATGGGCAGGATGTAAAGGTGGTTGTTGTGGCAATCCACCCATCGGTGGGTTTGGCAAAATATTTGGATTGGGTGGAGCAACATTAGGTAGCCTACCTTCGTTGTTTATATCATCCATAGGATTCACACCTAAGTCGACTACTAATGAAATTCCGAGAGAAGGTTTGTTAGTCGGTGATGGTGGGTCAACTCGTAAAAGGTGTCTATAGTCAATTTGTACCCAATGGGACATGCAAATGAAATGTACAAATAGTATGCCTCAATCCTAGTCAACACATCATACACAAACAATATATATATGCCGGACAACAATTTTTTCTCTTTATCGGACAACGGCTTTTCAACTCCAATCTCCCATTCCACGTGCTAAATTACCACCGATTAGCAAATAAAGCGCACACTATCCTAACTCCTCTAATGCTCCTAACAATATGCAATGCTACTAGTTAATCAAACAAAAGAAATTATTGAAAAGAAAGAAATAAAAATCCTAACATGGTATCCACATTGAGTTTGAAGAAACTACCTAGGCCCGAAGCCGTAGATGCTTCCCTCGTAGGTGGGTGATCAATTCCCACCTTGTTTTTACGATTTGCAAATTTTTTTTGTTTCGTTTTCACACTATGCTCGTTCCTTCAAGTCCCCGGCAACGGCGCCAAAACTTGACTTGCTCCCGCCACGCTCACCGCAATGGAGGTGCTTGTAGTTTAAGTGGGGGTACTCCCACTATCGTGTTCTCTCATGAGACTTGTGTCAATATAGCAATAGAAACGAGTAGAGTTTAAAAACTTATGCAAATTGCAATCGCAAAGCAAGAGTGGAATCAATTGCTATATTAACTAAAATTGACCAAAAATCTTTTGGTGTTTGAAGAGTTGTTTTGCTAATAACTAGGCAAACGATTGAATTGAAATTAAACACAACGACTTGATTTTAGCTAAAGCAATTAGACAATTATGAAAATTCTACTCCAACAACCACAATTACGACTAAATTAACTCTTGATTTAACCGAAATTCCAAATGAAAACAAGTAGGGATTTAAGTTGGTTAAGAAGGGGGTTTGGGTTCAAATATTCCAATCTAACAATTCTAGCACGGATTTTGAAATGGGGAGTTTGGGTTAACTGAAATCAAGAACCATCCAAAGGCCCTTGATTCAGAAAATTTAGCTTTGAAAATTTAGAGATCTCTAATTATTTTGGAATTAAATTTTATCACCATTCATGGGTTCTTTAGAAATAAATCACATGTTTCTAACTATGATTATAGATCTAAGATATCTACAATAATTAATTCCAATATAATTAGAGATAAAAATGAAAAATAGATATTCAACAAGAATGAGAACTCCCCTTTCATTTCCTATGCCCTCTTTGGTGGATCTTCACATTTGTTTCCAAACAATGAGCTTAGCTTGAAGATTCCATGGTTGATAGCTTTCCAAGAAATAGAGACAACATTTTTGGCTTGAAATCAAAAGTGTATATATATTGAACTATAGAAAATGTGAGAGATTATACTTAAACAACACTAGAAATCTATCTAAACACTTCCCAAAGCCTTAAATACAATAATGTAAAGTAAATCTAAGCAAAATACATGTTTTTCCCCTATTCTCCCTCCCTACCCGTGGCAGAAACCCTAAAATAAAACATATCTCTCTTTTTTCTTTGACTGTAGGATTGTAGGGCAAATCTGCGCTCACCGTCCGAAGTGTGTCCTAACTCCATCCGAATTGCGTTCAGACGCACCGTCCGAACGGTGGCATAACCGTTCGGACGATTTTTTCACCGTTCGGACGGTCTTCAAACATAGAATCTCTGCTCTGTATTTCTTCGAATGGAAAAAGACGACCCTGTAATAGCTTAGAACGAGAAAAATGGACTCTAGAATGGCTTTGACCGGGAAAAATTGATTCTAGAACCCCGATCTCCGTCGTAGAGTCCGAACGGTAATTTGCCCGTCCAAACGATGCATTCAAATGGTCAAACCCATCCGTACGATTCTTTATCCGTCTGAACGGTCTATCCGAACGGTGGAAACCATCCGAACGGTCCGTCCGGATGGTCTTCTTCCCTTTAGGCCATTTTCATCATTTTGTCACCAAAAACCTACAATACACATGAAAAAATACTTCAAATCAATTTATTGCTGAAAACCTATTCTAATATCCATATAGAGGCTAACAAACACTTGATTAGGGGATAAATTACACTTTTATAGTAGAATCATAGGCAAGATGTTGTGTCAGTTTCTTCGTCTACGGCCTCTTGATGGTTCCCCCGCTCGGATCACCAACTGATCATGGCACCACCTCGGGGAGTGGACCTAGGTTTGAACATCCGAGGACCGAGCGTTTTTAGGACGCATTAGTTAACCCTCAACCTCATGCTCAAATAGACACCATGCATAGCCGAACTTCTGCCGGATTTAAGATACGCGCACTGTTTTCCAAAACCATGGAGGAAAAGGCGACTGCTCTTACTTTTATTTATACCTACTTATTCCTATTGTTATAATGACTGTATTCTTACTGTTATAATGACTATCTAACTGCTCATGCATACATGTTTACTTCAACTGTATTCTCTCTCCTTATACTCTATGCATCCAAAGACCTTAAACCAGCTAATCCAAGGATCATGCTTCAGTCTGACAATGCTGGGAGGACTAAAGAAGATGCCAAGGGGGTCAACGCTGAAAAAGAAGAGACCATATTGCTTTCGCCTGCTATAAAGAAGGCCTTTCTAGATCCTCTTAGTCTGAAAATCCAAGGATTGGAAGATTCGTTGCGAAGTCTCCATGGCCACGATGCTTAAAGGTTCACTTCCTATGATGAGCTCTGTTTCTTCCCTGACCACCCAAGGCCTACTAAGTTTAAAATGCTTGACTTCCAGAAGTACGACGGTACCAGTAACCCCGTTGCTCATCTTCGTCTATATGCGGGAGCGCTTAGTAGACATGGCAACGACCCGAAGCTCCTTGTGTAGTTATTCCAACACAGTCTCACAGGGTCAGCTCTGCAATGGTTCACTCATTTGGATTTAAGGAAGATCACAACCTGGATGGAGCTAGTCAATGCATTCAAAGCCAAGTACCGTCACAACATCGACCTCACTTTTGATTGATGGTCCTTGATGACGATGAGTAAGGGTGAGAAGGAGAGCTTCAAAGCATACACTCTAAGATGGAGGGAGGCCGCTGCACAAGTTAATCCCTCGCTGGAGGAGATGGACTATGTACAACTGTTCGTACATATTTTCCAAGGTATATTCTATGAGAAGCTCTGCACAAGCGTGGGGAAAAGCTTCTCCGAGCTCATCATGCAGGGAGAGATGATAGAAAATGGCCTCAAGACAAGAAGAATTACAGATCCCTATGCTAAGACTGGAGAAAATACCGCTAACTTAGCCAAGAAGGTGGCTACTACAAGGGGCACGATCAGGAAGGAAAATGAAGTGTCCGCTATTTTGCCTAGCCAACCACCCCAATACCGACCCTCGCTACAATCACCCCTAGTCTTGCCCTTGCCCACCTGGCCATGCCTGCTCCAACCCCAAACTATGGTCCCGCTAGGGCACAACGCAACTTTAATAGACATGCTAGACGTATCCATACCTTCGACGCCTTAGCCTGCACCCAAACTGAGGCTTACCATAGCCTTCTGAAGAACAACATCTTGAAGCCCGTACCTGCTCGCCCGTTGCCAAGCCCTCTGCCCTCGACCTTTAATGCCACTCTTACATGTGAATATCATTCAGGTGGCAGGGGCACGATACTGAAAGCCGCTTTGCTCTCAAGCACAAGATCCAAGACCTGATTGACAATAAGATCATTGATCTGCAGCCGGTAAAACCTGCTCCTACTCCCAATGTGACCGCTAACCCTCTGCCGGATCACACCACCAATATGATAGTAGTAGAGATGTAAGGCGAGGGAGAAATCAACGAGCTCGAGGCCGAAGGTTATAAGAGCGATTAGGAGGCCGATGAAGAAAGTGACTGGAAGGAAGATCTCCCACTATGCCTAATTTATCTCTATGACCCTGATGAGGTGCCTGATGCTTCTGATTGGCCCATTGGGGAGCCAATGTTGCTGAAAGAAGAACACCTCGGAAGCATAACTGCCGATGGGTGGGGTGATGAATTTCTACACCCGAAGTATGCCGCAGTTGAAAGTCACTTGCTGGAAAACCCTTGGCCCGTAACTGAGTACAACTATAAAGACATGGGTTAGGGACTAGAAGAGTCAAGAGAATAGGCACAGCCATTCGAATTGGAAAGGGGTGAGCTGGTCAACCTGTTTACAAAAGAACCCGCTGCAAAGAACAAGAAGGAGGCTGACAACCGCATCAACAGTGTCAACATCTGTGGAGCTCTAGGAGAAGCCTTCACCTGTCTTGCCTTAGCTGAGGATCCAAGTCGCGAATGGAGCATTGAAGATATGGGAATTGTCCCAAAGCCATACTAAAAAGGGGTTCCTTGCACAAAGCGTACAAGAGAGGGGTGTTTACACCCACTTTCTTTCTATCCCTTTTATTTCCTGTCTTTAAATTGATGTTTACATTTTCTTATCGCTTAAGAACTTGATGCTTTTCATAAAAATAATAATAATAATCACATAACAGTCTTTTATTCCATTATTGTTGTCTTGTTTTCTTTGGGGAATAGTAACTACTTTCTACGCAAGGGGCATGGTTTATCTTATTGAATGATCCAACTTGAAGGGATGATAGCATGAGTTAACCACTCACTAAATGGTCAGCTTTCCAGAGAGAGAGGATAAGGATGAGTGAGGATACTACCCCAAAGGCAACACTTGCAAGACTCTGAGGCTAAGCGATGTGTGGCCAGTTTATCAAAATGAAGAGTGTCGCGCCCAGATTTTTCGCACTCGAGGAATACTCACACAAGTGGGAAAAATGTTGTACTCTCTCATTAGAACTCACCCTCCTGGAAGAATGAGTGCGACTAGGTTTGAATTGAAAATTTGATTTGAATAAAGGGCTTTTTGAAAAAGATTCAGAGTCGCCACCTAACTTGGTTAAGGTGAGTTAGGTCACCTAAAAACTAAGCATAATCCGAAAACTACACTTAAGGTTTTGAAAAATAATTTTGAAAATATCTCCTCAAGAGAGGGTTTTTTAGGAAAACGGGTCGTTTAGCAACCTTTGGAAAACATTTAGCCCTTTTTGAAAAATAACTCCTTTTTGGTCTCTGAAATTAGTGATTCTAGGTTCCGAGGTTGGTTACGTGTAGGGAAGACGCACTAAGCCATCAACCTACCCCGCCCTTTCGGTACTTACATGTCAATCTACCCTAGATTCACCTATGAGAGCCTTCGACTAACTATAGACCAATCCTATCCACTTTGAAAAGCAATGTTTAAAAACGAAACTAATATGATGCATGATATGCACGTGTAAGAAAAGAGAATTGAAAAATAGATTTGGAAAGAGATTGATTTGAAATTGATTAGATTTGAAAATAGATTTGAAATTGGAAAGTTTGAAAAATTAGAGATAGAAATTTGGAAATAGAATTTTGAAATTGGAATTTTGAAAATAGATTGGAGATTTGAAAAGATTGTAGAATTTGAGATTTGGAAAATGTGATGGAATTTGAAAGAAGTTGTGACCGCACCCATGAGGGTTGCCTACGTATCCCTTTGGAGGAATCAGGTCAGTCATAGTTCGGACAAGAGTCCAATTGAAAATAGAAGAATTGATTTGAAGAAGGAGATCGAATTGGAAATTGAATTTGATTAGAAGAGGAGATTAGAAATTGAAATTGAGAAGATTGGACTTACTTTGGAAAGATAGATTTGGACTTGTTTTGGAAAGAAAAGGTTTAAAAAACCTAGACTTAGGAAAGAAAGGACTTGAGACTAAGAAAGATTGGACTTAAATGTTGGACTTGGAAGATTGAAGAAAAATTGGATTTAGGAAATGTTCGAATTAGGAAAGGTCCAATTTAGGAAAGTTTCAAATTAGGAAAGTTTTTTGACTTAGGAAAGTTTTGAATTTGGAAAGCTTTCAAATTAGGAGAGTTTCGAAATTATGACAGTTTTGAAATTAGGAAATATTTTGAATTAGGAAATGTTCAAATTAGGAAAGTTTCAGCATAGGAAAGTTTCGACTTAGAGAAGTTTTGAAAATTGGAAAGTTTCGTTTCAGGAAAGGTTTGAAAAAGGAAAGTTTTCAATTTAGGAAATGTTTGAATAAAGAAAGTTTCAACTTAAGAAAGTCTTGAATTAAGAAAGTTTTGAGTTTAGAAAAGTTTTAGGTTTGAAAAACTTCGAATTTGAAAAGATTTAAAATTTAGAAAATTTAGGATTTAGAAAGTTTTAGAATTTGAATTTTAGAAAATCTTGATATTAGGAAAGGTTGAGTTTAGGAAAAGTTTGAAAAGTTAAGATTTGAAAAGAAGGTAGAATTAAGAAAGGGTTGAATTAGGAAAGATTTTAAAGTTGAGATTTAAAATTTAGGAAAGATTTTTATGTTCAAGTTTTGGAAACTTAAGATTTAGGAAAATGGAAGTTTAGGAAGGATTTGGATTAGGAAAGATTTGGATTAGGAAAGGATTGGATTTTGTTTCTAAAAGGGAAGGTTTGATTTTGTTTTCAAAAACGGAGGACGGGATCTAGTTTCCTAAACAGAAAGATTGGATTTGGTTTCCTAGAGGGAAGGTAGGATTTGGTCAGGATTTGGAAAGGAAGAGTTTTAGAAACCCTAGATTTGGAAAACTATAGTTTTGACGTAGACAACAGGTTTTGGAAACATGTATAGTTTGGATGTAAAAACAAGAGGTTTTGGAAACCTAGGTTTGGGGCAAAGTTTGAAAATCATGTTTTTGGAAAGAAAATTAGGGTTTCCTAATTGCGAGTTCTAGGGCTTGACTTGGGCTCTAAGGAAAGAGATTTTTGGAAAGTGAGTTTTTGGAAACGAAGGTTTTTAGAAGGAAAATCCTAGAGGAGAATTTCTAGAAGGGAGATTTTGGAAAGAGAGTTTTTGAAAAGATTTTTGGAGAGAGTTTTTCTAGGAAAGAGACCTAAGGAACGTTTTTGGAAAGTGGACTTTGAAGAGAGCGTTTTGGAAAGGGGTTGAAAAAGGAAGCTTGGAAAAATAGATCTTTGGAGGGAGTTTTTGAGAACAATTTTCGATAGGAGAGTTTTAGGAAAGCATGTTGAAAAAGAAGATTTTTAAGAAGAGATTTTTGAAAAGAGTGCTTTTTGAAAAATGTAAAAGATCTCACTTTCCTAAAGCGATTCTAACCATAAGAAGGCTAGAAACACTTTAAGAAAGCGATTTTGAAAACAACAAGATTTGAAAATATGGACCATATTGGTCACTTTGAATGTAACACTTTCCTACAGCAACCCTAGCCATGGAAAGGCTAGAATTACCCTAGGATTGTGACTTTGAAAACATGTTTTTGAAAAAGAGGATTTTGATGCAATTTTGAAAACAATTTTGAAAACGACTTTGAAAACAACTTTTGGAAGATGCAAGATCATGATATGCACAATTCAAATTTAGGGTCGTGAACATACAAGGTTAAGGCTTCACCACTTAATCAAGAGGGCCGAACCCACGTGGTTTCTGGTTAGACTAGAAGAAAGCCCCCGACACAGTGACTCTCCAATAGCCCAACCCTACACATGGACCGGGAATCCCCTTGTTTCAAACATGCAAAGAAAGGGGGGGAAAGAGATAGGGGATTAAAATAGAAAAAACCCAAGTGGGTTAGGAGAGAGAAGAGAGAGGGGGGAAGTGCGAAAATTTAAATAGGGAGCCTACCGTATGTCTTGTTTATTTTGCGCGCCTTGCTTTCTTCGGTCTTTGTCTTGAGCTTCGTCTTCAATCTTCAAGAGTTGTCTTCAAGCTTCAAACTTCAGATTGCAACTCTTCAAGTCTTTGAAGGAGGGTTGAAGGTTAGTGTATGAGTGTATGGGGGTGTGTATGAGTGTATAGGAGGCTAGGGTTTGTGTAGGGTGGCTAAGGTTTGGAAAACCTAGGGAAGCTAGGGTTTAGGAGGTGCTCGAGCTCTGTATATCGAATTATATGATTTTTGGTTTGAGTTTGCGGATCTTTTTCACGCTAGAAGAGGCTCTGTATTTATAGAGGTTGGACAACACCGGCGCCTGTTGCAATGGCGCCAAGTCAAAATTTACACTGGCGCCACTAGGAGTGGCGCCAGCCATTTAGGAAATATTTAAGGTCGGAAAGCAATGTATCTCTAACTGGATTTGGGCGCCTGTACTAGTGACTACCAAGTAATTTTTAGCTTAGCTTCACTAGGAGTGACTCCGGAAAGTCCGGGAAAGATTTGAAGAAGTTAGGAATAACCCGGAAGGCCGGAAAAGAGCAGAAACACTTAAAATAGTGTCCCGGAGGTATTTGGCTTGAAAAATGAGTACGAGATGTGTTGGAAAGGTTGACCGGGCCTTTAGGGGCAAAACGATCAATTGGATCGGGAAACTGCCAGGACAGACTTGGACTGTCCCAGAAGCAGACTTGGGATTTGGAAACATCATTTAGATTGTTCCCAAAGATTTTCGGTTGGATTCCCAGAGCCGATGTGGTCAGAAAAGGTGACCGGCCCACCAGGGGCAAAACGGTCATTTCACACCGGGTTGGCCGGAACTGACCCGGAATGATTCGAAAAGATAAAGAAAGGTTGAGAATACTATAAAAAGTATTCTCGGGAAGTTACCAGTTTGATACCCAGAGCTGGTGTGGTTCCCGGGGCGTTCGATTGCCCAAGGATAAAACGGTCATTTAGCTTCAAGTGGGCCCTACGGGCCCCGGAAGCGACTGGTGGACTGAATTCAAGTTAAAAAGGTAGGCTTAGAGTCTAAATATGCATGTGATGTGTGAAAGTGAGCTTGGTCAGCTCGGAGATTACCGAGCGGGCAAAAATGGGGTGCTTACAGCTACCCCTCTTTTTCTGTCTTTGCTTATCAAAGACAGAAAACGATAAAGTAAGAGCCCCATGTTGACCGCGAGGCGATCAGAGGGACATGAAAATAATAGAAATTCAAAGAACAGTTACCTCGAGTAGCTGGTCAATGCTTGGTATTTTATCTGGTAAAAATGATACTCTTCTGGGGAATTAATGCTCCTTGAACTAGCGCTCCATTTGGCAGAACAATGCTCCTTTGGGGGAATTGATGCTTCTTGAACTAGCACTCTGTCTGGCGAAACACTGCCCCTCTAGGTAAGTCCAAGACTGATTTTTGATACTTTTTAAATTGGCACTCCGTCTGGCGAAACGCTGCTCCTCTGGGGACATCCAAGGTTGACTTCTAATACTCTTGAACCAGCACTCCGTCTGGTGAAACGCTACTCCTCTAGGGAAGTCCAAGGTTGACTGCTGATACATCTTGAACCGGCACTCCGTCTGGCAAAACCTCTTGAAATGGCACTCCGTTTGGCGAAATGCTGCTCCGCTAGGGAAGTCCAAGGTTGACTGCTGATACATCTTAAACCGGCACTCCGTCTAGCGAAACGCTGCTCCGCTGGGGAAGTCCAAGGTTGACTGCTGATACATCTTAAACCGGCACTCCATCTGGCGAAACGCTGCTCCACTGGGGACGTCCAAGGTTGACTACTGATACCTCTTGAACTAGCACTCCGTCTGGCGAAATGCTGCTCCGCTGGGGAAGTCCAAGGTTGACTGCTAATACATCTTAAACCGGCACTCCGTCTGGCGAAACGCTGCTCCACTGGGGACGTCCAAGGTTGACTGCTGATACCTCTTGAACCGGCACTCCATCTGGCGAAACGCTGCTCCACTGGGGAAGTCCAAGGTTGACTGCTGATACCTCTTGAACCGGCACTCCGTCAGGTGAAACGCTGCTCTACTAGGGAAGTCCAAGGTTGACTGGGGAGGTCGAGGGTGGGTCATTGCCCCATTCCTTGCTTTTTGTTGGCTAGGGAAGTCTGAACTTGCTGAGGTGTATGCCAATGTTAGAGATGATTGAGGTTGCTTGATCGCAGGATGGCCTTTTAGCTCCATTTTGTACTTTACCTTGTTCCTTATTTCCTATTTGGGAGAGAGAGAAAGACATAGGGTGAGTTTTGTACAAAAATAATTTAAAAATGCCCTAGTAAAGGGTGAACGCATGTCATATTTTTTTCATGAATGCATATGGGATTAAATGCATGATCTATTTTTATGAATACGCATAGTTTAGATAAGAATATAATTGAATGCGTATCCTACTTTTTATGACTGCACAGGTTCACGCAGAAATGGAATTGAAGGCATGCATATGTAGGAATGGAATTGAATGCAATGTCCCCCATTTTTTTGTGATAAATGTATAGATTTATGTAAGAATTGAATTAAATGCATGACCTACTTCCTTACGAATGAACAGGTTTATACAGGAATGCAGTTGAATGCATGAATAAACTACATACTACACAAGAATCCAAATGGATGTACAGGTTATACATGTCATGGATGTATGTGTATAAATTATCTACAAAGAAAGTCCCAGGATTGCCCTTTGGGTTCATACTCTTAGGATTCTGTTCCTTTCTAGGATTCTGTCACATTCGGTTTTGTCCCATTCATGTCGGGGTGTGATAGCATTTGCACCATTCTCCAGGGATCTTGACCTTTTGGTTTGCTATCCTATCCCTACTTTCTACAGGGTTGCTGTTTGGGGTTTTTTTGACCTCACTTGGTTTTCTCTCTCAGATCTCAAAAATGCCACCATGGCTCGAGCGACAACTCGCATGCCCTTTGCAGAGCGATAAACAGCTAAGCCCTTAATCCGAGAAGACTTCTTTTAGGACCGTAATGTAGGCTGGGTTTAGAGGCTGTAAGAAACGAAAGAATATTTAGGCTCAAAGATCTTCTTTTAATGGGTTGTTTAAACCAAAACCATCTGAGCACACCTTGGAGCATGAGATTGCCCCTTGCATTCCCTTCCAGTTCTCCTTTCTTAGCCTAGTTGTCTTGGTATTATTCAAGCTTATTTGGACTAAACAATTTTCTTTGATCAGAGAGGACTTTAATTTGGACCGTAATATAGGCTAGGTTAAGGGGTTTATGAATGAAAAGGATGCGTAGGCTCAAATTTGATGTTGTTTATAATAGGGTTTAGATCCACACCATCCTTAGTTGGTCTTCCAGCGGGGTTTCGTCCCCTAATATCCTCCTCTAGTTTCAGTAACACATTTGGCTCATTTAAATCGAGCAATCCTTTTCAATCGGAGAGGACTTTAACAGGGTCGTAATATAGGCCACGGTTTCGGGTTTTTACAAGAAAGGGTAAAGGCTCAAACCTATTACTTCTACTTGGTGGCTTTGTTACCTAGGATCACCTTTGAACTTCCTCTTTTACAAAAGGAGTTGAACTTTCTTGTAACTTTTGACCTTTTAAGTCTGACACTTGCCCCTTTTCTTTTCTTTTTTTTTTCTTTTCTCTTGACTTGCAGCTTTATAGCACAACATGGCTCTTTTTCAGTCTTTCCTCTGATATGCTTCTTTTTTCCTTCCTTTCTTATTGCTTTTGACAAGACAAACATTTCTACAACTTCTTTCTCTCAGATCCTTTCCTTAGCATTTCGATTTAACCCATTGTGGACGATGATCCCTAGGTTGGGGTGTTTTCTGAAAGGAAAGGTAACTGGCTCAATAGGTTTGACAAGGGTTGCTTTTAACTGTATGGGAAATGAAATGAGGGCATTTTTTCATTTTGAACAAGATTACTTGATCCATAGAGCCTTCACGTTACTTTAGCTTGATGGCTGATGACGTTCTCTACTAGATCTTCTGCTTCCTGACTGCCCCAGTGAGGGGGGATGGTTTCGGATCGGGGTTGACAAAAAGAAAACTACCGCTTCCTGCGAGGCACTAGTGGGTTAAGCAAAGGGAATATTTTTGTGTATGGTAATAGAATTGAGGGCCTCTAATCAATTCAAATTAAATTGCTTAGTCCATAAAGCCTTCGTACAAAATTTAGACAATATGTCTAGGGATGATGTGTTTCGGCCAGTGAATCCCTACATATTCTATTGAATCAACTACTCTGTGCTTACCCCGGTGTGGGGGATGGTTATTCGTTTGGGGACATCTGAATAAAAATTAGTTACGGCTCTAGTGGGCTGAGCAAGGGGTAGTGTCTATTTAGGACAAATAGAACAATGGCTTCTCATCATTTTGGGGACTCGGCTACCCATCGCCTAGCCAGGATATCATGTAAGTGTCGCCTTTTCAATAGAATTCACACTTCTTGGCTGAGATTGTCTTCCTCCTATCTCTCACTCTCTCTCTCAGTCTCTCAAAGGTTTTATTTAACCCCTTTTAAATGGGTTGCCCGTGCTATTCCATCCTTTAAATCGAGTCATTTACCAAATGGAGAAGAATCCCTAAAAGTAATAATCGTTCACAAGAGTATGAGACAAAGGGGATGAACTAGAAACTACACCTTTTCACTTAGAAATATGACTACATGGCATGCAATGTTTATTTAAAGAAGATATGCGAGAAATAGATAGATGAAAAGAAAACATATGAATTTTGTGAAAACTTCCCTTTTTATTGCACTTTGGAAAAAGCCCTTCAGAAAGGTCCTAGAATCACACCAATTTCTTCTATACTTCATCGCGTGGTTCCTCCCCTAGGTGATGATGATTCCAGCATCGATCAAATCTTGTATCTTGTGCTTCAGGAAGAGACAATGCTCGGTGTCATGCCCCTGTCTTCTAGAATGGAACTCACGAACAAGGGCCGGGTCGAAAGTAGGAGGTAAAGGATTTGGCAACGGTGGAGCAGGTATGGGGGTCAAAAGGTTGGCCTGTAAGAGGTCATGATAAGCTTTTGTTTGGGTACAAGTTAGAGGGGAAAAGACGCGACGTCGGCGGGCCTTCTTATTGGGGTTGAGATGTTGTTGGGCTGTGATGGGCCCGGAAGTAGGTGCTTGAGTAGCCACGGGGGTCTGAGATTGGTGTTGGGGTGATATTGCGGTTGTTGAGCAGGTAAGATGGCAGACACTTCTCCCTCCTTTCGACCTATTTCCGATGCTGTGGGCATCTTCCTTACTAGGCTTGCAGAAACTCCTTTAGCATAGGGGTCAACGATCTTTCCAGTTTTTAGGCCATTTTCTATCATCTCCCCTTGCATGATAAGCTCAGAAAAGTTTCTCCCAATACTCGTGCAAAGCTTTTCATAGTATATGCCTGAGAAGGTATGTACAAATAGTTGAACATATTCCTTATATTCTAAAGGGGGATTGACTTGTGCTACTGCTTCACTTCATCTAAGGGCATAACTTTTCAAACTTTCTTTCTCTCCTTTATTCATTGCCATTAAGGACCAACGGTCAGAGGTGAGATCTATGTTGTGGCGATATTGGGCTTTAAATGCATTGACCAGCTCAATCGAGGTGGTGATCTTCCTTAGGTCTAGACGAGCGAACCATTGCAAAGCAGACCTAGTGAGACTATGTTGGAACGATTGCATGAGAAGCTTCGGGTCGTTGCCATAACCACTCAGTGCCCCGGCATACAGGCGAAGATGAGCAATAGGGTCACCAGTGCCGTCATACCTCTGGAAGTCGGGCATTTTGAACTTACCAGGTCTCGGGTGATATGGAAGGAAGCAGAGCTCATCGCAGGAAGTAGACCCATAACTATTGTAAGCACCCCATTTTTAACCGCTCGGCAGTCTACACTCCGTCCAGACTTGTTTTCAAGTCATTTTGGGCAAATTCCAATCGAAACCAATTCTCTAGCTCCAAATTCCGTCTTTCCATCGCTTCGCGGGCCTGCCAGGCCCAAATAGAGGCAAAATGACCAAAATGCCCTTAGGGGCATTGTCCTTTCTTATTTCAATTCAAATCCCTCTCGAGAGACAATTTATTCCTCGAGACGGTCCGAGTAGCAAAACTACTCATAAAACCGTTAGAGTAGCGGAAGTACTCACCAAACCATTAGAGTAGCGGAAGTACTCACCAAACCGTTAGAGTAGCGAAAATACTCACACCGTTAGAGTGGCGGAAACACTCAAAACCCAGGCACGTCTCTTCGGAGACGGTAAGACCCCTTTCCAACCCCTCTCTCGAGACAGTTTATTCCTCGAGACAGTCCGAGTAGCAAAACTACTCACAGAATCGTTAGAGTAGCGGAAATACTCACAGAACCGTTAGAGTAGCGGAAATACTCATAGAACCGTTAGAGTAGCGGAAATACTCACAGACCCGTTAGAGTAGCGGAAATACTCACAGAACCGTTAGAGTAGGGGAAATACTCACAGAACTGTTAGAGTAGCGGAAATACTCACAGAACCGTTAGAGTAGTAGAAATACTCAACCGTTAGAGTAGCTGAAATACTCAACCGTTAGAGTAGCGAAAATACTCACAAATCATCAACCCCGTCCGAGTAGCGGAAATACTCACACCGTTAGAGTGGCGGAAACACTCAAAACCTAGGTCAATACCCGTGTTTGTTAGCTCACTTCGGTGAAAAAGGACCAGACTACCCTTAGGACCTTTTCCGAGACTTTTCGGTCAAGATGACCATTTTTGCCCCTAAGCATCCGAATGCCCCGGGAACCACACCAGCTCTGGGTATCAAATCGGTAATGTCTCGAGAATACTTTTTATAGTGTTCTCGACCTTCCCTTACCTTTCCAGACCATTCCGAGTCAGTTCCGGCCAACCCGGTACAAAATGATCGTTTTGCCCCTAGAGGGCCGGTCTCCTTCTTCGACCACACCGGCTCTGGGTATCAAACCGGCAACCTCCCGAGAATACTTTTTATAGTATTCTCAATCTTCCTTTACTTTTCCGGATCATTCTGAGTTAGTTTCGGCCAACCCGGTATAAAATGACCGTTTTGCCCTTGGAGGGCCGGTCTCCTTCTTCAACCACACCGGCTCTGGGTATCAAACCGGAAATGCCCCGAGAATACTTTTTATAGTGTTCTCGACCTTCCTTTACCTTTCGGACCATTCCGAGTCAGTTCCGGCAAACCCGGTGTAAAATCACCATTTTTGCCCCTAGAGGGCCGGTCTCCTTTTCCGACCACGCCGGCTTAGGAAATCAAACCGGCAACCTCTGGGAACATTCTAAATAATGTTTCCAGGTTCAATTCTTCTTCCGGGACAGTCCAAGTCTGTCCCGGCAGTTTCCTAGTCCGATTGACCGTTTTACCCTTAAAGGCTCGGTCAACCTTTCCGACCCACCTTATCTTCATTTTTCAAGTCAAATACCTCCAGGACACTGTTTTAAGTGTTCATGCTCCCTTCTGGCCTTCCGGGTCATCCCCGGCTCCTTCAAATCATTCCCGGACTTTCCGGAGTCACTCCTAGTGAAGCCAGGCTAAAGTTTACATGGTAGTCACTAGTACAGGCGCTCAAATCTAGTCAAAGATACGTTGCTTGCCGACCTTAAATCTTTCCTAATTGGCTGGCACCACTAGTAGTGGCGCCAAGCCAAAAAATGGCCTGGCGCCACTCCTAGTGGCGCCAGTGTATAATTTGGCCTAGCGCCACTACAACAAGCGCCAGGTTTGTCTTCCCTCTATAAAAACAGAGCATCGTTCAACGTGAAAGGGGTCTGAAAACTTAACCTAAGAATCTCATATTTCGATATACAAAGCTCGAGCACCTCCAAAACCCTAGCCTCCCTAGGTTTTCCCAAACCCTAGCCATTATACACAAACCCTAGCCTCCTATACACTCATACACTCCCCCATACACTCATACACTAGCCTTCAACCACTCTCTGAAGACCTGAAAAGTAGCCATCCAAAGCTTGACGACAATCCTTGAAGACTGAAGGTGAAGATCAAGACCAAAGACCGAAGGTCGAAGACTGCATGGCGCGCAAAATAAACAAGAAACAAGGTAGGCTTTCTCTTTAATTTTCTGCACTTCCCCCCTCTCTCTTCTCTCTCCAACCCACTTAGGTTTTCTCTATTTTAATCCCCCATCTCTTTCTCGCCCTTTCTTTGCATGCTTGAAACAAGGGGATTCCCGGTCCATGTGTAGGATTGGACTGTGGGAGAGTCATCGTGTTAGGGGCTTTCTTCTAGTCTAACCAAAGACCATGTGGGTCCGGCCCCCTTGATTATATAGTGAAGCCTTAGCCTTGTATGTTCACGACCCCCAAATTGCATTGTGCATATCATAGTCTTGCATCTTCCAAAAACCGTTTTCAAAGTTGTTTTTCAAAACGTTTTCAAACTTGTTTTCAAAATTGCATCAAAATCTCTTTTTCAAAAACTTGTTTTCAAAACCATAATTCTAGGGTGATTCTAGCCTTTCCATGGCTAGGGTTGCTTTAGAAAAGTGTTATATTAAAAGTGGCCTTTTGGTCTATATTTTCAAACCTTGTTTTCAAAACTGCTTTCCTAAAAAGTGGTTCTAGCCTTCTTATGGCTAGAATCGCTTTAGGAAAGTGAGACGTTTTTATAGAAGGAAGATTCTAAAAACTCTCTCTTCAAAAATCTCTTCCTAAAAATCTCTTTTTCAACATACTTTCCTAAAACTCCCCTCTTCAAAATTGTTTTCAAAAACTCCCTTCCAAAATTTATTTTTCAAAACTCTCTTTTTTAACTCCTCTCCAAAATCTTTTCCTCAAAATTCACTTTCTAAAATCACTCCTTAGATTCACTTTCCTACAAAAATCTCTCCTAAAAATCTTTCCAAAAACTCTCTTTTCTAAAATCTTCCTTCTAGAAATTCCCCTCTAGGTTTTCCTTCCAAAACCTTCGTTTCCAAAAACGCACTTTCTAAAAATCCCTTTTCCTTAGAGCCCAAGTCAAGCCCTAGAACCCACAATTAGGAAACCCTATATTTTCTTCCCAAAAACATGATTTTCAAACTTTGCCCCAAACCTAGGTTACCAAAACCTCATGCTTTCACATCAAAAATATGCATGTTTCCAAAACCTTTTTTTTCTACGTCAAAACTACAATTTTTCAAATCTAGGGTTTCTAGAATCCCCCTTTCCAAATCCTTGTCAAATCCTATCTTTTCTTTAAGAAACCAAATCCAACCCCTTCCAAATCCAAATATTTCCTAATTCAAATTCTTCCTAAACCTTAAGTTTCCTAAACTTGAACATAAAAATCTTTCCTAAATTTTAAAACTCAACTTTCAAATCTTTCCTAATTCAACCCCTTTTCCAAATCTTAACTTTCTAAATTCAAGCTTTTAAACCTTTCCTAAACTCAAGCCTTTCCTAATTTCAAGACTTTCTAAAATTCAAACTCTAAAACTTTCTAAATCCTAAACTTTCTAAATTTCAAATCTTTCCAAATTCTAAACTTTCTAAATTTGAAACCTTCTTAAGTTAAATCTTTCTAAACCTAAAAGCTTTCTAAACTCAAAACTTTCTTAATTCAAACATTTCCTAAACTGAAAACTTTCCTTTTTCAAACCTTTCCCAAAACGAAACTTTCTTATTTTCAAAACTTTTCGATTTTCAAAACTTTCCTAATGTGGGAACTTTCCCAATCTTAAAACCTTTCCTTTCTCGAAAACTTTCTAAATTCGAAACTTTCCAATTTTCAAAACTTCCCTATTTCAAAAAATTTCCTAATTTGAAAACTTTCTTGATTTGAAACTTTCCTAAAGTTGAAACATTCCAAATTCAAATCTTTCCTAAGTTGAAACTTTCCTAATTTCAAAACTTTCCTAAATCGAACCTTTCCTAATTCAAACATTTCCTAAAGCTAATCTTTCCTAATCTCCTAGACCTTCTAAGTCAAGTCAAATCTTTCCTAAGTCTCTTCTATTTCCTAAGTCTAGGTTTCCTAAACCTTCATCTTTCTAAAACAAGTCCAAATCTATCTTTTCAAATCAAAATCCAATCTTCTCAATTTCAATTTTCAATCTCCTCTTCCAATCTCAAATCAAATCCAATTTTCAATTCAATCTCTTTCTTCCAATCCAATCTCTCTCTTCGAATCAATCTCTTTTCAATTAGACTCCGATCCGAACTACGACTGACCTGATTCCCCCAAAGGGATACGTAGGCAACCTTCATAGGTGCGGTCACAATGCTTTTCAAATTTCAATTCCACCCTCATGGGTGCGGTTTTCAAAGTCTTTTCAAATCTCAAATTCCAATCAATTTTCAAAATTCCAATTTCAAAATTTCTAAACTTTCCAATTTCAATTCTATCTCTTTAAATCTATTTTCAAACTAAATCAATCGCTTTCCAAATCTATTTTTCAATTCTTTTCTATTGCACTTGCATATCTTGCATCATACTAAATTAGTTTTCAAACATTCTTTTTCAAAGTAAATAGGGTTGAATTATAGTTAATTAAAGGCTCTCACAGGTGAATCTAGGGTAGATTGACATGTAAGTACCGAAAGGGCGGGGTAGGGTGATAGCTTAGTGCGTCTTCCCTACACGTAACCAACCTCCGAACCTAGGATCACTGATTTCCAAGACCAAAAGGAGTTATTTTTCAAAAAGGGGCTAAATATTTTCCAAAGGTTGCCAAACAACCTATTTTTCGTAAAAACCATCTCTTGAGGTGGTATTTTTCAAAATTGTTTTCCAAAACCCTAAGTGTAGTCTTCGGATTATTCTTAGTTTTTAGGTGACCTAACTCACCTTAATCAAGTTAGGTGGCGACTCCGAATCTTTTTCAAAAGCCCTTTATTCAAACCTAATTTTCAATTCAAATCTAGTCGTACTCATTCTTCTAGGAGGGTGAGTTCTAACGAGAGAGTACAACATTTTTCCCGCTTGGGTGAGTATTTCTCGAGTGCGAAAAATCTCGACGCGACAGTTGGCAACTCCACTGGGGAGACTTAGAGGGTTAGGCCGTAGTCACGTTTCTTTACCCTTCACCCATGTAGAGTCTTCAATCAACTTAGTTCAATCCTATTCACTCTAAATTTTCAAAACTAAAATTTCAAAATTGTTTTCAAAAAAAAAAAACAAACATGCATTCATTCATATTATCTTGTATTATGTTTGTCATCCACATACTAACACTTGCATCTTTGTTTTGTAGGTACACATTTTGTTTAAATTTTATTAACTGCTTTGCATGAATGTGATGTACAGGATGAATGGGAGTTGTTGGGCCCTTTCCTCCACTTTTAAAAATCACACACACACTGCATGTGCACTTGCATTCTGCATACTTGCATACACTGATATGTCCTTTCTAGTTAGAAAGGGGGAACGGTATATTGGTTGTGGGCAAGATGCTGTGTTAGTTTCTTCGCCTACGACCTCTTGATGGTTCCCCCGCTCGGATCACCAACCAATCATGGCACCACCTTGGGGAGTGGGCCTAGGTTTGAAGATCCGGGGACCGAGCTTTTTTAGGACGCATTAGTCAACCCTCAACCTCATACTCATATAGACACCATGCATAGCCGAACCTCTGCCGGATGTAGGACACGACCACCGTTTTCAAAATCACAGAGGAAAGGGCGACTGCTCTTACTTTCATTTATACCTATTTATTCCTACTGTTATAATGCTTGTCTTCATACTGTTATAATGCCTATCTAACTGTTTATGCATGCATGTTTATTTCAATTGTACCTTTTCTCTTTATACTTTTTGTTCATGCATTCAATATTCCATGTCAAGACAAGAGTTCCAAGTAACTCAAGTCACTGCATTCTCATGCATGTAATCAACCCATTGAGAGTGACACCAACGTCACTCTCCCTTGCATTAAACCTACCCAAACCCTAAGGGTTCCCGCGTAACCCTAAGGACTCATTGCATGCATTTCGATTCATTCCATAAGAGGGGCCCCAATCCCTCTATGCTCACGGAGATAGGGTTGCCAAGAAGACAAGGGGCAATCAATCAACAAGGTCTCTCAGCGACCTCCCAACATCAAATCCAAGGAAGGCGAATCCGAAGACTCAAGAGTAGTTTAGGGTTTCCTTTTGTAAAAGTAGATAGGTGGAAGTCCAAAGGAAAATGTTCCCCCTCCCCCTATTAAAATGTACTTCAATTCTTTTGTATTTCAAACCCAGAATTTAATGTACTTCTTTATTTTTATAAATGAATGCATGAATGGCTGAAGGTTCCCACCTGACGGTAAAGTGTCTGCATACAGGGGCAAACCCCCTATCTCCAAAAGTGAGCCAATACATCATGTTTAGTTTCCCCCTTTAAAAAAGGGCACCTTAGAGCATGCATTGCATAAAGACTTGTCAAGTTCAAACACTGACTCTTCCCTTTTTGTTGGTTTTAGGTACCTTCCCTCGTTCCCCGATCTTACAAGCATGGAATTGCTTACTCTTGATACGTTAACTTAGTTACTAGCAGAGACAAGAGGAGTCAAGCACAAGATGACCGAAATGGAAGGCATGCTTTCCTCACTCTTATCTCACACAACCCGAGAGCAAGCAGAGTCCTTGCGGGCCCAAACCCATGATGGACGAAAAAGCGCGAAGAAGGAAGATCATGACTATGCTGCCACCATTGCTTCCCAACGACCTCCCTGGGCCGAGGGCCTTGCTCGAATGCCTTCCAAACCAACCCCTAACCAAACACAAGGATTATATGACCTTCCCTTCGGATATCATCCCGACCCTTTTGGCCCTGCCACCGAGAATGGTCCTGTTCTGAAACATAGAACCCAAAGCCCTTTCAATTCTCGAACCATCAACCCAGCCGCGACCTCACCAAAACGTGGTCCCTAATCATCAAAAACATCTACAATACCTCCTCGGACTAGGCGAACAAGTGGGAAGAAGCGGACATTTACAAAACTCGCGTGTTCACAGACCACGGTCTATTTTGGCCTCTTAGCAGCTGGGTACCTGAAACCTATACCTGCTCGACCCCAGCCCAATCCTCCGCCTCATTACTTCAAATCTACAGCAAGCTGTAAGTATCATTCGGATAGCCAAGGACACGATACTGAAGATTGTTTGGCCCTCAAGCATAAGATTCAAGACCTGATAGATAACAAGATCATTGGGGTACGACCAGCAAATCCTTCTCTAAACAGCTCTGCAAACCCTCCGCTGGACCATGCTGTCAACATCATTACAAAGTTTGGTAACAATAAGGTTTGTTTTGCTGCATGCCAAGAGATATATTACAAGGACGGAAAGGAAATGGAATGCGAAGATGCCTGGTCACGATATAACCCCAATGAGATGCTGACCCCCGAAGACAAACTTGCATACAAGTTTGTGAAGAAAATTGATGAGGAACTGTCCAAACTCCGTAATAAGAATCCCCCATTGTGTACACCTGAGGAGCATCAAGCCCCAATTGGAGGCCAGAGCAGAAAACCCTGGGCACGACCTATCGAGCTGGACGAGTATGAATCGCCCGAATGGTTTGTTAGAGAAACTCCGGAGCAAACAAATGAAGGCCAGACAATCAAGAAAGCTGGCAATTACATCATCACCGCCAACTCACTTAGAACCCCGAGAGAAGCATCTACCTATCCTGCCTTAGCTGAAAATCTCAACCGTGGATGGAATGCAGACGAAGGCGCAGGCTCAAAACCTTACTAAAAATGGGTTCCTTGCACAAGCGTATAAGAGAGGGGTGGTTTCACCCCCTTTCTTTCTATCCCTTTTACTTCTTGTCTTTAAATTAATGCTTACATTTTCTTATTGCTGAGGAACCTTATGCTTTTCATAAAAATAATAATAATAATAATCAAATGACAGTCTTTTAGTCCATTGCTGTTGTCTTGTCTTCCCTGGGAATAGTGACTACTTTCTACGCGAGGTGCATGGTTTGTCTTATGGAATGATCCAACTTGAAGGGATGATAGCATGAGTTAACCACTTACCAAATGAGCAGCCTTCCACAGAGAGAGAGAATAAGGATGAGTGAGGATACTACCCAAAGGCAGCACTTGCAAGACTCTGAGGCTAAGCGATGTGTGGCCAGTTTATCAAGAGGAAGAGGAGCCATCTTTCATTCCCCCACATGTAAAAAAATAATAATAATAAATAAATAAATAACTAAATAAATGAACAAATGTGCTCATATTCCCTTTGCTTAACCCCTAGCGCCTCGCGGAAAGCAAAAATTTTCTTTGATAACCCTGATCCAAGACTGTCCTCCCCACACTGGGGCAGACATTAGTTGAGAATTCTAGGAGTGGTGTCCACCTCTATCATGCTAGGATAGTGTTGAAAGCTCTATGGATCAAGCAATCTAATTCAAAATGAAGAGAGGCCCTCATTTCATTTCCCATACAGTCAAAAGCAACCCCTTGCCAAACCCGTTGAGCCACTTATCCTTTCTTGACAGAACCCCAACCTAAGGATCACCACCCACACTGGGTATATTGAGCTACCAAGGGAAAAGGTTTAAGGGGGAAAAGGGTTAAAGAATTGTTTCGTGTCATAAAAGAAAAGAAAAGAAATAGAAAGAAAAGGCAAAAGAAAGGAATTGCCAAGGGGCAAGAGGCCAAAAAAAAAAAAAAAACAAACAGAGCCTTGATTCTAAAGAAAGGCCTGAAGAAAATTATGAATGAATTATCTTCAAAAGCATATAAGAAGAGCAAATGAGAAGAAAGTTATGTCATAAAGGTATATAGAAAAGGGTGAAAGAACAAGATTATTTGCACCCTGAGAAGTATGTGGTCAAAGGCAAGAAAGAAATTTAAAGGTGATCCTAGGTTACAAGGAAACCCAGTAGGTACAATAGGTTTGAACCTTTACCTTCTCTTGCAAAACTCTGAAACCATGGCCTACATTACAACCCTATTAAAGTCCCCTCTGATTGAAAAAAGATTGCTTGATCTAAATGAGTTAGATACGCTGCCAAAGCTTAAAAAAAAAAAAAATGAATGCTAATCCTACTGAAAAACGGTTAAGGACAATTTGGATCTAAACCCTGCTGAAAACAACATTGAATTTGAGCCTACATATCCCGTTGTTTCTAAAACCCCATAACCTAGCCTACATTACGGTCTTAAACAAAGCCTTCTTGGATTGAAATGACTGGCCACTTATCACTCTGCCAAAGGTCAGGTAAGTTGTTGCTAAGACCCCGAGAGTCGAGAGTCTCAGCCCAATAACCCTATACACTAACCTTAAGATAGAAAGTGGGAGGCGGTCAAGAGGTTGAGAAAGGTGCGAAGTGCTATCATTCCAATCGAGGTAGGATTGAGCCAGAGGAGAGGCTAAACCCCCGAGGAGGAGGGAGTTACCATTCCCAAGGCTACAAGTCTAACAGCACCCTGTGTCATTCTATTAACATATTTCTAACCTGTACATATATCTAAAAAAAAAAAAAAAGCCTTGGAGTTCGCACAAATACTGGTATTAACGTCATTGGCAAAAAAAAAAAAAAAAGGGGCGTGCAATGAGATACCCAAGGAAAGATGGGAATATACAGGAAAAGTGCCGTTGAACCAAAAAGGTGATCACTAGTAGAGTGGTAGGCTTGAGCCTTTTCTTTTTCTTTCAAAAGTAAATACCAATACCATAACCCCTAAAAGTTCTCTCAGATTGGAATTAAATTGATTAGTCCAAATGAGCTTGCTAAATATGCCATGAGTTGGAGAATGATGCAAGTAGCGTTTAGAGGCTTCTCAACAGAAATCCGAGACCAAGCTGAGGAAAGAGAGAGAAAGAAGAGAGAAAAGTTAAGCGCTTCCCGAGGATAAGGTGAAAACCCGAAAGGGCGCCGTAGGTAAAAAGGTAGGGATGTGGCAAGATACAAAACTGTCGACCCTGGCGAAAACCTGCAAAGGCGCCTTGGTGCAAAAATGACAGAGCTGGGACTGGTGAAAACCCTCAGGGGCACTAGTAGCAAAAAATGGCCAAAAAAAAAAGAAAAAAGTGGGGGAAAGAACAAGGGATTTAGATGTAAGAAATAGCTCGAGCTACCACATTCCCCAGAAGTTAAGGTATGAAAGCAACGGTGTAAAAGTCGAAAGGCGTCTCGAAAGGCATTCTCCGGTTTAGCTCGGTTAGGGTTAAAAGAAGCAGAGGTCCCTTTCACGGAACAATCAGTGAGTCAAAGAATCAAACAAAAGGGAGTTATTTTTCATTTAAACTGCAATTCTCATTTAATTTTTTCCAAATTTGTTACTATACTAATCATGCAGAAAATCCTACCAAAAGCATGGGAGGTCATGAATTCATAAGATAAAAGAGGCATAACACTAAACAAAGTATGTTTTTCTATAAATGCAGAAATCAGCAAATCTAAGAGCGAGGGGCAAAAATATATCGCTCCCCGTCGTCATCAGAGGAGGAATCAGCTAAGCAGGGATCCACTGGCTCGCCGGTCACAAGAGGAGCAGTCGAAGAAGTACCAGCAGTAGAAGACCCAGGCCGGCCTCGCTCATAGTCCGCACATCTAGCCAGAAGCATGTCCCTCTCTCGGGTAAGGGACTCCACAGTCTCCCGCAAGGACGGGCCATCCATCACATCACCTTCCAGGGAAGGAGAGCTACCTAGAACGCCTCGTGGCCGCCTGCGGGCCCTCGCAGCACCCGAAGGTGGGTCATCATGTGTCGATCTGGCTGCTGCTAACTGCCTCTTTAGTAAAGCTACCTTAGCGTCTCTCATCCTCAATCGGTCATGCAACATCCGTATTAGACGACGGTTTTCCCGTCTGTGGCGACGCCCCTGAATAATCATAGTAGTCAAGAAGTCGGTATACCCTACGGGAGGTAAAGGAGTCTCAAGAAGAAGATCCCCAAGTCTACTAGGACCCAGCATGTAGCGTCGAAGCCAATAATGATAGGCCTCGGTCGCAGGAGGCATGTCGGAGAAGGGACCATCATCATCAACGTGAGGAAGCAAAGATCTCCATATATCCATAACTTTCTCCACCAATGCTCTAGGAATCGACGCCTCAAAGACAAGAGTAAACTCGGCTGTAGAAGCTAAAAAAGGGATATCCTGACTCCTACCAAGCTGTCGTAGAACCCGAATCCCGAAGAAAGGGGCAATGCCCCGTAGTCCTGCTAGGGGGATGAAAGCCCTCCCGGAAGGCCGAACTCTCAAGCAATACCTACCAACCAGCCCTGAATACCACCTAACTGTGCCTGACCTCATGCTCTGAAGATAGTAAGCCCAGGATGCAGCAGTCTGCGGAAATCTCCCCTCATCTGCCATGACACCTTGAGATCTCGCTAGGGAATGTACATGATCGAGCTTAGGATACCACGTGTGCTGAAACAAAGGTGTAACAAACAAATGACTAATCGCCCAGAGTTGGAAGAGAGTAGTGCATCCGCGGAAACAAACGTCAAGGGACTGCTGGAATCTCGTAAGACTCACGAAGGTCTCCCCTACAATCATAGGAGCATAGGAATGCCCCGTACGGATCAAGGCCAGTGGTGCACAGAGTCGACAGTCCACTAAATCATCGTCTCGGGGGAACACCAAGAAGTTCAACAGAAGCAAGGCTAAGGCAACCATACGAGAAATAGCCCAATCCTGGGAGGTGTGCCACTCACCTGAATGAACTTGCATACCCGTAGGGAACTCAAAACGGGAAAAGAGGAACTCTGCTGGGACATAAGGAAACTGGGGCAAAGAAGAAGACGAAAGAACTGCGCGTCTGAATCCGAGCTGGGATGAAACCACTGTGATACAACCATCCGGAAACAGGGGTCCCACAATGTCAGCAGAAACATCTCGGAAACTAAGAAGGAACCCATACTCGTGAGGAGTAGGGGTAAGCTCACACTCTCCAAAGAGGAAAAGAGACAAGTCCGGCTGCCAGAAAGGGATCACTGCCTCCATGAGTCCGGGAATAAGCTGCACTGATAAAAGCGAAACCACCCGACCAAAGGACCGACGAAAGATATCCTGCTCATCGAGAGAGTAGCTACTGTGCCAGGCTCTAAGCCGATGTAAAACTCCATCTGCCATCCTGAAAAGGTAAGCCAAGGTAAGTGATGTAAATATACCATCCATGCAGTTTAAATAACAGTAAAATAAAACAAACAAATAACACAAAACAAATAAAGGATTTCGCAATAACAAATCAAAGACAAAATCTTCACACATCTTGATTTTCCAACTCCAAATCACATCTCAAGGGTTCTCTGCCTTTTCCCTTCAAAAAGAATTTATTTCTAAAATTTTAACCAACTCTTTCCATAATTTCTAAAAATTTCGGCAGAGTCCCATTTAAAAGTGGCCCCTACAACACACATGACATCAACATCAAAACACGAAATATGCACCTTCCAGCGCCACAATCACATGACAATGGCACCCGTGCACACTTTCAAAATTTTTAAAATTTTCAAAACACATGTTTATTTTTCAAATAAATCAATGGTTTTCAAAAGGCTTCCAAAAATTTTTCAAAATCACCTCAAATATTTTCAAAATATTCCTACATTTTTTCAAATTTCAAACTTCAAAAATTTCATCAATTTCTTGAATTTTCTAATTTTTCTAATTTTCTACATATTTTCTATTTTTCAAAAAATCAAAAATTCACCGAGTTTTCAAAAAATCACGAAACTTCATACGGTTGTTAAACACATTTTTCTAAGGCACATTGCACAAAAACATAGCCAGAAAACCCATTACCCATGCATGTAGAAACAAATCCCCTAGTCCTGCAGAAATCCCTCTTCGCATAATCATGAAAAATCACTCAAATTCAATCAAACAAGCAACAAAATGCAAAAACAACATCACCAAAGTGTTCAAAACATATCAAAACATCAATTTTCACTATTCACATGATTCAAACGAAGTTCTACACATCAAAATCAACAAAATTTGAAAACTCACCTTTTGGAAGTTCTTCGGCGAAATCTTCACTTCCGGCGACTTTTCTGGCGACGTGGACTCCCTCCAGCAATCACCATGGTCTCCAAGGAGTGCTCCTTCAATGTCCAAGACGGATTCCTCGCAATCCCTCACAAATTTGCAAAAAACTCTTCAAATCCCGTGGGTGTTCGAACCAGAAATTTTCTGGTTTTTAACCTTAAGCCTAGCGCCACTAACAGAGGCGCCAGTGCTTTTTTACCAAAGGCGCCACTGCTAGTGGCGCCAGTTATAAATTCTGGGCAGTTTTGCCCTTTTTCCTGCCAAAACTCGTTTTCGAAGGCCTTTTTGGCCCGTTATCCGTTTTCAACCCCCGTTGTCGAAGGATTTCCAATATCCGTCCCTTCGACTGCCTCGCGGTCAACATATGACTCTTACTCTTATTGTTTTCTGTCTTTGACAAGTAAAGACAGAAAAATAGGGGCAACTGTAAGCACCCCATTTTTGATCGCTCGGCAGTCTACACTCCGTCCAGACTTGTTTTCAAGTCATTTTGGGCAAATTCCAATCGAAACCAATTCTCTAGGTCCAAATTCCGTCTTTCCATCGCTTCGCGGGCTTGTCAGGCCCAAATAGAGGCAAAATGACCAAAATGCCCTTAGGGGCATTGTCCTTTCTTATTTCAATTCAAATCCCTCTCTCGAGACAGTTTATTCCTCGAGACGGTCTGAGTAGCAAAACTACTCATAAAACCGTTAGAGTAGCGGAAGTACTCACCAAACCGTTAGAGTAGCGGAAGTACTCACCAAACCGTTAGAATAGCGGAAATACTCACACCGTTAGAGTGGCGGAAACACTCAAAACCCAGGCACGTCTCTTCGGAGACGGTAAGACCCCTTTCCAACCCCTCTCTCGAGACAGTTTATTCCTCGAGACGGTCCGAGTAGCAAAACTACTCACAGAACCGTTAGAGTAGCGGAAATACTCACAGACCCGTTAGAGTAGCGGAAATACTCATAGAACCGTTAGAGTAGCGGAAATACTCAACCGTTAGAGTAGCGGAAATACTCACAAATCATCAACCCCGTCTGAGTAGCGGAAATACTCACACCGTTAGAGTGGCGGAAACACTCAAAACCTAGGTCAATACCTGTGTTTGTTAGCTCACTTCGATGAAAAAGGACCAGACTACCCTTAGGACCTTTTCTGAGACTTTTCGGTCAAGATGACCATTTTTGCCCCTAAGCATCCGAATGCCCCGGGAACCACACCGGCTCTGGGTATCAAACCGGTAATGTCCCGAGAATACTTTTTATAGTGTTCTCGACCTTCCCTTACCTTTCCGGACCATTCCAAGTCAGTTCCGGCCAACCCGATACAAAATGATCGTTTTGCCCCTGGAGGGCCGGTCTCCTTCTTCGACCACACCGGCTCTGGGTATCAAACCGGCAACCTCCTGAGAATACTTTTTATAGTATTCTCAATCTTCCTTTACTTTTCCGGATCATTCCGAGTTAGTTCCGGCCAACCCGGTACAAAATGACCGTTTTGCCCCTAGAGGGCCGGTCTCCTTTTTCGACCACACCGGCTCTGGATATCAAACCGGTAATGTCCCGAGAATACTTTTTATAGTGTTCTCGACCTTCCTTTACCTTTTCAGACCATTCCGAGTCAGTTCCGGCAAACCCGGTGTAAAATGACCGTTTTTGCCCCTAATGGGCCGGTCTCCTTTTCCGACCACGCCGGCTTAGGAAATCAAACCGGCAACCTCTGGGAACATTCTAAATAATGTTTCCAGGTCTCAAGACTTCTTCCGGGACAGTCCGAGTCTGTCCCGGCAGTTTCCTAGTCCGATTGACCGTTTTGCCCCTAAAGGCTCGGTCAACCTTTCCGACCCACCTTATCTTCATTTTTCAAGTCAAATACCTCCAGGACCCTGTTTTAGGTGTTCCTACTCCCTTCCGGCCTTCCGGGTCATCCCCAGCTCCTTCAAATCATTCCCGGACTTTTCGGAGTCACTCCTAGCGAAGCTAGGCTAAAGTTTACATGGTAGTCACTAGTACAGGCGCCCAAATCTAGTCAAAGATACGTTGCTTGCCAAAAAATGACCTGGCGCCACTCCTAGTGGCGTCAGTGTATAATTTAGCCTAGCGCCACTACAACAGGCGCCAGGTTTGTCTTTCCTCTATAAATACAGAGCATCGTTCAACGTGAAAGGGGTCTGAAAACTTAACTTAAGAATCTCATATTTCGATATACAGAGCTCGAGCACCTCCAAAACCCTAGCCTCCTTAGGTTTTCCCAAACCCTAGCCTCCCTAGGTTTTCCCAAACCCTAGCCATTATATACAAACCCTAGCCACCTATACACTCATACACTCCCCCATACACTCATACACTAGCCTTCAACCACTCTCTGAAGACTTGAAGAGCAGCCATCCAAAGCTTGAAGACAATCCTTGAAGACTGAAGGTGAAGATCAAGACCGAAGATCGAAGGTCGAAGACTGCACGACGCGCAAAACAAATAAGAAACAAGGTAGGCTTTCTCTTTAATTTTCTGCACTTCCCCCCTCTCTCTTCTCTCTCCAACCCACTTAGGTTTTCTCTATTTTAATCCCCCATCTCTTTCCCGCCCTTTCTTTGCATGCTTGAAACAAGGGGATTCCCGGTCCATGTGTAGGATTGGGCTATGGGAGAGTCACCATGTCGGGGGCTTTCTTCTAGTCTAACCAAAGACCACGTGGGTCCAGCCCCCTTGATTATATGGTGAAGCCTTAGCCTTGTATGGTCACGACCCCCAAATTGCATTGTGCATATCATAGTCTTGCATCTTCCAAAAACTGTTTTCAAAGTTGTTTTTCAAAAAGTTTTCAAACTTGTTTTCAAAATTGCATCCAAATCTCTTTTTCAAAAACTTGTTTTCAAAACCACAATTCTAGGGTGATTCTAGCCTTTCCATGGCTAGGGTTGCTTTAGAAAAGTGTTATATTAAAAGTGGCCTTTTGGTCTATATTTTCAAACCTTGTTTTCAAAACCGCTTTCCTAAAAAGTGGTTCTAGCCTTCTTATGGCTAGAATCGCTTTAGGAATGTGAGACGTTTTTATACCTTCTAAAAACTCTCTCTTCAAAAATCTCTTCCTAAAAATCTCTTTTTCAACATACTTTCCTAAAACTCCCCTCTTCAAAATTGTTTTCAAAAACTCCCTTCCAAAATCTATTTTTCAAAACTCTCTTTTTCAACTCCTCTCCAAAATCTTTTCCTCAAAATTCACTTTCTAAAATCACTCCTTAGATTCACTTTCCTAAAAAAATCTCTCCTAAAAATCTTTCCAAAAACTCTCTTTTCTAAAATCTTCCTTCTAGAAATTCCCCTCTAGGTTTTCCTTCCAAAACCTTCGTTTCCAAAAACGCACTTTCTAAAAATCCCTTTTCCTTAGAGCCCAAGTCAAGCCCTAGAACCCACAATTAGAAAACCCTAAATTTTCTTCCCAAAAACATGATTTTCAAACTTTGCCCCAAACCTAGGTTTCCAAAACCTCATGTTTTCACATCAAAAATATACATGTTTCCAAAACCTTTTTTTTCTACGTCAAAACTACAATTTTTCAAATCTAGGGTTTCTAGAATCCCCCTTTCCAAATCCTTGTCAAATCCTATCTTCTCTTTAAGAAACCAAATCCAACCCCTTCCAAATCCAAATATTTCCTAATTCAAATCCTTCCTAAATCTTAAGTTTCCTAAACTTGAACATAAAAATCTTTCCTAAATTTTAAAACTCAACTTTCAAATCTTTCCTAATTCAACCCTTTTTCCAAATCTTAACTTTCTAAATTCAAGCTTTTAAACATTTCCTAAACTCAAGCCTTTCCTAATTTCAAGACTTTCTAAAATTCAAACTCTAAAACTTTCTAAATCCTAAACTTTCTAAATTTCAAATCTTTCCAAATTCTAAACTTTCTAAATTTGAAACCTTCTTAAGTTAAATCTTTCTAAACCTAAAAACTTTCTAAACTCAAAACTTTCTTAATTCAAACATTTCCTAAACTGAAAACTTTCCTTTTTCAAACCTTTCCCAAAACGGAACTTTCTTATTTTCAAAACTTTCCGATTTTCAAAACTTTCCTAATTTGGGAACTTTCCTAATCTTAAAACCTTTCCTTTCTCGAAAACTTTCTAAACTCGAAACTTTCCAATTTTCAAAACTTCCCTATTTCAAAAAATTTCCTAATTTGAAAACTTTCTTGATTTGAAACTTTCTTAATTCAAAACTTTCCTAAAGTTGAAACATTGCAAATTCAAAGCTTTCCTAAGTTGAAACTTTCCTAATTTCAAAACTTTCCTAAATCGAACCTTTCCTAATTCAAACATTTCCTAAATCTAATCTTTCCTAATCTCCTAGACCTCCTAAGTCAAGTCAAATCTTTCCTAAGTCTCTTGTATTTCCTAAGTCTAGGTTTCCTAAACCTTCATCTTTCTAAAACAAGTCCAAATCTATCTTTTCAAATCAAAATCCAATCTTCTCAATTTCAATTTTCAATCTCCTCTTCCAATCTCAAATCAAATCCAATTTTCAATTCAATCTCTTTCTTCCAATCCAATCTCTCTCTTCGAATCAATCTCTTTTCAATCGGACTCCGATCCGAACTACGACTGACCTGATTCCCCCAAAGGGATACGTAGGCAACCTTCATAGGTGCGGTCAGAATGCTTTTCAAACTTTCAATTCCACCCTCATGGGTGCGGTTTTCAAAGTCTTTTCAAATCTCAAATTCCAATCAATTTTCAAAATTCCAATTTCAAAATTTCTAAACTTTCCAATTTCAATTCTATCTCTTTAAATCTATTTTCAAACTAAATCAATCGCTTTCCAAATCTATTTTTCAATTCTTTTCTATTGCACTTGCATATCTTGCATCATACTAAATTAGTTTTCAAACATTCTTTTTCAAAGTAAATAGGGTTGAATTATAGTTAATTAAAGGCTCTCACAGGTGAATCTAGGGTAGATTAATATGTAGGTACCGAAAGGGAGGGGTAGGGTGATAGCTTAGTGCGTCTTCCCTACACGTAACCAACCTCCGAACCTAGGATCACTGATTTCAAAGACCAAAAGGAGTTATTTTTCAAAAAGGGGCTAAATATTTTCCAAAGGTTTCCAAACAACCTATTTTTCGTAAAAACCATCTCTTGAGGTGGTATTTTTCAAAATTGTTTTCCAAAACCCTAAGTGTAGTCTTCGGATTATTCTTAGTTTTTAGGTGACCTAACTCACCTTAATCAAGTTAGGTGGCGACTCCGAATTTTTTTCAAAAACCCTTTATTCAAACCTAATTTTCAATTCAAATCTAGTCGTACTCATTCTTCTAGGAGGGTGAGTTCTAACGAGAGAGTACAACATTTTTCCCGCTTGGGTGAGTATTCCTCGAGTGCGAAAAATCTGGGCGCGACAACTATCATGGCCATGGAGACTTCATAGTGAATCCTCTAGGCCTTGGATTTTCAAACTGAGAGGATCTAAGGAAGTCCTCTGTACGGCATGTGAAAGCAATATGGTCTCTTCTTCTTCAGTGTTAACTCCTTTTGCATCTTCCTTAGTCTTCCCTGCATTGTCAGACTGAAGCATGATCCTTCGATTAGAGGGTTCAGGGTCCTTGGATGAAGTCATAGATGATGACGGGACCGCCGTAGCATCCTTCATGACCATAGTTTGAATGAGTTTGAGCATCTCATCCATCTTAGTCCTCATCTCGTTGACTTCCTCTATAGAGACCTGAGAGGATTCTTCATGGTTAGCAGCCATCAGTGATGCTCTTTGCCGAGTAATAATGAGATCCCTAGGTGAGTGTTGCCCCTTCTTGGGAGCAATGTTGACTCAGTGCAAGGTGACTTCTGTAAATAGAAATAAAAGGGAAGAAAGAAAAAGACAAAAACACAAGTCACAAGTTAGTTTTTGGTTTTTAGAAAGCTTTATGCAATGCATGTCCTAGGGTACCCCTTTTTAAAAGGGAAACTAACATGATGTATCCGCCCATTCTTGGAGATAGGGGATTTGTCCCTGTATGCAGACACCTTACCATCAGGTAGGAACCTTCAGTCATCCACACATTCATTCATAAAAGTAAAGAAATGCATTGAATTTTGGGTTTAAGATACAAAAGGAATTGAAATACATTTTAATAAGGGGAGAGGGAACATTTTCCTTTGGACTTCCACCTATCTACTTTTACAAAGGGAAAACCTAAACTACTTTTGAGTCTTCGGATTTGCCTTCCTTGGATTTGATGTCAAGGAGGTCGCTGAGAGACCTTGTTGATTGATTGCCCCTTGTCTTCTTGGCAACCCTATCTCCGTGAGCATAGAGGGATTGGGGCCCCTCTTATGGAATGAACTGAGATGCATACAATGAGTCCTTTGGGTTACGTGGGAACCCTTAGGGTTTAGGCAGGTTTAATGCAAGAGAGAGAGTGACTTTGGTGTCACTCTCAACGGGTTGATCATATGCATGAGAATGCAGTGACTTGAGTTACTTGGAACTCTTATCTTGACATGGAATATTGAATGCATGAATATGGGTATGCAGAGAGTATAAGGAGAGAGAATGCCATAGCAAGATAAACGTGCATGCATGAGCAGTTAAACAGACATTATAACAGTATGAATACAGTCAGTATAACAACAGGAATAGACAGGTATAAATGAAAGTAAGAACAGTCACCCTTTCCTCCGTGATTTTGAAAACAGCGCTCGTGTCTTAAATCCGGCAGAGGTTTGGCTATGCAGGGTGTCTATATGAGTATGAGGTTGAGGGTTGACTAATGCGTCCTAAAAAGGCTCGGTCCCCGGATCTTCAAACCTAGGCCCACTCCCCGAGGTGGTGCCATGATCGGTTGGTGATCCAAGCGGGGGAACCATCAAGAGGCCGTAGGCAAAGAAACTGACACAGCATCTTGCTCACAACCAATATACTGTTCCCCCTTTCTAGCTAGAAAGGACATATCAGGGTATGCAAGTATGCGGAATGCAAGTGCACGTGCAGTGTGTGTGTGATTTTTAAAAGTGGAGGAAAGAGCCCAACAACTCCCATTCATCCTGTTCATCACATTCATGCATAGCAGTTAATAAAACTTAAGCAAAAAGCGCACCTACAAAACAAAGATGCAAGTGTTAGTATGTGGATGACAAACATAATACAAGATAATATGAATAAATGCATGTTTTTTTTTTTTTTTGAAAATAATTTTGAAAATCTAGTTTTGAAAATTTAAAGTGAATAAGATTGAACCAAGTTAATTGAAGACTCTACATGGGTAAAGGGTAAAGAGACATGACTACGATCTAACCCTCTAAGTGTTCCCCAGCGGAGTTGCCAACTGTCGCGCCCAGATTTTTCGCACTCGAGGAATACTCACACAAGTGAAAAAAATGTTGTACTCTCCCGTTAGAACTCATCCTCCTAGAAGAATGAGTGCGACTAGGTTTGAATTGAAAATTTGATTTGAATAAAGGGCTTTTTGAAAAAGATTCGGAGTCGCCACCTAACTTGGTTAAGGTGAGTTAGGTCACCTAAAAACTAAGCATAATCTGAAAACTACACTTAAGGTTTTGAAAAACAATTTTGAAAATATCTCCTCAAGAGAGGGTTTTTTAGGAAAACGGCTTGTTTAGCAACCTTTGGAAAACATTTAGCCCTTTTTGAAAAATGACTCCTTTTTGATCTCTGAAATCAGTGATTCTGGGTTCGGAGGTTGGTTACATGTAAGGAAGACGCACTAAGCCATCACCCTACCCCGCCCTTTCGGTACCTACATGTTAATCTACCCTAGATTCACCTATGAGAGTCTTCGACTAACTATAGGCCAATCCTATCCACCTTGAAAAACAATGTTTAAAAATGAAACTAATATGATGCATGATATGCACGTGTAAGAAAAGAGAATTGAAAAATAGATTTGGAAAGCGATTGATTTGAAATTGATGTGATTTGAAAATAGATTTGAAATTGGAAAGTTTGAGAAATTAGAGATAGAAATTTGGAAATAGAATTTTAAAATTGAAATTTTGAAAATAGATTAGAGATTTGAAAAGATTGTAGAATTTGAGATTTGGAAAATGTGATGGAATTTGAAAGAAGTTGTGACCGCACCCATGAGGGTTGCCTACGTATCCCTTTGGGGGAATCAGGTCAGTCGTAGTTCAGACAAGAGTCCAATTGAAAATAAAAGAATTGATTTGAAGAAGGAGATTGAATTGGAAATTGAATTTGATTAGAAGAGGAGATTAGAAATTGAAATTGAGAAGATTGGACTTACTTTAGAAAGATAGATTTGGACTTGCTTTGGAAAGAAAAGGTTTAAGAAACCTAGACTTAGGAAACAAAGGACTTGAGACTAAGAAAGATTGGACTCAAATGTTGGACTTGGAAGATTGGAGAAAGATTGGATTTAGGAAATGTTCGAATTAGGAAAGGTCCGATTTAGGAAAGTTTCGAATTAGGAAAGTTTTTGACTTAGGAAAGTTTTGGAATTAGGAAAGTTTTGAATTTGGAAAGCTTTCAAATTAGGAGAGTTTCGAAATTAGGAAAGTTTTGAAATTAGGAAATATTTCGAATTAGGAAATGTTCAAATTAGGAAAGTTTCAACATAAGAACGTTTCGACTTAGAGAAGTTTTGAAAATTGGAAAGTTTTGTTTTAGGAAAGGTTTGAAAAAGGAAAGTTTTCAATTTAGGAAATGTTTGAATTAAGAAAGTTTTAACTTAAGAAAGTCTTGAATTAAGAAAGTTTTGAGTTTAGGAAAGTTTTAGGTTTGAAAAACTTCGAATTTGAAAAGATTTAAAATTTAGAAAATTTAGGATTTAGAAAGTTTTAGAATTTGAATTTTAGAAAATATTGAGATTAGGAAAGGTTGAATTTAGGAAAAGTTTAAAAACTTAGGTTTGAAAAGTTAAGATTTGAAAAGAAGGTAGAATTAAGAAAGGGTTGAATTAGGAAAGATTTTAAAGTTGAGTTTTAAAATTTAGAAAAGATTTTTATGTTCAAGTTTTGGAAACTTAAGATTTAGGAAAGTGGAAATTTAGGAAGGATTTGGATTAGGAAAGATTTGGATTAGGAAAGGATTGGATTTTATTTCTAAAAGGGAAGGTTTGATTTTGTTTTCAAAAACGGAGGACAGGATCTAGTTTCCTAAACGGGAAGATTGGATTTGGTTTCCTAAAGGGAAGGTAGGATTTGGCCAAGATTTGGAAAGGGAGAGTTTTAGAAACCCTAAATTTGGAAAACTATAGTTTCAACGTAGAAAACAGGTTTTGGAAACATGTATAGTTTGGATGTAAAAACAAGAGGTTTTGGAAACCTAGGTTTGGGGCAAAGTTTGAAAATTATGTTTTTGGAAAGAAAATTAGGGTTTTCTAATTGCGAGTTCTAGGGCTTGACTTGGGCTCTAAGGAAAGAGATTTTTGGAAAGTGTGTTTTTGAAAACGAAGGTTTTTAAAAGGAAAATCCTAGAGGGGAATTTCTAGAAGGGAGATTCTGGAAAGAGAGTTTTTGAAAAGATTTTTGGAGAGAGTTTTTCTAGGAAAGAGACCTAAGGAACGTTTTTGGAAAGTGGACTTCGAAGAGAGCGTTTTGGAAAGGGGTTGAAAAAGGAAGCTTGGAAAAATAGATCTTTGGAGGGAGTTTTTGAGAACAATTTTCGATAGGAGAGTTTTAGGAAAGCATGTTGAAAAAGAAGATTTTTAAGAAGAGATTTTTGAAAAGAGTGCTTTTTGGAAAATGTAAAAGATCTCACTTTCCTAAAGCGATTCTAACCATAAGAAGGCTAGAACCACTTTAAGAAAGCGGTTTTGAAAACAACAAGATTTGAAAATATGGACCATATTGGTCACTTTGAATGTAACACTTTCCTACAGCAACCCTAGCCATGGAAAGGCTAGAATTACCCTAGGATTGTGACTTTGAAAACATGTTTTTGAAAAAGAGGATTTTGATGCAATTTTGAAAACGATTTTGAAAACGACTTTGAAAACAACTTTTGTAAGATGCAAGATCATGATATGCACAATGCAAATTTGGGGTCGTGAACATACAAGGCTAAGGCTTCACCACATAATCAAGGGGGCCGAACTCACGTGGTCTCTAGTTGGACTAGAAGAAAGCCCCGACACGGTGACTCTCCAATAGCCCAATCGTACACATGGACCGGGAATCCCCTTGTTTTAAGCATGCAAAGAAAGCGGGGGAAAGAGATGGGGATTAAAATAGAGAAAACCCAAGTGAGTTAGGAGAGAGAAGAGAGAGGGGGAAAGTGCGGAAATTTAAATAGGGAGCCTACCGTATGTCTTGTTTATTTTGCGCTCCTTGCTTTCTTCGGTCTTTGTCTTGAGCTTCGTCTTCAATCTTCAAGAGTTGTCTTCAAGCTTCAAACTTCAGATTGCAACTCTTCAAGTCTTTGAAGGAGGGTTGAAGGTTAGTGTATGAGTATATGGGTGTGTGTATGAGTGTATAGGAGGCTAGGGTTTGTGTAGGGTGGCTAAGGTTTGGAAAACCTAGGGAAGCTAGGGTTTAGGAGGTGCTCGAGCTCTGTATATCGAATTATATGATTTTTGGTTTGAGTTTGCAGATCTTTTTCACGCTGGAAGAGGCTCTGTATTTATAGAGGTTGGACAACACTGGCGCCTGTTACTGTGGCGCCAGGTCCCCAGCCATTTAGGAAATATTTAAGGTCGGCAAGCAACATATCTCTAACTAGATTTGGGCGCCTGTACTAGTGACTACCATGTAATTTTTAGCTTGGCTTCACTAGGAGTGACTCCGGAAAGTCCGGGAAAGATTTGAAGAAGCCAGGAATAACCCGGAAGGTCGGAAAAGAGCAGGAACACTTAAAATAGTGTCCCGAAGGTATTTGGCTTGAAAAATGAGTACGAGATGTGTCGGAAAGGTTGACCGGATCTTTAGGGGCAAAATAGTCAATTGGATCGGGAAACTGCCGGGACAAACTCGAATTGTCCCAGAAGCAGACTTGGGATTTGGAAACATCATTTAGAATGTTCCTAAAGATTTCCGATTGGATTCCCAGAGCCGGTGTGGTCGGAAAAAGTGACTGGCCCACTAGGGCCAAAACGGTCATTTCACACCGGGTTGGCCGGAACTGACTCGGAATGATCTGGAAAGATAAAGAAATGTTGAGAATACTATAAAAAGTATTCTCGGGAAGTTACCGGTTTGATACCCAAAGCCGGTGTGGTTCCCGGGGCGTTCGAATGCCCAGGGACAAAATGGTCATTTAGCTTCAAGTGGGCCCTACGGGCCTAAGAAGCGACTGGTGGACTAAATTCAAGTTAAAAAGGCGGCTTAAAGTCTAAATATGCATGTGATGTGTGAAAATGAGCTTGGTCAACTCGGAGATTGCCGAGCGGGCAAAAATGGGGTGCTTACAAAGAGGAGCCATCTTTCATTTCCCCACATATAAAGAATAAATCACTAAAACAAATGTGCTCATATTCCCTTTGCTTAACCCCTAGTGCCTTGCGGAAAGCGAAAATTTTCTTTGTCAACCCTGATCCAAGACTGTCCTCCCCACACTAGGGTAGACAATAGTAAAGAACTCTAAGAATGGTATCCACCCCCCACTGTGCTAAGGCATCAATGAAAGCTCTATAGATCAAGCAATTTAATTCAAAGTGAAGAGAGGCCCTCATTTCATTTCCCATAAAGTCAAAAGCAACCCCTTGCTAAACCCGTTGAGCCACTTATCCTTTCTTAACAAAACCCAAACCTAGGGATCACCGCCCACACTAGGTATATTGAACTACCAAAGGAAAAGGTTTAAGAGAAAAGGGTTAAAGAATTATTTCGTTTCATAAAAGAAAAGGAAAGAAATAGAAAGAAAAAGCAAAGGAAAGGAGTTACCAAAGGGCAAGTGGCAAAAAAAAAAAAAAAATCCTTTAATGAAAGGCCTAAAGAAAATCATGATTTGGTCATCTTCAAAGGCATAATGAGAAGATCAAATGAGAAGTCATGTTTATCTCAAAAGTCTATAGAAAGGATGACAGAAAAAGAGTCATTTTCACCCTGAGAAGTATATGGTCAAAAGCAAGAAGGAAATTTAAAGGTGATCTTGAGTTATGAAGAAGCCAAGTAGAAACGATAGGTTCGAGCCTTTACCCTTTCTTGCAAAACCCCGAAACCATGGCCTACATTACAACCCTAGTAAAGTCCCCTTTGATTGAAAATGGATTACTTGATCTAAATGAGCTAGATATGCTGCCAAAGCTAAAGAAAGATGCTAATCCTACTGAAAAGTAGTTAAGGATGGTATGGATCTAAACCCTATTGAAAACAACATCAAATTTGAGCCTGCATATCCCGTTGTTTTTAAAACCCCCATAACCTAGCCTACATTACAGTCCTAAACAAAGTCTCCTCGGATTGAAATGACTGGCCATTTATCGCTCTGCCAAAGGTCAGGTAAGCTGTTGCAAAAACCCCAAGAGTCGAGAGTCTCAACCCAATAACCATACACACTAACCCTAAGGTAGAGATTTGGAGTCGATCAAGAGGTTGAGAAAGGTGCGAAGTGCTATCATTCAATCAAAGTAGGGTTGGGCCAAAAGAGAGGCTAGGCTCCCGAAGAGGAGGGAGTTACCATTCCCAGGACTACAAGTCTAACATCACCCAGTGTCATTCTATTAACATATTTCTAACCTGTGCATATATTAAAAAAAAAAAATCAGCATGAGCTTCGCACACATAGGATATGACTCCCTGTAGAAATAAAAGTCATCAACATTAACTCATGTGATGGATATCTAACATCATCATACATCACATGCAACTGGTCATATACTTAGTATAAAGGATTGTAAATGTCCTTGTTCTCGCGCCCAGATTTTTCGCACTCGAGGAATACTCACCCGAGCGAGAAAAATGTTGTACTCTCTCGTTAGAACTCACCCTCCTAGAAGAATGAGTGCGACTAGGTTTGAATTGAAAACAGGTTTGAATAAAGGGCTTTTGAAAAAGATTCGGAGTCGCCACCTAACTTGATTAAGGTGAGTTAGGTCACCTAAAAACTAAGCATAGTCCGAAAACTACACTTAGGGTTTTTGAAAAACGATTTGAAAATATCTCCTCGAGAGAGGGTTTTTAGGAAAACGGGTTGTTTGGCAACCTTTTGAAAACATTTAGCCCTTTTTAGAAAAATGACTCCGTTTTGGTCTTCGAAATCAGTGATCCTAGGTTCGGAGGTTGGTTACGTGTAGGGAAGACGCACTAAGCTATCACCCTACCCCGCCCTTTCGGTACCTACATGTCAATCTACCCTAGATTCACCTATAAGAGTCTTTAACTAACTAATGGTTCAACCTATTCACTTTAGAAAAACAATGCTTGAAAACTAATTTAGCATAATGCATGATATGCAAGTGCAAGATGAAAGAATTGGAAAATAGAAATTGATTTGAAAAGATGGAATTGAAATTGGAAACTTTGAAAACTTGGAAATAGGAATTTGCAAATAGAAATTTTGAAATTGAAATTTGAGAATAGATTAGAATTTGAGATTGGAAAAGATTTTGAAAACCGCACCCATGAGGGTGGAATTGAAAGTTCGAAAAGTATTGTGACCGCACCTATGGAGGTTGCCTACGTATCCTTTTAGGGGAATCAGGTCAGTCATAGTTCGGACCGGAGTCTGATTGAAAATAGAAGAGTGGATTTGAAGAAGGAGATTGAATTGAAAGTTGGATTTGATTTGAGATTAGAAAAGAAGATTGGAAATTGAAATTGAGAAGATTGGACTTGCTTTGGAAAGATTGATTTTGGAAAGACTTGGTTTTAGGAAACCTAGACTTAGGGAAGATTTGACTCGACTCGGAAGGTTTAGGAGATTTAGGAAATGTTGGATTTAGGAAATGTTTGAATTAGGAAAAGTTCGATTTAGGAAAGTTTCATTTTTGGAAAGTTTTCAAATTAAGAAAGTTTTAGGTTTGAGAAAGTTTCAACTTAGGAAAGTGTTGTTTTAGGAAAGGTTTTGAAATTAGGAAATTTTGGAAAATTGGAAAGTTTTGAATTTAGAAAGTTTTAACTTAGGAAAGTCTTGAAAGTAGGAAAGTTTTGTTTTAGGAAATGTTTGAATTAAGAAAAGTTTTTAATTTAGGAAATGTTTGAATTAAGAAAATTTTGAATTTAGAAAAGTCTTAGATCAAGAAAGCTTTGTGTTTAGAAAAGCCTTAGATTTAGGAAGATGTTGAAGTTTAAGAAAGTTTAGAATTTAGAAGGTTTTTAGGTTTAGAAAGATTTAACTTAAAAAGGTTTCAAATTTAGAAAGTTTTGAATTTGGAAAGATTTGAAATTTAGAAAGTTTAAGATTTAGAAAGTGTTAGAGTTTTAGAAAATCTTGAGATTAGGAAAGGTTTGAGTTTAAGAAAGATTTGAAAGCTTGGATTTGAAAAAGATTTTGAAAAGGGGTAGAATTAGGAAAGGGTTGAATTATGAAAGATTTGAAAGTTGAGTTTTAAAGCTTAGGAAAGATTTTTATGTTCAAGTTTTTGAAACTTAAGATTTAGGAAAGTGGAAGTTTAGGAAGGAATTGAATTAAGAAAGGTTTGGATTAGGAAGGGATTGGATTTGGTTTCTAAAAGAGAAAGGTTGGATTTTGTTTCCAAAAACGGAGGACGGGATCTAGTTTCCTAAACGGGGAGATTGTATTTGGTTTCCTAAAGGGGAGGTAGGATTTGGGAAGGATTTGGAAAAGGAGATTCTAGAAACCCTAAATTTGGAAAATTATAGTTTTGACATAGAAAATAGGTTTTGGAAGCATGTATAGTTTTGATGTAGAAAACAAAAGATTTTGGAAACCTAGGTTTGGGGCAAAGTTTGAAAACCATGTTTTTGGGAAGAAAATTTAGGGTTTCCTAATTGTGGGTTCTAGGGCTTGGCTTGGGCTCTAAGGAAAAGGGATTTTTAGAAAGTGCGTTTTTGGAAACGAAGGTTTTCTAGAAGGGAATCCTAGGGAGGAACTTTTGGAAAGTGAATTTGAAGAGGGAGTTTTTGGAAAAAGATTTTAAAGAGAAGGAGTTTTGGAAAGTGCGTTTTTAAAAACGTAGATTTTGGAAAGAAGATCCTAGAGGAGAGTTTCTAGAAGGAAAATTTTGGAAAAGAGAGTTTTTGGAAAGATTTTTAGGGAGCGTTTTTGGAAAGTGAATTTTTAAGAGAGAGAGTTTTGGAAAGGAGTTGAAAAAAAAAAAAAAAGGGGTTTTGAAAAATAGATTTTGGAGGGGAGTTTTTGAAAACCATTTTGGAGAGGAGAGTTTTAGGAAAGTATGTTGAAAAAGAGATTTTTAGGAAGAGATTTTTAAAGAGAGAGTTTTTGAAAAGTATAAAAACATCTCACTTTCCTAAAGCGATTCTAACCATAAGAGAGGGCTAGAACCACTTTAAGAAAGTGGTTTTGAAAACAACGTTTGAAAATATAGACCAAAAGGCCACTTTTAATATAACACTTTCCTAAAGCAACCCTAGCCATGGAAAGGCTAGAATCACCCTAGAATTGTGGTTTTGAAAACAAGTTTTTGAAAAAAGAGATTTTGATGCAATTTTGAAAACAAGTTTAAAAACGTTTTGAAAGACAACTTTGAAAACGGTTTTTGGAAGATGCAAGACTATGATATGTACAATGCAATTTGGGGGTCGTGAACATACAAGGTTAAGGCTTCACCACATAATCAAGGGGGCCGGACCCACGTGGTCTTTGGTTAGACTAGAAGAAAACCCCTGACACGGTGACTCTCCAACAGTCTAATTCTACACATGGACCGGGAGTCCCCTTGTTTCAAGCATGCAAAGAAAAGGGGGAAAGAGATGGGGGATTAAAATAGAGAAAACCCAAGTGGGTTGGAAAGAGAAGAGAGAGGGGGAAAGTGCAGAAATTCAAATAGTGAGCCTACCTTGTATCTTGTTTATTTTGCGCGCCGTGCAGTCTTCAATCTCCGGTCTTCGTCTTGATCTTCTTCTTCAACCTTCAAGGATTGTCTTCAAGCTTTAGATGGCAGCTCTTCAAATCTTCAAAAAATGGTTGAAGGCTAGTGTATGAGTGTGTGGGGAGTGTATGACTGTATAGGGGGCTAGGGTTTGGGAAAACCTAGGGAGGCTAGGGTTTTGGAGATGCTCGAGCTCTGTATATCGAAATATAGGATTTTTAGGTTAAGTTTGTAGACCCCTTTCGTGTTAAATGAGGCTCTGTATTTATAGAAGGAGGATAAACCTAGCGCCTGTTACAGTGGCGCCAGGGCAAATTTTACACTGGCGCCACTAGGAGTGGCGCCAGGCCATTTTTTGGCTTGGCGCCACTACTAGTGGCGCCAGCCAATTAGGAAAGATTTAAGGTCGGCAAGCAACGAATCTTTGACTAGATTTGGGCGCCTGTACTAGTGACTACCATGCAATTTTTAGCCTAGCTTCACTAGGAGTGACTCCGGAAAGTCCGGGAATGATTTTAAGGAGCCGAGAATGACCCGGGGGGCCGGAAAGGAGCAGGAACACTTAAAATAGTGTCCTGGAGATATTTGACTTGAAAAATGAAGATAGGATGTGTCGGAAAGGTCGACCGAGCCTTTAGGGGCAAAACGGTCAATCGGACTAAGAAACTGCCGGGGCGAACTCGGATTTGTCCCGGAAAAAGACTTGGGATCTGGAAACATTATTTAGAATGTTCCCAGAGGTTTCTGGTTTGATTCCCAGAGCCGGCGTGGTCAGAAAAGGAGACCGGCCCACTAGGGGCAAAATGGTCATTTTGTGCCGGGTTTGCCAGAACTGACTCGGAATAGTCTGAAAAGGTAAAGAAAGGTTGAGAATACTATAAAAAGTATTCTCGGGACATTACCGGTTCGATACTCAAAGCCGGTATGGCCGAAGAAGGAGACCGGCCCTTTAGGGGCAAAACGGTCATTTTGTAACGGGTTGGCTGGAACTGACTCGGAATGATCTGAAAAGGTAAAGGAAGGTTGAGAATACTATAAAAAGTATTCTCAAGAGGTTACCGGTTTGATACCCAGAGCCGGTGTGGTTCCCGGTGCATTCGGATGCTTAGGGGCAAAATGGTCATCTTGACCGAAAAGTCTCGGAAAAGGTCCTAAGGGTAGTCTGGTCATTTTTCACCGAAGTGAGCTAACAGACACTGGTGTTGACCTGGGTTTTGAGTGTTTCCGCCACTCTCATGGTGTGAGTACTTCCGCTACTCGGACGGGGTTGATGATTTGTGAGTATTTCCGCTACTCGGACGGGGTTGATGATTTGTGAGTATTTCCGCTACTCGGACGGGGTTGAGTATTTCCGCTACTCGGACGGGGTTGATGATTTGGGAGTATTTCCGCTACTTGGACGGGGTTGAGTATTTTCGCTACTCTAACGGGTCTGTGAGTATTTCCGCTACTCTAACGGTTCTGTGAGTATTTCCGTTACTCTAACGGTTCTGTGAGTATTTCCACTACTCGGACGGGGTTGATGATTTGGGAGTATTTCCGCTACTCGGCCGGGGTTGAGTATTTCCGCTACTCGGACGGCTCTGTGAGTATTTCCGCTACTCTAACGGTTGAGTATTTCCACTACTCTAACGGCTCTGTGAGTATTTCCGCTACTCTAACGGTTGAGTATTTTCGCTACTCTAATGGCTCTGTGAGTATTTCCGCTACTCTAACAGTTCTGTGAGTATTTTCGCTACTCTAACGGTTTTGTGAGTAGTTTTGCTACTCGAACCGTCTCGAGGAATAAACTGTCTCGAGAGTGGGACTGGAAGGGGTCTTACCGTCTCCGAAGAGACGTGCCTGGATTGGAGCCGTCTCGAGGAATAAACTGTCTCGAGAGTGGGATTGGAAAGGGGTCTTACCGTCTCCGAAGAGACGTGCCTGGATTGAAACCGTCTTGAGGAATAAACTGTCTTGAGAGTGGGATTGGAAAGGGGTCTTACCGTTTCCAAAGAGACGTGCCTGGATTTTGAGTGTTTCCGCCACTCTAACGGTTTTGTGAGTATTTCCGCTACTCCAACGATTTTGTGAGTGTTTCCGCCACTCTAACGGTTTTGTGAGTGTTTCTGCCACTCTAACGGTTTTGTGAGTAGTTTTGCTACTCAAACCGTCTCGAGGAATAAACTATCTCGAGAGAGGGATTGGAATTGGAATAAGAAAGGACAATGCCCCTAAGGGCATTTTGGTCATTTTGCCTCTATTTGGGCCTGATAGGCCCGCAAAGTGATGGAAAGACGGAATTTGGACCTAGAGGATTGGTTTGGATTGGAATATGCCCAAAATGACTTAAAAACAAGTCCGGACGGAGTGTAGACTGCCGATCGGTCAAAAATGGGGTGCTTACACTTGTCTATCCATGCATCTAAGTACCATGAATATCCATTTTTGTACATAATATCAGAATAAAACTGTCTAACATAAATATAACTCAGGGACAAGGGGCAAAAGAGGATCAGAGTCTCTACAAGGGGCATCTATCACAAGTCAAAGTCGATATCATCCAGATCAAAATCCCCGAAACTCGGCATCGGAGGAGGGGGATAACTACTTGCAGCACCACCATCCTCCAAGATAGAACCGAATCAACTACATATAAAAGAAACTAAGCAACAGCAGAGCAAGAAGAAGCGAAGAAAGAATAATATACCCCCCACCGCCCATCTGAGATAACCAAGCTGTCAGGGAAGCTACCTCGGCCTGGTACTGATCCCGCTTCATCTGGTACTGATCTTTCTGGTCTCTCACAGCAGTAAACTCAGCCTGAGGCATATATCCTCTGGCTCGGCACCACAAGTCAACTACCTCCTGGCCAATAGCATACCCGCCAACTACTACCTCAAACCGGGTGAAGGCACCAACCGAATGAGCCCCAAAGTGCACAGCATAATCCGTATCTAGAGGAAGCAAGAACTCGGCACCTGGCTGATGCTCCTGATAAGGGATAGGCACTCCCGCCACCAAGGCTCCAAACATATACTCTAGTGGAGCTCCTGCCGATCGAAACTCCTCATGAAACCGCCACCAGTGTCGCTCTCCAAGATAGGACTCCCAAGTGTCATCACTGAGAAAGGCAACTCTTGATAGGGACAACGGGACCAAGTACTGAACTGTCTCGTAATGGACTGATCCAATAAAGGGCCGCCAGGTCACATCCCTCACCTCAATCAGCTCCAGGTTAGTCCGAAGCGTCACGAAGTCAATAATCTCCGATTGCTGGGCTACCCGGTCACGAGCCCACCTCAAAGCATGAGGATAGAGATCGTCCTCAACAACTGCAGGGCGACGCACCGGCAGGTACTCTTAGCTCCACCAGATAAGGAAAGGCGAGAAGCTAGTCATACTACACCAACAAGAAGAAGTCCGAACCCGCATCAATCGAAGAAAGCAGCCAAAAGAAGAAGACCCCCAGTCTAGCTCAGACAAGGCTCCAAGATAGGCCACTATGCTTACCAAACGACACGGCACAAGTGACTTGTTGTTGTTGCAGAAGCAGCTAAAGATGATATACAACACAAGTCGCCGTCTCATGATATCCCGCCTGGCAGGTGATGGCTCAGTAGCAAAAGTACGGTCGTCCTGACTCATCTAAGAGACTGGGAAGGCAGAACGCTCAGGAGGAGGCAAGTGTAACAGCAAACAGGCCTCGTCCTTACTGACTGGATGCAGGGTGATCCGCCGGCCGACAAAGGAGAGCCCTGTAATAATCGCCTAATCTAAAGGAGTAGGACCTAACTCGAAGCTGACGAAATGAAAGGTCCCAGTCTCCCCGAACCACCTCTCAACAAGTGTCAGTACCAAATGCCGACTCAGGTGGTTAGCCTGTAATCCCATAAAGGCGCCAAATCCGATCTCTGCCAAGAAGGCATGATGTGATGGGGCCGCCCGCTGCATGGTCATAAAAACCTGATGAACAGCCCCTCTGAAAGCTGTATGTACCCGCGGAGGTGGCAAATACTGTCTTGAGTACACGCTGGGGTGATAGGCAAGATCCTTGAGTGGTGGGACGTCTGGTATATGCAAATCTCCCAAATCGGCATCTGGCTACCTATCCCTGGAAGAAGCTCTCCCATAACTGGTCACCTGATCCCCAGGGCCCGGTACCTCCTCCTCAGCATCAATCTCCTCGGCAAAAGTCTGCTCAACTAGAAGAAAAGGGTCGACAGGTAGCCTACTCCCTTGCCCACTCTGACTGGATAAAGATCGTCCAGTAGATCGTCGACTACCTGTAGATCGACTAGAGCCGCCAGTAGAATCTGTCCGAGCCGCCTTCCCTAAGTGGCGTCTCCTCTCAGAACTGTCATCACCTGCGTCTGCCATCCTGAAAAGGTAAGCCAAGGTAAGTGATGTTAATATACCATCTATGCAGTGTAAATAATAGTAAAATAAAATAAACAACTAACACAAACAAAACCAATAAAGGATTTCGAATAACAAATCAAAAACAAAATTTCTACACGTCTTGATTTTCCAACTTCAAATCAAATCTCAAGGGTTTTCTGTCTTTTTCATTCAAAAAGATTTTATTTCTAAAAATTTTTTCTAACTCTTTCCATAATTTCTAAAAATTTCGGCAGAGTCCCATTTAAAATGGCCCCTACAACACCCATAACATCAACACAAAACACAAAATGTGTACTTCACATTGTTACAATCACATAATATCAGCACCCGCGCACATTTTTCAATTTTTTAAAATTTTGAAGACACATGTTTTATTTTTCAAATAAATCAATGGTTTTCAAAAGCCTCCCAAAATTTTTCAAAATCACCCCAAATGTTTTCTAAAATATTCCAATATTTTTCCAAATTTCAAACTTTAAAAATTTCATCAATCTCACAAGTTTTCTTCATTTTTCTAATTTTCTAAATATTTTTTTATTTTTCAAAAAATCAAAAATTCACCGAGTTTTTAAAAAATCATGAAACTGCATACAGTTATTAAACACATTTTTCTGAGGCACATTGCACAAAAACATAGCCAGAAAACCCAATGCTCATGCCTATAGGAACAGATCCTCTATTCCTGTGGAAAACTCTCTTCGCATAATCATGAAAAATCATTCAAATTCAATCAAACAAGCATCAAAATGCAAAAACAACATCACCAAAGTGTTCAAAGCATACCAAAACATCAATTTCCATTATTCACATGATTCAAACGAAGTTCTATGCATCAAAATCAACCAATTTGAAAACTCACCTTTTGGAAGTTCTCCAGCGAATTCTTCTCTTCCGGCAACTTTTCCGTCAACGTGGTCTCCTTCCGACAATCACTCGTGGTCTCCAAGGAGTGCTCCTTTAATGTTCAAGATGGATTCCTCCCAATGCTCCACAAATTTGCTAAAACTCTCCAAAGTCCTGTAAGCACCCGAACCAGAATTTTCTGGTTTTAACTTCAAACCTGGCGCCACTAACAGAGGCGCCAGGCATTTTTTGCCAAAGGCGCCACTGCTAGTGGTGCCAGTTGCAAAATCTGGGCAGCTTTACCCTTTTTCCCGCCAAAACTCGTTATCGAAGGCCTTTGTGACCCGTTATCTGTTTTCGACCTCCGGTGTCGAAAGATTTCCAATGTCCGTCCCTTCGACTGCCTCGCGGTCAACATAGGACTCTTACTTTTATCGTTTTTTGTCTTTGACAAGCAAAGACAGAAAAAGAAGGCAGCTGTAAGCACCTCATTTTTTACCGCTCGGCAGTCTACACTTCATCCAGACTTGTTTTCAAGTCATTGTGAGCGTATTCCAATCGAAATCAATTTTCTAAGTCCAAATCCTGTCTGTCCATCACCTTGTGGGCCCACCAGGCCCAAATAAAGGCAAAATGACCAAAATGCCCTTAGGGGCATTGTCCTTTCCTTTCTAATCCCTCTCTCGGAACAGTTTATTCCTCGAGACGGTTCCAATCCAAGCACGTCTTTTCGGAGACGATAAGTCCCCTTTCCAATCCCTCTCTCGGGACAGTTTATTCCTCGAGACAATTCTAATTCAAGCATGTCTTTTCGAAAACGGTAAGACCCATTTCCAATCCCTCTCTCGGGTCAGTTTATTCCTCGAGACGGTTCCAATCCAGGCACGTCTTTTCGAAGACGATAAGACCCTTTTCCAATCCCTCTCTCGGGACAGTTTATTACTCGAGACGCTTCTAATTCAGGCGTATCTCTTCGGAGACGATAAGACCCCTTTCCAATCCCACTCTCGAGACAGTTTATTCATAGAGACGGTTCCAATCCAGGCACATCTTTTCGAAGACGATAAGACCCCTTTCCAATCCCTCTCTCGGGACAGTTTATTCCTTAAGACGGTTCCAATTCAGTCGCGTCTCTTCGGAGACGATAAGACCCCTTTCCAATCCCACTCTCGAGACAGTTTATTCCTCGAGACGGTTCCAATCTAGGTACATCTTTTCGAAGGTGGTAAGACCCCTTTCCAATCCCTCTCTCGAGACAGTTTATTCCTCAAGACGGTCCAAGTAGCGAAACTACTCACAAAACCGTTAGAGTAGCGGAAATACTCACAATTAGGTCGATATAGGGAATTACCAACAAACCCCTGTGTCATGACGACCGCCGTCAGAATGGCGGAAACACTCAAAACCCAGGTCAACACCAGTGTCTCTTAGCCCACTTTGGTGAAAAATGACCAAACTGCCCTTTGGACCTTTTCCGAGACTTTCCGGTCAAGATGACCATTTTGCCCCTAGGCATCCGAATGCCCCGGGAACCACACCAGCTCTGGGTATCAAATCGGTAATCTCCAAAGATTGCTTGTTATAGTATTCTCAACCTTTCTTTACCTTTCCGAATCGTTCCGAGTCAGTTTCGGCCAACCCGGTATAAAATGACCATTTTGCCCCTGGTGGGCCGGTCACCTTTTCCGACCACATCGGCTCTGGGTATCAAACCAGTAATCTCCTAAGATTGCTTCTTATAGTATTCTCGACCTCCCTTCACCTTTCCGGATCGTTCCGAGTCAGTTTCGGCAAACCGGGTACAAAAGTGACCGTTTTGCCTCTGGTGGGCCGGTCTTCTGTTTCGACCACGCCGGCTCTGGGAATCAAACCGGCAACCTCTGGGAACATTTTGAATAATGTTTCTAGATCCCAGGTCTTCTTCTGGGACAGTCCGAGTCTATCCCGGCAGTTTCCGATCCGATTGACCATTTTGCCCCTAAAGGCCCGGTCAACCTTTCTGACCCATCTTATCCTCATTTCTCAAGTCAAATACCTTCATGACACTATTTTAAGTGTTCCTGCTCTTTTCAGGCCTTCTAAGTCATTCCCGATCCCTTAAACCATTCCCGGACTTTCAGGAGTCACTCCTAGTGAAGCCAGGCTAAAAATTGCATGGTAGTCACTAGTACAGGCGCCCAAATCTAGTCAAAGATACGTTGGTTGCCGACCTTAAATATTTCCTAAATGGCTGGCGCCAAGCCAAAAATTGGCCTGGCGCCACTCCTAGTGGCGCCAATGTAAAATTTGGCCTAGCGCCACTACAACAGGCGCCAGTGTTGTCCAACCTCTATAAATACAGAGCATCTTCCAACGTGAAAAGGATCCGCAAACTCAACCTAAAAATCTTATAATTCGATATACAGAGCCCGAGCACCTCCTAAACCCTAGCTTCCTTAGGTTTTCCAAACCCTAGCCACCCTACACAAACCCTAGCCTCACATACACTCCTATACACCCCCATACACTCATACACTAGCCTTCAATCCTCCTTTGAAGACTTGGAAAGCTGCAATCTAAAGCTTGAAGACAACTCTTGAAGATTAAAAATGAAGATCAAGACAAAGACGAAGACCGAAGAAAGCAAGGCGCGCAAAATAAACAAGATACAAGGTAGGTTTTCCATTTAAATTTCTGCACTTCCCCCCTCTCTCTTCTCTCTCCAACCCACTTGGGTTTTCTCTATTTCAATCCCCCATCTCTTTCCCCTCCTTTCTTTGCATGCTTGAAACAAGGGGATTCCCGGTCCATGTGTAGGATTGGGCTATTGGAGAGTCACCGTGTCGGGGGCTTTCTTCTAGTCTAACCAGAGTCCACATGGGTCCGACCCCCTTAATTATGTGGTGAAGCCTTAGCCTTGTATGTTCACGACCCCAAAATTGCATTGTGCATATCATGGTCTTGCATCTTCCAAAAGTCGTTTTCAAAGTTGTTTTCAAAATCGTTTTCAAACTTGTTCTCAAAATTGCATCAAAATCTCTTTTTCAAAAACTTGTTTTCAAAACCACAATCTTAGGGTGATTCTAGCATTTCCATGGCTAGGGTTGCTTTAGGAAAGTGTTATATTTAAAATGACCGGCATGGTCCATATTTTTTGCCCTTGTTGTTTTCAAACCACTTTCTTAAAGTGGTTTTGGCTTTCTTATGGCTAGAATCGCTTTAGGAAAGTGAGACATTTTCATACTTTCCAAAAAAACTCTCTTCCTAAAAGTCTCTTTTTCAACATACTTCCCAAAAACTCTTCTTTCCAAAATTGTTTTCAAAAATTCTTTCCAAAAATTTATTTTGCAAAACCTCTTTTTTCAACTCCTTTCCAAAATTCTCTCCCCACAATTCACTTTCCAATAACACTCCCTAAAGATCTTTCTAAAACTCTCTTCCCAAAATCTTCCTTCTAGAAATTCCCCTCTAGGATTTTCCTTTTAAAATCTTCGTTTCTAAAAAACACACTTTCCAAAAACTCCTTTTCTTTAAAAATCTCTTTTCAAAAACTCTCTCTTCGAATTTACTTTCCAAAAACTCTTCCCGCTAGAAACTCCCCCCTAGGATTCCCTTCTAGAAAACCTTCGTTTCCAAAAATGCACTTTCCAACAATCCTTTTTCCTTAGAGCCCAAGTCAAGCCCTAGAACTCACAATTAGGAAACCCTAATTTTCTTTCCAAAAACACGATTTTCAAACTTTGCCCCAAACCTAGGTTTCCAAAACCTCTTTTTTTTTTTTTACACCCAAACTATACATGTTTCCAAAATCTATTTTCTACGTCGAAACTATAATTTTCCGAATCTAGGGTTTCTAGAAACATCCCTTTCCAAATCCTTGCCCAAAACCAATCTTCCCGTTTAGGAAACTAGATCCAATCCTCCGTTTTTGGAAACAAAATCCAATCCTTCCTAATCTTTCACTTTCCTAAATCTTAAGTTTCCAAAACTTGAATATAAAAATCTTTCCTAAATTTTAAAACTCAACTTTCAAATGTTCTCTAATTCAACCCTTTCCTAATTCTACCCCTTTCCAAATTTTTACTTTTCAAATCCGAGTTTTCAAATCTTTCCTAAACTCAACCTTTCCTAATCTCAAGATTTTTTAAAATTCAAACTCTAAAACTTTCCAAATCTTAAACTGTCTAAATTTCAAATATTTCTTAATTCAAAACTTTCTTAAGTCGAAACTTTCTTAATTCAAACCTTTTCTAAATCTTTCCTAATTTAAAATCTTTCTAAAATTCTAAACTTTCCAAATTCAAAACTTTTTTTAACTTGAAACTGTCCAAATTCTAAACTTTCCAACTTTCAAAACTTTCCTAATTTCAAAACTTTCTTAATTCAAACCTTTTCTAAATCTTTCCTATTTCGAAACTTTCTAAATTCGAAACTTTCCTAAGTCAGACCTTTCCTAATCCGAATCCTTCCTAATTTCAATCCTTTCCTAAATCTTCCAAGTCCAATATTCGAGTCCAATCTTCCTAAATCTCAAGTTCTTTCTAAATCCTCTCTTTCCTAAGTCTAGGTTTCCTAAAACCAAGCTTTCCAAAATCAAATCTTTCAATCAAAGTTCAATCTCTCAATCTTCCAGTTCAATCTCCTTCTTCAAATCAACTCTTCTATTTTCAATTGGACTCCGGTTCGAACTACGACTGACCTGATTCCTCCAAAAGGATACGTAGACAACCTTCATAGGTGCGGTCACAATTTTTTTCAAATTTCAAATTCCTCCATATTTTTCGAATTTCAAATTCTACAATGTTTTCAAATCTCCAATCAATTTTCAAATTTCCAATTTCTAATTTCTATTTCCCAAATCTCTCTAATTTCAATTTCCAAAATCTTTTTCCAAATTCAAATTTCTATCTCTTTCTTTTCAAATCAAATCTCTTTTCAAATCTATTTTCTAAATCGATTCTCTTCTATTGCACTTGCATCTCGCGTATCATGTTTTTCTAAACATTGTTTTCAAAGGGAATAGGATTGAACATTAGTTAGTTAAAGACTCTCATAGGTGAATCTAGGGTAGATTGACATGTAGGTACTGAAAGGGCGGGGTAGGGTGATGGCTTAGTGCGTCTTCCCTACACGTAACCAACCTCCAAACCTAGGATCACTGTTTTCAAAGACCAAAAATGAGTTATTTTTCAAAAAGGGCTAAATGTTTTCCAAAGGTTGCCAAACAACCTGTTTTCTTAAAAACCCTCTCTTGAGGAGATATTTTCAAAAAATTTTTCCAAAAACCCTAAGTGTAGTCTCCGGATTATTCTTAGTTTTTAAGTGACCTAACTCACCTTAATCAAGTTAGGTGGCGACTCCGAATCTTTTTTAAAAGCCCTTTATTCAAATCCATTTTCAATTCAAACCTAGTCACACTCATTCTTCTAGGAGGGTGAGTTCTAACAAGAGAGTACAACATTTTTCCCACTTGTGTGTGTATTTCTCGAGTGCAAAAAATCTGGGCGCGACAACTCTCCTTTGCATTAAACCTACCCAAATCCTAAGGGTTCCCATGTAACCCTAAGGACTCATGGCATGCATTTCAAGTCATTTCATAAGAGGGGCCCCAATCCCTCTATGCTCACAAAGATAGGGTTGCCAAGAAGACAAGGGGCAATCGATCAACAAGGTCTCTCAGCGTCCTCCTCGACATCGAATCCAAGGAAGGCAAATCCGAAGACTCAAGAGTAGTTTAGGACTTCTTATGTAAAACTAGATAGGTAGAACCCCAAAGAAAAATGTTCCCCCTCCCCCTATTAAAATGTATTTCAATTCTTTTGTATCTTAAACCCAAAGTTAAATGTATCTCTTTATTTTCCTCGAATGAATGGATGGTTGAATATATGAATGGATGAAGTTCCTCACTTGGCGGTAAGGTATTTGCATACAGGGGCAAATCCCCCATCTCCAAAAGTGAGCCAATTCACTATGTTTAGTTTCCCTCCTAAAGAGGGGCACCCTAGGCCATGCATTGCTTCGAACTCTCCAAGAACCAAACCCTAACTTGTAACTTTTGTCCTTATTATTATAGGTAAGGGAAATGAATACTAGTTCAACATCTTCCATACTAGAGAAGGCTATGATTCATAAGCTTCAAGAGAGCATGCCATTGGAAAGCTAGAATGTTAGCAAAGGCACTCCACATAACCCGTCTGTTGCAATTCCAAAGGGGACAGCTTATTTCTTAAGGGAGCCCGAATACCAAGACCGTTCCCTCCTAACTGTCGCGCCCAGATTTTTCGCACTCGAGGAATACTCACACAAGCGGGAAAAATGTTGTACTCTCTCGTTAGAACTCACCCTCCTAGAAGAATGAGTGCGACTAGGTTTGAATTGAAAATTTGATTTGAATAAAGGGCTTTTGAAAAAGATTCGGAGTCGCCACCTAACTTCATTAAGGTAAGTTAGGTCACCTAAAAACTAAGTATAATCCGAAGACTATACTTAGGATTTTGGAAAACGATTTTGAAAATATCTCCTCAAGAGAGGATTTTTAAGAAAACAGGTTGTTTGGCAACCTTTGGAAAGCATTTAGCCCTTTTTTGAAAAATAACTTTTTTTTGGTCTTTGAAATCAGTGATCCAAGGTTCGGAGGTTGGTTACGTGTAGGGAAGACGCACTAAGCCATCACCCTACCCTGCCCTTTCGGTACCTACATGTCAATCTACCCTAGATTCACCTATGAGAGTCTTTAACTAACTAATGGTTCAATCCTATTCACTTTTAAAAAGGAATTTTTGAAAAGAAACTAACATGATGCATGGTATGCAAGTGCAAGTTAAGAGAACTGAAAAATAGATTTGGAAAGATATTAATTTGAAATTTATTTGATTTGAAAATAGATTTGAAGAGATGGAATTGAAATTGGAAAATTTAAAAATTTGCAAATAGAAATTTTGAAATTGGAATTTTGAAAATAGATTGGAATTTGAGATTTGAAAAATGTGGAGACCACACCCATGAGGGTGGAATTGAAAGTTTAAAAAGTGTTGTGACCGCACCTATGAAGGTTGCCTACGTATCCTTTTGGAGGAATCAGGTTAGTCGTAGTTTAGACAAGAGTTCGATTGAAAATAGAAGGTTGGATTGGAAGAAAGAGATTGAATTGGAAATTGAATTTGATTTGAAATTAGAAGAGGAAATTGGAAATTGAAATTGAGAAGATTGGACTTGCTTTGGAAAGATTGATTTTGGAAATACTTGGTTTTAGGAAACCTAAACTTAGGAAAGAGACTTAGGAAATGTTTGACTCGACTTGGAAGGTTTAGAAAGAATTAGATTTAGGAAATGTTTGAATTAGGAAAGGTCCGATTTAGGAAAGTTCCGTTTTTGGAAAGTTTCATTTTTGGAAAGTTTTGGAATTAGGAAAGTTTCGACTTAGGGAAGTTTTTGAAAATTGGAAAGTTTTGGATTTAGAAAGTTTTGAAATAGGAAAGTTTTGAAAAAAAAAAGTTTTCAATTTAGGAAATGTTTGAATTATGAAAGTTTCATGTTAAGAAAGTTTCAACTTAAGAAAGTCTTAAATCAAGAAAGTTTTGAGTTTAGAAAAGTTTTAGATCCAAAAAGATTTTGAAGTTTTGGAAAGTTTAGAATTTGGAAAGATTTAGATTTAGAAAGATTTAACTTAAGAAAGTTTCAATTTTAGAAAGTTTTGAATTTGGAAAGATTTGAAATTTAGAAAGTTTTAGGGTTTTAGAAAATCTTGAGATTAAGAAAAGTTTGAGTTTAAGAAAGATTTGAAAACTTAGATTTGGAAAGTTATGATTTGGAAATGGGTTGAATTTCGAAAAATGTGGAAGTTGAAAGTTTTAAGAAACTTATGGTTTAGGAAGGTAGGAAATTAGGAAAGATTTGAATTAGGAAAGACTTAGATTTTGAGTTTTAAAATTTAGGAAAGATTGTTATGTTCAAGTTTTGTAAACTTAAGATTTAGGAAAGGAGAAGTTTAGGGAGGAGTTGGATTAGGAAAGATTTGGATTAGGAAGGGATTGGATTTTGTTTCTAAAAGGGAAGGTTTGATTTTGTTTCCAAAAACGGAGGATTGGATTCGGTTTCCTAAGTGGGGAGATTTGATTTGGTTTCCTAAAGGGAAGATAGGATTTGGCACGGATTTGGAAAGGGAGATTCTAGAAATCCTAATTTTGAAACTGTGAAATTTTAACGTAGAAAAGAGGTTTTGGAAACATGTATAGTTTGGATGTAAAAACAAGAGGTTTTGGAAACCTAGGTTTGGGGCAAAGTTTGAAAATCATGTTTTTGAAAAGAAAATTAGGGTTTCCTAATTGTGGATTCTAGGGTTTGACTTGGGCTTTAAGAAAAGAGATTTTTGGAAAGTATGTTTTTGGAAACGAAGGTTTTCTAAAAGGGAATCCTAGGGAGGAGTTTTTGGAAAGTATGTTTTTGGAAACGAAGATTTTAGAAGGAAAGTCCTAGAGGGGCGCTTCTAGAAGGAAGATTTTGGAAAGAAAGTTTTTTGAAAAGATTTTTTGGAGAGAGTTTTTCTAGAAAAAAGACCTAGGGAACGTTTTTGGAAAGTGGACTTTAAAGAGAGCATTTTGGAAAGGAGTTGAAAAGGAGGTTTTGAAAAATAGATTTTGGGAGGGAGTTTTTGAAAACAATTTTGGAGAGGAAAGTTTTAGGAAAGTATGTCGAAAAAGAGATTTTTAAGAAGAGAGATTTGGAAAAAGAGTTTTTAGAAGGTATAAAAACGTCTCACTTCCCTAAAGCGATTCTAGCCATAAGAAGGCTAGAACCACTTTAGGAAAGCGGTTTTGAAAACAACAAGATTTGAAAATATGGACCATAAAGGTTACTTTCAATGTAACACTTTCCTAAAGCAACCCTAGCCATGGAAAGGCTAGAATCACCCTAAAATTGTGATTTTGAAAACATGTTTTGAAAAAAGGGAATTTTGATGCAACTTTGAAAACGATTTTGAAAACAACTTTGAAAACGATTTTTGAAAGATGCAAGATCATGGTATGTACAATGCAATTTTGGGCTCGTGAACATACAAGGCTAAGGCTTCACCACATAATCAAGGGGGTCGGACCCACGTGGTATCTGGTTAGACTAGAAGAAAGCCCCCGACACGGTGACTCTCCAATAGCCCAATCCTACACAGGGACCGGGAATCCCCTTATTTCAAGCATGCAAAGAAAGGGGGGGAAAGAGATGGGGGATTAAAATAGAGAAAACCCAAGTGGGTTAGGAGAGAGAAGAGAGAGGGGGGAAGTGCGAAAATTTAAATAGGGAGCCTACAATATGTCTTGTTTATTTTGCGCACCTTGCTGTCTTCGGTCTTCGTCTTGATCTTCGTCTTCGATCTTCAAGAGTTGTCTTCAAGCTTTAGATTGCAGCTCTTCAAGTCTTCAAAGGAGGGTTGAATGTTAGTGTATGAGTGTATGGGGATGTATAGGAGTGTACATGAGGCTAGGGTTTGTGTATGGTGGCTAGGGTTTGAAAAACCTAGAGAAGCTAGGGTTTTGGAGGTGCTCGAGCACTGTATATTGAATTATACAATTTTTAGGTTAAGTTTGCGGACCCTTTTCACGCTGGAAGAGGCTTTGTATTTATAGAGGTTGGACAACACTGGCGCCTGTTGCAGTGGCGCCAGGCCATTTAGGAAATATTTAAGGTCGGCAAGCAACATATCTTTGACTAGATTTGGGCGCCTGTACTAGTGACTACCATATAATTTTTAGCCTGGCTTTACTAGGAGTGACTCTGGAAAGTCCGGGAATGATTTGAAGAAGCCGAGAATGACCCGGAAGGCCGGAAAAGAGCAGAAACACTTAAAATAGTGTCGTGGAGGTATTTGACTTGAAAAATGAGTACGAGATGTGTCGGAAGGGTTGATTGGGCCTTTAGGGGCAAAACGGTCAATCGAATCGAAAAACTGCCGGGATAGACTCGAACTGTCCCGGAAGAAGACTTGGGATCTGGAAACATTTTTCAGAATGTTCCCAGAGGTTGCCAGTTTGATTCCCAGAGCCAGCGTGGTTGGAAAAGGAGACTGGCCCACCAGGGGCAAAACGGTTATTTTGTACCGGGTTTGCCGGAATTGACTCGAAATGATCCGGAAAGGTAGAGGAAGGTCGGGAATACTATAAGAAATATTCTCGGAAGGTTACTAGTTTCATACCCAGAGCCGATGTGGTTCCTGGTGCGTTCGGATGGCTAGGGGCAAAATGGTCATCTTGACCGAAAAGTCTCGGAAAAGGTCCAAGGGGTAGTTTGGTCATTTTTCACCGAAGTGGGCTAATAGACACTGGTATTGACCTGCGTTTTAAATGTTTCCGCCACTCTGACGGCGGTCGTTGTGACACAGGGGTTTGTTGGCAACTCCCTATATCGACCTATTTGTGAGTATTTCCGCTACTCTTAACGGTTTTGTGAGTAGTTTCGCTACTCGGACCGTCTCGAGGAATGAACTGTCTCGAGAGAGGGATTGAAAAGGGGACTTACCGTCTTCGAAAAGACGTGCCTGGATTGGAACTGTCTCGAGGAATAAACTGTCTCGAGAGAGGGATTGGAAAGGGGACTTACCATCTTCGAAAAGACGTGCCTGGATTGAAACCGTCTCGAGGAATAAACTGTCTCGAGAGTGGGATTAGAACGGGGACTTACCATCTCCAAAAAGACGTGCCTGATTTGGAACCGTCTCGAGAAATAAACTGTCTCGAGAGTGAGATTGGAAAGGCGCTTACCGTCTTCGAAAAGACGTGCCTGGATTGGAACCGTCTCGAGGAATAAACTGTCTTGAGAGAGGGATTGGAAAGCGGACTTACCGTCTTCGAAAAGACGTGCCTAGATTGGAACCGTCTTGAGGAATAAACTGTCTCGAGAGTGGGATTAGAAAGGGGACTTACCATCTCCAAAAAGACGTGCCTGATTTGGAACCGTCTCGAGGAATAAACTGTCTCGAGAGTGAGATTGGAAAGGGGCTTACCGTCTTCAAAAAGATGTGCCTGATTTGGAAACATCTTGAGGAATAAACTGTCTCGAGAGTGGGATTGGAAAGGGGACTTACCGTCTTCGAAAAGATGTGCCTGGATTGGAACCGTCTCGAGGAATAAACTGTCTCGAGAGTGGGATTGGAAAGGGGTCTTACCGTCTTCGAAAAGACGTGCCTAATTTGGAACCGTCTTGAGGAATAAACTGTCTCGAGAGAGAGATTGGAAAGAGGACTTACCGTCTTCGAAAAGACGTGCCTGGGTTGGAACAGTCTCGAGGAATAAACTGTCTCGAGAGAGGGGTTGGAGTTGGAATTGGAAAGAAACAATGCCCCCCACAAAGCATTTTGGTGATTTTGCCTCTATTTGGGCCTGGCGGGCCCGCGAAGCGATGGATAGATGGGATTTGGACCTAGAAAGTTGGTTTCGATTCGAATTCCCACAATAACTTGAAAACAAGTCTGGATGGAGTGTAGACTACCGAGCGGTCAAAAATGGGGTGCTTACACTAACCATACAATCTCGTCAATCCAAATGAACCTAACCACCAAAACCTTGCCTAACCCCCTTCATTACCGCCTCATCCTTACTCCATTGTTTGAACCTGAACCCATGGTCGTTGTGGCTAGGCCTAAACCTCAAGCCAACACCCAAGGAGTCATATAACCTATGTTACCCTTAATCTTACCAAAGAAATCAATTGTGTCCACCACCTTGCCCGTCTTCATCAATCCTTCACCTATGGTAATCTCTTTGCCTGTAAACCCGAGGATAACTCTTCCCATTATAACCTAATCGCCAATATCCAATCTTCATAGTGTCCTATGAAATTACCCACCTGATAAAAACACCGGAGAACCTGTAGTAGAAATAGAAGGGATGACTCGATCAGAGAGACTCTACACCTCTACTGAAGTGGAAAGGAAAAGGAAAGGACAAGATAAAGAAGGGGAAAGCTCTAACTAACCAATAGATCAAGAGATGTCAGAATTCACCAAAGCTCTGGGAAAGGTTGACTATGACATCATGGAACAACTTAGAAAAGCCCTAGCCCATATTTCGATGTTAGGCTTGCTGCTCACTTCTGAAGTACACTAGGATGCTTCGCTGAAGATCCTCAAGGATGCTCATGTGCCAGAGAGTTTCACGCCAGATAATCTACATAACATGGTGAGCCTCATCATGGCCCCAAACATCATTACCTTCTCCGATGACGAGATTCTTGCCGATGGAACGGGCCATACCCGTGCTTTGCATATCGTTATGAAAACAAGAGGAAAAATGGTAGCCAAAGTATTGATAGATAATGGGTCAGCTTTGAACGTGTGCCCGTATTCTACCCTAGAAAGGCTTGGCATGGACCAAACTTATTTGAATAACAGCAGTATGGTCATGCGTGCCTTTGATGGTTCTAAGAGGGAAGCTATGGGGGAAATTAAAATGCCCGTTGAGATAGGGCCAGTGACCTTTCGCAATCAGGTTCTAAGTCTTGCATATTTCAACTGTCTATAATTTGCTGTTAGGACGACTTTGGATTCATTCGGCGGGTGCAGTTCCTTCTAGCCTTCATCAGAAAGTCAAGTTCATCGTAGGCTCTAAGCTGATTTCTATTTTCACTGAAAAAGAATTTGCCATATATAAAGCTGATATCGTTGCATCTGACACTGAATCGCCCTCCTGCCTTCAGTCATTCGAATATATCACTATCATACAGAAAGAAGATCAAGTGGAGCTGAAATATTCTCAAAATTCTCGAATGATAGTGCGGTACTTTAAAATAAATGGTTTTCATCTGGGAAAAGGCTTAGAGAGATATTTACAAGGAAGTCCTGAGGTTGTAGAAATACCGTCGGCCGAACCTACCTTTGGGTTAGGGTATGAACCCACGAGAAAGGAGAAAAGAGAAGTAGCGCAGAAGAAGAGGGCTGATAAAAAAGTTACCATGGAACTCTTGGATCGATTCAGGCAGTTGGATATGGGGAAAGGAATGTCTACATTAAATAAGAGTCTGAAGAAGAGGAAAGTTCAAGAAAAAGCACCCGTCATGATAGCCGACACTAGAATAACTTAAGATAGATCCATTTGAGCGATGTTGCCAAGCAAAAATTTGCATAATTAGGCCAGCAAAGACATCATCTGTGCTCACAAGTTTCGGTACAAGGCTCGCTAGAGCAAGATCCCGAAGCAGCTAATTTGCCATAAACAAACTTTGTCCTTTTAATTTACTTGTCTTAACTTTTAAATCAAGTTATTGTTAAATGGAAAAATATTACTTTTTTTTTTATTCATTGCACCCTATTTTCCATGCCAGGGACCCTTGTATCCGATGCCTTACTCAACTAATCCAGAGAATGCCAATCCTGACAAATAATGACTTTAACACCGAGTTTGATTACCAACAACTAGGAATTGCAAAAGATATAAATTATTCAGAAGAGGTACCAGAGGAAATTTGAGAACAAACAAAAAGACATGAGAACGGTAGCACCCCAAACATTGAGGAAACAGAAATAGTTAATTTGGGAAATAAAGGAGATCTAAAAGAACTCAGAATCGGCACAGGCCTGGATCAGTGGCAGCGTGGAGAGTTATTGGAACTATTGCGTGCGTACCTAGATGTTTTTGCTTGGTCCTATCAAGATATGCCTAGGCTGGATGAATCCATCGTTGAACATAGAGTACCTCTAAACCCGCAAATGAAACCCTTTAAGCAAAAGTTGAGAAGGTTGAAGCCCGAATGGAGTCTGAAGATCAAGGAAGAAGTGATTAAACAATTCCAAGTAGGATTCTTGCAAATAGTAGAGTATCCCCAATGGCTGGCTAACATTGTCCTTATACCTAAGAATGACGGCATGGTGCGGATGTGTATTGATTTTTAGGACCTCAACAAGTCCAGTCCAAATGATGACTTTCCTCTTCCACACATATACTTGCTTGTTGACAACACCGCAGGTCACGAAATGTTTTCCTTCATGGACGGTTTTCCGGGATACAATCAGATCAAGCTGGCCGAAGAGGATCGAGAGAAAACTGCCTTCATCACCCCCTGGGGAGTGTATTGTTATAAAGTTATGCCATTCGAACTTTGCAACGCAGGGGCAACCTACCAAACAGCCATGGTAACCTTATTTCATGATATGATGCATTAGGAAGTAGAAATTTACGTGGATGACATGATCGTCAAGTCCAAACAGCAGAAAGACCACCTGTTCAACCTACGGAAGGTGTTTGACCGTCTCCGTAAGTATCAACTTAAGCTAAATCCTACCAAGTGCACCTTTGGAGTATCTTCGGGGAAGTTGCTGGGGTTTATAGTCAATGAAAAGGGGATAGAGGTTGATCTTGCCAAAGTTAAGTCCATCATTGAAATGCCAACACCAAGAGGGGAAAAGGAGGTCTGGTCCTTTCTGGAAAAGTTAAAATTCATCAGCAGATTCGTTGCTCAAATGACCCATCTGTGCGAACCTATTTTCAAACTCCTTAAGAAAGACGTTCTAAAAGAGTGGGATGATAGCTATCAAATAGTTTTGAGAAAATCAAAGAATACTTGTGGAATCCTCCTGTCCTAGTGGCACCTACCCTAGGGGGCCCTTTGTTGATGTACATGTTAGTATTAGATACTTCTACGGGCTGTATTTTAGGATAACATGATGAAACGGGAAGAAAAGAGCAAGTCATTTACTACCTCAGCAAAAAGTTCCTACCATATAAAACAAAGTATTCGGATCTCGAGAAAACCTGCTGCGCATTAGCCTGGGTAGCTCACAGGCTTTGGCATTACATGCTCTATCATACCACCTTCCTCATCTCTCAAATGGATCCGCTTAAGTATATATTCAAGAAACCAACCCTGTCTAGCAGAATTGCCAGATGGCATTTGATTCTATCAGAATTTGACATTGTATTCACTACCCGTAAAGCAGTCAAGGGGCAAGTGATAGCTGATTATCTAGCTGAGAACCCTATTGATGATTATCAATCCATGGAACCCCAATTCCCTGATAAAGATATACTATACGTTGGTGATGCATCTGAAGAGCAAGCGGGAACTGGGTGGAAGATGTATTTTGATGGGGCTGCTAACAAAAGAGGAGCTGGCATCGAGGTAGTAGCAGTATCAAGAACGGGCAGCCACTATCCTATTGTGGTTAAGCTATAACTTGAACTATGCACCAATAACATTACCGAATATGAGGCTTGAATCCTGAGATTAAGGATGGCATTAGAGATGAAGATTGACGAACTAGTTGTTTTCGGCAATTCAGATTTGGTTATTCAGTAATCCAAGGACGTATACCAAACCCGAGATGCCAAACTTTCCCCGTATGATCAACAAGTCAAAGATTTGCATCAGCTATTCAGAAGCGTGGATTTTCATCATATACCCCGAGCAAAGAACAGTTTTGTCGATGCCTTAGCTACGTTAGCTACAACAATCAAGGCCGACAGGGGCACCAAGATACCTCCTCTACAGATTTTTACCAGGGATATCCCTTCCTATTACCTTCACATAACCATTGAGCCCGACGAGTAATCATGGTTCTATGACATCCAAAGGTACATTCAAACTAGGACATTCCCTGATATAGCATCACAACGAGATAGGAAGACCATTTGCCGTATGGCGGGACATTACTTTATAGCTGGAAACGAGCTTTTTAGGAGATCATGGTTCGGGCCTCTAGGATGCATCAATACCATCAAAGCTAAGGTGATCATGGAGGAAGTGCATGAAGGACTTTGCGGTCCCCACATGAATGGCCACACACTTGCTAAGAAGATTCTCCGGACAAGGTATTACTGGTCAACAATGGAGTCAAATTGCGTTAGATACATCCTCCGATGTCATAAGTGCCAAATACATGGGGATAAGATCAAAGCACCGCCCACGGGGCTCCATTCCATGTTAGCCCTTTAGCCCCTCTCTATGTGGGGGATAGATATGATTAGTCCTATCACTCCCAAAGCCTCTAATGGTCACCGTTTCATCCTGGTTGCTATTGATTATTTCACTAAGTGGGTGGTGTAAGCACTCCATTTTTGACCGCTCGGCAGTCTACACTCCGTCCAGACTTGTTTTCAAGTCATTATGGACATATTCCAATCGAATCCAATCCTCTAGTCCAAATTCCGTCTTTCCATCGCTTCGCGGGCCTGTCAGGCCCAAATAGAGGCAAAATGACCAAAATGCCCTTAGGGGCATTATCCTTTCTTATTCCAATTCCAATCCCTCTCTCGAGAAAATTTATTCCTCGAGACGGTCCAAGTAGCAAAACTACTCACCAAACCGTCAGAGTGGCAGAAACACTCACAAAACCGTCAGAGTAGCGGAAACACTCAAAACCCAGGCACGTCTCTTCGGAGACGGTAAGACCCCTTTCCAATCCCTCTCTCGAGACAGTTTATTCCTCGAGACGGTTCCAATCCAGGCACGTCTCTTCGGGGACGATAAGACCCCTTTCCAATCCCTCTCTCAAGACAGTTTATTCCTCGAGACGGTCCGAGTAGCAAAACTACTCATAAAACCGTTAGAGTAGCGGAAATACTCACAGAACCGTTAGAGTAGCGGAAATACTCACAGAACCGTTAGAGTAGCGAAAATACTCATAGAACTGTTAGAGTAGCGGAAATACTCACAGAACCGTTAGAGTAGCGGAAATACTCAACCGTTAGAGTAGCGGAAATACTCAACCGTTAGAGTAGCAGAAATACTCCCAAATCATCAATCCCGTCCGAGTAGCGGAAATACTCAACCCCGTCCGAGTAGCGGAAATACTCACAAATTTTCGACCTCGTCCGAGTAGCGGAAATACTCACAAATTTTGGACCCCGTCCGAGTAGTGGAAATACTCACACCGTTAGAGTGGCGAAAACAATCAAAACCTAGGTCAACACCCGTGTCTGTTAGCTCACTTCGGTGGAAAAGGACCAGACTACCCTTAGGACCTTTTCCGAGACTTTTCGGTCAAGATGACCATTTTGCCCCTAGGCATCCGAACGCCCCAGGAACCACACCGGCTTTGGGTATCAAACCGGTAATGACCCGAGAATGCTTTTTATAGTGTTCTCAACCTCCCCTTACCTTTCCGGATCATTCCGAATCAGTTCCGGCAAACCCGGTACAAAATGACCGTTTTGCCCCTATGGGCCGGTCTCCATTTTCGACCACACCGGCTCTGGGTATTAAACCGGTAATGTCCCGGGAATACTTTTTATAGTGTTCTCGACCTTTCGTTACCTTTCCGGACCATCCCGAGTCAGTTCCGGCCAACCCGGTGCAAAATGACCGTTTTGCCCCTAGAGGGCCGGTCTCCTTCTTCAACCACACCGGCTCTGGGTATCAAACCGGTAATGTTCCGAGAATACTTTTTATAGTGTTATCAACCTTCCTTTACCTTTCCGGACCATTCCGAGTCAGTTCCGGCAAACCCGGTACAAAATGACCGTTTTGCCCCTAGTGGGCCGGCCTCCATTTCCGACCACGCCTGCCCTGGGTATCAAACCGGCAACCTCTGGGAACATTCTAAATAATGTTTCCAGATCCAAATTCTTCTTCCGGGACAGTTTGAGTCTGTCCCGGCAGTTTTCCGATCCGATTGACCGTTTTGCCCCTAAAGGCTCGGTCAACCTTTCCGACACATCCAATCCTCATTTTTCAAGTCAAATACCTCCAGGACACTATTTTAAGTGTTCCTGCTCCTTTCCGGCCTCCCGGGTCATTCCCGGCTCCTTCAAATCATTCTCGGACTTTCCGGAGTTACTTCTAGTGAAGCCAGGCTAAAGTTTACATGGTAGTCACTAGTACAGGCGCCCAAATCTAGTCAAAGATACGTTGCTTGCCGACCTTAATTGTTTCCTAAACTAGTGGCGCCAGTGTAAATTTTGCCCTAGAACCACTGCAACAGGCGCTAGGCTTGTCCAACTTCTATAAATACAGAGCCTCGATCAACGTGAAAAGGGTCTAAAAACTGAACCTAAAAATCACACAATTCGATATACAAAGCTCGAGCACCTCTAAAAACCCTAGCCTCCCTAGGTTTTCCCAAACCTTAGCCACTATACACAAACCCTAGCCTCCTATACACTCATACACTACTCCATACACTCATACCCTAACCTTCAACCATCCTAGGAAGACTTGAAGAGTTGCCATCTAAAGCTTGAAGACAGCCCTTGAAGATTGAAGGTGAAGATCAAGATGAAGACAGAAGACCGAAGACTGCACGGCGCGCAAAATAAACAAGAAACAAGGTAGGCTCCCTTTTTAATTTTCTGCACTTCCCCCCTCTCTCTTCTCTCTCCAACCCACTTGGGTTTTCTCTATTTTAATCCCCCATCACTTTCCCCCCCTTTCTTTGCATGCTTGAAATAAGGGGATTCCCGGTCCATGTGTAGGATTGGACTATGGGAGAGTCACCGTGTCGGGGGCTTTCTTCTAGTCTAACCAAAGACCACGTGGGTCCGGCCCCCTTGATTATGTGATGAAGCCTTAACCTTGTATGTTCACGACCCCAAATTGCATTGTGCATATCATAGTCTTGCATCTTCCAAAATTCGTTTTCAAAAAGTTGTTTTCAAAAAATCGTTTTCAAACTTGTTTTCAAAATTGCATCAAAATCTCTTTTTCAAAAACTTGTTTTCAAAACCACAATTCTAGGGTGATTCTAGCCTTTCCATGGCTAGGGTTGCTTTAGGAAAGTGTTATATTAAAAGTGGCCTTTTGGCCTATATTTTCAAACTTTGTTTTCAAAACCACTTTCTTAAAGTGGTTCTAGCCCTCTTATGGCTAGAATCGCTTTAGGAAAGTGAGATGTTTTTATACTTTCCAAAAACTCTCTCTCTCCAAGAATTTCCTCCTAAAAATCTCTTCTTCAACATACTTTCCTAAAACTCTTTTCTCCAAAAATTGTTTTCAAAAACTCCCTTCCAAAATCTATTTTTTCAAAACTCCCTTTTTCGACTCATTTCCAAAATCTTCTCCCTAGATTCACCTTCCTAAAAACGCTCCCTAAAAATCTTTCCAAAAACTCGTTTTTCCAAAATCTCCCTTCTAGAAATTTCCCCCTAGGATCTTCCTTCCAAAATCTACGTTTCCAAAAACATGCTTTCCAAAAACTTCTTCTCTTTAAAATCGCTTTCCAAAAACTCCCTCTCCAAATTCACTTTCCAAAAACTCCTCCCTAGGATTCCCTTCTAGAAAATCTACGTTTCTAAAAATACACTTTCTAAAAACTCTTTTCTTAGAGCCCAAGTCAAGCCCTAAAACTCACAATTAGGAAACCCTAATCTTCTTCCCAAAAACATGGTTTTCAAACTTTGCCCCAAACCTAGGTTTCCAAAACCTCTAGTTTTCACATCCAAACTATACATGTTTTCAAAACCTCTTTTCTACGTCAAAACTATAATTTTCCAAACCTAGGGTTTCTAGAATCCCCCTTTCCAAATCCTTGTCAAATCCTATCTTCCCTTTAGGAAACCGAATCAAATCTCCCCGCTTAGGAAACTAGATCCCGTCCTCCGTTTTTGGAAACAAAATCAAATCTTTTCTTTTAGAAACTAAATCCAATCCCCTCCTAATCCAAACCTTTCCTAATTCGATTCCTTCCTAAAAGTTTCCTAAACCTAAACTCTAAATCTTTCCTTAAATTTCAAAATCCAACTCTTTCTTAATTCAAATCCTTCCTAAACTTTTTCACTTTCCTAAATCTTAAGTTTCCAAAACTTGGACATAAAAATCTTTCCTAAACTTTAAAACTCAACTTTCAAATCTTTCCTAATTCAACCATTTCCTAATTTTACCCTCTTTTCAAATCTTAACTTTTCAAACCTAAGTTTTCAAACTCTTCTTGAACTCAAAACCTTTCCTAATCTCAAGATTTTCTAAAACTTTAAAACTTTCTAAATCTTAAACTTTCCAAATTCAAAACTTTCTTAAGTTCAATCTTTCTAAACTTCCAAACTTTTCAAATTCTAAACTTTCCAAAACTTCAACATCTTTCCAAATCTAAGACTTTTCTAAACTCAAAATTTTCTTAATTTAAGACTTTCTTAAGTCAAGACTTTCTTAATTCAAACATTTTCTAAATTGAAAACTTTCCTTTTTCCAAACCTTTCCTAAAATGAAACTTTCTTATTTTCAAAACTTCCCTTTTTCAAACATTTCTAATTTCGAAACTCTCCTAATTTGAAAACTTTCCTAATTCAAAACTTTCCTAAGTTGAAACTTTCTTAAACCTAAAACTTCCCTAATTCAAAACTTTCCAAAAATGAAACTTTCCTAAATCAAACTTTTCCTAATTCAAACATTTCCTAAATCCAATCTTTTCTAAATTCCCAAACCTTCCAAGTCAAGTCAAATCTTTCCTAAGTCTCCTCTCTTTCCTAAGTTTAGGTTTCTTAAACCTTCTCTTTCCAAAACAAGTCCAAATCTATCTTTTCAAATCAAAATTCAATCTTTTCAATTCTAAAATTCCAATTTTCAATTTTCAATCTTCTATTCAAAGTCCAATCTCTTCAATTTCAATTTCCAATCTCCTCTTCCAATTCCAAATCGAATTCAATTTCCAATTCAATCTCCTTCTTCAAATCCACTCTTCTCTTTTCAATCAGACTCTTGTCCGAACTACGACTGACCTGATTCCCCCAAAGGGATACGTAGGCAACCTTCATAGGTGCGGTCACAATACTTTTCAAACTTTCAATTCCACCCTCATGGGTGCGGTTTCCAAAATCTTTCCAAATTTCAAATTCCAATCAATTTTCAAATTCCAATTTCAAAATTTTTATTTTCAAACTTCTATTTTCAATTTTCAAACTTTCCAATTTCAATTCTATTTCTTCAAATCTATTTTCAAATCAAAGCAATCTCTTTTCAAATCTATTTTTCAATTCTTTTCTATTGCACTTGCCTATCATGCATCATATTAGTTTCTTTTCAAGCATTGTTTTCAAAGTGGATAGGATTGGCCATTAGTTAATTAAAGACTCTCATAGGTGAATCTAGGGTAAACTGACATGTAGGTACCGAAAGGGCGGGGTAGGGTGATAGCTTAGTGCGTCTTCCCTACACGTAACCAACCTCCGAACCTAGGATCACTGTTTTCAAAGACCAAAAGGAGTCATTTTTCTAAAAAGGGCTAAATGTTTTCCAAAGGTTGCCAAACAACCTGTTTTCCTAAAAACCCTCTCTTGAGGAGATATTTTCAAAATCGTTTTCCAAAAACCCTAAGTTTTCGGATTACTCTTAGTTTTTAGGTGACCTAACTCACCTTAATCAAGTTAGGTGGCGACTCCGAATCTTTTTCAAAAGCCCTTTATTCAAACCAATTTTTCAATTCAAACCTAGTCGCACTCATTCTTCTAGGAGGGTGAGTTCTAACGAGAGAGTACAGTATTTTTCCCGCTTGTGTGAGTATTCCTCGAGTGCGAAAAATCTGGGCGCGACAGGTGGAAGCAATTTCTTATGTTCATGTTACCAAGAAGGTCGTGGAAAGGTTCATAAAGAATCACATCATCTACCAATATAGGATTCCTGAGTCACTCATTACTGACAATGCTTCTAACTTAAATAATGAGTTGGTGTCAAAACAATGCCAAAAGTTCCACATTATGCACCGAAATTTGGTCACCTACCGGCCTTAGATGAACGGAGCAATGGAAGCAGCTAATAAGAACATTAAGAGAATACTCTAAAGGATGATCGACAACTACAAAGACTGGCATGAGAAACTTCCTTTTGCATTGATGGCCTACCGAACCACCATGAGGGTCTCCACCAAAAGCACTCCCTTCGAGCTAGTCTACAGCACCGAAGCAGTCATCCCCATTGAAATTGAGATTCCTTCCTTAAGGATCTTAACAGAAACCAAACTGGATGAAGCAGAATGGATCAAAGATCAGTATGCCCAACTCTGCCTACTAGATAAGAAGCGGTTAGCTGCAGTCTATTATGCTCAATACTACAGAAGACTGTTGGCCAGGGCATTTGATAAGAAGGTGCGGCCTCGATCATTCCAACCGAGAGATTTGGTTCTCAAAAAGGAATTCCCCCATTAGGAAGCAGCACAGGGGAAATTTGCTCCAAACTACGAAAGGCCATTTGTGATAAAAAAAAAAAAAAAAAAAAGGTCCTGTCTGGAGGAGCTCTCATTTTGGAGGAAATGGATCGTCAAGAATTTCTTAGTCTGTTAAATTCAGATGCTGTCAAACACTACTACATGTGATTCTGAAAGCTAGAACTCTGGTTTCTGTGCAGAAGCAATAAAATCTACTTTCCTTAATCTTAGCTAATCAATCGGGTATGATTTCAATGGTAAAGCTTTAGGGACTAAGCAATTTAATTTTGAAATGACAAGAGGCCCTCGTTTCATTTCCTATACAGTTAAAAAAACAACCTTTGTCGAACCCTTAGAGCCGGTTACTTTGCTTCAAGAACATTTCCTAACAAAGTGATCACGCTAGGTCAAATTAAAAGCACTGGAGATATGCGTTAAAAAAAAAGGTGGGGGGAATCCTTGAAGTATTATTTTAAGTTCGCATAAGTGTGGTTGTTAACATTGTTATTTAAAAAAAAAATGGGGGGGGGGGGGGTGATGAGATATCCGAAGGAAGATAAGAATACACAGAAAAGTGCTATTCGGCCAAAAATCATTGACAATGATCACTAGTAGAATGGTAGGTTTGAGCCTTTTCTTTTTCTTTCAAAAGTAAAAACCCACACCACAAACCCTAAAAGTCCTCTCAGATCAGAGTTAAATTGTTTAGTCCAAATAAGCTTACTGAAATATGCTATTGGTAAGGAAAGCTGGGAGATGGCATAAGTAGTATTTAGAAGTTTCTCAAACAGAAACTAGAGACCAAGCTAAGGAAAGAGAGAGAAAATAAGCACATTCCTTAGGATGCGGTGAAAAACTAAAAGGGCGCCGTATGTAAAAGAGTAAGAGTGTGGCAAGATATAAACTATTGACCTCGGTAAAAACCTACAAAAGCGCCTTGGTGCAAAAATGACAGAGCTGGGACTAGTGAAAACCCTTACAGGTGCCAGTACTAAAAATAACGGGAAAACAAAGGAAGCAGCTTAAATGTAAGAAATAATCCAAGGTGTAGCATTCCCAGAAGTTATATGTATGAAAGCAACAGTGTGAAAGTCAAAAAATGTCTCGAAAGGCATTCTCCAGATTGACCCAGTTAAGGTTAAAGATAGCAAGGGTTCTTTCATGGGACAATCAGTTAGTCAGAGTATCAAACCAAAAGGAGTTATTTTCCAATGAGCTGCGGCTTTCATTCAACTTTTCTCAAGTTTGTTGTTATACTAACCATGTAGGAAAATCATATCAAAAGTATGGGAGGTCATAAGTTCATAAGACAAAAAGGTGTACAATACTAAACAAAGTATGTTTTTCTACAAATGTAGGAATCAATAAATCTGAGAGTGAGGGGCAAAAATATATCGCTCCCCATCATCATCATCGGAGGAATCAACTAGGCAAGGATCAACTAGCTAGCCAACCGTAAGAGGAGCACTTGAAGAAGTACTAGCTGTAGATGATCCGAGCTGGCCCCGATCATAGTTTGCACATCTGGCCTGAAGCATATCCCTCTCCCGGGTAAGGGACTCCACAGTCTCCCGTAAGGATTGACTATCCGTCGCACCATCCTCCGGGGGAGTGGAACTATCTAGAACGCCTCGTGGTCACCTACGTCCCCTCGCGGTACTCAAAGGTGGGTGACCATGTGTCAATCTAGCCGCTGCTAGCTACATCTCCAGAAAAGCTACCTCAGCGTCACTCACTCTCAACCGGTCATGCAATATCCGTATTAACCGACGGTTTTGTCGCCTATGACGACGCCCCTGAATAATCATAGTTGTCAAGAAGTCGGTGTACCCTACGAGAGGTAAAGGAGTCTCAATGAGAAGATCCCTAAGTCTACTAGGACCTAGCACTTAATGCCGAAGCCAATAGTGATAAGTCTCAGTCTCAAGGGGCATGACAGAGAATGGACCGTCATCGTCTACGTGAGGAAGCAAAGATATTCACGTATCCATAACCCTCTCCATTAGCGCTCTCGAGATCGATGCCTTAAAAACAAGAGTGAACTCAACTGCAGATGCCGGATAAGGGATATCCTGACTCCTACTAAGCTGTCGCAGAACCCGAATCCCAAAGAAAGGGGCAATGCCCCATAGACCTGCTAGGGGCACAAAGGCCTTCTCGAAAGACCAAAATCTCGAGCAATACCTACTGACCAATCCTGAATACCACCTGACCATGCTCGACCTCATGCTCTGGAGATAGTAAGCCCAGGCTGCAACGGTCTGCAGAAACCTCCCCTTATCTGCCATGACTCTCTGATGTAAGCACCCTATTTTCGACCGCTCGGCAGTCTACACTCCGTCCAGACTTGTGTTCAAGTCATTGTGGGCGTATTCCAATCGAAACCAACTTTCTAAGTCCAAATCCTGTCTGTCCATCGCTTCGCGGGCCCACCAGGCCCAAATAGAAGCAAAATGACCAAAATGCCCTTAGGAGCATTGTCCTTTCCAAATTCCAACCCCTCTCTCGAGACAGTTGATTCCTCAAGACGATAAATCTATTCCAATCAGGCACATCATTTCAGAGACGATAAGTCCCCTTTCCAATCCCTCTCTCGAGACAGTTTATTCCTCGAGACGGTTCCAAATCAGGCACGTCTTTTCGAAAACGATAAGTCCCCTTTCCAATCCCTCTCTCGAGATAGTTTATTCCTCGAGACGGTCCCAAATCAGGCACGTCTTTTCGGAGATGATAAGACCTCTTTCCAATCCCTCTCCTGAGACAGTTTATTCCTCGAGATGGTCTAAGTAGTGAAAATACTCGCAAACATCACAACCATCTGAGTAGCGGAAATACTCGTAAACAGGTTAACATAGGGAATTGCCAACAAACCCCTGTGTCACGACGACAGTCGTCACAGTGGCGGAAACACTCAAAACCCAGGTCAACACCGGTGTCTGCTAGCTCACTTCGGTGAAAAATGACCAAACTGCCCTTTGGGCGTTTTCCGAGACTTTCCAATCAAGATGACCATTTTGCCCCTAGGCATCTGAACGCCCCGGGAACCACACCGGCTCTGGGTATCAAACTGGTAATCTCTTGAGATTGCTTTTTATAGTATTCTCAACCTTCTCCTATCTTCCCGGATCATTCCGAGTTAGTTCTGGCTAACCCGGTACAAAATGACCGTTTTGCTCTTGGTGGGCCGGTCTCCTATTCCGACCACACCGGCTCTGGGTATCAAACCGGTAACCTCCTGAGAATGCTTCTTATATTATTCTCAACCTTTCTTTATCTTTCCGGATCGTTCCGAGTCAGTTCCGGTACACCCTGTGCGAAATGACTGTTTTGCCCCTAGAGGGCCAGTCGTCTTTTTTGACCACACTGGCTTTGGGTATCAAACCGGCAACCTTTGGGAACATTCTAAGTAATGTTTCCAAATCCCAAGTCTTCTTCTGGGACAGTCTGAGTTTGTCTCGGTAGCTTCCTGATTCGATTGACCGTTTTGTCCCTAACGGCCCGGTCAACCCTTCTGACACATCTTGTCCTCATTTTTCAAGTCAATTACCTCCGGAACACTATTCTAACTATTCCTACTCTTTTCCAGCCATCCGGGTCATTCCCAGCCTCTTCAAATCATTCCCGAACTTTTCAGAGTCACTCCTAGTGAAGCCAGGCTAAAAATTGCATGGTAATCACAAGTACAGGTGCCCAATTCTAGTCAAAGATACGTTGGTTGCCGACTTTAAACATTTCTTCAATGGCTGGCGCCACTACTAGTGGCGCCAAGCCAAAAAATGGCCTGGCGCCACTCCTAGTGGCGCTAGTGTAAAGTTTGGCCTGGCGCCACTACAATAGGCGCCAGTGTTGTCCAACCTCTATAAATACAGAGCCTCTTCCAACGTGAAAAAGGTTCGCAAACTCAATTTAAAAATCATATATTTCAATATATAGAGCTCGTGCACTCCCAAAATCCTAGTTCCCTAAGTTTTCCAAACCCTAGCCACCATACACTAAACCTTAGCCTTCTATACACTCACACACACCCCCATACACTCATACACTAGCCTTCAACCCTCCTTTGAAGACTTGAAGAGCTGCAATCTGAAGTTTGAAGATTGAAGACAACTCTTGGGGATTGAAGACGAAGATCAAGTCAAAGACCGAAGATAAGCAAGGCGCACAAAATAAAGAAGACATACGGTAGGTTTTCTTTTTAAATTTCCGTACTTCCCCCTCTCTCTTCTCTCTCCTAACCCACTTGTGTTTTCTCTATTTTAATCCCCCATCTCTTCCCCCCCCCCCCCCCCCCCGTTTTCTTTGCATGCTTAAAACAAGGAAATTCCCGGTCCATGTGTAGGATTGGGCTATTGGAGAGTCACCTTGTCGGGGGCTTTCTTCTAGTCTAACAGCAAACCATGTGGGTCCAGCCCCCTTGATTATGTGGTGAAGGCTTAACCTTATATGTTCACGACCCCAAAATTGCATTGTGCATATCATGATCTTGCATTTTCCAAAAGTCGTTTTCAAAGTTGTTTTCAAAATCGTTTTTAAACTTGTTTTCAAAATTATATCAAAATCTCATTTTTCAAAACATGTTTTCAAAATCATAATCCTATGGTGATTCTAGCCTTTCCACGGCTAGGATTACTTTAGGAAAGTGTTACATTCAAAATGACCAACATGGTCCATATTTTCAACCCTTGTTGTTTTCAAAACCACTTTCTTAAAGTGGTTCTAGCCCTCTTATGGCTAGAATCGCTTTAGGAAAGTGAGATGTTTTCATACTTTCCAAAAACTCTCTTTTCAAATCTCTTCTTAAAAATCTCCTTTTCAATATACTTTCCTAAAACTCTCCTTTCCAAAGTTGTTTTCAAAAATTCCCTCCAAAAATCTATTTTTTAAAACTCTCTTTTTTTCAATTCCTTTCCAAAATTCTCTCCCCAAAATCCACTTTCTAAAAACACTCTCTAAATTCACTTTCTAAAAACTCTTTCCAACAATCTCCTTTAAAATTTTTTTCTAAAAAACTCTCTTTCCAAAATCTTCCCTCTAGAAACTCCTCTTTACGATTTTCTTCTAAAATCTTCGTTTTCAAAAATGCACTTTCCAAAAAGCCTTTTTCCTGATGCCCAAGTCAAGCTAAAGAGCTAACAATTAGGAAACCCTAATTTTCTTTCCAAAAACATGGTTTTCAAACTTTGCCCCAAACCTAGGTTTCCAAAATCTCTTATTTTCTACATTCAAACTATACACATTTTCAAAACCTCTTTTCTACGTCGAAACTATACACTTCCAAATCTAGGGTTTCTAAAACTTCCCTTTCCAAATCCTTGCCCAAATCCAATCCTCCGTTTAGGAAACTAGAGCCAATCCTCCGTTTGTGAAAACGAAATCAAACACTTCTTTTTAGAAACAAAATCCAATCCCTTCCTAATCCAAATCTTTTCTAATTCAAATCCTACCTAATCCTCTCCTTTCCTAAATCTTAAGTTTGCAAAACTTGAACATAAAACTCTTTCCTAAGTCAACTTCTACATCTTTCCTAATTCAACCCCTTTCCAAATCTTAACTTTTTAAATTTAAGTTTTCAAACCTTTCCCAAATTCAAACATTTCCTAATCTTAAGATTTTCTAAAACTCTAAATCTTTCTAAATTCCAAACTTTCTAAATTTCAAATCCTTCCAAATTTCAAAACTTTCTAAACTCAAAACTTTCCTATTTTCAAAACTTCCTTCTTTTCTAAACATTCCAATTTTCAAAACTTTCCTATTTCAAGACATTTCTAAATTCAACACTTTCCTATTTCAAAACCTTTCTTATTTTCTAAACTTTCCAATTTTCGAAACTTTCCTAAGTTTAAACATTCCAAATTCGAAACTTTCCTAATTTGAAAACTTTCCTAAACTGAAAACTTTCCTAATTCCAAAACTTTCCTAAAGTGACACTTTCCTAATTCGAAACTTTCCTAATCCGAATCTTTCCTAAATTCCAAGTTTCCAAATCTTCCAAGATCTTTCCAAATCCAACATTCAAGTCAAACCTTCCTTAAACCTCAAGTCTTTCCTAAATCCTATCTTTCCTAAGTCTAGGTTTCCTAAACCTTCATCTTTCCAAAACAAGTCCAAATCTTTCTTCCAAATTCTATCTTTTCAAATCAAAATCCAATCTTTCAATTCCAGAATTCTAAATTCCAATTTTTAATCTTTTATTCTAAGTTCAATCTCTCAATTTTCCAATCCAATTTCCAATTCAATCTCTTTCTTCCAAATCAACTCTTCTATTTTCAATCGGACTCTTGTCCGAACTATGACTGACCTAATTCCTCCAAAAGGTTACGTAGGCAACCCTCATGGGTGCGGTCACAATATTTTTCAAATTTCAAATTCCACAACATTTTTCAAATCTCAAATTCCACAATCTTTTCAAAGCTCCAATCTATTTTCAAGTTTCCAATTCCAAAAATCTACTTTCAAATCTTTATTTCCAATTTCTAAAACTTTCCAATTTCAATTATATCTCTTCAAATCACTTTTAAATAAAATCAATTTCTTTTCAAATCAATTTCCAAATCTATTTTCTAATTCTCTTTTTTTGCACTTACATATCATGCATCATATCTTTTTGAACATCTTTTTCAAAGTGGATAGAATTGAACATATGTTAGTTGAAGACTCTCATAGGTGAATCTAGGGTAGATTGACATGTAGGTACCGAAAGGGCAGGGTAGGGTGATGGCTTAGTGCGTCTTCCCTACACGTAACCAACCTTCGAACCTAGATCACTGATTTCGAAGACCAAAAGGAGTTATTTTTCAAAAAGGGCTAAATGTTTTCCAAAGGTTGCCAAACAACCTGTTTTTCTTAAAAACCCTCTCTTGAGGAGATTTTTTCAAAAATCATTTTTCAAAACACTAAGTGTAGTTTTCGGATTATGCTTAGTTTTTAGATGACCTGACTCACTTTAATCAAGTTAGGTGGCCACCCCAAATCTTTTCTAAAAGCCCTTTATTTAAATCAATTTCTCAATTCAAACCTAGTCGCACTCATTCTTCTAGGAGGGTGAGTTCTAACGAGAGAGTACAACATTTTTTCTGCTTGTGTGTGTAATACTCGAGTGCGAAAAATCTGGGCGCGACAACTGGCGACTCCACTGGGGATACTTAGAGGGTTAGGCCGAAGTCATGTCTCTTTACCCTTCACCCATGTAGAGTCTTCAATTAATTTGGTTCAATCCTATTCACTTTAAATCTTCAAAACTAAATTTTCAAAATTGTTTTCAAAAAACATGCATTTATTCATATTATCTTGTATTATGTTTGTCATCCACATACTAACACTTGCATCTTTGTTTTGTAGGTGTGCTTTTTGCTTAAGTTTTATTAATTGCTATGCATGAATGTGATGAACAGGATGAATGGGAGTTGTTGGGCTCTTTCCTTCACTTTTAAAAATAACACACACACTGCATGTGCACTTGCATTCTGCATACTTGCATTATTACCCTGATATGTCCTTTCTAGTTAGAAAGGGGGAATGATATATTGGTTGTGGGCAAGATGCTGTGTCAGTTTCTTCGCCTACGGCCTCTTAATGATTCTCCCGCTCGGATCACCAACCAATCATAGTACCACGTCGGGGAGTGGGCCTAGGTTTGAAGATCCGACGACCGAGCCTTTTTAGGACACATTAGTCAATCCTCAACCTCATACTCATATAGACACCATGCATAGCCGAACCTTTACCGGATTTAAGACACGAGCATCGTTTTCAAAACCACGGAGGAAAGGGCGACTGCTCTTACTTTTATCTATACTTGTCTATTCTTGCTGTTATACTGACTGTATTCATACTGTTATAATGCTTGTCTAACTGCTCAAGCATGCAAGTTTAACTTGTTACTGCATTCTCTCTCCTTATACTCTTTGCATATCCATGTTCATGCATTCAATATTCCATGTCAAGACAAGAGTTCCAAGTAACTCAAGTCACTGCATTCTCATGCACATGATCAACCCATTGAGAGTGACACCAAAGTCACTCTCTCTTGCATTAAACCTACCTAAACCCTAACGGTTTCCACGTAACCCTAAGGATTCATTGCATGCATCCCATTCCATTTCATAAGAGGGGCCCCAATCCCTCTATGCTCACAGAGATAGGATTGCCATGAAGACAAGGGGCAACCAATCAGCAAGGTCTCTCAGCGACCTCCTCGAAATCAAATCCAAGGAAGGCGAATCTGAAGACTTAAGAGTAGTTTAGGGATTTTCTTTGTAAAAGTAGATAGGTGGAAGTCCAAAGGAAAATGTTCTCTCTCTCCATATTAAAATGTATTTCAGTTCTTTTGTATCTTAAACCCAAAATTTAATGTACTTCTTTACTTTTATGAATGAATGCATGGATGGCTGAAGATTCCTACTCAACGGTAAGGTACCTACATACAGGGGCAAACCCCCTATCTCCAAAAGTGAGCCAATACATCATGCTTAATCTCCCTCTCAAGTAGGGGCACCCCTAGGACATGCATTGCATAAAACTCTCTAAAAATCAGAAACTGACTTGCGATTTTTGTTTCTATCTTTCTGTTTCTTCCTTTCTTATATATATATTTTACAAAAATCCTACCGTAAAAGTCAACATTGCTCCCAAGAAAGAACAACGTCCACCTAGAAGCCCCATCACTACCCTACAAAGAACTCTACTAATGGCAGCCAACCTCGATGAGACCTCCCCTGTCACTCGCAAGGAGATTAATGAGATGAAAAGCAACATAGATGAAATGTTCAAGCTGATGCAAGAAATGGTGTCCAAAGAGCCCACTTCAACAACGCCCGCAACCTCAGTGCCACCTAATCGACCACTCAAGCAGGGGTAGACCCAAATATTCGAAGAACAAGCGGAACTCAGAAAAAGGATGATGAAACTGGGGACCATGATCCCTCTATCTTGCGTAGAAATGACCAATGTGAAAAAAGAAGAAAAGTTAACCTCTTGCCAGAAGATCATTCCCCTACCACAACCTCAACTCCATGTTGCCACAGTACTTCACCCTCAAACTCCTACCAACCCCTCACAGAATGCGGATTGGACACAGATTGAAGTCGGGCATACTCTTTCACAAGAGAAGGTAAAAAAGGAAAGTCAAAGCTTCACCCCGCCTGAATGCTCTGGAGATGCAGCTTATCGGCAACTTTGTGAATCCGGGCACCTGGTCATGGTACCTCCAAAGCCTATTCTTGGTAAAGTGCTTGAACCTAAAGGTCATAACATCGAAAGTTGTCATACCCTGAAACGGAAGGTGCAAAGTCTCAGCAAATCCTAAGTAGCGAACCTGGCAGGAATTACTAACACAGCCTTCGACCCTCTGCCCTTATAACCGTCTGCACTAGCAGCACCTAGGGTACCTACTTTTGAGTTGGTTTATGCGTCATCGTATACTAGACCTAAAAGAGCAAGAAGGCGGAATCGACCCTTTACCCAATTGGCCAGCACCCAAACAGATGCTTATAATAATTTGCTGAAAGCTGGATACCTGCGCCCGATACCGGCTACACCACTAGTTAAACCTCTACCATCCTCTTTCAACTCAACACTCAAGTGTGCATATCACTCAGGCGGACTAGGCCATAACACAGAAAGTTACCGATCTCTGAAACATAAAATCTAAGATCTAATAGATGATAAGGTCATCGAAATCAAGGAGGTGAAACCAGTCCTTGCTAGTCCGCAACACGATGACACCGTCAATACAGTCATGTATGAGGAAATCAACAGCAATACTGTCTTCGGCAGTTCCCCAAGTGTCGCAGAAGATTTTGTCAATCTACCCTATGTTGTTTGAGGATGCGTCTGACAATGGAATACCAAGGAGATAGTCATAGTCCCAAAACCCTATTAGGGGCTCTTATCAGCAGGTCTACAAGAAAAGGGAGGTTTTCACAAAATTTCTCTGTTTTCTTTTTCTCGCATATCTTCTTTAAATAAAAATTGCATGACATGTAATCATGTTTTAAAAATGAAATTGGATAGTTTCTAGTTTAACCCCTTTGTCTCATACTCTTGTGGATGAATATTACTTTTAAGGATTCTTTCCCATTCAGTAATGACTCGACTTAAAGGATGAGATAGCGTGGGCAACCCGCTCAAAGGGGGTTAAAACCTTTGAGAGACTGAGAGATAGGAGGAATGCAATCTCAACAAAGAAGTGCAAATTTTATTGAAGAGGCGGCACTTACATGATATCCTAGCTAAGCGATGGGCAGACGAGTGCTCAAAATGATGAGGAGCCATTGTTCTATTTATCCCAAATAAACACTATCATTTGCTCAGTCCACTAGAGCCGTCAGTGATCTCTTTTCAGATATCCCCAAACCTAAAACTATCCCCCACATTGGGGTAAGCATAGAATAGTTGATTCAGTAGAATATGTAGGGGTTCATGGACAGAAGCACACTATCTATAGGAACATTGTCTAAATTTTGTATAAAGGCTTTATGGACTAAGCAATTTAATTTGAAGTGATGAAAGGCCCTCATTTCTTCTACCATACACAAATAAATCCCTTTGTAAAGCCCACTTGAGCCGGTTACTTTCCTTAAGAAAACTGACCAGATGATCACCGCCCACGCTGGGTTAAGGCAAAAGTCATAAGTAAGATGAGCAATGATGAAAAGGTCGAGTTCCAAGAAGATATAATGAGCAATGATGAAAAGGGGTGATTTCCAAGAAGATATAATGAGCAATGATGAAAGGGTTAATTTCCAAGAAGATGTAATGAACAACGATGAAATGGTGATCTTCAAGAAGTTATGGCGTCAAAGGCGTCTCTAAAGAAGATATTATGTTCGTGGGGATCTTCAAAAGAAGATACTGTCATCCCAAAATATAAATGAAAAAGTTGGCATCTCCAAAAGCTGACTTAGCAACAAATTTCTTGATGAAAAAAAAAGAATTTTAAATTAGAAGGCAGAAAGTGGTCCAGAAGAACAACAAGAGTATGAAGGAAAGAAGAAAGCAGTGAATGGAAGTTAAGTTACCAAAGGTGATCATTGGTCTTTCAAAAACCCCACAAGTGATAATGTTTGAGCCTTTCTACCCTTTTCATTCATAAACCCCTTAACCAGGTTTGAGCCTTTCTACCCTTTTCATTCATAAACCCCTTAACCAGGCCTACGTTACGGTCCAAATTAAAGTCCTCTCTAATCAAAGAAAATTGCTTAGTCCAAATAAGCCTGAACAATACCAAGACAAGTAGGGTGAGAAAGAAGAATTGGAAGGGAATGCAAGGGGTAAACTCATACTCCAAGATGTGCTCTGATGGTTTTGATTTAAACAACCCACTAAAAAAAGATCTTTGAGCCTAAATATCCCTTTATTTCTTACAACCCCTAAACCCAGCCTACATGACAGTCCTAAAAGAAGTCTTCTCAAATTGAGGGCTTAGCTGTTTATCGCTCTATAAAGAGCATGCGATTTGTCGCTCGAGCCATGGTGGCATCTTGGAGATTTGAGAGAGAAACCCAAGGGAGCTCAGAAACACCCCAAACAGTAACCCTGTAGAAAGTAGGGATAGGATAGCAAACCAAAAGGTCAAGATCCCTAGAGAATAGAGCAAATACTATCACACCCCGATGAGAATGGGATAAAACTAAATGGGACAGAATCCTGGAAAGGAACAGAATCCTGAGAGTATGAGCCCAAGGGGCAATCCTGGGGTTTTCTTTGTAAATAGTTTATATACACATAGTACTGATGCATCCATGACATGTATAACCTGTAAATCCATTTAGACTCCTGCGGAGTTTGTATCTATTCATGCATTCAACTGCATTCCTGTATGAACCTGTTCATTTGTAAGGAAGTAGGTCATGCATTTAACTTAATTCTTACATAAATCTGTGCATTCATCACAAAAAATAGGGGACATTGCGTTTAAGTCTATTCCTATATGTGCATTATCCAAAAGTATAACATGCATTCATTTCCACTTCTGTGTGAACCTGTGCATTCGTAAAATAAAAAAATAAAAAAAAAGTAGCGTATGCATTCGATTCAATTCTTATATAAACATGTGCATTCATAAAAAATAAATTATGACACCCTTTACCGGGGCATTTTTAAACTACTTTTGTACAAAAACTCACTCTTTGTCTTTCTGTCTCTCTCAAATAGGAAACAATGAACAAGACAAAACATAAAAAGGAGCTAAAGCCACCCCTCAAATATCTCCAGTACCGTCTCACACCTTAAAAAGCTCAGATTTTCATGACCAACAAGAAACAGAGAATGGGGCAATGGCCCACCCTCGACCTCCCCAATCAAACGGCTTCGAAAGAGGGATAGTGAATAAGTGGCCGATCACCCAAAGCTGGAGTAATGAAGCATATCCCCGAAAATGAGCATTAACCCCCGGCTGGAGTCTGATAAGGCTCACGAAGGTCTCCCCCACGACCATAGGAGCATGGGAGTGTCCCTCACGGATCTTGACAAGCAGTGCACATAACCGACAATCGACCGAGTCATCTCGCCCAGCGGAAACATCAACAAGTTCAGGAGAAGCAGAGCTAGGGTTACCATGGAGAAATGGACCAATCTTGAGGAATATGCCAGTCCCCTATCTGTCACAAACTCAAAATGAGAGAAACAAGAACTACACCAGGACATGAGAAAACTAGGGCAACAGATCAGAAGAAAAGGCCACACAACGGAGCCCAAGCTGAGAAGAGACAATCGCGACGCAGCCATTAGGAAAAGTAGGTCCCATAATGTCAGCTAAACCATCCCGAAGACCTAAGAGGAAGCCATACTCATAAAGAGTAGGGGCAAGCTCACAACCCCCAAGAAAGACAGGTCAGGTGGCCAAAAGGGAACCATTACCATAAAACAAGTTGCGCCAATAGGAGAGAAGCCATGTAAGCAAAGAACCGGTGAAAAATGTCTTGCTCACCTAGAAGATATTCGTCATACCAAATCCACAGTCGACTCAAAAAATCATCGGCCATCCTAAAGGTCAAAAGGTGGAAGCTTCAACATCCATTTTCTCTTCAAAGGCTGGCTTGACTAAAAGGAAGGGGTCAACTGGAGATCTACTCCCCCCTCCCACTCTGGCTAGAAGATGCTCGATCGGCAGAGTGTTAACTACCTCTAGAGCGGCTAGAGCTGCCGACAGAATCTATCTGGTCCACCTTCCCGAAGCAGTGTCTCCCATCGGAACCGTCATCGCCCGCGTATGCCATCCTCAAAGGTGAGTCAAGGTAAGAGGTATTCATACATGGTATATGCAGTTCAAAAGATAAGAAATAAAAGCAAGGAAAAAATTAATAATGATAATAACCAAAGATAAATATAAATGAAAATGAATGACATAACTTTCATATAAATTCTACTCAAACCAACTTAAAAGGTTTCTTAAACTTTTTATTCAAAGTTTCTTTTCTAAATCAACTCTCAAAGGTTCCTTAAAAATTTCTCAAAACGTTTCTTAACTTCTTTCCTTCAAAAGTTCTTTTCCAAAAATCAGTTTCCCAATGGTTTTCTATTATTGTCCTCCAAAGGTTTTCAAAAAATTCATTTTTCTAAAAGTTCCTTTCCAAAATTAGTTTTCAAAAGGTTTTCTGATTCTCTTTCCAAAAGTTCATCTTCAAAATCACTTCTTAAAACCAAATTCTACTTCGAAAATCAGGGTCAAAATTCATTTTCAAAATTAGATCTCAAATTTTTTCAATCCATCCCCAAGTTTTTTTGATTCAGTACTTCAAGAAAATCCCTTTTCCAATCAAGTTTAAGATTCCCCCCAAACTTTTCTTTCAAAAAGAGTCTTAGACAAAATAAATCCTTAAAAATTGTTAAGGTTTCACTCCAAAATTTCTTCCTTCCAAACTTTTCCATCCTACATCCTTGTCAATCTAAAAAATTTTCAAATCCGAAAGAGTTCTTAAATTCTTACCTCCAAAATGTCTCCTAAAATACTATTCTCCAAAATCTTTCCAAGTTTTCTGTCCAACAAGATTTCAAAACTCAAGTCTTAGATCAAAATGAATTCCCTACACATTCTGGGCAGCTTTGCCCTTTTTCTTGCCAAAACTCATTTTCGAAGGCCCTTTTTGGCCTAATATCCATTTTCGACCCCCGTTGTCGAAAGATTTCTAATGTTCGTCCCTCCAACTGCCTCGCGGTCAACATGGAACTCTTATTCTTATCGTTTTCTATCTTTGACAAGTAAAGATAGAAAAAGGGGGGTAGTTGTAAGCACCCCATTTTTACCGCTCGGCAGTCTACACTCCGTTCAGACTTGTGTTCAAGTTATTGTGGGCGTATTCCAATCGAAACCAACTTTCTAAGTCCAAATCCTGTCTGTCCATCACTTCGCGGGCCCACCAGGCCCAAATAGAGGCAAAATGACCAAAATGCCCTTAGGAGCATTGTCCTTTCCAAATTCAAACCCCTCTCTCGAGATAGTTGATTCCTCAAGACGGTAAATCTATTCCAATCAGGCACGTCATTTCGGAGATGATAAGTCCCCTTTCCAATCCCTCTCTCGAGACAGTTTATTCCTCGAGACAGTTCCAAATCAGGCACGTCTTTTCGAAGACGATAAGTCCCCTTTCCAATCCCTCTCTCGAGACAGTTTATTCCTCGAGATGGTCCCAAATCAGGCACGTCTTTTCAGAGATGATAAGACCAGTTTCCAATCCCTCTCTCGAGATAGCTTATTCCTCGAGACGATCTGAGTAGCAGAAATACTTGCAAACATCACAACTGTCCGAGTAGCGAAAATACTCGTAAACAGGTCGACATAGGGAATTACCAACAAACCCCTGTGTCACGACGACCACCGTGAGAGTGGCGGAAACACTCAAAACCCATGTCAACACCGGTGTCTGCTAGCCCACTTCGGTGAAAAATGACCAAACTACTTTTTGGGCCTTTTCCGAGACTTTCCGGTCAAGATGACCATTTTGCCCCTAGGCATCCGAACGCCCCAGGAACCACATCGGCTCTGGGTATCAAACCGGTAACCTCTTGAGATTGCTTCTTACAGTATTCTCAACCTTCTCCTATCTTCCCGGATCATTCCGAGTTAGTTCTGGCCAACCTAGTACAAAATGACCGTTTTGCCCTTGGTGGGCCAGTCTCCTTTTCCGACCACACTGGCTCTGGGTATCAGACAGGCAACCTCCCGAGAATGCTTCTTATAGTATTCTTAACCTTTCTTTATCTTTCCGGATCGTTCCGAGTCAGTTCCGACAAACCCGATGCGAAATGACCGTTTTGCCCCTAGAGGGCCGGTCGCCTTTTCTGACCGCACCGGGTATGGGTATCAAACCGGCAACCTTTGGTAACATTCTAAATAATGTTTCCAAATCCTAAGTCTTCTTCCGGGACAGTTCGAGTCTGTCCTGGCAGCTTCCCGATCCGATAAACCGTTTTGCCCCTTAATGGCCCGGTCAACCCTTCCGACACATCTTGTCCTCATTTTTCAAGTCAAATACCTTCGGAACACTTTTATAAGTGTTCCTGCTCTTTTCCAGCCTTCCGGGTCATTCCCGGCCTCTTCAAATCATTCCCGGACTTTCCGGAGTCACTCCTAATGAAGCCAGGCTAAAAATTGCATGGTAGTCACTAGTGTAGGCGCCCAAATCTAGTCAAAGATACGTTGCTTGCCGACCTTAAATATTTCTTAAATGGCTAGCGCCACTCCTAGTGGTGCCAGTGTAAAGTTTGGCCTAGCGCCACTGCAACAAGTGCTGGTGTTGTGCAACTTCTATAAATACAGAGCCTCTTACAAAGTGAAAGAGGTTCGCAAACTCAATCTAAAAATCATATATTTCGATATATAGAGCTCGTGCACTCCCAAAACCCTAGTTCCCTAGGTTTTCCAAACCCTAGCCACCATACACTAAACCTTAGCCTTCTATACACTCACACACCCCCATACACTCATACACTAGCCTTCAACCCTCCTTTGAAGACTTGAAGAGCTGCAATCTGAAGTTTGAAGATTGAAGACAACTCTTGAGGATTGAAGGCGAAGAACAAGTTGAAGACCGAAGACAAGCAAGGTGCGCAAAATAAAGAAGACATACGGTAGGCTTTCTCTTTAAATTTCCGCACTTCCCCCTCTCTCTTCTCTCTCCTAACCCACTTTGGTTTTCTCTATTTTAATCCCCCATCTCTTCCCCCTCCCCCCCCCCCCCCCCTTCTTTGCATGCTTGAAACAAGGGGATTCCCGGACCATGTGTAGGATTGGGCTATTGGAGAGTCACCGTGTCGGGGGCTTTCTTCTAGTCTAACCGGAGATCGCGTGGGTCCGGCCCCCTTGATTATGTGGTAAAGCCTTAACCTTGTATGTTCACGACCCCAAAATTGCATTGTGCATATCATGATGTTGCATCTTTCAAAAGTCGTTTTCAAAGTCGTTTTTAAAATCGTTTTCAAACTTGTTTTCAAAATTGTATCAAAATCTCCTTTTCCAAAGCATGTTTTCAAAATCACAATCCTAGGGTGATTCTAGCCTTTCCATGGCTACGATTGCTTTAGGAAAGTGTTACATTCAAAATGACCAACATGGTCCATATTTTCAACCCTTGTTGTTTTCAAAACCACTTTCTTAAAGTGGTTCTAGCCCTCTTATGGCTAGAATCGCTTTAGGAAAATGAGACGTTTTCATACTTTCCAAAAACTCTCTTTTCAAATCTCTTCCTAGAAATCTCATTTTCAACATACTTTCCTAAAACTCTCCTTTCCAAAGTTATTTTCAAAAATTTCCTCCAAAAATCTATTTTTCAACGCTCCCTTTTTTCAATTCCTTTCAAAAATCCTCTCCCCAAAATCTACTTTCTAAAAACACTCCCTAAATTCACTTTCTAAAAACTCTCTCCAACAATCTCCTTCCAAAAATCTTTCTAAAAAACTCTCTTCCCAAAATCTTCCCTCTAGACACTCCTCTGTAGGATTTTATTCTAAAATCTTCGTTTTCAAAAACGCACTTTCCAAAATGCCTTTTTCCTTATGCCCAAGTCAAGCCTTAGAGCTAACAATTAGGAAACCCTAATTTTCTTTCCAAAAACATGGTTTTCAAACTTTGCCCCAAACCTAGGTTTCCAAAATCTCTTGTTTTCTACATCCAAACTATAAACATTTCCAAAACCTGTTTTCTACATCAAAATTATACACTTCCAAATCTAGGGTTTCTAAAACTTCCCTTTCCAAATCCTTGCCCAAATCCAATCCTCCGTTTAGGAAACTAGATCCAATCCTCCGTTTTTGGAAACGAAATCAAACACTTCTTTTTAGAAACAAAATCCAATCCCTTCCTAATCCAAATCTTTCCTAATTCAAATCTTACCTAATCCTCCACTTTCCTAAATCTTAAGTTTGCAAAACTTGAACATAAAAATCTGTCCTAATTCAACTTCCACATCTTTCCTAATTCAACCCATTTCCAAATCTTCACTTTTTAAATCTAAGTTTTCAAACCTTTCCCAAATTCAAACTTTTCCTAATCTCAAGATTTTCTAAAACTCTAAATCTTTCTAAATTCCAAACTTTCTAAATTTCAAATCCTTCCAAATTTCAAAACTTTCTAAACTCAAAACTTTCCTATTTTCAAAACTTCCTTGTTTTCTAAACATTCCAATTTCAAAACTTCCTTATTTCAAGACATTTCTAAATTCAACACTTTCCTATTTCAAAACCTTTCTTATTTTCTAAACTTTCCAATTTTCGAAACTTTCCTAAGTTTAAACATTCCAAATTCGAAACTTTCCTAATTCCAAAACTTTCCTAAAGTGACACTTTCTTAATTCGAAACTTTCCTAATCCGAATCTTTCCTAAATTCTAAGTTTCCAAATCCAACATTCAAGTCAAACCTTCCTTAAACCTCAAGTCTTTCCTAAATCCTATCTTTCCTAAGTCTAGGTTTCCTAAACCTCCATCTTTCCAAAACAAGTCCAAATCTTTTTTCCAAGTTCTATCTTTTCAAATCAAAATCCAATCTCTTCAATTCCAGAATTCTAAATTTCAATTTTCAATCTTCTATTCTAAGTTCAATCTCTCAATTTTCCAATCAATTTCCAATTCAATCTCTTTCTTCCAAATCAACTCTTCTATTTTCAATCGGATTCTTGTCCGAACTACGACTGACCTGATTCCTCCAAAAGGATATATAGGCAACCCTCATGGGTGCGGTCACAACATTTTTCAAATTTCAAATTCCACAACATTTTTCAAATCTCAAATTCCACAATCTTTTCAAATCTCCAATCTATTTTCCAGTTTCCAATTCCAAAAATCTACTTTCAAATCTTTATTTCCGATTTTTCAAACTTTTCAATTTCAATTCTATCTCTTCAAATCTCTTTTCAATCAATTCAATTTCTTTTCAAATTAATTTCCAAATCTATTTTGCAATTCTCTTTTCTTGCACTTGCATATCATGCATCATATCTTTTTGAACATCTTTTTCAAAGTGGATAGGATTGAACATATATTAGTTAAAGACTCTCATAGGTGAATCTAGGGTAGATTGACATGTAGATACAGAAAGGGCGAGGTAGGGTGATGGCTTAGTGCTTCTTCCCTACACGTAATCAACTTCCGAACCTAGATCACTGATTTCAAAGACCAAAAGGAGTTATTTTTCAAAAAGGGCTAAATGTTTTCCAAAGGTTGCCAAACAACTTGTTTTTCTTAAAAACCCTCTCTTGAGGAGATATTTTCAAAAATCATTTTCCAAATCCCTAAGTGTGGTTTTCGGATTATGCTTAGTTTTTAGGTGACCTAACTCACCTTAATCAAGTTAGGTAGCCACTCCAAATCTTTTCTAAAAGCCCTTTATTTAAATCAATTTTTCAATTTAAACCTAGTCGCACTCATTCTTCTAGGAGGGTGAGTTCTAACGAGAGAGTATAATATTTTTCCCGCTTGTGTGTGTATTCCTTGAGTGCGAAAAATCTAGGCGTGACATCTGAGATCTCGCCAAGGAGCATATATAGTCAAGCTCGGGATACCATGTATGCTGGAATAGAGGAGTAACAAAATAGTGCCCACTCGCCCAAAGCTGGAAGAGCGCTATACATCCCCGAAAATGAGCATCAACAGTCTACTGGAATCTATTAAGGCTCACAAAGGTCTCTCCCACAACCATGGGAGCATAGGAATGCCCCTTATGAATCTGGGCCAGCAGTGCATATAATCGGTAGTCAACTAAATCATCTCCTTGTGGGGATACAAAGTAGTTTAGAAGAAGCAGGGCTAAAGCAACCATGTAGGAAACAGACCAGTCCTGGGAAGTGTGCCAATCACTTGAGTGGGCTTGCATACCCGTGGTAAACTCAAAGCAAGAGAAGAGGAACTCTGCTGGAACGTAAGGAAACTGGGGTGGAGAAGAAGACGAAAGAACCCCACGCCGGAGTCCAAGCTGGGATGAGACCATTGTAATACAACCGTCAAGAAAGATGGGTCCTACGATGTAAGCAAAATCATTTCGGAAACCAAGAAGAAATCCATACTCGTGAGGGGTAGGGGTAAGCTCGCATGCCCTGAAGTGGAAAAGAGATAAGCTAGGCTACCTAAAGGGAGTCACCACCTCCATGAACCCTGGAATAAGCTGTATTGATAGGAGTGAGGATAACTGTCATGCCAAGCTCTCAATCAACTCAAAACCGCGTCCGCCATCCTGAAAATCGAGGTAAGAATATCAACATTGGGTACGTGTAACTCATAAGAAGTAAGAAAAAGAAGAAAGAGAAACAATAAATAAAAACAAACAACAAATAAACAAAAAAATATATAAAAGATATCAAATAATAAGTCAAAATGATTTTCCTACACATTTTGATTTTAAAACCCATTCTAAGTCAAAATGAATTTCCTACACATTTTGATTTTAAATCCAATTCTAAGTCAAAATGAATTTCCTACACATTTTGATTTTAAATTCAATTCTAGGTCAAAACGAATTTCCTACACATTTTGATTTTAAACTTCCCGTTCCGAGTCAAAACGAATTTTCTATACGTTTTGTCCGAAAATTTCAAATAAGTCCTAAGTCAAAATTTTGAAATCTTTTAGTCACAATTCATCCCAAGCTTTTTCTATCCTAATCAAGATTTTCTAAAAACTTCTTCATCCAAAAAGTTCTCTTCAAACTCAATTCTCAAATTTTCAATCTTTCAAAATTCTTATCAAAATTCTGAGTTTTCCAAAGTCAAAATCTATTTTCAAAACATGTCCTTTTCCCAAATTTTTATTCCAATAGTTTTAAAGCCACCTAGTTTCTCGGGGTCTTCTCTGCCAAAAAAGCCCCATCCTCAATTGTTTTATATCTTTTTCCTTCAAAAATATTTTATTCCAAAATTTCTCCAACCCTTTTTCTGAATTTCTAAAAAATTCGATAGTGTTCCGCTTGAAAAACAGTCTCTACCACGCTTACGATATCAACACAAAACACAAACCATGCACTCTACAACATCACAATCACATAGCACCAACACTTGCACACACTTTTCAAATTTTCAAACTTTTCAAAAGACTTGTCTTATTTTTCAATGAATCGATGGTTTTCAAAGTTATCCTAAAATTTCTCAAAATCATGTCAAATGTTTTCTAAAATACTCCTACATTTTTCTAAACACTAAATTTTGATAAATTTTCAATTTTCTCTATTTTTTCTATTTTTCTAAGTATTTTTTTATTTTTCAAAAAATCAAAAATTCACTGAGTTTTCAAAAAATCACGAAACTTCATATGGTTGTTAAACACATTTTTCTAAGGCACACAGTATAAAAATCTAGCTGAAAAACTCAACACTCAAGCTTGTAGAAACAAACCCCCAATTCTTACAGAAACATGTCGCGCCCAGATTTTCACACTCAAGGAATACACACACAAGCGAAAAAAATACTGTACTCTCTAGTTAGAACTCATCCTCCTAGAAGAATGAGTGCGACTAGGTTTAAATTGAAAATTGATTTGAATAAAAGGCTTTTGGAAAACAATTTGGAGTCGCCACCTAACTTGATTAGGGTGAGTTAGGTCACCTAAAAACTAAGCATAATCCGATGACCACACTTAGGGTTTTTAGAAGACAATTTTAAAAATACTTCCTCAAGAGAGGGTTTTGTAAGAAAACAGGCTGTTTGGCAACCTTTGGAAAACTTTTAAGCCCTTTTTTGAAAATAAACTCCATTTTGGTCTTTCGAAATAGTGATCCCAGGTTCGGAGGTTGGTTACATATAAGGAAGATGCACTAAGCCATTACCGTACCCCGCCCTTGCGATACCTACATGTCTATTCACCCTAGATTCACCCAATAAAGTCTTCAATTAATAGATGTCCAAAACTATCCACTTTAGAAAATAATGTTTAAAAGAATGATGCATGATATGCAAGTGTAAGAAAATAGAGTTTGAAAATAGATTTGGAAATAGATTTGAAAAGAACTTGATTTGATTTTAGAAAAGAGATTTGAAGAGATAGATTTGATTTTGAAAGAAAGTTTTGGAGATTGAAAATAGAGATTTGAAAATAGAAATTTGAAATTGGAAGTTCGAAATAGATCATAGAATTAGAAACTTGAAAAAGGTTGTGACCGCACCCATGAGGGTTGCATATGTATCCTTTTGGAGGAATCAGGTCATTTGTAGTTAGGACAAGAGTCCAATAGAAAATAGAAGATTTGATATGGAAGAAGAAATTGAATTGGAACTTGGATTCGATTTTAATTTAGAATAGAATATTGAAAATTGGAATTGAGAATATTGGACTTTGATTTAGGAAGATAGAACTTAGAAGAAAGATTTAGACTTGTTTTGGAAAGATTGAGGTTTAAGAAACCTAAACTTAGGAAAGATAGGATTTAATAAAGACTTGAGATTAAGAAAGATTCAACTCGAATGTTGGACTTGGAAGATTAGGAAAGATTAGATTTAGGAAAGACTCAAATTAGGAAATGTTCGAATAAGGAAAAATTTGGAAGCTTAAAGTTTAAGGAAAGATTTGAAAGTTTAAGTTTTGGAGACCTATGGTTTAGGAAGGTAAGAGATTAGGAAAGAGTGAATTAGGAAAGGTTTAGACTAGGAAGGATTGAGATTCCTATTTCCTAAAACAAGGGATTGGATTTTGTTTCTAGAAGATGTGTTTTGATTTTGTTTCCAAAAATAGAGGATAGGATCTAGTTTCCTAAATGGAAGATTGGATTTGGTTTCCTAAAGGGAAGATTTGATTTGGCATGGATTTGGAAGGAAAAGTTTTAGAAACCCTAGATTTCGAAAACTATAGTTTTGACATAGAAAAGAGGTTTTTGAAAACTTATGATTTTCGATGTAAAAGAGGAGATTTTGGAAACCTAGATTTTAAGACAAGATTGAAAATCATGTTTTATGGAAAGAAGTTAAGGTTTCCTAATCGTTGGCTCTAGGGTTTAACTTGGACTCTAAAAAAGAGATTTTGGAAGTGAGCTTTTAAAAAGGGAGATTTTTAGAAGACAATCCTAGAGAGGAGTTTTTAGAAAGGGATTTTGAAGAAAGAGTTTTTGGAAAGAGTTGTTCAGGAAGGAAACTTAAGGAGCATTTTTAGAAAGTGAACTTTGAGGAGAGCGTTTTGTGAATGGTTTGAAAAGGAGTTTTTGAAAAATAGATTTTTGGAGGGAGTTTTTGAAAATAATTTTGGAAAGGAGATTGGAGAGAGTTTTTAGAAAGTATGTTAGAAAAGAGTTTTTAGAGGGAGAGATTTAAAAAGAGAGTTTTTAGAAAGTATATAAAATATCTCACTTTCCTAAAGTGATTCTAACCATAAGAATGTTAGAACCACTTTAAGATAGTGGTTTTGAAAACAACAAGGATTTAAAAATATGGACCATACTGGTCACTTTAAATGTAACACTTTCTTAAAGCAACCCTAACCATGGAAAGGCTAGAATCACCTTAGGATCGTGATTTTGAAAATAAGTTTTGAAAAAGAAGATTGTAACACAAACTTTAAAAATGATTTTCATACAAGTTTTGAAAACAGGTTTGAAAACGGATTTTGGAGAGATGCATGATCATGATATGCACAATGCAAGTTGGGGTCGTGAACATATAAGGTTAAAGGTTTCACCACATAATCAAGGGGGCCAAACCCATGTGGTCTCCGATTAGACTAAAAGAAAGCCCCCGACACAGTGACTTTCCAATAGCCTAATCCTACACATAGACCAGGAAATCCCTTGTTTCAAGCATGCAAGAAAGGGGGGGTAGAAGATGGGGGATTAAAATAAAAGAAAACCCAAGTGGGTTCAGAGAGAGAAGAGAGGGGGAAATGCGTAAACTTAAATAGAAAGCCTACCTTGTGTCTTGTTTATTTTGCTTTGTCTTGCGCACTTTGCTTTTCTTGCTTCTGTCCTTGCTTCGCTTCAATCTTCGAGAACTTGTCTTCGAACTTCGGGAGCTTCAAAGTTACAGCACTTCAAGTCTTCAATGGAGGCTTTGAGGCTAGTGTATAAGTGTATAAGAGTGTATGTGAGTGTATAGGAGGCTAGGGTACGTGTATGGAAACTAGGGTTTGAAAAACCTAAAGAAGACTAGGGTTTAGGGAGGCTACGAGCTCTGTATGTTGAAGAGTAGGTTTTAGAATGAGTTTGAGGACCTCTTTCATGCTGGAGGAGGCTCTGTATTTATAGAGAGAAGAATAACCTAGCGCCTGTTGCAGTGGCGCTAGGCCAAAATTCCTTCTAGCGCCACTAGGAGTGGCACCAGGCCAAATATTGGCTTAGCGCCACTACTAGTGGGGCTAGCCACTTAGGAAAGTTTTAAGGTCGGCAAGCAACATATCTTCAAAAGATTTGGGCACCTGTACTAGTGACGAACATGCAATTTTTAGCCTAGCTTCACTAGAAGTGGGCTCTGAAAAGTCCGGGAAGGATTTAAGGGACCGGGAATGGCTTGGAAGGTCAGAAAGGGACAGGAACCCTTAGAATAGGGTCCTGGGGGTACTGGACTTAAAAAAGGATGTCAGGGTTTGTTAGAGGGGCCGATTGGGCCATTAGGGGCAAAACGGTCAACCCGGCAGAAAAAGCTGCCATGACAAACTCAGAATGTCCTGGAAGAAGACTTGAGATTTGGAAACATTATTTAAAATGTTCCCAAAGGTTACTGGTTTGATACTCAGAGCCGCTGTGGTCGGAAAAGGCGACCAGCGCACCAGGGGCAAAACAGGCATTTCGCACCGGGTTTGCCGAAACTGACTCAGAATGATCCGGAAAGATAATGGAAGGTCGAGAATACTATAAGAAGCATTCTCGGGAGTTACAGGTTTGATACCCAGTGCTGGTGTGGTTCCCTGGGCATTCGGATGCTTAGGGGCAAAGTGGTCATCTTGATTAGAAAGTCTCGGAATTAGCCAGAAACTGACTAAAAGGCATCTAATCATGCCGGACCGTCTCTAGAACGATCTTATGAGGGTGGACTTACCGTTCTGAGGACTTAGGTTCTTTCTCAAGAAACTTGCCAAAAATGGCCCTAGGAGCAGTTTGGTCATTTTTCACCGAAGTGGGCTAGCAGGCACCGGTGTTGACCTGGATTTTGAATGTTTCCGCCATTGTAACTGTGGTCCCATGATATAGGGGTTTGTTGGCAATTTCCTATATCGACCTATTTGTGAGTACTTCCGCTACTTTGACAGTTGTGATGTTTACGAGTACTTCTGCTACTCTGACTGTTCGCAATCCTTCCCAAGGCTGCCTGATCTCGGAAAGCTGCTAAATGGACTTAGTGCCTGAGGAATTAACTTTCTCAGAAGGCATGCGAAATGGACATTTTTGCATTGGCGAGCTAGCAGGTGCCGAAGGTGGACAATTCTATCATCTCGGGGACTTTGGGTCTCATCCCAGTCAACGGGTTTGAAGGGACTTACCGTTCCAAAGAGTTCACTTAGAAACGTGCCGAATTGGAGGGTCTTACCATCTTGAGGAATCAACTTTCTCGAAAGGTGCGCCAGATTTAATTGGGATTATAATTGGAATTGGAAATAGAATTGGAAAGGGGACTTACTGTCTTCAAAAAGACGTGCCTGTTGGAATTGGACCGAACACTACCCCTAAGGGCATTTTGGTTTTTTTGCCTCTATTCGGGCCCGGCGGGCCCGCGAAGTGGTTTGATTGACGGGATTAGACTTGAAAAATTGATTTAGATTGGAATACGTCCATATTGACTTGAGTACAAGTCTGGATGGACTAGAGACTGTCGAACGGGCAAAAATGGGGTGCTTACACCTGCCCCACTTTTTCTGTCTTTGCTTGTCGAAGACAGAAAATGATAGAGTAAAAGTCCCATGTTGACCGTGAGGCGGTCGGAGGGACGGACTTTGGAAATTTCTGAACACAGGATTGTAGAAACAAATATTGGGCCGAAAATGCCTTTGAAATTGAGTTTTGGCGGGAAAAAGGGCAAAGCTACCCAAAATTGGCAACTGGCGCCACTGCTTTGGAAGAAATGGCTTGGTGCCACTGCTAGTGGCGCTAGACCTGGGATCAAAACCAAAAATATTTCTGATTTGAGCACTTGCAGGATTTTGGAAAATTTTTGCAAAACTGAGAGGCATTATGAGGAAACCGACTTGGACATTAAAGAAGCGCTTCTTGGAGACCACGAGAGATTGTCGAAAGTGAACGCCATCGTCAAAAAAGTCACCGGAAGAGAAGTTTTAGCCAAAGAACTCCAAGACGTGAATTTTTGAGTTTATGTTGATTTTAATATGTAGAATTCCATTTTAAGTTGTGTGAATAGTGAAAATTGATGTTTTGATATAATTTGAACACCATGGTGAAGTTATTTTTGCATTTTAATGCTTGTTTGATTGAATTTGAGTGATTTTGTGTGATTATGTGAAGGGAGTTTCTGCAAGAATTGGGAGTTTGTTCCTACGGGCTTAGGTGCTGAGTTTTTTAGCTAGATTTTTATACTGTGTGCCTTAGAAAAATGTGTTTAATAGCCATGTGAAGTTTCGTGATTTTTTAAAAACTTTTGAATTTTTTAATTTTTTAATACATAGAAAAATACTTACAAAAATAGAGAAAATTGAGAAATTATTAGAGTTTAGTGTTTAGAAAAATGTAGGAATATTTTAGAAAACATTCGAAATAATTTTGAAAAAAAATTTAAGACATCTTTGAACATTATTGATTTGTTGAAAAATAAAATGAGTCTTTTGGAAAGTTTGAAAATTTTAAAAGTGTGTGCGGGTGTTGGTGGTATGTGACGGTGGTGTTTGTAGAGTTCATGGCTTATGTTTTGTGTTGATGTGGTGAGTGTTGTAGAGACCATTTTTAAACGAAACTCTGCTGAAATTTTTAAAATTTGAAAAAGAGTTGAAAAAAGTTTTCAATAAAATCTTTTTGAAGGAAAAAGATAGAAAATCCTATAAATTTTAGAAAACTTGTTTTGACTTGAAATTGACAAATCAAAATGTGCAGGAAATTTATTTTGACTCGAAACTTGAACTTTTAAATCAAAATGTGTAGAAAATTCATTTTGACTTAGAAATGGAATTTTAAAATCAAAATGTGTAGGAAATTCATCTTGACTTAGAATTGAATTTAAAATCAAAATGTGTCGAAAATTCATTTTGACTCAAAACTTGACCTTTTAAATCAAAATGTGTAGAAAATTCATTTTGACTTAGAAATGGAATTTTAAAATCAAAATGTGTAGGAAATTCATTTTGACTTATCACTTGAAATCTTTTTTTTCTTTTTACCTTTTTTTTATTTTTATTTTTTTGGTTATTTAGTTATTTTATTTTATTATTATTTTTAACTTCATGTGCCGCATATTAACACCTCTTACCTTGGCTTACCTTTCTAGGATGACAGATGCGGGCGACGATGGTTATGAGAGGAGATGTCGCTCCGAGAAGGCGACTAGGACAGATTCTGTTAACGACTCTAGTCGTTCTAGGGGAAGTCATCGATTCATTGGACAGGTCTCCTCCAGTCAGAGCGGACGGGGGAGTAGACCACCCATCGACCCATTTCCTCTAGTTGAGCAGGCCTTTGCGGAGGATATTGGTGCTGAGGAGGAGGTACCAGGTCTTGGTGACCAGGTGACTGGTTATGGCAGAGCCTCCTCCAGACATCGGCAGACGAATGCTATTTTGGGTGACCTGGAGGTACCGAAAATCCCACCGTTCAGGGATCTTGCTTATCACCCCAGTGTATATTCTAGATAGCATTTGCCCCTTTCGCGGGTACACACAGCTTTTAGAGGAGCTGTTCATCAAGTCTTCATAACCATGCAGCGGGCTGCTCCATCATATCGTGCCTTCTTGGCTGAGATCGGATTTGGAGCCTTCATGAGATTACAAGCTAACTGCCTGAACCGACATCTGTTGTTGGAGCTTATCGAGAGATGGTTTGGAGAGACTAGGACTTTCCATTTTGTTGGCTTCGAGTTGGGTCCCACCCCCTTGGATTAGGTGATCATCACGAGGCTTTCCTTCATTGGTCGCGAATCACCTTGCAGTTGGTCAGCATGGATGATGCATGCATTCTATTAGACTTGCCCCCTCCCGAGCATTCTGCTTTCCCAGTTTCCTGGCTCAGTCAGGATGACAGTACCTTTGCTGTTGAGCCATCCCCCGCTCGACGCAACATCATGAGGCGACAACTTATTCTATACATCTTGTTTAGCTGCTTCTGCAACAACAAGTCGCTCGTGCCTTTTCGTCTGGTGAGCATAGTATCTAATCTTGGGGCTTTATCTGAGCTGGATTGGGGGTCCTTCTCCTTCGATCGATGCGAGTTGAGACTTCTTCTCATTGGGGCAGTATGACTAGCTTCTGGCTTTTTCTTGTCTAGTGGAGTTATGAGTACCTGCCTGTTCGTCGCCCCACGGTTATTGAGGATGATCTTTATCCTCGCACTTTGAGGTGGGCTCGTGATTGGGTAGCTCAGCAATCGGAGATTACTGACTTCGTGACGCTATAGGAGAACCTGGAGTTGATTGAGGCGAGAGATGTGACTCGGCGGCCCTTTATCAGGTCAGTTCATTATAAGACGGTCTGGTACTTGGTCTCGTTGTCCCTGTCGAGGGTTGCTGTTCTCAGTGATGATGCTTGGGAGTCCTATCTCTAAGAGTGACACTGGTGGCAGTTTCATGAGGAGTTTCGATCAATAGGAGCTCCGCCGGAGTATATGTTTGGAGCTTTGGTGACGGGAGTGCCTATCCCCTATTAGGCGCGGCAGCTGGGTGTCGAGTTCTTGCTTCCTTCGAATACATACTATGCTACACACTTCGGGGCTCATTCTGTCGGTGCCTTCACCCGATTTGAGGTAGTAGTCGACAGATACGCTGTGGGCCAGGAGGTGGTTGACTTGTGGAGTCGTGCCGGGGGATACGTGCCCCAGGTTGAGTTTGCTACTGTGAGGAATCAGAGGGATTGATACCAGACGGAGCGAGATCAGTATCAGGCAGAGGTGGCTTCCTTGATGGCTCGGATAGCTCAGAAGGGAGGTGGCAGGGTATGCCGTCTTTTCTCTCCTTCTTCTTGCTCTGCTATTGTTTAGTTCTTCTTTCATGTAGCTGATTTCAATTTTGTCTTCTCTGCAAGATGCTAGTGCTTCGAGTAGTTATCCACCTCCTCTAGATCTAGGTTTCGAGGACTTCGATCCTGAGGACATTGATTTTGACCTTTAATGGATGCCCCTTGCCGTAGACCCTGATCTTCCTTTGCCCCTATTCCTGAGATGTATTTATGTTAGACAGTTTTATTTTGATGGATATTTATGATATTTAGATGCACGGATAGACAGAGACATTTATGATCTTTACAGCTAGGCATATGATCAGATGCATGTGATGGATGATGATGTTGTGTATCTATTACATGAGTTGATGTTAGTGACTTTTGTTTTTACAGGGAGTTATGTCCTATGCAAAGCTCATGCGATTTTTTTTTTAGAATAAATTAGCTAACAAAATGATAAGGGGTGTTGTCGAACTTGTTATCTTCGGGATGGTAACTCCTTCTTTTTCGAGGGGCCTGGCCTCTCCTTTGGCTCGACCTTACCTTGACTAGATGATAACATTTTGTACCTCTCTCAACGTTTTGATCACCTCCGATTTATCTACCTCGGGGTTAGTGTATAGGGTTCTTGGGCTGAAACTCTCAACTCTCGGGGTTTTAGCAACAACTTACCTGACCTTTAGCAGAGCGATAAACGGCTAATCTTTCAATCCGAGGAGACTTTGCTTTAGGACCGTAATGTAAGCTAGGTTATGGGGTTTTCGAAATAATGAGATGTGTAGGCTCAAATTCGATGTTTTTTTGCAGCAGGGTTTAGATCCATACCATCCTTGACTATTTTTCTCAGTAGGGTTAGCATCCTTCTTCAGATTCGGCAGCGTGTCTAGCTCATTTAGATCAAACAATTCATTTTCAATTAGAGCGGACTTTAATAGGGTTGTAATGTGGGTTATGGTTTTGGGGTTTTGCAAGAAAGGGTAAGGCTCGACCTTATTGTTTCTACTGGGCTTCTTTGTAACCTAGAATCACCTTTAATTTTCTCATTGCTCTTACGATACACTTCTCAGGGTGGGAATACCTCCTTTCTTTCGCCCTTTCTGTATAAACATGACTTTCTTCTTTTTTTGGCCCTTCTATTATGCTTTTCAAGATGGCACAATCATGGTTTTCTTTAGGCGCTTTTTTTTTTTTTGGCCTTTTGCCCCTTGGCAACTCTTTTCCTTCATTTTGTCCCTTTTATCTTTTTTCTTTTTATGAAACGAGTAATTCTACCATCCCTTTTTCTTTTAGACCTTTTCCTTAGCAATCCAATTTAACCCAATGTGGGTGATGATCCCTAAGTTGGGGTTTTCTCGAAAAAGATAAATGGCTCAACGGATTTGGGAAGGGGTTGCTACTGACTGTATGGAAAATGAAATGAGGGCCTATCTTCACTTTGAACTAGATTGCTTGATCTATAGAGCCTTCAATGATGCCTTAGCACAGTGGAGGTGGATACCATTCCTAGAGTTCTCAAATATTATCTACCCCAGTGTGGGGAGGACAGTCTTGGATCGGGGTTAACAAAGAAAATTTTCGCTTTCTGCGAAGCGCTAGGGTTTCAGCAAGGGGGATATAAGCATTTTTTTTTTTTATCATTTTACTATTTCATATGTAGGAAGTGAAAGATGGCTCCTTTTCATTTTGATAAACTAACCACACATCGCTTAGCTTCGGGGACTTGCAAGTGTTGCCTTTGGGTAATCTCCTCACTCATCCTTACATTCTCTTTCTTTGGAAAGCTGATCATTTGGCGAGTGGTTAACTCATGCTATCATTCCTTCAAGTTCAACCGTTCCATAAGATAAACCATGCCCCCTTACGTAAAAATAATCACCATCCACAAGAGACATATACGATAGCAGTAGTGAATAAGAGGACTATTATTTGATTATTATTACCATCATTTTTTATGAAAAGTATAGAGTTATTAAGTAGTAAGAAAATGTAAACATCAATTTAAAGACGGGAAATAAAAGGGATAGAAAGAAAGTGGGTGAAAACACCCCTCTTTTGTACGCTATTTAAGGGAACCTATGTTAATACAGCCTTGGGACAATGCCCACATCTTCGATACTCCATTCGTGATTCGGGTCCTTGGCCAAAACAAGACAGGCAAAGGCTTCTTTTAGAGCTCCGAACATATCGGCAGTGATGGTGCAATTGGTAGCTTCATTGATCTCCTTCTTGTTCTTTGCAATAGGTCCTTCTATAAATAAGATGGCTAGTTCACCTCCTTCTAACTCAAACGGCTCCGTTTGTTCTCTTGACTCTTCTAGACCCCAGCCCATGTCTTTATAGGTGTACTCAGTCACGGGACAAGGTTTTCCCAACAAGTGACGTTTAGCTTCTGCATATTTCGAGTGTAGAAACTCAGCACTCCATCCATCAAGAGTTATGCTTTCGATATGCTCTTCCTTCAGGAACATTGGCTCCTCAATGGGCCAGTCAGAAGTATTAGGGATCTCATCAAGATCATAGAGATAAATCGGGCACAATTGGAGATCCTCCTCCCAGTCATCTTCTTCATCGGTCTCCTAATCGTCCTCATAACCTTCGGCCTCGAGCTCGTTGAACTCTCCCTCGCCTTCCATTTCTACTAGTATCATGTTGACGGTGTGGTCTGGCAGAGGATTGGTGGTCACATTGGGAGTAAGAGCAGGTTTCACCATCTGCAGATCAATAGTCTTGTTGTCTATCAGGTCTTGAATTTTGTGCTTGAGAGAGAAGCAGTTTTCGGTGTTATGCCCTTGGCCACCCGAATGGTATTCACAAGTAATGGCAACAATGAAGGTTGGGGGTAGAGGGCTTGGCAATGGATGAGCAGGTATGGGCTTCAAAATATTGTTCTTTAGAAGGTTGTGGTAGGCCTCAGTTTGGGTGCAAGCTAAGGTATCAAAAGCACGAGTGCGTTGGGCAAGCCTATTAAAGTTGGGTCGTGCCCCAGCAGGGCCGTAGTTAGGGGTTGGAGTAAGCATGGTTAAAGTGGGTAAGGGTAGGACAGGAGGTGATTGTGGTGGCGATCGGTATTGGGGTAATTGGCCAGGCAAGATAGTATATTGGGGGGATTGGCCAGGTAGGATGGTAGACACTTCACTTTTCTTCTTGATTGTGCCCCTTATAGTAGCCACCTTCTTGGCTATATTGGCAGTATACTCTCCAGTCTTGGCATAGGGGTCCGTAATCCTCCCTATCTTGAGACCATTTTCTATCATCTCCCCTTGCATGATGAGCTGGAGAAGCTTTTCCCTACATTTGTGCAGAGCTTCTCATAGTATATACCTTGAAAAGTGTGCACAAATAGTTATACGTACTCCTTTTCTTCCAGCAGAGGATTGACTTGTGAAGCGGCCTCCCTCCATCTTAGGGCATATCCTTTAAAGCTTTCCTTCTCACCTTTACTCATCAGGGACCATCGATCGGAAGTAAGGTCGATGTTGTGATGGTATTGGGCTTTGAACGCATTGACCAGCTCGATCCAAGTTGTGATCTTCCTTAAATCTAGACGGGCGAACCATTGTAGAGCAGACCTAGTGAGGCTGTGTTAGAATAACTACATGAGGAGTTTTGAATCGTTGTTGTGACCGCTTAGCACTCCGGTATAAAGACGAAGATGAGCAACAAGGTTACCAGTGCCGTCATACTTTTGGAAGTTAGGCATTTTGAACCTAGCGGGTCTTGGGTGGTCAAGAAAGAAACATAACTCGTCGTAGGCAGTGAAACCGTAGGTGTCATGGCCATGGAGACTTCGTAGTGAATCCTCTAGCCCTTGGATTTTCAGATTGAGAGGGTCTAAAGGGGCCTTCTTTATGGTAGGTGAAAGTAATATGTTCTCCTCCTCTTCAGCGCTGATCCCTTTGGCATCTTCCTTGTTCCTCCCAGTGTTGTCAGATTGAAGCACGATCCTTGGATTAGCAGGTTCAGGATCCTTGGACAAAGTCATGGATAATGATGGGATTGTAGTAGTATCCTTCATAGCCATAGTTTGAATGAGTTTGAGCATCTCATCCATCTTAGTCCTCATTTCATTGGCCTCTTCTCGAGAAACCTGAGACGATTCTTCAGGGTTGGTAGCCATCAGTGATGCTCTTTGCCGAGTGATAATGGGATCTCTAGGTGAATGTTGCCCCTTCTTAGGAGCAATGTTGACTTAGTGTAGGGTGATCTCTTGATTCTAAAAAGGAAGAGAGAAAAAGACGAAAACATAAATCGCAAGTCAGTTTCTAGTTTTAAGAGAGCTTTATCCAATGCATGTCCTAGGGTGTCCCTATTTAAGAGGGATACTAATCATGATATATTGGCACACGTTTGGAGATAAGGGTTTTGCCCCTATATGCCGATACCTTACCGTCAAACGGGGAACTTCAACTATTCATATATTTATCCATCCATATATTCATCCATCCATTTGTTTGAGGAAAAAAAATAAATACATTTTAACTTTGGGTTTGAGATACAAAAGAATTTAAATACATTTTAATAGGGAGAGGAGGAACATTTTCCTTTGGAGGTTCCACCTATCTAGTTTTACATAGAAGTCCTAAACTACTCTTGAGTTTTCGGATTTTCCTTCCTTGGATTCAATGTCAAGGAGGTTGCTGAGAGACCTTGTTGATCGATTGCCCCTTGTCTTCTTGGCAACCCTATCTCCGTGAGCATAAAGAGATTGGGGCCCCTCTTATGGAATAAATTGATGTACATGTCATGATTCTTTAGGGTTACATGGGAACCTTTAGGGTTTGGGTAGGTTTAATGCATGGGAGAGTGAACTAGGTGTTATTCTCTTTGGGTTAATCATATGCATGAGAATGCAGGGACTTAAATTACTTGGAAATCTCGTCTTGACATGGAATACGGGATGCATGGGTATGGATGCAAAGAGTATAAGGAAAGAGAATGCAATGGTAAAGTAAACGTGCATGCATGAGCAGTTAGACAAGCATTATAACAGTAAGAATACATTCATTATAACAACATGAATAAACAGGTATAAATAAAAGTAAGAGCAGTCGCCCTTTCCTCCATGGTTTTGAAAACAGTTTGCGTGTCTTAAATCTGGCAGAGGTTCGGCTATGCAAGGTGTCTATATGAGCATGAGGTTAAGGGTTGACTAATGCGTCCTAAAAAGGCTCGATCCCCGAATCTTCAAACCTAGGCCCACTCCCCGAGGTGGTGCCATGTTCGGTTAGTGATCCGAGCAGGGGAACCATCAAGAGGCCGTAGGCGAAGAAACTGACACAACATCTTGCCACAACCAATATACTGTTCCCCCTTTCTAACTAGAAGGGTCATATCAGAATAAAAATGCAAGTATGCAGAATGCAAGTGCACGTGTAACGTATGTGTGATTTTTGAAAGCAGAGGAAAGAGCCCAACAACTCCCATCCATCTTATTCATCACATTCATGCATGGCAGTTAATAAAATTTAAACAAAAAGCACACCTACAAAACAAAGATGCAAGAGTTAGTATATGGATGACAAACTTAATACAAGATAATATGAATAAATGCATGTTTTTTGAAAAAAAAATTTGAAAATTTGGTTTTGAAAAGTTAAAGTGAATAGGATTGAACAAGTTAATTGAAGACTCTACATGGGTTAAGGGTAAAAAGACATGACTATGTACTAACCCTCTAAGTGTCTCTAGTGGGGTCACCAACTGTCGCACCCAAATTTTTCACACTCGAGAAATACACACACAAGCGGAAAAAATACTGTACTATCTCTTTAGAACTTATCCTCTTAGAAGAATGAGTGTGACTAGGTTTGAATTGAAAATTGATTTGAATAAAGGGCTTTTGGAAAATAATTTGGAGTCGCCACCTAACTTGATTAAGTTAAGTTAGGTCACCTAAAAACTAAGCATAATTCGAAGACCACACTTAGGGTTTTTAGAAAACGATTTTGAAAATACTTCCTCAAGAGATGGTTTTTAAGAAAATAGGCTATTTGGCAACCTTTGGAAAACTTTTAAGCCCTTTTTTAAAAATAAACTCCATTTTGGTCTTTCAAAAATAGTGATCCTAGATTCGGAGGTTGGTTACGTGTAGGGAAGACACACTAAGCTATTACCCTACCCTGCCCTTGCGGTACCTACATGTCTATTCACCCTAGATTCACCTAATAAAGTCTTCAATTAATAGATGTCCAAAACTATCTACTTTAGAAAATAATGTTTAAAAGAATGATGCATGATATGCAAGTGCAATAAATAGAGTTCGAAAATAAATTTGAAAAGAACTTGATTTGATTTTAGAAAAGAGATTTGAAGAGATAGATTTGATTTTGAAAGAAAGTTTTGGAGATTGAAAATAGAGATTTGAAAATAGAAATTTAGAATGGGAAGTTTGAAATAGATCATGGAATTAGAAACTTGAAAAAAGTTATGATTGCACCCATGAGGTTGCCTACATATCCTTTTGGAAGAATCAGGTCAATCGTAGTTCGGACAAGAGTCCGATAGAAAGATTTGATATGGAAGAAGAAATTGAATTAGAACTTGGATTTGATTTGAATTTAGAATAGAAGATTGGAAATTGTAATTGAGAAGATTGGACTTTGATTTAGGAAGATAGAACTTAGAAGAAAGATTTGGACTTGCTTTGGAAAAATTGAGGTTTAAGAAACCTAAACTTAAGAAAGATAGGATTTAGGAAAGACTTGAGATTAAGAAAGTTTCGACTCGAATGTTGGACTTGGAAGATTAGGAAAGATTGGATTTAGGCAAGACTCAGATTAGGAAAGGTTCAAATTAGGAAAGATTTGGAAGCTTAAAGTTTAAGGAAAGATTTGAAAGTTTAAGTTTTGAAGACCTATGGTTTAGGGAGGTATGAGATTAGGAAAGAGTGAATTAGGAAAGGTTTAGACTAGGAAGGATTGAGATTCCTAATTCCTAAAACAAGGGATTGGATTTTGTTTCTAAAAGATGTGTTTTGATTTTTTTTCCAAAAACGGAGGATAAAATCTAGTTTCCTAAATGGAAGATTGGATTTGGTTTCCTAAAGAGAAGATTTGATTTGGCATGAATTTGGAAGGAGAAGTTTTAGAAATCCTAGATTTCAAAGACTAGTTTTGACATAGAAAAGAGGTTTTTGGAAACTTATGATTTTCGATGTAAAAGAGGAGATTTTGGAAACCTAGGTTTTAAGGCAACATTAAAAATCATGTTTTGAGAAAAGAAGTTAGGATTTCCTAATCGTTGGCTCTAGGGTTTAACTTGGACTCTAAGAAAATATATTTTGGAAAGTGAGCTTTTAGAAAGGGAGAATTTTGGAAGACAATCCTAGAGAGGAGTTTTTAGAAAAGGATTTTGAAGCGAGAGTTTTTGGAAAGATTTTTTTTGGAAAGTAACACTATGAGAGAGTTTTTGAAAAGAGATTTTTGGAAAGAATTGTTTAGGCAGGAAACTTAAGGGGCATTTTTAGAAAGTGAACTTTGAGAAGAGCGTTTTGGAAATGAGTTTTAAAAGGAGTTTTTGAAAAATAAATTTTTGGAGGGAGTTTTTGAAAACAATTTTGGAAAGGAGATTGGAGAGAGTTTTTAGAAAGTATGTTAGAAAAGAGATTTTCAGAGGGAGAGATTTAAAAAGAGAGTTTTTAGAAAGTATATAAAATATCTCACTTTCCTAAAGTGATTCTAACCATAAGAATGTTAGAATCACTTTAAAATAGTGGTTTTGAAAACAACAACAATATAAAAATATGGACCATACTGGTCACTTTAAATGTACCACTTTCCTAAAGCAACCCTAACCATGGAAAGGGTAGAATCACCTTAGGATCGTGATTTTGAAAACAAGTTTTGAAAAAGAAGATTGTAACACAAACTTTGAAAATGATTTTAATGCAAGTTTTGAAAACAAGTTTGAAAACGGATTTTGGAGAGATGCATGATCATGATATGCACAATGTAAGTTGGGGTCGTAAACATACAAGGTTAAAGGCTTCACCATATAATCAAGGGGGTCAAACCCACGTGGTCTCCAGTTAGACTAAAAGAAAGCTCCTGACACGGTGACCTTCCAATAGCCTAATCCTACACATGGACTGGAAAATCCCTTGTTTCAAGCATACAAGAAGGGGGGGGGGGGGGGGGGGGGGGGGGGGGGGGGGAAGATAGGGGATTAAAATGAAAAAAAAGCCAAGTGGGTTCAAAGAGAGAAGAGAGGGGGAAGATGCGTAAACTTAAATGGAAAGCCTACCTTGTGTCTTGTTTATTTTGTTTTGCTTTGCGCACTTTGCTTTTCTTGCTTTGGTCCTTGCTTCACTTCAATCTTCGAGAACTTGTCATCGATCTTCAGGAGCTTCGAAGTTGCAGCACTTCAAGTCTTCAATGGAGGCTTTGAGGCTAGTGTATAAGTGTATAAAAGTGTATGTGAGTGTATAGGAGGCTAGAGTTCGTGTATGGAGGCTAGGGTTTGGAAAACCTAAAGAAGACTAGGGTTTAGGGAGGCTACGAGCTCTGTATATCGAAGAGTAGGGTTTTTAGATTGAGTTTGCGGACCTCTTTCACGCTGGAGGAGGCTCTGTATTTATAGAAAGAAGAATGACCTAGTGCCTGTTGCAATGGCACCAGGACAAAATTCCTTTTGGCGCCACTAGGAGTGGCGCCAGGCCAAATATTGTCTTAGTGCTACTACTAGTGAGGCCAGACACTTAGAAAAGTTTTAAGGTCAGCAAGCAACGTATCTTTAGAACATTTAGGCGCCTGTATAGTGACTACCATGCAATTTTTATTCTAGCTTCAGTAGCAGTGGCTCCGAAAGGTTCGGGAAGGATTTAAGGAACCGGGAATGGCCTGGAACGTCGGAAAGGGATAGGAACCCTTAGAATAGGGTCCTGGGCGTAATGGACTTGAAAAATGATGTCAGGGTTTGTTAGAGGGGTCGATCGGGCCATTAGGGAAAAAATGGTCAACCGTGCCGAAAAGCTGCCAGGACGGACTCAGAATGTCCTGAAAGAAAACTCAAGATTTGGAAACATTATTTAGAATTTCTCAAAGGTTACCGGTTTGATACCCAGAGCCAATGTGGTCGGAAAAGGCGACCGGCCCACTAAGGGCAAAGCGGTCATTTCGCACCAGGTTTGCTGAAACTGACTAGGAATGATCCAAAAAGATAATAAAAGTTCGGGAATACTATAAGAATTATTCTCAAAAGGTTACTGGTTTGATACCCAGAACCGGTATGCTTTCCGGACCGTTCGGATGCTTAGGGGCAAAATAGTCATCTTGACCGAAAAGTTTCAGAATTGGCCCAAAACTTACTAGAAGGCACCTAATCATGCCGGATCGTCTCTAGGATGATCTTCGAAGGGTGGACTTACCGTTCTGAGGACTTAGGTACTTTCTCAAGAAACGTGCCGAAAATGGCCCTAAAGGCAGTTTGGTCATTTTTCACCGCAGTGGGCTAGCAGGCACCGGTGTTGACCTAGGTTTTAAGTATTACTGCCACTCTGACGGCGGTCCTGTGATACAGGGGTTTGTCGGCAATTCCCTATATCGACCTGTTTGCGAGTACTTCCGCTACTCTGACGGTTGCGATGTTTACGAGTAGTTCCGCTACTTTGACAGTTCGCGATCATTCCCGAGACTGCCTGATCTCGGGAAGCTGCTAAATAGACTTAGCGCCTGAGGAATTAACTTTCTCAAAAGGCGTGCTGAAATGGACATTTTTGCATTAATGGGCTAGCAAGCACCAAAGGTGGACCATTCTACCATCTCGGGGACTTGGGGTCTCATCCCGATCAATGGGTTTGAAGGGACTTACCGTTCTGAAGAGTTCACTCAGAAACGTGTCGAATTGGAGGGTCTTACCACCTTGAGGAATTAACTTTTTCAAAAGGTGCGCCAAATTTAATTGGAATTAGAATTTAAATTGGAATTGGAAATGGAATTGGAAAAGGGACTTACTGTCTTCGGAAAGACGAGCCTGTTGGAATTGGACCGAACATTACCCCCAAGGGCATTTTGATCATTTTGCCTCTATTTGGGCCCGGCGGGCCCGCAAAGCGGTTTGGTAGACGGGATTAGACTTAAAAAGTTGATTTAGATTGGCATACGTCCATATTGACGTGAGTACAAGTCTAGATGGACTGGAGATTGCCGAACGAGCAAAAATGGGGTGCTTACAAAACCCCCTTCCCATAATCAAGCAAAATCACTCAAATTCAATCAAACAAGCATCAAAATGCAAAAATAACTTCACCACAGTGTTCAAAACATATCAAAACATCAATTTCACTGTTCGCACAACCTAAACCGAATTCTACATGTCCAAATTGACATAAAATCAAAAACTCACCTTTTGGAGTTCTCCGGCGAAATCTTCTATTCCAGCGACTTTCCAGCGAAGTGGCCTACTTCCGGTAATCCCTTGTAGTCTCCAAGAAGGGCTCCTTCAACATCCGAGTTGGTTTCCTCATGAACACTTTTGATTTTCCAAAAACTCTTCACATCCCGCAAGTGTTCGAACTAGAAATTTTTTTGGTTTTGATCCAAAGCCTAGAGCCACTAGTAGTGGCGCCAAGCCATTTCTTCCAAAGAGTGGCGCCAGTTGCCAATTCCGAGCAGCTTTGCCCTTTTTCCTGCCAAAACTTGATTTCAAAGGCCTTTTGGGCCCAATATCCATTTCCACACTCCTGTCTTCCAAAATTTTCAAAGTCCGTCCCTCCGACCACCTCACGGTCAACATGGGACCCTTACTCTATCGTTTTTTGTTTTCGACAAACAAAGACAAAAAAAGAGGGGCAGCTATAAGCACCCCTTTTTTGCCCACTCGGCAGACTCCAGTTCGTCCAGACTTGTATTCAAGTCGATATGGACATATTTTGAGTCAACTCAATTTTTCAAGTCCAATCTAGTCAATCCATCACTTCGCGGGCCCTTTGGGCCCAAATAGAGGCAAAATGACCAAAATGCCCTCAGGGGCATTGATTGGTTCAATTCCAATAGGCACGTCTTTTCGAAGACGGTAAGTTCCCTTTCCGATTCCAATTAAATCTGGCACACCTTCCAAGAAAATTGATTCCTCGAGGTGGTAAGACCATTCAATCCGGCACATTTTTTAAGGAACTCTTCGGAATGGTAAGTCCCTTCAAACCAGTCGACCAGGACGAGACACCAAGTCCTCGAGATGGTAGAACGGTCCACCTTTGGCGCCTGCTAACCCGCCAATGCAGAAATGTCCATTTCGGCATGCCTTCTAAGAAAGTTGATTCCTCAGGTGCTAAGTCCATCTAGTAGCTTCCCAAGATCAAGCAGTCTTGAGAATGATCGCGAACTGTTAGAGTAGCTGAAGTACTCGTAAACATCTCAACCGTCAGAGTGCCAGAAACACTCGTAAATAGGTCGATATAGAGAATTGCCAACAAACCCTTATATCACGAGATTGCCGTCAGAGTGGCGGAAACACTCAAAACCCATGTTGCTAGCCCACTTCGGTGAAAAATGACCAAACTGCCCTTAGGGCCATTTTCGGCACACTTCTCGAGAAAGTACCTAAGTCCTCAAAATGGTAAGTCCACCCTTCCAAGATTGTCCCAAAGACGATCCGGCGTGATTAGGTGCCTTCTTGTCAGTTTCAGGCCAATTTTGAGACTTTCTGGTCAAGATGACCATTTTGCCCCTAGGCATCCAAACGCCCCGGGAACTACACTAGCTTTGGGTATCAAACCGGTAACCTTTCGAAAATTCTTTCTATAATATTCTCAACCTTCCATTATCTCTCCAGATCATTCCGAGTCAATTCCGACGAACTCAGTGCAAAATGACTGTTTTTTCCCTGGTGGGCCGGTCGCCTTTTTCGACCACACTGGCTCTAGGTATCAAACCGGTAACCTCCTAGGACATTCTAAATAATGTTTCCAAACCTCGAGTCTTCTTTCGAGACATTCTGAGTCAGTCCCGACAGCTTTTCGGTCCGGTTGACCGTTTTGCCCCTAATGGCCCGTCAACCTTTCCAACACATCTTAACATCATTCTTCAAGTCCGTTACCCCCGGGACCCTATTATAAGGGTTTCTGTCCCTTTCTGGCGTTTTGGGTCACTCCCGGCCCCTTTAAATCATTCCCAGACCTTCTAGAGCCATTCCTAGTAAAATCAGGCCAAAAATTGCATGGTAGTCACAGGCACCCAAATCTTCTGAAGATACGTTGCTTGCCAACTTAAAAGCTTTCCTAAGTGGCTGACGCCACTGCAAGCCAAAAATTGGCCTAGCGCCACCAATGTGTTCTTTGGCCTAGCGCCACTGTAACAGGTGCCAGGTTGTTCTTCTTTCTATAAATACAGAGCCTCTTCCAGCGTGAAAGCGGTCCGCAAACTCAGTCTAAAAAACCTCCTCTTCGATATACAGAGCTCGTAGCCTCCCTAAACCCTAGTCTTCTTTAGGTTTTTCAAACCCTAGCCCCCATATACAAACCCTAGCTCTCATATACTCCCATACACTCATATACACTCATACACTAGCCTCCAAAGCCTCCATTGAAGACTTGAAGTGCTACAACCCGAAGCTTTTGAAGATCAAGATAAGTTCCCGAAGATCAAGACGAAGACTGAAATGAAGACCGAAGCAAAACAAGCAAAGCAAAGCAAAATAAAGAAGATAAAAGGTAGGCTCTTTATTTAAGTTTACGCACCTTCCCCCTTTCTCTTCTCCCTCCGAACCCACTTGGGTTTTCTTCTATTTTAATCCCCCATCTTCTTCCCCCCTCCTTTCTTGTATGCTTGAAACAAAGAACTTCCCGGTCCATGTGTAGGATTAGGCTATTAGAGATCACCGTATTGGGGACTTTCTCTTAGTCTAACCAGAGACCATGTGGGTTCGACCCCCTTGATTATGTGGTGAAGCATTAACCTTGTATGTTCACGACCCTAACTTGCATTGTGCATATCATGATCATGCATTCCTTCAAAATTCATTTTCAAACTCGTTTTTCAAAACTTGCGTTAAATCTTTTTCTTCAAAACTTGTTTTCAAAATCATAATCCTAGGGTGATTCTAGCCTTTCATGGCTAGGGTTGCTTTAGAAAAGTGTTACATTTAAAGTGACTGTTATGGTCCATATTTTCAAATCCTTGTTGTTTTCAAAACCGCTATCTCCAAGTGGTTTTAGCCTTTTTATGGTTAAAATCACTTTAGGAAAGTGAGATGTTTTTATGGACTTTCTAAAAACTCTCTTTTAAAAAATCTCTTTTCCAACACACTTTTTAAAAACTCTCACCAATCTCCTTTTCAAAATTTCCTTTTCAAAATTGTTTTCCAAAATTCTCTTCAAAAATCTATTTTTTAAAACTCTTTTTTAAACTCCTTCCTAAAAACTCTTTCCAATAATCTCTTTACAAAATCCCTTTCTAAAAACTCTTTTTCTAGATCTCTTTTCAAAAATCTTCTTTAAAAAAAAATCACTTTCCAAAATCTCTTTTCTTGGAGCCCAAGTCAAGCCCTAGAGCCAACAATTAGAAAATCCTAATTTTTCTTCCCAAAAAACATGATTTCCAAATTCCCTATTTTGGCCTCAAAACCTCTTATTTTCTACATCAAAACCATATATATTTCCAAAACTTATTTTCTACATCAAAACTATAGCCTTCCCAAATTTAAGATTTCCAAAACTCCATCTTTCTAATTCCATGCCAAATCAAATCTTCCCTTTAGGAAACCTAATCCAATCTTCCCATTTAGGAAATTAGATCCAATCCTCCGTTTTTGACAAAAAAATAAAACCATCTCTTTTTTTAAAGTAAAATCCAATCCTTTATTTTAGGAAATAGGAATCTCAATCCTTCCTAGTCTAAACCTTTCCTAATCCACTCCTTCCTAATCTCATACTTTCCTAAATCTTAAGTTTCCAAAACTTGAACTTTTAAATCTTCCCTTAAACTTTAAACTTCTTAATCTTTTCTAAGCTCAAACCTTTCCTAATTTCAAATTTTTCTAAATTTTAAATCTTTTCAAATTCAAAAGTCAAAACTTTCTAAAAACGAAACATTCCTTAAGTTAAAACTTTCCAAATCTAAAACTTTCTTAAGTCAAAAATTTCTAAATTTGAAACTTTCTTAAGTTAAAACTTTCTTAAATTCTAAACTTTTCAATTTTCAAAACTTTCGTATTTCAAAATATTTCCAATTCGAAACTTTCCAAATTTGAAAACTTTCTTAAACCAAAACTTTCCTAAAATGAAACTTTTCTAAAACGGAACTTTCCGAACTCAAATCTTTCTCAAATCTAACTTTCCTAATCTTCCAAGTCCAACATTCGAGTCAAATCTTTCTTAATCTTAAGTCCTTCCTGAATCCTATCTTCCGAAGTCTAGGATCTCTATCTTTCCAAATTAAAATTTAATCTTTTTAATTCTAATTTCCAGTCTTCTATTCTAAATTCAAATCAAATTCAAATCAAATCCAAATTCCAGTTCAATTTCTTCTTCCATATCAAACCTTCTATTTCCTATCAGACTCTTATCCGAACTACAACTGACCTGATTCCTCAAAAAGGATACGTGGGTGCGGTCATAACTTCTTTTTTAAATCTCCAATTCCATAACTATTTTCAAACTTCCAATTCCAGATTTCTATTTTCAAATCTCTATTTCTAATCTCCAAAACTTTCTTTCCAATTTCAAATCAAACCTATCTTTTCAAATCCATTTCAATATCAAATCAAATCTTCTTTTCAAATCTCTTTTCAAAATCAAATCTTTTTGTCAAATCTATTTTCAAATCAAATCTTTCTATTGCACTTGCATGTCATGCATCATATAAATTTCTTTCTAAAAATTCTTTTCAAAGTGGATAGTTTTGGACATAGATTTAATCGAAGACTCTCATAGGTGCATCTAGGGTGAATAGACATGTAGGTACTGTAAGGGCGGGGTAGGGTGATGGCTTAGTGTGTCTTCCCTACACGTAACCAACCTCTGAGCCTAGATCACTGTTTTTGAAAGACTAAATGGAGTTATTTTCAAAAAAAGGACTTCAATATTTTTCAAAGGTCGTCAAACAACCTGTTTTCTTAAAAACCCTCTCTTAAGGACCTATTTCTCGGAGAAGCTGAGGAAATGATGGAGGAAAACAAGAAAGTCAACGAGGCCAATAATTGCACCATCACTGTCAACTCACCTAGAGCCCTCAAAGAATCACCCGCTTGCCTTACCTGGTGTGTTGATCTAAAGGACTGATGGAGCATCGAAGACGTGAGCATCATTCCAAAACCCTACTAGAAGAGTTTCTCTAAAAGCGTATAAGAAAGGGGGATTCTCATCTACTTTCTTTCTATCCCTCTTATTCTCTCTTTAGATTCATGTCTGCATTTTCATTTCAATAAAGACCTTATGCTTTTTATTAAACTAATAAAGATAGTTTTTCATTCAGATGTTGTTATCTCATATTCTTGTGAATGATGAATGCTTCCAAAAAGGGGTGCGATCTATCTTGTGGAAGATCTAACTTGAAGGGTGTGATAGCATGGGTTAACCACTCGCCGAATGATCAACTTTCCAAAAAGAGGGAAGATGAGAGTGAATGAGGAAAACCCTCAAAAAGTAGCACTTACAAGACACCAAAGCTAAGTGATGAGTAGCAAGACTATCAAAAGGAAGATGAGCCAACTTTCAATTCTTAAAAAAAAACAAATGATGTATATTCCCCTTTCCTCAATCCCCTAGTGCTAGGAGGAAAGCAAAAGATTTCTTGTCAACCCCGATCTAGAACCATTCCCCTACACTGGGGCAAGCAGATAGTAGAAGACTCTGCCAAGAATGGTCCCATTTTCTCCACTCGAAGCATCAAGCCAAAACAACATAAAGGCTCTATAGATCAATGTAAGCACCCCATTTTTGACCGCTCGGCAGTCTACACTCCGTCCAGAGTTGTTTTCAAGTCATTATGGGCATGTTCCTATCGAAACCAACTTTCTAAGTCCAAATCCCGTTTGTCCATAGCCTCGCGGCCCCACCAAGCCCAAATAGAGGCAACATGACCAAAATGCCCTTAGAGGCATTGTCCTTTCCTTTCCAATCCCACTCTCGAGACAGTTTATTCCTCAAGACGGTTCCAATCCAAGCACGTCTCCTCGGAGATAGTAAGACCCCTTTTCAATCTCACTCTCGAGATAATTTATTCCTTGAGACGGTTCCAATTCCAGGCACGTCTCCTAGGAGACGATAAGTCCCCTTTCCAATCCCACTCTCGAGACAGTTTATTCCTCGAGACGGTTCCAATCCAGGCACGTCTTTTCGGAGACGATAAGTCCCCTTTCCAATCCCACTCTCAAGACAGTTTATTCCTCGAGACGGTTCCAATCCAGGCACGACTCTTCGGAGATGGTAAGACCCCTTTCCAATCCCACTCTCGAGACAGTTTATTCCTCGAAACGGTTCCAATTCCAGGCACATCTCCTCGGAGATGATAAGTCCCCTTTCCAATTCCACTCTTGAGATAGTTTATTCCTCGAGACGGTTCCAATCCAGGCACGACTCTTCGGAGACGGTAAGATCCCTTTCCAATCCCACTCTCGAGCCAGTTTATTCCTCGAGATGGTTCCACTCCAGGCACGTCTCCTCGGAGACGATAAGTCCCCTTTCCAATCCCTCTCTCAAGATAGTTTATTCCTCGAGACGGTTCCAACCCAGGCACGTCTTTTTAAAGACGGTAAGACCCCTTTCCAATCCCACTCTCGAGACAGTTTATTCCTCGAGATGGTTCCAATCCAGGCACGTCTCCTCGGAGACGGTAAGACCCCTTTCCAATCCCACTCTCGAGACAGTTTATTCCTCGAGACGGTTCTAATTCTAGGCACATCTCCTCAGAGACGATAAGTCTCCTTTCCAATCCCACTCTCGAGACAGTTTATTCCTCGAGACGGTTCCAATCTAGGCACGTCTTTTCAGAAATGATAAGTCCCCTTTCCAATCCCACTCTCGAGACAGTTTATTCCTCGAGACGGTTCCAATCCAGGCCCGACTCTTTGGAGATGGTAAGACCCCTTTCCAATCCCACTCTCGAGACAGTTTATTCCTCCAGATGATTCCAATTCCAGGCACGTCTCCTCGGAGACGATAAGTCCCCTTTTCAATCTCACTCTCGAGACAGTTTATTCCTCGAGACGGTTCTAATTCCATGCATGTCTCCTAGGAGACGATAAGTCCCCTTTCCAATCCCACTCTCGAGATAGTTTATTCCTCGAGACGGTTCCAATCCAGGCGCGTCTCTTCGGAAACGGTAAGACCCCTTTCTAATCCCACTCTCGAGACAGTTTATTCCTCGAGACGGTTCCACTCCAGGCACGTCTCCTCGGAGACGATAAGTCCCCTTTCCAATCCCTCTCTCGAGACAGTTTATTCCTCGAGACGGTTCTAACCCAGGCACGTCTTTTCGAAGACGGTAAGACCCCTTTCCAATCCCACTCTCGAGGCAGTTTATTCCTCGAGACGGTTCCAATCCAGGCGCGTCTCTTCGAAGACGGTAAGACCCCTTTCCAATCCCACTCTCGAGACAGTTTATTCCTCGAGACGGTTCCAATCCAGGCACGTCTCCTCGGAGACGTAAGACCCCTTTCTAATCCCACTCTCAAGACAGTTTATTCCTCGAGGTGGTTCTAATTCTAGGCACATCTCCTCGGAGACGATAAGTCCCCTTTCCATTCCCACTCTCGAGACAGTTTATTCCTCGAGACGGTTCCAATCCAGGCACGTCTTTTCAGAGACGATAAGTCCCCTTTCCCATCCCACTCTCGAGACAGTTTATTCCTCGAGACGGTTCTAATCCAGGCACGTCTTTTCGGAGACGATAAGTCCCCTTTCCAATCCCACTCTCGAGACAGTTTATTCCTCGAGACGGTTCCAATCCAGGCACGACTCTTTGGAGATGGTAAGACCCCTTTCCAATCCCACTCTCGAGATAGTTTATTCCTCCAGATGATTCCAATTCCAAGCACTCCTCGGAGACCATAAGTCCCCTTTCCAATCCCACTCTCGAGACAGTTTATTCCTCGAGACGGTTCCAATCCAGGCACGACTCTTCGGAGATGGTAAGACCCCTTTCCAATCCCACTCTCGAGACAGTTTATTCCTCGAGACGGTTCCACTCCAGGCACGTCTTCTCGGAGACGATAAGTCCCCTTTCCAATCCCTCTCTCGAGACAGTTTATTCCTCGAGACGGTTCCAATCCTACCACGTCTTTTCGAAGACGGTAAGACCCCTTTCCAATCCCACTCTCGAGACAGTTTATTCTTCGAGACGGTCCGAGTAGCGAAACTACTCATAAAACCGTTAGAGTAGCGGAAATACTCGCAAATAGGTCGATATAGGGAATTGGCAACAAACCCCTGTGTCACGACGACCGCCGTTGGAGTGGCGGAAAGACTCAAAACCCAGATCAACACCAGTGTCTTTTAGCCCACTTTGGTGAAAAATGACCAAACTGACTTTTGGACCTTTTTCGAGACTTTCCGATCAAGATGACCATTTTGCCCCTAAGAATCCGAATGCCCCGAGAACCACACTGGCTCTGGGTATTAAACCGGTAACCTCCTGAGACTACTTTTTATAGTGTTCTCAACCTTCCTTTACCTTTTCGGATGATTCCGAGTCAGTTCCGGCAAACCCGGTACAAAATGACCGTTTTGTCCCTGGTGGGCCGGTCTCCTTTTCCGTCCACGCCGGCTCTGGAAATCAAACCAGCAACCTCTGGGAACATTTTAAATAATGTTTCCAGATCCTAAGTCTTCTTTCGGAACAGTTCGAGTTCGCCCCGGCAGCTTCCCAGTTTGATTGACCGTTTTGCCCCTAAGGGCCCGGTCAACCTTTCCGACACATCTTATACTCACTTTTCAAATCAAATACCTCTAGGACATTATTTTAAGTGTTCCTGCTCTTTTTCGGCCTTCCGGGTAGTTCCCGGCTCCTCCAAATCATTCCCGGACTTTCCGGAGTCACTCCTAGTAAAGCCAGGCTAAAGATTGCATGGTAGTCACTAGTACAGGCACCCAAATCTGGTCAAAAATACGTTGCTTGCCGACTTATAAAGTTTCCTAACTAGCTGGCGCCACTAGTACTGGCGCCAAGCCAAGAATTGGCCTGGAGCCACTCCTAGTGGCGCCAAGAGCAATTTTGCCCTAGCGCCACTGCAACAGGCACCAGTTTTGTCCAACCTCTATAAATACAGAGCCTCATTCAATGTGAAAAGGATCCGCAAACTCAACTTAAAAATCATATAATTCGATATACAGAGCTCGAGCACCTCCAAAAATCCTAGCTTCCCTAGGTTTTCCAAACCCTAGTCACCCTATACAAACCCTAGTCTCCTATACACTCATACACTAGCCTTCAACCCTCCTTCAAAGACTTGAAGAGCTACCATCTAAAGCTTGAAGACAACTCTTGAAGATTGAAGACGAAGATCAAGACGAAGACCGAAGACAAAAGACTGCACGGCGCGTAAAATAAATAAGACATACGGTAGGTTCCCTATTTAAATTTCCGCACTTCCCCTCTCTCTCTTTTCTCTCCTAACCCACTTGGGTTTTCTCTATTTTAATCCCCCATCTCTTTCCCCCCCTTTCTTTGCATGCTTAAAACAAGGGGATTCCCGGTCCATGTGTAGGATTGGACTATTGGAGAGTCACCGTGTCGGGGGCTTTCTTCTAGTCTAACCAAAGACCACGTGGGTCCGGCCCCCTTGATTATGTGATGAAGCCTTAGCCTTGTATGTTCACGACCCCAAATTGCATTATGCATATCATAGTCTTGCATCTTCCAAAATTCGTTTTCAAACTCGTTTTCAAACTTGTTTTCAAAACTGTATCAAAATCTCTTTTTCAAAAACTTGTTTTTAAAACCACAATTCTAGAGTGATTCTAGCCTTTCCATGGTTAGGGTTGCCTTAGGAAAGTGTTATATTAAAAGTGACCTTTTTGGTCTATATTTTCGAATCTTATTATTTTCCAAAACCACTTTCTTAAAGTGGTTCTAGCCCTCTTATGGCTAGAATTGCTTTAGGAAAGTGAGACGTTTTCATACTTTCCAAAAAACTCTCTCCTCAAAAATCTCTTCCTAAAAATCTCTTTTTCAATATACTTTCCTAAAACTCTCCTATTTAAAACTGTTTTCAAAAACTCCCTTCCAAAATCTATTTTTCAAAACTCTCTTTTTCAACTCCTCTCCAAAATCTTTTCCTCAAAATTCACTTTCTAAAAACACTCCCTAGATTCACCTTCCTAAAAACTCTCTCCAAAAACCTTTCTAAAAAAACTCTCTTTCCAAAATCTTCCTTCTAGAAATTTCTTCTCTAGGATTTTTCTTCTAAAATCTACGTTTCTAAAAACACATTTTCCAAAACTCCTTCTCTTTAAAATCTTTTTCCAAAAACTCCCTCTTCAAATTCACTTTCCAAAAGTCCCTCCCTAGGATTCCCTTCTAGAAAACCTTCGTTTCTAAAAACTCACTTTCCAAAAACTCTTTCCTTAGAGCCCAAGTCAAGCCCTAGAACCCACAATTAGGAAACCCTAATTTTCTCTCCAAAAACATGATTTTCAAACTTTGCCCCAAACCAGATCCTATCCTCCGTTTTTGGAAACAAAATCAAACCTTTGCTTTGAGAAACCAAATCCAATCCCTTCCTAATCCAGACCTTTCTTAATTCAATGCCTTCCTAAATCATAAGTTTCCTAAACCTAAACTTTAAATCTTTCCTTAAATTTCAAAATCCAACTCTTTCCTAATTCAACTCCTTCCTAATCTTTCACTTTCTTAAATCTTAAGTTTCCAAAACTTGGAACATAAAAATCTTTCCTAAATTTTAAAATTCAACTTTCAAATCTTTCCTAATTCAACCCTTTCTTAACTTTATCCCCTTTTCAAATCTCAACTTTTCAAATCTAAGTTTTCAAACCTTTCCTAAACTCAAACCTTTCCTAATCTCAAGATTTTCTAAAACTCAAACCCTAGAACTTTCTAAATCTTCAACTTTCCAAATTTCAAATTTTTCCAAATTCTAAGCTTTCCAAATTCAAAACTTTCTTAACTTGAAACTTTCTAAATTTTAAGTCTTTCTTAAACTAAACTTTTCCTAATTCAAAACATTTCTAAATTCAATACTTTCCTATTTCAAAACTTTCCTAAAGTGAAAACTTTCTTAAACCTAAAACTTTCCTAATTCAAAACTTTAAAAACATTTCCTAAATCGGAAACTTTCCTTTTTCAAACCTTTCCAAATTCAAACTTTCCTAAGTTGAAACTTTCCTAATTTCAAAACTTTTCTAAATTCCAAACTTTCTTAAGTTCAAAACTTTCCAAAAATGAAACTTTCCTAAAACGGACCTTTCCTAATTCGGATATTTCCTAAAATTCAATCTTTCCAAATCTTCCAAGTCCAACATTCCAATCTAATCTTTCTTAATCTCAAGTCTTTCCTAGGTCTTCTATCTTTCTTAAGTCTAGATTTCCTGAACCTCCATTTTTCCAAAACCAAGTCTTTCCAAAATCAATCTTTTCAAAGCAAATCCAATCTTCTCAATTTCAATTTCCAATCTCCTCTTCTAATCTCAAATCAAATCCAATTTTCAATTCAATATCTTTCTTCTAATCCAATCTCTCTCTTCAAGTCAATCTCTTTTCAATCGGACTCCGGTCCGAACTACGACTGACCTGATTCCTCCAAAGGTATACGTAGGCAACCTTCATAGGTACGGTCACAATACTTTTCAAACTTTCAATTCCACCCTCATGGGTGCGGTTTCCAAAATATTTTCAAATCTCAAATTCCAATCTACTTTCAAACTTCCAATTTCAAATTTTTATTTCCAAATTTTCAAACTTTCCAATTTCAATTCCATCTCTTCAAATCTATTTTCAAATCAAGTCAATCTCTTTTCAAATCTATTTTTCAATTCTCTTAACTTGCACTTGCATGTCATGCATCCTGTTAGTTTCTTTTCAAGCATTGTTTTTCTAAAGTGGGTAGGATTGAACCATTAGTTAGTTAAAGACTCTCATAGGTGAATCTAGGGTAGATTGACATGTAGGTACCGAAAGGGCGGGGTAGGGTGATAGCTTAGTGCGTCTTCCCTACACGTAACCAACCTCCGAACCTAGATCACTGATTTCAAAAACCAAAAGGAGTTATTTTTCAAAAAGGGCTAAATATTTTCCAAAGGTTGCCAAACAACCCGTTTTCCTAAAAAAACTCTCTCTTGAGGATGTTTTCCAAAATCGTTTTTTCAAAATCCCTAAGTGTAGTTTTTGGATTATGCTTAGTTTTTAGGTGACCTAACTCACCTTAATCAAGTTAGGTGGCGACTCCGAATCTTTTCTAAAAGCCCTTTATTCAAACCAATTTTTCAATTCAAACCTAGTCGCACTCATTCTTCTAGGAGGGTGAGTTCTAACGAGAGAGTACAGCATTTTTCCCGCTTGGGTGAGTATTCCTTGGGCGCGAAAAATTTGGGCGCGACAGTTGGCGACTCCACTGGGGACACTTAGAGGGTTAGGTCGTTAGTCATGTCTCTTTACCCTTTACCCATGTAGAGTCTTCAATTAACTTGGTTCAATCTTATTCACTTTAAATTTTCAAAATTAAATTTCCAAAATTGTTTTCAAAAAAAAAAACATGCATTTATTCATATTATCTTGTATTATGTTTGTCATCCACATACTAACACTTGCATCTTTGTTTTGTAGGTGCACTTTATGTTTAAATTTTATTAACTGCCTTGCATGAATGTGATGTACAGGATGAATGGGAGTTGTTGGGCTCTTTCCTCCACTTTTAAAAATCACACACACACTGCATGTGCACTTACATTCTGTATACTTGCATACCCTGATATGTCCTTTCTAGTTAGAAAGGGGGAACGATATATTGGTTGTGGGCAAGATGCTGTGTCAGTTTCTTCGCCTACGGCCTCTTGATGGTTCCCCCGCTCGGATCACCAACCGATCATGGCACCACCTTGGGGAGTGGGCCTAGGTTTGAAGATCCGGGACTGAGCCTTTTTAGGACGCATTAGTCAACCCTCAACCTCATACTCATATAGACACCATGCATAGCCAAACCTCTGCCGGATTTAAGACATGAGCACCGTTTTCAAAATCACGGAGGAAAGGGCGACTGCTTTTACTTTCATTTATGCCTGCTGTTATAATGCTTGTATTTATACTGTTATAATGCCTGTCTAACTGCTCATGCATGCACGTTTATCCTGCTATTGCATTTCTCTCTCCTTATACTCTTTGCATATCCATGTTCATGCATTCCATATTCTATGTCAAGACAAGAGTTCCAAGTAACTCAAATCACTGCATTCTCATGCATATGATCAACCCAATGAGAGTGACACCAAAGTCACTCTCCTTTGCATTAAACCTACCTAAACCCTAAGGGTTCCCACGTAACCCTAAGGACTTATGGCATGCACACCAATCCATTTCATAAGAGGGGCCCCAATCCCTCTATGCTCACGGAGATAGGGTTGCCAAGAAGACAAGGAACAATCAATCAACAAGGTCTCTCAGCGACCTCCTCGACATCAAATCCAAGGAAGGCTAATCCGAAGACTCAAGAGTAGTTTAGGGTTTCCCTTTGTAAAAGTAGATAGGTGGAAGTCCAAAGGAAAATGTTCCCCCTCCCCCCTATTAAAGAGTATTTCAACTCTTTCATATCTTAAACCCAAAATTTAATGTACTTCTTTATTTTTATGAATAAATGCATGAATGGCTGAAGTTTTCTACCTGACAGGTAAGGTGTCTGCATACAGGGGCAAACCCCCTATCTCCAAAAGTGAGCCAATACATCATGTATAATCTCCCCTCTAAATAGGGGCACCTCTAGGACATGCATTGCATAAAGTTCTCTAAAAACCAAAAACTAACTTGTGACTTGTGTTTTTGTCTTTTTCTTTCTTCCTTTTTGTTTCCATTTACAGAAGTCACCTTGCACTAAGTCAACATTGCTCCCAAAAAGGGGCAGCATCCACCAAGGGATCCTATTATCACTCGGCAAAGAGCATCATTGATGGCTGCTAACCCTGAAGAATCCTCTCAGGTCTCACGAGAAGAGGTCAACGAAATGAGGACTAAGATGGATGAAATGCTCAAACTCATTCAAACTCTGGCCATGAAGGATGCCACTGCAGTCCCGTCATCATCTATGACTTCATCCAAGGACCCGGAGCCTGCTAATTAAAGGATCTTTCTTCAGTCTAACAATGCTAGGAAAACTAAAGAAGATGCCAAAAGGGTCAATACTGAAGAAGAAGAAACCATATTGCTTTTGCCCGTCACAAAGAAGGCTTTTCTAGATCCTCTTAGTCTGAAAATCCAAGGATTGGAAGATTTGTTGCGAAGTCTCCATGGCCATGATGCTTATGGGTTCACTTCTTATGATGAGCTCTGTTTTTTTCCCCGACCACCCGAGACCTGCTAAGTTTAAAATGCCTGACTTTCAGAAGTACGACGGTACCAGTAACCCCATTGCTCATCTTCGCCTATACGCGGGAGCACTAAGTGGACATGGCAACGACCCAAAGCTCCTCATCCAGTTATTCTAACACAGCCTCACAGGGTCGGCTCTGCAATGGTTCGCCCGTCTGGACTTAAGGAAGATCACAACGTGGATGGAGCTAGTCAACGCGTTCAAAGCCCAATACCGTCACAACATCGACCTCACTTCTGATCGATGGTCCTTGATGACAATGAGCAAGGGTGAGAAGGAGAGCTTTAAAGCCTATGCCCTGAGATGGAGGGAGGCCGCTGCACAAGTAAACCCCCCGCTGGAAGAGAAGGAGTATGTATAACTGTTTGTACATACTTTTCAAGGTATATTCTATGAGAAACTCTGCACAAGCGTGGGAAAAAGCTTTTCCGAGCTCATCATGCAGGGAGAGATGATAGAAAATGGCCTCAAGACAGGAAGAATTACAGATCCCTATGCCAAGACTGGAGAAAATACTGCCAATATGGCCAAGAAGGTGGCTACTACAAGGGGCACGATCAGGAAGGAAACTGAAGTGTCTGCTATTCTGCCTAGCCAACCACCTCAATACCGACCTCCGCTCCAATCACCCCAGGTCCTGCCCTTATCCACCTTGACCATGCCTGCTCCAACCCCGAACTATGGTCCCACTGGGGCACGGCCCAACTTTAATAGACCTGCTCGACGTACCCGTACCTTCGACGCCTTAGCCTGCACCCAAACTGAGGTGTACCATAGCCTTTTGAAAAACAACATCTTGAAGCCTGCACTTGCTCGCCCGTTGCCAAGCCCTCTGCCTCCGACCTTTAATGCCGCTCTTACATGTGAATATCATTCAGGTGGCCAGGGGCATGACACCGAAAGCTGCTTTGCTCTTAAGCACAAGATCCAAGACCTGATCGACAATAAGACTATCGATCTGCAGCCAGCAAAACCTACTCCCACTCCCAATGTGACTGCTAACCCTCTGCCAGATCACACCGTCAATATGATACTAGTAGAAATAGAGGGCGAGGGAGTGTTTGACGAGCCTAAGGCTGAGGACTATGAGGACGATTGGGAGACCGAGGAAGAAGATGACTGGGAGGAGGATCTCCCATTATGCCCAATCTATCTCCATAACCCTGATGAAGTGCCAGATGCTTTCGACTGGCCCATTGAGGAGCCGATGTTCCTGGAAGATGAGACTACTGAAAACATGGTTGCTGATGGGTGGGGTGATGAATTTCTACACCTGAAGTATGCCGCAGCTAAAAGTCACTTGCTGGAAAACCCTTGGCCCGTAACTAAGTACAACTATGAAGACATGGGTTGGGGACTAGAAGAGTCAAGAGAACGAGCAGAGCCATTCGAATTGGAAGGGGGTGAACTAGTCACCTTGTTTACAGAAGAACCCCCTGCAAAGAACAAGAAGGAGGCTGACAACCGCATCAATAGTGCCAACATCTTTGGAGCTCTAGGGGAAACCTTTGCTTGTCTCGCCTTGGCAGAGGATCCGGGTCACGAATGAAGCATCAAAAATGTGGGAATTGTCCCAAAGCCGTACTAAAAATGGGTTTCTTGCACAAGCGTACAAGAGAGGGGTGGTTTCACCCACTTTCTTTCTATCCCTTTTATTTCTTGTTTTTAAATTAATGATTACATTTTCTTATTGCTGAAGAACCTTATGCTTTTCATAAAAATAATAATAATAATCAAATGACAGTCTTTTATTCCATTGCTATTATCTTGCCTTCCTTGGGAATAGTGACTACTTTCTACGCAAGGGGCATGGTTTGTCTTATGGAATGATCCAACTTGAGCGGATGATAGCATGAGTTAACCACTCGCCAAATGATCAGCTTTCCAGAGAGAGAATAAGGATAAGTGAGGATACTACCCAAATGCGACACTTGCAAGACTCTGAGGCTAAGCGATGTGTGGCCAGTTTATCAAGAGGAAGAGGAGCCATCTTTCGTTCCCCCACATATAAAGAATAAATAACTGAATAAATAGCTAAATGTGCTCATATTCCCTTTGCTTAACCCCTAGAGCCTTGCAACAAACGAAAATTTTCTTTGTCCACCCTGATCCAAAACTGTCCTCCCCACACTGGGGCAGACATTAGTTGAGAATTCTAGGAGTGGTGTTCACCTCTATCATGCTAGGATAGTGTTGAAAGCTCTATAGATCAAGCAATCTGATTCAAAGTGAAGAGAGGCCCTCATTTCATTTCTCATACAGTCAAAAGTAGCCCCTTGCCAAACCCGTTGAGCCACTTATCCTTTCTTAACAAAACCCCAACCTAGGGTTCACCGCCCACACTAGGTATATTGAACTACCAAGGGAAAAGGTTTAAGGGAAAAGGTTTAAAGAATTGTTTCGTTTCATAAAAGAAAAGAAAAGAAATAGAAAGAAAAAGCAAAAGAAAGGAGTTGCCAAGGGGCAAGAGGCCAAAAATTAAAAAAAAAAAAAAAGAAAACCCTGATTCTAAAGAAAGGCCCGAAGAAAATCGTGATTGAATTAACCTCAAAGGCATAGAAAAGAAAGTCATATTTATCTCAAGAAGTACATGGAAAGGGTGAAAGAACGAGGTCATTGTCACCCTGAGAAGTATATGGTCAAAAGCAAGAAGGAAATTTAAAAGTGATCCTAAGTTACAAGGAAACCCAGTAGGTACAATAGGTTTGAGCCTTTACCCTTTCTTGCAAAACCCCGAAACCATGGCCTACATTATAACCCTATTAAAGTCCCTTCTGATTGAAAGCAGATTACTTGATCTAAATGAGTTAGATACGCTGCCAAAGCTAAAAATAAAAATAAAAAATAAAAAGGGGATGCTAATCCTACTGAAAAACGGTTAAGGACAGCTTGGATCTAAACCTTGCTGAAAACAACATTGAATTTGAGCCTACATATCCCGTTATTTCTAAAACCCCATAACCTAGCCTGCATTACGGTCCTAAATAAAGTCTTCTCGGATTGAAATGACTGGCCACTTATCGCTCTGCCAAAGGTCAGGTAAGTTGTTGCTAAAACCCCGAGAGTCGAGAGTCTCAGCCCAATAACCCTATACACTAACCCTAAGATAGAAAGTTGGAGGCGATCAAGAGGTTGAGAAGGGTGCGAAGTGCTATCATCCAATCAAGGTAGGGTTGAGCCAAAAGAGAGGCTAAATACCCGAGAAGGAGGGAGTTACCATTCCCAGGACTACAAGGCTAACAATACCCTGTGTCATCCTATTAACATATTTCTAACCTGTGCATATGTTGAAAAAAAAAAAAATCAGCATGGCCTTTACACACATAGATAGAACTCCCTGTAGAAATAGAAGTCATCAGCATCAACTCATGTAATAGATATCTAACATCATCATACATCACATGCCTCTGATCATATGTATCTGTCTATCCGTGCGTCCAAGCACCATAAATATCCATCCTTATACAAAACTATGCAAATCTTTCCTAAAATGGGTGCGGTTTCCACCCTCATGGGTGCGGTTTCCAAAATATTTTCAAATCTCAAATTCCAATCTACTTTCAAACTTCCAATTTCAAATTTTTATTTCCAAATTTTCAAACTTTCCAATTTCAATTTCATCTCTTCAAATCTATTTTCAAATCAAGTCAATCTCTTTTCAAATCTATTTTTCAATTATCTTAACTTGCACTTGCATGTCATGCATCCTGTTAGTTTCTTTTCAAGCATTGTTTTTCTAAAGTGGGTAGGATTGAACCATTAGTTAGTTAAAGACTTTCATAGGTGAATCTAGGGTAGATTGACATGTAGGTACCGAAAGGGCGGGGTAGGGTGATAGCTTAGTGCGTCTTCGCTACACGTAACCAACCTCCGAACCTAGATCACTAATTTTAAAGACCAAAATGAGTTATTTTTCAAAAAGGGCTAAATATTTTTCAAAGGTTGCCAAACAACCCGTTTTCCTAAAAAAACCCTCTCTTGAGGATGTTTTCCAAAATCGTTTTTCCAAAATCCCTAAGTGTAGTTTTTAGATTATGCTTAGTTTTTAGGTGACCTAACTCACCTTAATCAAGTTAGGTGACGACTCCGAATCTTTTCTAAAAGCCCTTTATTCAAACCAATCTTTCAATTCAAACCTAGTTGCACTCATTCTTCTAGGAGGGTGAGTTCTAACGAGAGAGTACAACATTTTTTCCGCTTGGGTGAGTATTCCTCGGGTGCGAAAAATCTGGGCGTGACAATCAAGCAATTCGATTCAAAAGCAATAGAGACACTTATTTTATTTCCCATACAGTTACAAAGTAACCCTTATCAAACCCATTGAGTTAGTTTGCATTTTCCGAAAGATTATCCCCCCCCCCCCCCCCCCCCGGGCTTAGTGATCATCAAAGGAAAAAAAAGAAAAAAAAAAAAAAAAAAAGAGGAGGAGCTATTAAAAAGCAAGCAAAAGTGAAGAAAAGTGTTAAAAAAAAAAAAAAAAAAAAAAACCCGTCTGTCAATAGGCAAACAGACAAGACAACAAAGGATGGTTCATCTCATGCCATCTTATAAAAGCATGTAATGTTCAAAAGGAAAAAAAGAAATCTAAAGGTGATCATAGGTAATAAGGAAGCCTAGTAGAAGTAGTAGGTTCAAGGCTTTACCTTTTCTTACAAAACTCTAGAACCATGACCTACATTACAACCTTCGTAAAGCCCTTTCTAATAAAAAAGGGATTGCTTGATCTCAATGAGCCAGACGTGTTGCCAAGGCAAAAAGAAGGGTATTAAGGGGCAAAGCCTCGCTAGAAGACCGACTAAGGATGATGTCGATCTAAACCCTACTGAAAATAACTTTAAATTTGAGCCTACATATTCCATTTAATTTTCAAAACCTCATAACCTAGCCAACATTATGGTCTTAAAGCAAAGCCTCCTCAGATTGATAGACTGGCTGTTTATCGCTCTATCAAAGTTCGTGTAAGTCGTTGCCTAAGCCCCCGCAAGTTGGAGTTTAAGCCAAATGACTCCAAACACTAACCCAAGTAGAAAGTCAGAGTTGATCAAAAGGATGGGAAAGGTACAAAATGTTATCATCGTCCAATCAAGTTAAGGTTGAGCCAAATAAGAAGCCAAACCTCTGAAAAAGAAGGAGTTGTCATTCTGAGGATGTAGAGCTTGACAGCACCCCGAGGGTGGTTGTTCACAAATCGTGCATTCTGTTATGTGTTAAACCAGTTCATCCCTAAAATGTGCATGCATTTTTATAAAAATTTTAGTATGAGCTTCGCATACATAAGGCCTAGCTCACTATGGAAACAAAAGTCACCAATGAAGTTCAATATCATAGCTAAATATGTAATAGGAGTACATCATCAACATCATGACAATCCTAACTTTATCCATGTTCATGCATCTATTATTTCTAGCTATCTAAATCATAAACATCCATACAATTTGAAAATTACAAATAAATTGTCTGACAAAAACTAAACTCTAATGCGTATCCAGGACATGGTGTAACAGAGGAGCTGGGCTCATGATAAAGGGTACCCATCATGAGTCAAAGTTAATGTCTGGATCTCAGTCTCCAAAGTCCGGCTCAAGAGGAGGCGGTAGACTACTAGAAGCACCGGTATCCTACAAAGAAGAAGAACTTGAATCAGCAAAGTAGATAGATAATTAAACAAAGCCAGAATCGATAAAGAAGAAGATAATATACCCTGCCATCTCCCATATGAGCCAACCATGCAGTCAAAGCGGCTACCTCAGCCTAATACTAGTCCCTCTCCCTGGAATTGATCTTTTTCGATCGGTACCAATCTCTCTGATCCCTCATGGCAGCAAACATGTCCTGGGGCACAAATCCCTCAACCCAATGCCATAAATCCACTACCTCCTGGCCTATGGCGTAGCCTCCAACTACCACTTGGAATTGGGTGAAGGCACACATGGATCGAGCTCTGAAGTGGGTGGCATAATCAGTCTCAAGAGGAAACAAAAAACAGGGACCCAGCTCTAAACATATACTCAGGAGGATCCTTAGCTATCCAAAACTCCTCGTGGAACAGGCGCCAATGCCAATCTCCCAGGTAGGACTCCCAAGACTCATCACTAAGAAATGAAATCCTAGACAAAGAAATCGGGACCAGATACCTGACTGCCTCGTAATGGACCAATCCAAAAAAGGGCCGCCAAGTCACATGTTTCAACTTTATTAACTCCAAGTTCACCCGTATCATCGCAAAGTCGATAATCTTTGACCGGTGAGCCACCTGATCATGAGCTCAACTTAAAGTCTAGGGATAAAGGTCAGCCTCCACTACCTTTGGACGACGAACCAGAAAATACCCGTAACTCCACCAGGCCAGAAAGGGCCAAAAACCGGTCATGTTGGCCTAGCGAGGGGAAGTCCAGACCCAAATAGATCGAAGGAAGTAACCAAAAGAGAAAGACTCCCATTCTAGCTCTGACAGAACTCCTAAATCAGCTACCAAGCTCACCAGCCTGACTGAAATGATCGACTTATTATTGTTACAGAAGCAGCTAAACACAATATACAATATTAGTTGCCATCTCATAAAATCTCGTCGATTAGGTGGCGACTTCGCAGAAAAAAGTGTGCTCGTCCTAACTAAGCCAAGACACGGAGAAAGCAAAACTATCGAGAGGAGGCAGGTCCAACAAAGCACAAGTATCAGCTCTACTAACTGGCTACAAAGTGATCTGGTGGCCAATGAAAGAAGCCTAGTAATGATGGCCCAGTCTAATGGAATTAGACCTAGCTTGAAACTTACAAAGTGAAAAGTCCATGTCTCCTCCTCCAAAATGGGCTCTACTAGAGGAAAGGGATCGACTAGAGGCATGCTCTCAATCTCGCTCCTACCAAAAGAGGTCGTGCAAGTGGACCTACGACTACCACGAAAATGACTAGAACTACCACCTGAGTTAGTACGAGTTCCCTTTCTAGACCGACGTCTCCTATCAGAACCATTATCACCAGCATCGACCATCCTGAAAATCAAATTATTGTAAAGACATTAATATACGGTGTATGCAGTTCAAAAAGAAAGATGTATAGAAAAAGGAAAGAAAGGAAAGAAAAGAACGATACAGATCATGTCTCCTTGCTCTTGGCAGAGTCTACTCTGTTATATTTCTCACGTTTTAAGTTTTCTTAAAAAAAAAAAAAAAAAAGAGTCTATTTCAAAAATATCAATTCCCAAGGTTTTCAAACTTTTTTCAAAAAAGTCTATTTCAAAGTTAAATCTAAAAGTTTTATTCAAAGTCATTTTCAAATGGTTTTTTAAACTTTTCCATCAAAAGTTTTATCGAAAGTCCATTTTCAAAGGTTTTTCTAAGCTTTCCTTCAAAAAAGTTTTATTCTCAGACCCCCTCCCCCCTCCCCCCTCCCCCCCCTGAGTTTCTCGAGGTCTTCTCTGCCAAAAAAAAAAACCCCCATTCTCATAGGTTTTTATCTCTTTCTCCTTAAAAAATACCTTAATTCAAGAAATTTCTGACTTTTTTCTATTTTTGAAAAATTTCAACTGAGTCCCATTTGTAAATAGTCCTTATAACGCCCAAAACTCTGCAACAAAGCACAAATAGTGCACCCCGTAGTATCACAAGCACATGTCTCGAACAAACACAAAACAATTCGTGTACATTTTCAAGTTTCTTGAAATTTTTGCAAAAACTTTTAATAATACTTCAAATATTTTCTAAAATATTCCTATATTTTTTTAAATATCTAACACGAACAATTCAATCAAATTTTTAATTTTTCTTATTTTACAAGCATTTTTCTATGTTTTGAAAAATAAAATTTTCAAAAGGTCTTTAGAAAATCATGAAACTTTTCACAGTCGTTCAACACATTTTTCTAAAGCACACGGTGCAAAATCTAGCAAGAAAATGCAAAACCCAAGCTCATAGGTGCAATATGCCGCTTCCTACTAGAAAACCCTTACGAGTAAACATGCAACACCACCACAGCATTCAAAACATATCAAAACATCGATTCTGACTATTCACACGACTCAAACAGAATTTAACACATCAAGATCAACACAAAGTAAAAAACTCACCTTTTCGAGTTCTCCAACGAAATCTTTTTCTCTGGCGATAAATTCAGCGACGGTAATCACTTTCGGCAACTCTCCAGCATTCTCCAAACTCACTCCTTCAATGCCTAAGGGTTCCTTCTTGCAAAACCTTCCTTCAAAAAAGCTTTCAAAATTCAAATATCTTCATAAACCCATAAGTCTCGAATGAGAGGCTGCGCAGGTTTTTATTCTCAAGCCTTGCGCCACTAAGGCAATATTATTCCTGGCGTCACTCTTAGTGGTGCCATAGGTCAATTCTGGGCAAGTTTTGCCTTTTGCCTACCAAAATCTTATTTTAAATGGCCCTTTAGGCCAATCTACAATTTTCAAGCTCGAGTCTTCAAAAACTTCCAATTTCAATTTCTCCGATCGCCTCGCAGTTAACTTGAGACCCATACTTTATTATTTTCTGCCTTCGACAAGCAAAGACAAAAAAAAAAAAAAAAAGAGGCAGCTGCAAGCACCCCATTTTTGCCGGCTCAGCAATCTCTAACCCAACCAGACTCACATTCAAACCGGCACAAACACGTTTAAGTCCAAACCGACTTTCCAAAATCAATCCAGAGAACCAACCGCATCACGAGCCTGCTAGGCTGGAGGCAAAATAACCAAAATTCTTGTGAGGCATTACTCGGTCCAATTCTAGTTAGCACCTTTTCCTGAAGACAGTAAGTCCTTTTTTCAACCTCAATTCCAGTTTCAATTCCAATCTAGACCAATTAAACTCAATCCAACATGTCTTTCAAGAAAGTTTATCCCTCAAACAAGAAGTCCATCCAGCATGACAAGTTTACTAAGAAAAACATAAAACACCTCAGAACGATAAGTCCCTTCACACCCATTAATGAGGACAGAACCCAAGTCGTTGAGATGGTAGAGCAGTTCACTTCTAACACCTGCTAGCCCGCCAACGTAGAATGTCCGCTATTCGGTACATCAATCTAGAAAGTACCTAAAGCCCTGAGGTAATAAGACCATCCAGCAGCCTCCCGAGATCAGGCAGTCTCTAGAGTGAAAGCACACCATTAGAGTGACGAAAACACTCACAAACATCGCAACCGTCATAGTGACAAAAATACTCGCAAACAGATCAACATCGGGAATGCCAACAAACCCCCTATATAATGGGACCGAACATACCTCTTGGCCATGACAAGTTTATCGAAGGACAGGATACCTTTGAAACCAACTCATCACATGCCATCAGAGGGATGAAAACACTCAAAACTTGGGTCAACACTAATGCCTGCTAGCCCATTCCAATAAAAACTGACCATTTGCACACTTCTCAAGAAAATATCTAAGACCTTAGAGAGGTAAGTTCACCCTTCTAAGATTGTTCCAAAGATAATCTAGCATGTTCTAGTGTCTTCCAGTGGCTTTTGGATCGATTCTGAAAGCACTAGGTCAAAATGACCATTTTGCCCTTAAGCATCTAATCGCCTCCAAGAACTATACCGACTTTGGGTATCAAACCGGTTACCTTCCAAGAATGCTTCTAATTGTATTCCTAACTTTCTAGTGCATTTTCGAACCATAACGAGTTCATTCCAGTAAATCGGGTGCGAAATGACTATTTTTCCCTTAAGCATCTGAGGGTCGAAGATTTATTTCTTGCCGCCTTAAAACATTTCCTAAGTGGCTGGCACCAGTGCAACATGTGCTAGTCACTATTTCAATGGCCTAAAAATACGGGCCAGCCCCTGCGTATTTGGGGTCCGTAAAATCACTCTAGAAACTCTGTCTCTCTGAAAGTAGGGCTCAAATTTGCTCACAACCCTAACTCTCCCAAGCCCTATCAAACCCTAGCCTCCATACAATCTATACACTCAAATTCTTGCCTCCAAGCATCCATTGAATGTCAAGTGCTACACAATCAAAGCTCTCAAAGTCTAACCAAAGTCCACCATAAAAACATCAAAGCAAATAGAAGACAAGGTAGGTTTTTTGGTTAAATTATGCAATCCCCCCCTCTCTTCTCTCTCCCAACCCACGTGGGTTTTCTTCTATTTTAATCCATATCTTCTACCTCCTCTTCTTGCATGCTTGAAACATGGAACTTCCCGATTAATGCCTAGGAAGGCCTTGGAGGGAATCACCATGTCTGGAATTTTCTTCGAGTTCCACCTAAGACAGTGTGGGTTCAGCCTCCTTGGTTATGTGGTGAACCCCAACCTTGTATGTTCAAGTCCCTATTGCATTATTGCTATCATAATCATGCATTCAAATATGTTTTCAAACTTGCATTAAAGGTTGCATTCAAAACTTGCATTTAAAACCTTTTCTTTCAAAGTTGTTTTCAAAACCACAACCCTAAGATGATTCTAGCCATTCCATGGTTAGGGTTATTTTAGGAAGTGTCATATTCAATATGACCATTGTAAGCACCCCATTTTGACCGCTCGACGGTCTCCAGTCCGTCCAGACTTGTGTTCAAGTCAATGTGGGCATATTTTGAGTCAAATCAATTTTTCCAAGTCTAATCCTGTCTATTCATTGCTTCGCGGGCCCTGCCAGGCCCAAATAGAGGCAAAATGACCGAAATGCCCTTAGGAGCATTGTTTGGTCCAATTCCAAATCAGGCGCGTCTTTCCGGAGATGGTAAGTCCCCTTTCCAATTTCAAATCAGGCACGTCTTTCCGAATACGGTAAGTCCCCTTTTCAATTCCAAATCAGGCGCGTCTTTCTGGAGACGGTAAGTCCCCTTTCCAATTCTAAATCAGGCATGTCTTTCCAAAGACGGTAAGTTCCTTTTCCAATCCTATCAAGCATGTCTTTCTGGAGACGGTAAGTCCCCTTTCCAAATCCCAATCAGGCACATTTTTTCGAAGACGGTAAGTCCCCTTTCCAATTCCAAATCAAGCGCGTCTTTCCGAAGATGGTAAGTCCCCTTTCCAATTCCAATTCCAATCCTCTCTCGAGACAGTTGATTCCTCGAGATGGCAATTCTATCCAATCTGGCATGTTTTTCGAAGAAAATCTCTTCTTAATTCTTTGAGATCAAACCCTAGATGTTTATGAAAACTTAGGTGTTTACCTATGTTTAGAAATACTTATGCATGAACATATGTTCAGTACATGCATTGCATGAATCAATGGTATGCATCTATGATTCTAAAACTGATTCAATCTAGAGTAGATATTTACGAAAACCTAGATGTTTGATTATACTTGGCAACAAGTCAATGGTATGCATCAATAATTCTAAACTTGATTTATTTTACATTTGGTTGTTAAAGAACAATTATTTTTATCGCTAAATCTTCCGAATCAAGACTCGCGACATAGCCAATGATTTGAGTTATAAAACACCTCCATTGGAATTCCAAGTGAGTAATTGATCGGATTGATTAGTCTCGAAACTTTTCTTTTATTAAATTCAAACTGTTTTCTTTGTTTACTTTAGAATAGAAATCAATCTTTCAAAGTAATAATTTTTTGTCTTTTAGAAGTAATTGGTGAGATTTTGTTTGTGATTTGTGTGGAGTGCTTTAGTCTCTTCACCTTGTGAATTGTTCCCTGTGGATCGATCTCAAACTTCACCGAATATTATTACTGTATTACAACCACACACTGGTGGATATTAATCGCACTATTTTAGACTGATCAAGTGTTTTGACTATTTCAACTGAGAGTTGCCAATCAGGCAAAAATAGGGTGCTTACAACCTAAAATGGACATCTTAACCTAGAAGTAGCATTCTTGGCTTGTGGTGGTTATTTTGACTTGGAAAGGTTGTTTTGATCATGGAATGTTTTTTGAGCTTGGAAATGTTTTGTTTTGACTAGGACGGTGCTTTGGACCGAAAATCACCTAGCAGGTAAAAATAGAGTGCTTTTAATATTATTGGGACGAGTTCAAAGTACAGTTATCTAAACCTTACCCTGTTCAAAATCCGTATCAGATTTCTTTTTTTTTTCAACATTCCACTTCTAACCTGTTTATTCATATCCCCGACTATTCCTTTTAGGGGTTGGGTGAAGCGGGATCCTTTGTAGCGCTAGTGTAGGTGCTGGCGTTCTAACTGGAAAACCCTTTTGAATTTCTGCAAAGAAACCTCAACTGGCGAGCTGTTCACCGGCTAACCTCTCTGAAGTTGTGTAGATAAGAAATCATGCATTGAACTCGCTGGAGCGTGCTACTGGCAAGCCGGCAAAAGCTTTTTGAACTTCCATCACTTTGCATCCTCTGCTACTCATGCATGCTCTGGCACGCTTCGAATAAGTTTTGGTACTTTCTGCTAAACTTCTTTTCGCAGCTTTATTCCATAACTAAAGCTTGAACCAATAACATTACAAGACTTCTCACACAAACTAGGTCTGCATACTTGTCAAGATATACAAAATATGCCAATTATAACATAAGAATCGAATATCACCATTTTTTAGCTTGCATTTTTTAATGGTATTATCAAACAACCAAATTAAAATGGTACATTGTTAATGTCAAACAACCAAATTAGAGTGGTACATAAGTAATTTCATCTATTTTTCATCTATTCACATCATTATGTATACTTTTCTGTGTGTCTAGAACTACTCAACGATATAAGATTATTACTTGTTTTTCTCACTCAAGCCAGTGGTAGCATTTCAGATGTTCCGCAATTTAGATTTCTTTGTTTTTCAGGTATGTTTGTAAACTAACACTACCATAAGCATACCCACATATAATCTGGTTGATATTGTCATGGACTGAAGCGTTTGTTGATTATTATTTGTTCATCATTCTTTTTTAAGTAGAAGAGATTAAGAGGTACGCATAGTTAATTTTTGTCCAATCATTACAATCAAAGTTTATCTACTTAATTAAGAGGACAGGTACTGAAATTTCTATACATCATCGGTACTCAATCTCATCAGACGTCTTAGACTCTCTCTCATAGTATGACTGCTGCTACTTCCCCATTTCCATTGGAATCATTCAATGCTTTAGGTGTTGCATTACCTCTAGGTAACTCCACATCGCGATTATTGTTATTGTCAATTGCCTCTTCCAGTGGCTTATAAGTATACAACCACGCGCATATTACATAATACACGATATTTATTACCTGAATACCAGTCACAAGCCAATAATAGTCCTCTAATCTTCCCCTGTTGAGATTTCTATCAGGTAACCAATTCCCTTCCTTTCCCGTATATTTGTGAACTAGTGATACCACCATGGTACCTATGTAGTTTCCCACTGATATTGCCGCCCAATAGAGCGCTGCAGCAGTGCTCCTCAAGCTTTCCGGTGACTGATCATAGAGAAACTCCAGGTGCCCGACAGACGAGAAAACTTCGGCTATTCCATGAAGGCAAAACTGAGGAAGCAACCAAAAGACACTTGTAGGAATGACAGCAGTAGGTTTGTCAAGTAAGTTGTGATCTGCAGCCACTGCTTTCCTCTTGATCTCTACAAGGGCTGAAACAATAGTAGCAAGAATGTTGACCGCAAAGCCTATGCCCATTCTCTGCAAGCATGTGATTCCAGCAGGATTTCCAGTGAACCTTCGAGCGAATGGCACGAACAGGCGCTCGTATAGAGCTAGCCCAATGAGCATAGTAAGGACACTGAAGATTGACAGGCTAGCTGGAGGTATTTGGAAAGAGGGGGAGAGGTGACGATCCATGGAGCGTGCTTGTATTATGGCGAAGCTGCCCAGATGTGAATGAGAAGTAACAAGCAATATTCCAGCAGCCCAGATGGGCAACATCCGGACGATACACTTCAGTTCCTCAACTCGATGGACAGTCACTAGTCTCCAGAGATTTGGTAACTTCGGATCTTTGGCGTCATCTTCACTTACTATAGCAGCTCGATCAAGCCACCTTCAAATTTCAGCAAAGAAGCAGTTCAGCCAATCAGATATAAAACTGTAACTATTAAGACTGATCTATATATATTTAGTTCATATAACATGTCTTACTTGAACTGGTCTGAGTGTAGGAGCCTTCCATTGATAGAAATAACAGCATCAAGCTCTCTATTTTCGTACAACAGGCCAGGGTGTTCTGGTGCTACTTCTTTCCTCTTCTTTACAGCGGCAACAATGACCTGAGCCAATCTGACCAATGGACTACCCCCTGGTTTTACCATCATATAAAGAGGAGAGCCTAAAACGAATGCAATTATAGAAATAGCCATGGCAATGGTGGGGATTCCGAGACCCAGGCCCCAGCCCACATGGTCTTGGATATAAACCACAACTGTTAGAGCCGTTAGTGAGGCCATCCCCATGCAGAAATAGTACCAATTGAAGAAATTCCAGCTCCGAGCCTCAACCTTCGATTTGGACATGTCAAACTGATCAGCCGCAAAGGTGACCACGCAAGGCTTAATGCCGCCAGAACCGATTGATGTGAGGAGGAGAGAGATATAAAGAACCCATAGCTGTAGGCCTGTGGCTTCGATGCAGTTCACTTGAGTTGGGCATGGAGGGGGGCGGAGCTGTGGCAGCGTTGCTGATATAGTGATGCTCACCAATCCCTGTGGCAAATTTTATATCACACCGAGGAATTTCTGATCAAGGGCTATAAAATAAAATATAATAAAATAATAATGTATAACACTATTTCTACACTTTGACATCTCTTTAATTATTTTGATGAGAGTGACCAAAATGCTGATACCTTTAAAGACAGTTACTCCAAAGGTTACACTTGGCTCTCTTGAAAAATTAATAGCGAAAGACATTTTAAAAAGTTTTATAAAATTACTCATAGCGCTCCTCTAGTTTACTGATGCCATTACAAATGTTTCCTCACCTTCAAGTTTAATTATTAATTATATTTTTAACAAAATCTTGCTTCAAAACCGATGTTTCATTTTTTTTATTTTTTATCATGTGTCTAATTAACCATCAGAGTTATTCATCTTCTCTGTGTATGAAAATAAGATTTTGATAGTCTATCGAAAATTTCCTTCATTAATGCCAAACTTTTTCTAATACTAGGTGTTGATACTCGTAAAAGCCAGAAAATATCTGCGCGCAAAGCTTTCCTTTTGTAATGGCCCTATGTAAAATTGATTGATTAATAAGCAGGCTGAACCCAACTTGCAGCTAAGCTTTTGACTATTACTTCATGTCAATGGTGAACCCAACTTGCAGCTAAGCTTTTGACTATTACTTCATGTCAATGGTCCTTTTCTCAAGGCGTAGATAGTTCAAACAAGGCCCGAGTTACTTGAGTGACCCATTCTGCGAGGCAGCCCAAAGTGGATCATGAACCAGAGGCCACCAATAGGAACCAATGCCAGTGTGCCTGCTCCTGTGGCCTAACAATAAAAGCCGAGCAATTGGGCTTCGACAAGGAGGCTGAGAACAGGTCAACTCCATAGATCCAATGCTAGTGGAAGGCCTTGAGAGTTCAAGGGCATGTCCAAGTACAAGAGATAAAGAGATGTATCTCTCTAACATGGCAGGGCCTCGAGAGGCCCCGAAGAATCAGGAAAGGACCACCACATAGTAGACTTAGTTAGGGGGGTCCCCATCACTGGGACATTGGAGTGTCATGGGTTGGTTGACTGGAATGGGGGGATGCTGAGGGGCAACGCGTGCGTCTCATGAGGACTCAATGGGAGATTGTCGCGTGGCCATTCTCAGCCCAGCAGAGTAGAGTGAAGAGTATCCAAATGGTCCACGAGCCAAGTGTCAACCACTGGAGAGGTTTCTTGGTGCCTAAGTACCAAGAGATCTCAATAAATATCTTATACCACCTCACTAGGAGAGAGGTCTTCTTTCCCAAGAAAATCAGAGGGAAAAAGAGTGAACCACCATATGGACTAAGGAGAGATACTCCAACCACCACTTTGCCATCTCTCTCACTTTGCTAGCCGCATTCCCATACTCCACCACCTCTACGACCCTATTGACCAAACATCTTTCTCAACCTATACAGAACAAACCAGTGAGAGAAGAGGTCCTTTTCCAATCTCACTCTCTACATAAGGTGAGCAATATTGATCTATTAGTGGTGTGTGGAGATGGAGTTTAAAAGCCTTACACAGAGGGGACCAATCCTCCCTATTCTAGCCCTTTCATTTTTCAAAAAAAATTGCATTTACCAATTTTTTTTAACTCGTACTCTCTTACCTGTTAAACATAAGTAAATAGATTTCTCCATGTGATTATTAATGTGACCCCACTAATTTATTATAGTAGGCTAACTCATAGTTATCAGGAAACTCATTTCCATAACTGATGGGAGACCCTAATCAAATTTTATGAAATTTTAAGGAACCATTTTGAAACATTTTGAAAACTTTAACACAATTTAAAGAAACTTGTTAAAAACACTTAAAAAAAAATATCTTGAAAACTCTTTAGAAACTAGTTTCTATTTATTTTCTATATTTTTCACTCTTAAATCTTATTATTTGACAATAATATATAATTTCTTTGATAAAAGTCTAGAGATATTCCATGGTATTAATATTTTATTTAGCATAATGGTATTCTAAATATATTATATTGCTTTTTTTTGTTAATTTTAATATATTTTATATATTTATTCTATTTGATTTTATATTACTAGCATTTCTCGTTTCCTATTTTTTTAGACCAGATTTCATACTTCGTTTCTCATACGTTTCCCATTTCCGTTTTTCTTTCTGGCAACTATGGGCTAACCAAACAAAGTTTAGTAGTCAGATAGTACGAGCTTATTCAGTATTCATATATATCAGATTTTACTAGGTGTTATTTACTTCATTAAATATTTTTTTTACTAATTATAAATTCATGTTGTTGATATAATAAAACACCATGTATTTAATTTAATATGAATGAGTATTGAGCAGTTGATACTACTGGACTATTGGGCTTTTTTCCGAGCTAACAATTCCTACGAATTTCCAATATTCAAAGACTTTTTTTTGGAGACAATGTGGCAAATGAAATTTTTGTGCCACATATTTTTTGTTTTTTGCCAAGTATAGCATTTGGCATTAAAAAAATGCAGTAAGACAATTGAGAGAGAGAGAGAGAGAGAGAGGGAGAGAGAGAGAAGGACCAGTAAATAAATAATCGAACCAACGATGATGGTCCAAAATCGGCCGGCGAAGGAGTCGGCAATGAGAGCTCCGATCAGCGGCGTGAAATTGCCGGTACCCCCAAAGTTGGTGAGGGTGTTCGAAGCCTTTACGAGGGGCATATTCAACTGATTGGTCAGGTACATTATCATGTTGGCATGGGAACCAGAGGACGCAAATCTGTCACATACTTCGTTTGCTGTCAAATGACACACACAATCAGATTAATTATGTAAACTTGACGACCTAGTAAAGAACTACTAATGTTGTTGAAGGAATATTCTTAATTAAATGATTCAAAACTTATCACACCAAATGAATATATATATGTGTGTATATATGCTTGTGTACAAAATATATAGAGTCCAATCAGTTAGCCAAAGCAATTGGTTATTTTACATGCTAACCAGCTGCCAAGATAATAAAACACAACTCGTTTTTCATTTCCTAAAATTATATGAAGATTATCGTTACATTGTACAAACAATATATGATAATAAAATCTCGACGACACATGATTCTTTTATTGATAGCAATTCTTTAATTCATGGCACAATCATATTAGACAAATGAGAAGGACAAAGAAAAGAACAAGGAGGGAGAGAGAGATTTTATTTTATTTTGTATGCTATAGGATGTTCGGATCTTTGCCTATTACCCCATCAAACGTATACAGGATACGTATATGTAAATATTATACATTGCTTGAATCGATAGGCGACATTCTTAGGCTTTTTTATATGGATGACTGTTAATGTGCCACTTCAATTCTAAAATATCCAACTTGAGTTGCAAATGGGTTTTTTATCAAAATAATCATATATTAAAAGTTTTTTATACGTAAAACTATAATATTTTTAAAATTCTTATTATTTTTATTTGAAAATTTTAAATAAAATAAAAAATATGAATAGATTTATTTTTTGAGTTTTCAAAACAATTTGCATACATACATAAAACATGTACTAAAATTACAATACTTTATTTACTACAAAACAATTTACTGAAATTACTTTATAAAATAACTATATAATTAACAATACTTATTTTACTAATAATTATTTTTCTTATTTTATCCTTGAAATTATTTACTGCAAATTTTTGTTATTTTATAACACTTTTTATAACATTTTATTACTGATTACTAAAATATTTTAATTATTACTTAATTTTTTCCATATTTTTTATTTTTTAAATTTTAAAATAAAAATTTTTAAAATAATATAGTTTTATGTATAATTTTTATAAAATGAAAATAAGAGAAAAGAAAGAGAGTGAGAGAGAGGGCAGTAGAGAGAGAATGAGAGAGAGAGGAGTAGAGAGAGTGAGTCAATTTTGGACAAAACGCAAATGCAACTTGCATTTTCTCCTTTTTTGTTTTCCTTTTTTTCTGCTATTTTTCAACTTTTTGTCATGATTTTTTACTAGGCTAGAAAATGCAACTTTGAGTTACGTTTTCTCCAAAAACATGATTCATAACTGCGTTTTACTTTAGATTAGAAATAAGATTTTAATTTTTATTATTTAAAAAAAAAACTTTTGATATATGATTATTTTGAAAAAAAAAACCGGTTGCAAATTTCACATACACCCAAACACGTCACATCAGAGGAGGCTCACGAGAAAAACTACTTTTTTAAAAGAAAAAATCGAGTGCAGTGTGTGCGGTTTGGTTTCCGTGATGGTGTGTTTGGCAGGGAGTGAAGATATCTGGTTAAAATTCAGTAACTTTTGATTTTTGTAACTCAGCAACGAATATGGTCATTTTCATGGTTAGATAAATTAATTTAAAAAGATGGCCCACTTATTCAAATATTTGGTCGAATAATGAATTATTTTTTCTATTACGTTGTCGAAATTACACCCCAAAAAAATTGCACTTCGAGAACTTGAGATTAAGGTGGACGTTTTGTATTTTCAGTGTAGCTTCAAAGTTAAAAATAAAAAAATAAGAAGAAGATGATGAAGAAGAAAAAGACAAAAAAAAAAAAAGAAGAAAAAAAAAATGCGGCACTCATATGACTAATATTGTAAGAAGAAACAGCTGGAAGTGTGAATTTAACTTGAGTACCATAATAAATTCATCAACTAACCAAGTCACAACAGTTGAGATTATCACAATGATTGCGGAAATCAAAATTAAAAAATAATATAGTTGAGGTTGTTTCATAGACAGCCAAATGTCATTTTCAAAACGTAGCCCATTAAACACTACGACAAATCATAGTGGCTAGAAAGCACCTTTTTAGGGAATTCATTTTCTAAAAAACTCATTTCCAAATTGTAGACGTAGCACTACTGAAATTCAACAAAAACTTTTAGAAGATGTATTCAGAACGTTTTAGAAAAATCAATACAAAGAAACTTGTAAAGAACTCTTAAAAAATCTTGAGAAAACTTCTTAGCAACGCACTTACCGTACTCGTTTCTACTTTTATGCACTCAAACTTATTTTTCTCTAAATACTGTTTAAATTAATATATTAATTGCTCATAAAAGAATTTGAATACTTTTACCAGGAAAAAAATTTATAAGTACTCTAATTCTTTATATTACTATTTACAGAATTTTTAAAGAATTTTTAATAAATTTTTTTATACATATTTTACTCAAATATATCACCTAGCACTTTTATTTTTCAATATTTTTGAACAACATTTGCACATTCGTTTCCCATTTTTGTTCTGGCAAACAATGCAACTAGTATTTTTTTTTTTTTTGGGTAAAAAAATGTAGGAGATATTAGTGATGAAATCAATCAAAAACTAGACAGTTTACGTATTTGCCGTAATAAAGTTGATTACGAGAGAGGAAAGTCTTCTCTCAAAGCACCCATTACACTTTGCGCTACTACATTTCCTAACACTCCATTTGGAGTCGAATTTTAGTTAAAAAAAAAAAAAAAAAGGTGAAGAAAAATTAAGCAAAATAAAAAAGTAATTTTGTTCTATTTTTTATCTCGTTTTTCTCTTTCTTTATTTTTTCAATTAAAAATTCGAATTCCAAACAAAGTATAAAGGCGAATATAGAAAAATAAATAAAAAAAATACAAAGATTAAACAATAAACTCAGTATCCTACACTCCTAACTCACTTAGGCTATGTTGGTAAGCAGATCTTCTATGTATTCAGTGATTTAACTACCAGTACTGCTTCAGCTATCCCAGATTGTTTGAACAATATACATTGAGGAGCAAGTAAATGACCAAAGGCCATCCCAGAAGTTTATCTAAAATTCAAAAAAAAAAAAAAAAAAATCCTTTCTATGTGAATTGTCCGTTACAAATATAAAATCTACACATTCGTTTGTTGTTTCAGGTGAATTGAAAATTCATTTCGTATCTTTCCATCTTAAATTTTCAAAGACAGTATTATTTTAGCCTCTTCATCTAAAAAAAAGAGGTTATATTTCGGGGACCACTGTCGTGATTAGCATCCCAGAGTCCATCTCAATGCCATTAGATCTTTGCAGTGCAATTCTTGAAAACCTTGTAAATTCAAAGGCTCAAACTTTTAAACTAAGCACATGATGTGGAAACACTTCCAAATCCTCCCTAAACGTTCCCTTGGTATAGAAACCAAACGGTGCAAAAATGCAAGCTAATAACCACATTGATAGGGACCTAAAGAATCAACACACTGGAATTAACTGATAATGAAAGGTATGAACAACCCAGAAGAGATCCTGACAACTACAATATTATCCAGTGAAAATTTGTATCATTATTCTGCAAGTTGCGCGTTAAACGAGCCTTGCTGAGTAAAGGTTTACACAGAGTATGTTATCCAAAGAAGGTAAACAATGAACAACACGAGCTAGAACACGAAAAAATAAGAAAAAAATAAAGACGAACTCACCGAGGATAAATGGCATTGTTCTGATCCCTCCCAGCTTCTTCTTCTTCTTGTTTTCAAGCTCTTCCTTCTCTTCCTCCCCATTTTCAGCCTTGTTTTTCTCTGGCTCCATCTTGTTCTCTATGTCACAGGGTGAGAGATCCGAACACTGTATTTATGGGCAACTGGTGAGTTGATAGGAAGAGAATGAACACTGAAATACCAAGAGAAGTGGGGTCCAGGAATTGACCTCATTCTGCATGTCATGTGGAGCCATATGCCATGTTCAATATCAATTATTGAGGTTACTAAAATTAATCTTCGTGTGTCGTGTCCTAGGATTGGGGAGATGTTCATATCACATTAGACCAGTACAGCACACCACATCCTTTCTTTGGAGCCCATCAGTGACTTTTTTTAATCATTTTATGGCTTGGGAAGTTCTAGTACTCTTATGTATGTGTAGTAGTGTCACGGGCTGGTGGCCAGACGTGCATGAGTGGCAATCCGTGACAAGTAGGCATATGATATGAAACTAGGAAAAATTTTAAGAGAAAAACGACAATTGAATGCATAGAAAAATCTTATCTACAGTTATATTATCCTCAATGAATGCTAGTGGTGTGTATTGCTAGAATTTTTTTGTATTGAGCATCTATTAATTTAATTGGCCATTTATATTTTGTGAAAAACGAACGAAATTGGTCTAGTTAATGAGACATTATAAGTGAACCAATTTAGTATTCATTAAATGGGCTCATGCATACCTATTATTATTTTACTATGGTTGATGGTAAGCGTGGGTTTTTTGGGTTTAATTAGACCTTTTATGAAATGATTTGTTAGACTATATATATATATATATAATTGGCTATGTCCCATCTCCATTCCATATTCAGATTGCTTGACTCATAAAGAGCCGTCATAAAGTATTTGAACAATGAGGAGAAGACCTAGCGCTAGTATTCAGACAGAAGATTATACTAGACTTCAATTTCTCAATCAATCATGAACAAAAGGGTACACTTTTGCAATCTTTGTGTATTGATGTCCTTAATTTACATACATATTATAATAAATCTAATATGTGGTATTATGTACGTAAATTAGAACTCATAAGTTATTAATATTTTATATTTATGATTGAAATTCGTATTTAGGGTTTTTGACCCAATTTTTGAATTGTTCAATTTGTTTGTTCTTGCGGTTGTTTTGAAAAATAATCAGCGGGCATTTGTTTTATCTCGTTTAAGCTTTCTTTTGATATATAATGATTTATTGTTGTAATTAGATTTTTTTTCCTGCATTAAAAGCCACGAAAAATCAAAATTTTATTTTATAAGCAAATGAACAGTCAATTTGTGAAAACCAATTACGCTTGGTGAAAAATCAATGCATCTTGTGAAACCCTAGTCACGCACGAGATTCTACCTTGTCGTGAGACCCACAATTTTTTGGTTGTCATATTTCTTCACGTGATGGAGATGTCTTTTGCCAGCATTGATAATGAGGGCCGAATAGATTAAATGATATAGTGATTATTATTGTAAGTGTCGTTTTTATTTTTTGTGGTGAACATCTTAGGCCTGGACAGGCGTGACTAGGTGTGGTAAAGTTCCTTGTGATTGACTAGTGCGTGGGAGTCCGTGAGACAACCTTTTGGCTACAAAATAAATTTTCAATGTATTCCAGGTGGTCATAATTCCAAGAGAATATATATATTTCTGTTTAATTTTTGGGCCCTGTTTACTTTTTCGAAATGGTTTCATGGGGATCCATTTTCGGACGTTCTGAACGAGTACGTATTCTCCCTAGTGGGCTTGTACAATTTTTATTGTTGACCCTAACTTGTTAGGTGCATTTCTAAATATAATTCAGATCTTCATGTAATTGTAACTGACGAACCTTATATGTGAGTTGTCAGTAGCATATTTATGATCTTTAAAGGTGCATTTTGATTAGTACCTGTTTTGTTTTAGATCACATGCACATGATGAAATAACTGTGCAATTTTATGTTTTGAACAAATTTGACACGTATTTGTTTTCAATTAATCTTGGATATTAATTTATCCTATATTAATATTTCATATGACATTTATTTTATGATTTAAGGCTTTATTGAAATATTGTCAGATTAATCCCATATTAATAAAATAAAAAATTTTTTGAGCATGTGAAATTTCTTACAACGACGGAAATTTTGTAACATGCTAAAATATAATATGCAAATGTTATAATTCTGCTTGTTTATACCATTTATGCTTGGGAAATTTTTAAGACTTGGTTCTTCTCCTTTTATCACTTATTATCTTGGACATTGTAGTATGTTAATTATTTGAGTAATATATTTTAGTCTGGTGACCTTTTAAGATACTTTTAGTTGGAGCTCATTTATGATATGGTCATGAGACTTCTATAACAATTAATATTTTACGTGATCACTTTAATGGTGCATTGTGGTTAGTAATGTTTTTTTTTTCAATGATCATCGACAAATGAGACATGGGTAAAATATATCATTATGTGATTCTTAAGGGTACATTTGTGACCGTACCCAATTACAATATGATCAAGAGCGTGCATATGTGTTTTTAGTATGCTAGAATTAGAGTTGGGCAATTTCCATAATATGATGTTATGATGAGAAGTTTTGAGTTGATGTGGATGTTACTATCCAAAGGAGTACATCCATTGATATCTGATTTTTCTTGTATATTAAGATATGTCTATATCCACTGTATTATTGCATACAATCAGTTATCCAAAGGACGTTATTGTGTGCTTTAAAGACACGTATGGCACGATAATATCTATTGTATTATTGCATATAATCGCCTAGCCAAAGGAGGTTATTATGTGTTTTAATGACACAGATGACATAACTATATCTATTATATTATTGCATACAATCGCTTGCCCAAAGGGGTTATTGTGTATTTTAATAAAACAAATAATATTCAGTGACTGATCTGAGGATACTTAAGCTTTGGAATAGTTTGTCTGCCTAAAAATGAGACGGTAATGATGCACCGGAGCACCCCTATTGATTATGCTTGATTAAATTTAAAGCTTATCGTAAATTGTTTATTGTCCTTATTTTGGTTTTCATGTACAGTCTCTTTAAAGTGTAAAACTTGGGTATTCTTTTGTTGACTTCTTGATAGGAGACCCTATGGTATATTAAATTCTCTGCCCAAATGAGAGACTATAATGACGCAATAGGATGCTCTTTGTAAGTCACCGGAACTCCGAACTATCCGAATGGGGCAGATTATACTCCTCATGTTTATTTAGTGGCATAAATTGTGGTTGATGCTTTAATTGTTACTTATTATGAAAGAAACTTTTATATCTAGAATAGCCCTTCACTCTTATATTGTGAGACCACACTACTAGAAAAACATAGTATTTGTGACGGTAGAAAACCATCGCAAAAAACCCATTTACTGTCATAAATAAGTATTAGCGGCAGCACTACGACATCTTTTGCGACGAAATTATGTGCGTCGCAAATAGTTTTTGTGACAGTTGAGTGACGGCAAGGACACTTTTAGTGACAGCAACAAAACCGTCACAAATACAATTCATCGGGCACTTTTTTGTGACCGTTAAGTTTCCGTTGCTAAAATGTTTTTGCGACATTTGAATATCATCTCTATTAGATATTGGCAACTAGCATTAGCGACTGCCTTTATAGTCTCAAAAAACCTTTAGCGATGGAAAGATAACCGTAGCAAAAAAGGCATGCTTTTACCGACAGTTTCTCACACTTCTAGCAACGGTAAAAGAGCGCCGCAAATACCTATTTTTTAAAAACAAAGTTGTATAAAAATTACAAATATGTTTTTGTAATTATTGTTTCACCTAATAAAATGTACATTTAACATGATCCAAATAGCAAAATTCATGCATTCATTCAAATCCAAATTCTTAACAAAGTTATATATATCTTTTAAACATCTATCCAAACAAACATTGTCTTCCACCAAAATTCATACAATAAAAACAAATTACATAGTTTCTCACAAAATAACAATCCAAATCCACAATCCGTACAACAAAAGTGAATTTTTAGTCGATTGCAAAATAAGCCCATATGGAAACACCATCGACCTATTCTTTGGGAATAAGCTAAAAAGAAAAAAAAAACATATAAATATTAGATAGAATAATTAACACAATAAAGATAATTAATAGATATGCATGTAAATATATAGCCTTATTGAAATAAAAATGCAATTTACATTATGAGAATACCAAGCTACATGTCAGCCGACAGATTCTCCAATAGTTTTAATATCTTGGCGAGGTCTTTCTAAGAGAGCGTTAGGTTTTTGGGTATTTTGAACAAAAAACTTATAGAAATTTAGATCCAATAGTTTTCCATCAACTTCTGTCAATGGGTTCATACTAATAAGAAGTTCTTCGGCTAATTCGAGTTTTGGAAGATCAAAACAAAGCAAAGAAACCTTTATTCCTTCCTACAATAATAAGTACAATGTTTTAAAAACATGAACTAATAAAACTTATATATACTACAAGTAATAAAATAAAGAGTATTGTAACTTATAAACCAGGAGTCCGACGACCGTGCCGTTCATTCTCACATGTTACTCATGCATAAACTGTGCTACATGTTAAGTTTCATCGACTTTGGAGACCATTTGGGGGGTTTTAGTACCCCGAAAGCACAAATATTTGGTTTTTGAAAAAGTTAAGGAAAAAAAAGAAAAAATGTCATAACTCTCTCACCGGGAATCCGGCGGCTATGGTGTTTATTCTCACACGTCACTTGTGCCTAGACCTTGCTACGTGTCAAGTTTGAAGAACTTCCAAGGCCGTTTGAGAGTTTTAATAACCAAACGGCTTGAAAAACTTGTTTTTTTCAAAAGAGAGAGGAAAAAATGTCACAACTCTCACCTTGATAGTCCGCCAACCGTGTTGTTTATTCTCATACGTTACTTGTACCTAAACCTCGCTATGTGTCAAGTTTGACGGACTTTTGAGGCCATTTAAGGGTTTTAGTGCCCATACAGCTCAAAAAACTTATTTTCTTCAAAAAAAAAAAAAGAAGAAAAAATATCACAACTCTCACTGCGAGAGTCTGACCACTGTAACATGTCAAGTTTAACGGATATCCGAGACCGTTTGAGGAAAAAAATTAAGGAAAAAAAAGAGAAAAAATGTCACAACTCTCACACCAAGAGTCCAGCAACAATGTCATTTGTTTCCACACGTCACTCGTGTTGATACCTTGCTACGTGTCAAATTTGATGGACTTTCAAGCCTGTTTAGGAGTTTTAGTACCCTAACGGCTTGAAAATTTTATTTTTTCAAAAAAATTAAGGAATAAGAAAGGAAAAAATATCATAACTCTCACCCCGGAATAATTCAAAATTTCAACTATTGACTACCCACATCAAGTAAGTAGCAATTGACTACATAGCTATAGAGAAATATATTTTAAGCTTACAACAAAGTTACATCCAAACCAAGAATCACCAATAAGTTGCAGAGATTCAAGGTAACCCCATCCAAAAAACAAACTACTTCCACTAAAACCAAGCATAGTTGTGAGAAATAATTGATCTTATATATTTATATGATAACAGCACCAATTTCTTACATCAGTGCAACATAGATTTAGCAGCCTCGACACACGGTTTTTTTTTTTTCTGGCAATTGCTTGGGAAATACCTAGAAAACATAGGTCATTAGGTTCGGTTGACATGAAGTAATGTGCCATCATCAATGAAGATTCATCAAAGATACATTCTCCATACGGAAATTCTAACGAACCTTGTGCCATGGGTGAGCTTTGATCTAAGGAAACTTGAAATCGGTGTAACTTGGATTCATGCATTTAATTTCCTCCCTGGTTGGTGTCCCAATATCTAATACAGAACAAACCAAGAAAAATTTTACTAAGACAATGCACTAATCAACTATTAGGATGCAAGAGTTCAAAAGAAATAAATCATTTGAACTTAATAATTTCCACCAGCTGACCAACCTCACTTTCCCCTAGAAACAGAAGCTGCACATCATGCCACATTTAGTACACATCAGGAGTAGCCACATTACATGCTCAAATAAAAACGAACACTTCAATGCACCAATTCCATCAAGGTATGCTAAGTGTAATAGGTGTCAACAGCTATATGAAATGACAAAAACAAGAAACTCCCACCCTAACACAGGTAAATAATAGAAAGATTGAAACTAGAAAGACGTCAATCTTAAAGTTATAAGTAAACTTACAAAACATAGTTATCTTTCCTGCCTAAAGCCAAACCTTATAAATTCACTAGCAAATCCTACAATTTCAAAATAGCATAGTACAATAAAAATCGTATAAAGCTACAAAAAGAATGAGAGGGCAATGTAGAATCAAAATATCTTAAAGAATACGATGTAAAAGTGCAGAGTGAAGAAACATGTTAGGCATCCTTCTATTTGCATGTCACAAACAAGAAGTGTGAGAATTCATAAACTGCAAAGAGTAATTGAAAACATATTAATAAACAAATATTTCATCTATGGTTACTGTAGAAAACATGTTTCTACCCTAATTTCCTGTGAGGTGGAGCCGCATCTTTCACATCAACTTGACGCTTAATAAAATTGTTAATGTTCCAACTTAGTTAGACTAATTACTAAAGGAAACTCAAATATACACTTACATGGCCTAGAAGTAGTTAAAAAAAATTCAACTATTCCATATGAAAGATCCCAAATTTATACTATTTTCCTTCCTATTTTTTACCATAAGAGAAAACAAAAAATTCTCAAAATTTGAGAGCAGCAACTAACAAAAAACAAAATAAATCTTCTGCAAGTCCTAATTAACAGGCAACGATAACCATCCATTATGTTTTCTTAATTTTTCTCAAAAGCAAATCGAAAAGACTATAAATGCTTGAATATCTTAATATTCAAAAGAGCAATTAACCAAATCCAGTAGAACAGAAAGTTGTTAGAACCATAATTCACAAAATATCAATGCATGTGCAAAGGAGAAGTGTTGAGTTCTCCAGCTTCAAGAAATATCAAACATTTTATTTCCTTTCATTTTCCTTGGTTTTTTTAGAAATCAAACAGAGAAAGAAAAAAAGAAACCCAGATGAAATAATTGAAAATCAACCCAATCATAGAGAGACTTACCCAAGAAAATCCAAAAGAAGAACAAGTACTAAACCCAAATAGAGAAAGCAAGAGAAAACCAAAAAAAAAAAAAAAATGACTCATGCTGAAGCCGAGGAGCCGAGCAAGAGATTCTCTGATAGGGGTTGAAACGAGAACCTTCAGAGGGGTTCAAGGCACAATCATCGTGAGAGTTTTGCCAGTAGTCCTTGACGATCATTGTGGCTGTGAAAGCCACCAGGTGGAAGATCACGAAGAGAAAGATGACCCAAGTGTTCCCTCTCCTCTACGAGAGAGGTCTGAAGAAGGGCACCCTCTACTCTTTCACCAATTCATCCACGGTGAGATCAACGGACAGGCAAGGCTATGGTGGCTTAATTTCGATCTGGGTTTGGTATAATGGCACATGAAGATAGAGGTTAGAGAGAGAGATTGATCTAGCGTGAGAGAGAGAGAGAGAGAAATAGAATGTTACCTGGTGACGGCGATTGGTCAGATGAACGACGGGAAGAGGCCATTGTTGACAGTGAATGCTAAGAGGGAGAGGGAGGGTTGAGGCAGGGATAGCGAGGGGTGTGTGAGGCAGGGAGATCAGCTAGGGTTTAGTCATTTACAAGAGAGAAAAAAGAAAAAAGAAAAAAGGGGAAACCAATTTTGGAAACCAAAACTACGTCGTTTAACAACCAAACCACACTGTTTCATTAAACCTTTTTGCAATGGCAATGGTCCGTCTCAAATACCACAACGTGGAAAGAAGGGGTCGTATTTAAGTCACCAAAACAACGTTATTTTATTTTTTTTGCGACAACATTATTTGCCATCACAAAAACGTCATTGCATATAATCTCTTTAAAGTCGAGAACAATGTCATTGCTAATACTAGTATTTGTGATAGCAAAGAAGCTGTCGCAAAAAGTATCCGTCGCAAATAGCCTCTTTTCTTGCAGTGCCACCAAGAAAGGCTTGTTAATTCACCATGAAACTTAATTTGAATTTTGTTAGGTCATTAAAGGAAATAATTTAAATCATCCTTATATTGTAATTTTGAAATTTACGTTCCACATTTCATGATAACTCTGAATGAGGCACGTATTAAGAAGCATTTATTGTTTTTGGATTTTTATAATTTATATACAAATGTTAATAACCGAGTAAATTATGAAAATCCTAGAATAATAAATGTTTCTTACTATATAGGTGCCCCATTAATTATAAATTTCAAATTAACAACATAAGGGCATTTTGGGCATGATACACACATATACCTTGAAGAATAAATGCTAATTAAAAGGTTTAGAAACAAAAAAGAAATAGTAAAAAGTATATCACTAATTAAAAATGCGTCTAATTCCACTCTGATTATGCAGTGATCTTAACAAATGCCACCGCCGTCGCCGTTGTTGCTCCACCACCACCCTCCTCCACCCACCATCGCCACCACCACCACTCTCCACTGCCAACCGCCATCATTGCTGCCGCCGCTGCCACCTGATTACCAAACGTCCACCTAATAATATTTAATAAATAATATATAATAATTTTGATATTCTTATATAATATAATATTACATTTTCATATTATATACTAAAATTGCATTCCATTCTAGCTAGCATAACATTTAATAAATAATATATAATACTTTTGATATTCATATATAATATAATATTATATTTTCATATTGTATACTGAAATTACATTCTATTCTAGCTAGCATTATTAATTTGTCTTACCAAACAAGATAATAAGAATGATCACTTCATTCCACTAAGCAAATAAATAAGGTAATGAGAATGACTATTCCATTCCATTCCATTCTCATTCTCATTCTATTCCATCATATTCCATTCTCCAATACCAAACATGGCCTTAGTTCTTTTCAATTTCCTTCTTTCACTATATTATTAATATCCTTGGAAACAATTAATGCACTAAGAGGCGGGAACTGTCAAAAGTGAGTCGACCTAGGGCATTTTTTTTATTCCCAAATTAAGACGAGGTCATTTTAGAAAAATAATTTTCCCAAAAAACAAAATGACGTCATTTATTTTAACTATTCGCTGCGTTTTAGAGAACCCCTGGGAAAAAAGGGCTGATAAAAATGACTATTTGCGAGGTTTTTAGAAAAACACCGGGAATAGTATTTATTCCTAGGGTTTAGTAAACTCCCGATATTAGAACGTCGGGAATAATACCTTTTTTCAGGAGTTCCTCTAAATGCCAGGAAAAAAACTCCGGAAAACTCTCGTTTGTTGTAGTGTTCGCATTTAGATAACTCATAGATGTTCCGATATATATGTTGTCTTTGATATCATAGTTTAGTCATTTTCAATTTCCATTTAGATTACTCTTTTTTTTTTCCTTCATGTATATATGCAAAAATAGCTAGGAGATATCAAGCTCAGAAAGCTGGGCTAATCCTAGGTAAAGTTGATGGGTGCACGCAGAAAGAACTCCATTTAAATCACTCATAAATGTTCATATATTCTCTCTTTTTTTGGGTGGAAGAATGGTTCAGATATTTTGTGTTTGATGTTTTTAGTCTCTCTCTCTCTCTCTCTCTCTCTCTCTCTCTCTCTCTCTCTCTCTCTCTCTCTCTCTCTCTCATTATAAGCTATGAAGGTAATTTTTTGGTCAAAATAACCTATCTCCTCGGCTTTTACACTAAGATCTAAAATTTTAAAGAAATCTAGGTATGATTTGAAGTGGGCCAAAATCAAATATTTATTTTACCACTTTCGTGGCTTATGTGAGAAAAACCAAAGTAAAGAACAAAAGTCCTTTGTCGTTAATTCAGGTGATTGCCTCATCAATGACACCATTTTACAAATTGCGACTGCGAAACATATGGAATGTCTTGAATAAATTGTACAAATAGGGGGAAAGAATTAGAAAAGGTCCGACTGCAGAAACTTTAAAGACAAATTAAGATTCTCTACATGAAGAAATTGAAATATATCCTACCTAATTGTTTGAATTATTGGAACTCTCGTTGGCTAGATGAAAGCTACTGGCAGCAAGCTGTTGTATGTTATTATCTCCCTTTAGGCAGGATAATACCTCCCTTCGTTTTCTTTCTTTTTTTTCTTCTTTTAATGTAATGATGATATAGTCCATATAGGCTTTGTCAAGTCGCATGCCCAGCCCATGGAGACCTCATCTGTTGATTCATCCAATTAGGTACCTGTTTCTGCTGAAGCTTGTGACTTAGGTGCTATACCTAGGAAGCCTTTGTTTGCTGTCGAGTGTTCCATACCATCAGCAAACATGCATACTTTTCTATTGCAGCAAAATAATAATAATAATAATTAAATAAATAAAAATAAAAAAGAAAAGAAAAAGAAGGTATCTCTTCTCCACCCACTATAAGAATAAACAATTTTTGCAATGGCAATATACCGTCCCAAATAATGATATATTTACATCGAAATATGTAGTCACAAACAATTTCAGAAAATTTAAAACTATTTGCAGCTGCATATATATGTAACTTTATGCAACTTCAATTATGTCATCACAAATAATTTTTCACATTCTCAACATTAATTAGTTACTTGCGACGGTTATTTTTTCGTCACACATAACTAATTATTTTGAAAATAATTTAATTTTTTTCACTCATTGCCCTTAAATGTTTTTCCTATTACAAAGTATACTGCCCCACTGAAGTTGTCAAATTGTATTGTTTCTATAATTTTAGTACGTTATTTATATTAATGTGATACTATGTTGCAAATGCATTGTATTACCCCGTTGAGTTGTAATCAATACATTTTTTAGCCATCTATTCAAATTTTCAAATCCCAGTCCTACTTTCTAATCTCCATTTGGGTTTAATTGTGAAGAGCACTTGAGAAATTCAAGTCTCCATTGAAGGTATCTCATGTTTTCATTGAATAATCTTCTTAGATTGTTAATTCTATCTAATTGAATGTTAGATCATAAGAACTCTTAGGCTATTGACTATGTTTGGCAATTTCAACTTAGGATTTAGAAATTTGGGTTGTGATTGATCAAATCTATGGTATTAGATAATGATTCTAATTGCCTATCAATCTAACATTGCTTAGAGTAGAATTCATGTTTTGCTAAAGCTAAATGCTCCGGATTATTACCCTTGATTGTGGTGAGTAATTTGAGTTTGAGTTATAGACCTTCATTGGAACCGTTTAATCACTTAGGTGTTTGAATCAATTGAATCCAAATCCTTTTTAAATTGTCTTAATCTCCATTTTACTTTTAATTGTCTAGTTAATCAAACCAAAACCAAAATTCAAATCAGTTTTACATTTTCTCTTTTCATAGAAGCATTCCTTTTTATTGCAATTAAATTGAGTTGAGTGTAAATTTGTCAAGCCGTGGTCCATATTGGATCCCGATTCCTAAGGAAAATGCGATATCTGACATCTCTCGAACTAAACTACTTCAAAACCATGCACTTACGGAAGCGAATCAAGTTTATGGCGCTATTGCCGGAGAATAAAGGCGAAGGCAAGCTTGGATGAAACTTGAGTTGATTTTGGCAAGTGGATTGCTTCTCCATCATCTACAACACGGCGCTATCTTCGGCTTAGCCCTTGCGTAACAACGTTCTATCCTTTTATGTGCTTAGCTTAGCTTAGAGTAGTTAGATTTTTGGTAATCTTGATTGATAATTGGATTACATTGGATTCATGCTTGGAGGTATTGCTTAACTTTGAATTGGTGGTATTGCTTTGTTTGAGGAGATTGATGATTAGTTGGATAGAGAATAGAGAATTGAATGGGTAGCAATTGCATGTGAAGATTGGAGGTTAGGAAGGACGAAATATATTGATTGGTTTGTGTGTGATGTGTTAAAGCGCGGTGTATTATTTTTTGTTCATGGCATCTTGCATTCATAATGCATGCATCATTGGGGTATGGATTCTACCGGGAGACTTATACGTGATTCTATTTTAAGTATTTCATCCTTTCATGCCTCATTCTTACATGTTGATCTAGGAAATGTGGCAATCCCTCCACCAAATGAAAATTTTCCTCCATAACCACTGAACTTTCCACCTAGGAATGGCAACCAAACTCAAATTTTCAGAGTCCCAACCAAATCTGACCTAAATGGGGCGAGTTTGGATTGACTGTTATTGGTAATGAATTAGGTTTGGGGGTGGAAGATAAAATTTTATCAGGTTTAGGACGGGTTTGGATCAAGTTCGGGGTTCCGTTAAAATAGAATTTTATGAGAGAGTATAACGTCATCCATGACGAATGAAGGCGTACCTTAATTTTCAATTTGGCTTAGTTGTTGCGCATTGATATAAGAAGATTGGTAGTCAACAACTTTTGTCAGGTCCATTAATGAAAGGTATCTCATCAATTGTCTTTTATATATACATATACATATACAAATGAAGATAAATAGTTTCAGATTATGGAATGATTTGGAAGACTTGATATTTCAACTAGTGATTGTCGCGCCTAGATTTTTTGCACTCGAGAAATACGCACACAAGCGAAAAAAATATTGTACTCTCTCGTTAGAACTCATTCTACTAGAAGAATGAGTGAGACTATGTTTAAATTGAAAATTGATTTTGAATAAGGGCTTTTGGAAAACAATTTGGAGTCGCCACCTAACTTGATTAAGGTGAGTTAGGTTACCTAAAAACTATGCACAATCTGAAGATTACACTTAGAGTGTTTCAAAAAGATTTTGAAAATACTTCCTCAAGAGAGAGTTTTTAAGAAAATAGGTTGTTTGGAAACCTTTGAAAATATTTAAGCCCTTTTTTGAAAATAAGTCCATTTTGGTCTTTGAAAATAGTGATCTAAGTTCAGAGGTTGGTTACGTATAAGGAAGACGCACTAAGCCATCACCCTACCCCGCTCTTGCGGTACCTGCATATCTATTCACCCCAGGTTTACTCATTAGAGTCTTCAATTAATAAATGTCCAATACTATCAACTTTTGAAAATAATATTTAAAAAGAAAAGACATAATGCATGATATGCAAATGCAATAGAAAGATTTGATTTAGAAATAGATTTTGAGAAAAAGATCTAAAGTTTGAGAATAAACTTGAAAAGAAGATTTGATCTTGAAAATAGATTTGAAAAGACTTGATTTAATTTTGAAAATAGACTTGAAAAGATAGATTTCATTTTGAAAGAAAAATTTTAGAAATTAGAAATAGATATTTGAAAAAAGTTATGACCGCACCCGTGAGGATTGCCTACGTGTCTCTTTTGAGGAATCAGGTCAGTCGTAGTTCGGACAAGAATTCGATAGAAAATAGAAGGTTCGATTGGAGAAAGAAATTTTGATTTAGAAAGATAGAACTTGGAAGAAGGATTTGGACTTGTTTTTAGAAAGATTGAGATTTAGGAAACCTAGACTTAAGAAAGATAGAAACTTAGGAAAGGCTTGAAGTTTAAGAAAGAGTTTGACTTGACTCGGAAGGGATTTAGAAAATATTTTACTCAAATGTGAAACTTGGAAGATTAGGGAAATATTGGATTTAGGAAAGGTTTGAATTAGGAAAATTTCAAAATAGGAAAGTTCCATTTTAGGAAAGATTTCGAATTAGAATAGTTTAAAATTGGAAAGGTTTTGAAATTGGAAAGTTAGAAAGTTTTCAATTTAGAAAGTTTCGAATTTAAAAAGTTTTGAATTTAAAAAGTTTAGAATTTTGGAAAGATTTGAAATTTAGAAAGTTTAGAATTTGGAAAGATTTGAAATTTAGAAAGTTTAGAATTTGGAAAGATTTGAAATTTAGAAATTTTAGAATTTTAGAAAGATTAGAAGTTTGAGTTTTAGAAATACTTGAAATTAGGAAATGTTTGAATTTAAGAAAGATTTAAAAACTTAGAATTTGGAAAGTTGAAATTTGGAAAGGTATGGAATTAGGAAAGATTGGGATTAGGAAGATTAAGAAGCTTAAAGTTTAAGGAAAGATTTGAAAGTTTAAGTTTTGGAAACTTGAGGTTTAGGAAGGTATGAGATTAGGAAGGATTGGGATTAGGAAAGGTTTAGATTAGGAAAGATTGGGGTTCTTATTTCCTAAAACAAAGGATTGGACTTTATTTCTAAAAAGAAATGATTTTATTTTCAAAAATGGAGGGTTGGATCTAGTTTCCTAAATGAGAGATTAAATTTGGTTTTCTAAAAGGGAGGATATGATTTGACATAGAATTAAAAAGAAGAAGTTTTGGAAATCCTAAATTTTGGGATTGAAAATAGGGAATTGAAAATTAGGGTTTCCTAATCATGGTTCTAGGGTTTGACTTGGACTCCAAGGTAAAGAGTTTTTTAGAAAGGTAACTTAAGGAGCGTTTTTAGAAAGTAAATTTTCAAGAGATCTTTTTGGAAAGGAATTTGAAAAGAAGTTTTGAAAAAATAGATTTTTTGAAGGGAGTTTTGGGAAGGAGTTTGAAAAGAGCTTTTAGAAAAGTGAGTTTTGTGAATGGAACTTTATAAAACAATTTTTAGAAAACAATTTTGGAAGAGAAATTGGAGAGAGTTTTTAGAAAGTATATTGGAGATCAGATTTTAGAAAGTAGATGTAAAAAGAGATTTTGGAGAGGATTTAAAAAGAGGTTTTGGAAAATAAGTTTGAGAAGCAATTCGAAAAGAGATTTGAATGTAGACTTTTGCATGCATCTAAAAATATCTCACTTTCCTAAAACGACTCTAACCATAAGAAGATTAGAACCATTCTAGGATTGTGGTTTTGAAAACAACAAGGATTTAAAAATATGGACCATATTGGTCACTTTAAATATAACACTTTTCTAAAGCAACCCTAACCATGGAATGGCTAGAATCACCTTAAGATTGTGATTTTGAAAATAAGCTTTTGGTGTGCTGTCGCAGACATCCAAAAATAAAATCGATACCCAAAAAATAAATACGTAGTAATGCAAGTAAGGATCGTTCCCACAAAGAGTGTTTAGTCTCGTTTTATGCTATGTGAACAAGGATTGGCGGGTTTTGGATTTAATGAAAACTATTTTTAATAATCACAACTACAAAATAATTCAAATTAAAGTATTGAAATCAATCAAAAGAACAAACTTTGGTCTAAGTCAACATCTACCATCGGAATGTACAACTGATCATTGGTGCAAGCATACCAATTCACACATTGAATATTCACCGTCAAAATTATTTTCCCATCTCTCCTTAGTTGTAGTTAATTAGAAACAAGCGATCTGATTAACCCTAACTATTAAACAACCCAAGAAAAGCACACAAGGCCTAATCTAGTAGCAGCTTTAAGAATTAGAGAGATCAATGAAACTAAACAACACAAGCACAAGCGGTTGCATTTAATTTAGTCGAATACCCTTCCTAAGATATAATAATAATTCCCAACGCAGTAAGTCTTAGTTGCTTCACAAATCAGAGGAATCAAACAATTACGGATTTGATATCTAACTCAGTAGTAGAATGCAATGACTAATAAACTAGTAGGCCTCCTAGCGATTAAACAAGACAATTATGAAAATAGGCATAGAACAACATTCGATACTCAAAGCATAAATCGAATAATGAAAAAAAATTAGATCTCACAGTTCATTATTAACTCCGAGATTTCTGTCGCCTTTGACCAAGATTCAAAGTTTAGCCACGCAGGGTCATGAAAAACAACTCAAAGAATAACCTAGAATAATCTCAAAAACGACCAACCCTAGAAACAAAGCAGTCCTAGCTTTTATAGACGTCTGAAAATTTGCAGCTGCATCAAACCGTTTGAACGTCGTTGATACTGTTAGAACGCATCAGACTACCATTCGAACCGTACGTCGAACGCACTTCGAACAGTAAACTTGTTCTCTGAATCTTTCGAATGCTTTTCGAACCTGAACTTGACGTGTAACCATTTGACGTAGCGTTCGAACGCATCTACTACGATTCGAACGCCTCTTGAGACCGTTTGAATGCTCCTTCGAATGCTGCGTGTATTTTTGCTCGAATTCGTCCATTTTAAGGTAAGATCCTCTTCCTAGGCATTCCATAGCACCCTAAGTCAAAATATAAGAATAATGACTATCTTTAGGTACCAAATAAGTATAAAAGATTAAACATTACGAGATAAAAATATGATATTTGCATTATCATCAAATTCTCACATACTTAACCTTTGCTCGTCCTTGGGTAAAACTCAAACTCACTTTCCTGACACATCAAAGTTGTAACAAAGAACAACCAAACTCTTCAAAACTCATAACTTATCATGAACAACATTCTTGAACAACTCGCAATCACTTAGCAAGCATTTCCACTTAAAGATGGAGTAAACTGAATATGTAGACCCTCACGGAAATAAACACTCTACTCTCATGTATTTAAAGGGTATATGTATCACTCAAATTCATTCCAATGAAAATGATCTACCATAGGCTTGCATATCTTCTCATTCTCCACCACTAGGATCACATACAGAACACGAATCATAAGGACTTTTCAAGGGTTATAATGGGTTTTAGGATCAAGGTGGGAAATATTTGAGAATGTAGCTCAAAAGCCATCGAAACTAGTGGAGCAAAAATGACTTAACTCAAGTTCAAATATATAAGACATGTAAAACCAATCACTCCATTCAACAGCTTCTGTCTTTGTATATATCCCATATAAACAGACCCATTTCTTAGAATTTTAGGAGGAATTATGAACATGGATAATTTGTAACATTAAAAGTAATTTCCTCCATCACTTCCCTTCTCTTTTTTTCTTCCTTTTTTCCTTCTTCTTTTTTTTTTTTCAAAATTACATCAACAATGGAATTCATGAATTGAGAATGAAAACATGTTTCTTTTCACCAACCATAGCCCTACCACAATTCTCGACACTCTCACAATTATTTCTCTCACACCCATACATATCATAAGAATGAACAATGCTCCACTAGCTCTATGGCTCGGGTAAAGGCATTATGTTTTTTTCGGGTTTAAAGCTTGTAATGTGAGTTCACAATAACGACATATCAAGCTCAAAGGGGTTCACAAAGGGAAAAAATAATTACAAGGTAGGCTATTTGGCCTATATAGCTTATAACAAAAATGGCCTTAATCATGTTCATGCATGCATGTGTCAATATGACCTCGAAGAGAATCAAGGCAAGTTGTAAAGAAACAAATCCATGGAAGAATATATCACATGAAAGAAAATAATGACTAATATGGATGTGCCATTCTAAAGGCTCAAAATCTCACCAGCTTTTGTTTACCAAATTCAGTCACTCCAATCTCAAGTAAAATAACCAGACTAATTAATTCTAAGTTGGAAGATTACTTATTCAATCACGTTATAAATTCTTCAAGCTTAATTGAATCTTGTTATTATTTTTTTGTATTTTTGTTTTCAAATTAAAACACAAAAACACTACCTAAATCCCCTCCCCCACACTTAAAACTTATATTTGTTGACTCAAGCTTGACCCTTGTTGACTCAAGGTTAATTCCCATGTTGATTTTGATGATAACTAAACCCTGTGTTATTTTACTAATGAATCTACTTAGTGTGCAGATTAACAAAGTTCATAATTTAGACTTAAAGTTCAATCTTAAGTCTAATGCATGTCAAAGAGAATGCACAACAAATTCAAGATCAAGCAATGAATTCCAAGAGCTATACAATAAACCAAACAGAGGATTGACTCCTTTTTCTACTTCAAACAAATGTTTTATATTCGAAGAGATTGAAGGTGTTCAAATGAAGCTTTCATCAAAATATGTATAGACTCAGTGAGTTTGATTTGCACTCAAGATAGACTGAAGACTTCATTAAAATATGTAAAGATTAGTTGAAGAGGAATTAATTGTTGAAGAAATTGAAAATGCTCAAGAGATGACTTAATCTAGTATGCAAAGATCAATTTGACAATATAATTGAAGTTGCTGAGAAAGAACTCTCAGAATGATTGTCTGATCTCTACATGGAATCCAAGTGAAGAATTCTTCTACGATATAAAGAATCAATGAAGACTAGATGTATGAAGAGATTTCATCAAGCCTGCAAAAGTCTCATTGAAGTGATCTATAAAGAAGAAAGAAGAATTGCTATCAAAAATAAGAAATCGAAAATAAAGCATTGTGAAGCTCTACGCAGTTGAGGAAGTCTAACATTGAAAGATAGTGTTCTACAATGAAAGAAGAAAGCTTTGCAAATGAAGAAGAAAAGATGAATGTTGATCTAATAAAGCTCTGACAGTTTGAGAGTCAAGAGAAGATCAATATCCAATGATTGATTCAATCCAAATTGAATAGAAGTTAACACTGATGACTTAAAGAGATTTAATTGATCATCATACCCCAAAGAAATACTCCTTGAAGATCTTATATCAGTGCTGAGATGAGCTAGATAATTAGAAGTCAGAAAGCAAATTTCTGGACAATGAGAGGACTTATGGAAATGAGGAGTCGCCTCTTGATTACAGAAGCAAAAGCCTTAAAGACCAAATGGACAATGAAGGAACTCATGGAAATGAGGAGTCCCCTCTTGATCACAAGAGCAAAAGGCCTGAAGACAAAATGAACATTAAGTGGACTCATGAAAAATGAAGAGTTGCCTCTTGATCACAGAAGCAAAAAGCCTGGAGACCAAATAGACAAAGAGTGGACTCATTGAAATAAAGAGTTGCCTCATGGAGACAGATGCAAATGCTTAAAGATGACATGATCAATGAGCGGACACATGAAGACAAAGAGTCACCTCATGACAACAAAAGTAAAAGGCTGAAGATCGAACGAACAAAGAGCGGACTCTTGAAGATGAAGAGTCGCCTCATCACAGCAGAAGCCAAAGATGTGAAGACAGAATGAATAAGGAGTCGCTTCATTGATATGAAGAGCGAACTCATGAAGTCAGTGAACAACATTTGGTAAATGCAGAAGCAGAAAGTGTTGACTCCACAAACCTGGAGCCGACTCCTTGGATATAACGGCTATTTTTCTTAACCATATAACGGACTGGACATGCATTAATGATGCCCAACAACCTCTAACGGATGGAATCAATACAGGGGTTTATATATAAGCTTCTAACTGCATTTATACATGAGACAAGAGACAAATACAAGATCAAACTGACTGATTCACTAAAAACCCTGAATATTCTTCTTGTCTTCAACCTGTGAGCTTTGATTGTAAAATCTACTCTTGTTAGAAAGTTTGCTAGTTTCTTGTATATTCTTATACACTTGTAATTGAGAGTTTGAGAGTTCTCTTGTGAAAGCAAAACTTTTGGAAGTTTGAGTGGAGCTTGGACAAAACTACTTAGTGATTAAAGAACTCAAGTGAGAGTTCTTGTGTATAGTGAGCTGAGCACTTTGTCAATCAGCAGCCCATTTGTAATAGGTGATTACATAGTGGAAGAAGACTTCAATGAGGTCTTGGGCTGAGGACGTAGACCACGAGTTGTCGTTGAACCTCGGTAAATCTGTGTGTTCTTTCTTATGCTCTGTTTTCTTTCCTTTCTCTGATTATATTCCATTGCATATAGATTGATCACTGTTACATTGCTTAGATTAATTTTAATTAATCTTAATTGTTATTAATCTTTGAAAAACCCAATTCACCCCCCCCTCCTTGGGTTGCCTTTTGGACCAATAACATTGTCCCCAATGTAAAGTAAAATGCAATGAAAGGGTAGAAATAACCAATATATAAATGCAAAAATAAGAAAAGGAAAACAAACTTCCCTTGGGTTGACTCCCAAGCAGCGTCTTTGTTTATTGTCATGGGCTCGACTCCATGCTTCCTTCTTCAATCCGTATAGATCAGATCCTTAAGGTCCATTTTCTCCACATTCTCTACATGGAAACCTTCATAGAATTGCTTAAGTCGATGACCATTCACCTTGAACACTTTGGAAGTGGCTAAGCTTTGAATTTCAATTGCACCATGAGGAAAAACATTAGTAACAATAAAATGTCCAATCCAACGAGAACGCAACTTACCCGGAAACAAACAAAGCCGAGACTAGTATAGAAGAACTTTCTGACCAACTTTAAACTCAGTCCTAGAAATTATCTTGTCATGAAAAGCCTTCGTCTTTTCCTTGTAAATCCATGCACTCTCATAGGCATCATTCCAAATTTCCTCTAACTCTTGTAATTGCAATTTCCTATGTTCTCCATTTTCATCCATCTTCATGTTAAAACTCTTGATAGCCCAATAAGCTTTGTGTTCTAGCTCAACTAGAAGGTGGCATGGTTTTCCAAATACCAATCGATAAGGTGACATACCAATGGGCGTTTTATATGTAGTCCTATACGCCTACAAAGCATCATCCAAGCGCAAACTCCAATCTTTTCTACTTGGATTGACCGTCTTTTCACTGATGGACTTGATCTCTCGATTTGACACTTTCACTTGTCCACTAATTTGTGGATGATATGAAGTTGACACCTTGTGCGTTGCATGGTACTTTCTCAATAAAGTTGCCACAGTTCGATTGCAAAAGTGAGTGCCTCGATCACTTATTAGAGCTCTTGGAATTCCAAACCTGGAGAATATGTTAGACTTGATAAAATCTGAAAACAACTTTAGAATCATCAGTCCTGGCGGCTTTAGCTTCCACCCATTTGGAGACATAATCAACAGCAAGCAAGATATAAACATAACTGAAAGATACAGGAAACGGTCCCATAAAATCAATGCCCCAAACATAAAAAATCTCACAAAATAGTATGGGATTTTGTGGCATCTTATTCCTGTGGGATATATTACTTGTCTTTTAACAAGGATCACATGACTTACAATAAGAATATAAATATCGAAATAGAGATGGCCAATAGAAACCACATTCTAGCACTTTTCTCGCGGTTCTCTTGGCAACAAAATGACCTCCATAAGTATAAGAATGACAAAAGGTTAAAATAGACATGATTTCATTTTCAAGCATACACCTTCTGATCACTTGATCCGCACAATGCTTCCATAAGTATGGGTCATCCCACACATAGTATTTGGCATCACTCTTAATCTTATCTCTTTGAGCCTTAGACAAACCTGGAGGTAGTATGTTAGTAACCAAATAATTTACAATATTTGCATACCAAGGTAATGTCACACTCGCGGAGAACAATTGCTCATCAGGGAATGTTTCCTGCAAATGAAGTTCATCCTCGATATGAGCTAAACGACTCAAATGATCGGCGACACGATTTTATGTTCCTCTTTTGTCTTTGATCTCTAAATTGAATTCACTCAAGAGAAGTATCCATCTAATTAATATTGGTTTTGCATCTTTCTTCGTCATCAAATAACGAAAAGCTGTATGATCAGAGTAAACAATGACTTTAGTACTAAGTAAATAAGATCGAAACTTTTCTAAAGCAAAAACAACAGATAAAAGTTCTTTGTCAGTAGTAGTATAATTTCTCTAAGCATCATTCAAAGTTCTGGTAGCATAATAAATTGCATGAGATACTTTTCCAATTCTTTGACCCAAGACAGCACCGACTGCATAATCACTTGTGTCGCTCATTATCTTGAAAGGAATGCTCCAGTCGGGAGGTTGGATAACTGGGATAGAAGTCATCAGTTCCTTTAGCTTATCAAACACCTTTTTACATACTTCATTGAACTCAAAAGCCACGTCCTTTTGTAGTAACTTGCATAAAGGTGATGCTATTTTGGAGAAGTCCTTGA